>CM077081.1:151318750-152518750 GCA_039513925.1 Platanthera zijinensis
CAGTCCTCGACACGCACAATGGGTTTCCTACCTTCAGGAGTATAATTTTATTATCAAACACATTAAGGGTACGTTAAATCGCGTGGCGGACGCTCTTAGTCGGGTCCCCTATTATTAACTACCATGGAAGTAAAGGTCATAGGATTTGAGAGAATTAAAGATGAGTATGCACAATGCTCGGATTTCAAGATATTTACATCGCCGCTCAGGACCACTCTGCGACCACTATATCGGCATTCTACCTCTGTGATGTGTATTTATTCAAGCATTTGCAGTTATGTATTCCCCATTCGACATTATGACATTTTATTATCTGGGAGTTACATAGTGGCGGATTAGGAGGACATTTCGGTCGAGATAAAACTATCGCACTGGTAGAGGATAAATTCTTTTGGCCGGGCCTAAAACTCTATGGTCAATAAAATAGTAGGAAGTTGTCGCGTCTGTCAACTAGCAAAGGGTAACAAGACCAACGCAGGTCTGTACACACCTCTTCCGATCCCGTCGGTACCATGGGTGGATGTTAGCATGGATTTCATATTAGGCCTACCTTTGACCTTTAGGCAACATGATTCTATTTTGGTTATTGTGGACCGTTTCTCCAAGATGTCCTATTTTATTGCGTGTCATAACACTAACGATGCTTCGAACATCGCTAAATTATATTTCAAAGAGGTTGTGGTACACCGAGGCATACCCAAGAAGATAGTGAGTGATAGCGACGTTAAATTTACTAGTTATTTTTGGAAAACACTTTGGAAGCTTTTAGGTACAAAACTTATGTTTTCGTCGGCCTATCATTCTCAGATGGATGGGCAAACGGAAGTAGTTAACCGTAGTTTTGGAGGGTTACTGCATTGTTTAGTGGGTGATCATAAGGGTACGTGGGACCTTATTCTTCCACATGCTTAACTAGCGTACAACAATTCTAAGAATCGCTCCACCGGATAATCTCCGAATGAGATAGTGCATGGATACAAGGCGCCTGTGCCTCTTGACTTGGTTCCGTTACCGCCATCTTTTAAATCCAGTCAATTTGCATAGGATTTCACCTCGCACGTTCACTCTCTCCGTGAGCACATTGGCAAGACGTTTGCTAAGCAATATGATATTTATCAATCGAATGCTAATGTACATCGGCGAGCAGTCCCCTTGAATGTTGGTGATTTGGTAGTGGTTCGACTTATCCCTGAACGGATGCCTTCGGGCACCATAAAGAAATTAGCGAATAAGAGAGCGGGTCCTTTTCGAGTTTTATAGAAACTAGGCGAAAATGCATATTTATTAAAGTTGCCCGCTAATTGGGGAATTTCTCCTGTATTTAACGTTTCAGATTTAACGCTTTATGTCGCTCCACCACCTGAACTTTCTGTCTCTCCGTTTAATATTTCCACTATATCGTCTAATAGGGTGGGGGTGAGAATGATTCTGGATAGCTCTTTCCTTTGGATTCTCCGGGAGGTACGTTGCCTACTGATGATGCAATTTGTTTTTCTTCTTTGCCTAACGCATTTCCAAGGTTCCCTCGGACCGATTTCTTGCCTGACAAGATTTTATAGGATGCGGTGTTTCCCACTCCCGACGGTGACATTCACAGGTTTCTGATTCGATGGCGTGGTCGTCCTACTTCAGATGACTCTTGGCTCTCTACAGCACAGTTGGATCTTTAAGATGCGGATCTCTTGCGCCGTTACCTTTCCGTCCACTCATCGGTGATGAGCCCTTTTGAGCTGGGGAGGATTGATGGCAACGGCCTTCATGACGGCCTAGTTGGTTATAAAGATGATGACGAGGGCGCACTTGATGTGCATGATGATCACGGGATGTTGGCAGAAGATGGAGACAATGACCCACTGGTCAAGGACTTGCGACGCTGCAGCGGCCATGGCTACAATCTTCGCCAACGCAAAAGAAATTAAATTTAGTATTAATTTTATTTTGATGAGTTGTTGAACTAATTTATTTTTTCTGTCTTTTATTTCATGTTGGTGTGCATTTATCTGTTATTGGGCTGCTAATAGCCTTGTGTGTTGTAAGCCTTATATAAGGCATGGACTATTTAATTTTTCATTTAGAATTTTGAATGAATTGAAATTGAGTTTCCCTAACCTAGTTCCCTCTCATCTCCCTCTCAAACCCGCCGCCCCTCTCTTGCTCCCTCTTCCAACAATTCGCCCCCCCCCTTCTCCATTTCACCTCTTTCTCTTGGCCTCCCCCTTTGCTTTCCTCCACCATCGTTTCCTTCTCTCCGATTCTACATCTCCTTCGACGAGATTTTTCATCCATTGACGTTTGGCCGCCTTCAATCTTTAAGGCCAAGTGCAAGGAAGACGGTGCCCGACGGTGAACCTCCCCGGCGAGAAGCGTAGAAGACGAACAAATTCTTCATCCTTGGTGCATCTCCTGCCGCATCCAAGGAAAGCGAACGTTTTGTGTGGATCTAAAACATCTAGGATCTACCGTCTGAGTGGGGTAACGAAATCATCTACTCAAGAGTTTTCTTTCCTAGATAGTTCTTGTGGTGGACGAAATTTGGGTGATTTTTTAATCGTTGATTTCTTCGCGGTGCCTACTAAATCGTTTGTAATTTTTCATTTGGGTTTCTGAAGACTCCGAGAGGATTGGCGATCCTCGTTAATTTTTTTTTAGTTGGGATAGGTCCTACCATTTTCTCGAATCGTGAATGTTCTTTGGTGGATCTATTTTGGTATAACTCCAAGCTCGTCCGGGATTAATATTATCCCTTTTAGCTGGAAAGGATTTTGGCCTATAGCCATTCTCCGTTCCAAGCGCGGATCGGCTACCCGTATATTAGCGCGAAAGATAAATAGAATCGTTGTTATTGCTGCATTTTGTTAGCGTGCAAGTAGAAGAGCGTTAAGCGTTGTGAGAGTCGTGGTCACATCGTCCGTGTAGTATCCTTCGGGATGGATCCTATATCAGCTCTCCTTGCAATGAGCAGAACTTTGTGTTAACCTATGGCCACTTCTTTCGGCCCTCAGTTGAAAAGCCCAAGAGCCAGTATGATGGTTGGACCTTCCCCCGCAACTACAGTGAGAGTGTCTTCAAGGCACCTTATGAGGAAATCCAAGTGGAGAATTATGGTAACTTCTCTAGCGGCGATAATAGGAAGCAGGCACCAAAGGCCAAACCTGTTATTCTGAAGGAACAGGAAGTGAAGAAATCATTTTACTGCTGTCATCATGATGCCTCCACCTCCAGATCCAAGACCCCGGTTGGACCCACCGTTCCAAGGGTGAAGCAGGAGCCTAGGAAACGGTACAACAGGTTTGACTGTTGGTGCTGTGGCAAAGTTGGTCACTTTGCCGTGGATTGTTGGTTTAATCCAAGATTCAACGAGACTCCTCATGTTAGCAATGCGAGGCCGACCACTCGTAGGGTTAACCACCCGAGGGGGAGTATGCTAACAAGGGATCTAGGACCCAAGTTCAATTGGGTTCCTAAGGTAAACTAATTATGTTTTGCAGGTATTTCCAAAGGCCACCAAAACGCCAATCTGGTACTTGGACAGTGGATGTTCCCGGCATATGACCGGGACAAGAAGCATGTTGCGTGATTACTCCCCAGTCGAAAATGAACCCAAAGTCATCTTTGGAGGATCAGATCGAGGAGTCACAAGGGGTTATGGTATGATTTCCAACGGTGTATTCTCTATCACAGACGTGGCCTATGTTGAAGGGTTAAACCATAACCTGATCAGTGTAAGCCAGTTGTGTGATAAAGGATATGACGTTAAGTTCTGCAATGAGAAGTGCTTGATAATATCGTGTGCCTCTTCGGAGACGGTATTAACTGGCATTAGGAGCAGAAATATTTTTTGCTTAGATTTTCATAGCTTAGACTCTTCTACCCCCGTATGCCTAGTAGCTAAAGGCGGTGCATCTCTCTGTGAACAATGGCACAAGAGATTAGCACATATTAATTTCAAGACTATTAATATGTTATTTTCCAAGAATTTAGTAAGGGATGCCCCTACTATTAAGTGCATCAAAGATAGCCCCCGTACTGCATGCTAGAAGGGCAAACATACTCGGGCTACCTTTAAGGGCATTGCAGACAAAGACTCCTCCAAATGTCTTTATCTTCTGTATATGGACTTGTTCGGTCCAGTGCAAGTTCATATCTTAGGAGGCAAATCGTATACGCTAGTGATTGTTGATGATCACTCTCGATTTACGTGGGTGTTCTTCTTGAAACGAAAGTCAGATACGTTTGACATCTTCACTAATTTTATCAAGCAGATTCAGAACGAAGTTAACTTCTCTGTGGTCAAAATCAGAAGTGACCATGGAACAGAATTCGAGTCTGGTGCTATGACAGAATTCTATGAAGAACATGGTATCTTTCATGAGTTTTCCTCCCCACGTACTCCTCAGCAAAACGGAGTTGCAGAGAGGAGAAATAGAACACTCATTGAAGCATGTACGACTATGTTGAATGACGCTTCTCTTTCAGAGTACATCTGGGCAGAGGCTGTCAATACGACATGTCATGTGCAGAACCGAGCATTGATCAACAAGAATCAACGTAAGATGCCTTATGAGCTATTGAAAGGCAGGAAACCGACCATGTCCTATTTAAGGATTTTTGGCTGCAGATGCTATGTACTCAATAATGGGAAGTACCCATGTACTAAATTCGGAGAAAAATGCTTCGAAGGCATCTTCATGGGCTATAGTAGCAATAGTCGGGCATTATTGAAAACCCTAGTTGTAGAGGAGTCCATTAATGTTATATTTGATGAAGGAAGCTTGCTTCATAGAAATTCTTCCAGTGGTATTCTTGAAGATGCAGGTGCAAGGCTTGAACAACTAAGTATCGATAAGACTGCTAAAGATGCAACTCTGAAGTACGTCAAGGTCTCCATCTCAATGCCAACTGGAGAAGATGATGATCCGGATGGAGAAAATCTTCCAGAAGAGTGAGGAGCCCGAGAAGCTGTTAGAGCTCCAGATGCCAGACTCTTAGAGCTCTGACACATGAGGGATCATCTAGAGATAAGATCATAGGAGATCCTCGTGACGGTGTCAGAACTTGCAGAGGTACTATTAACGAGATTCTTCACCTTAGTTTTCTATCACAGGTTGATCCAAAGAAGTTCGACGAAGCAAACAAAGATGCGTCATGGATATTGGCAATGCAAGATGAATTGCATCAATTTGAACGATGCAACGTCTGGACGCTTATTCCCATACCAAAGAAACAGAATGTGATCGGCACTAAGTGGATCTTCAAAAACAATCTAGATGAACACTATGTCATCATCAAGGACAAGGCCAGACTTGTGGCTCAAGGTTACAAACAAGAGGAGGGGATTGACTTCGACCAAACCTTTGCACCAGTTGCAAGGTTGGAGGCAATCAGATTGTTCCTGGCTTATACCCCTTACAAAGGATTCACTGTCTATCAAATGGACATGAAATCTGCGTTCCTAAATGGAAATTTGAAAGAGGAAGTATATGTCATGCAACCACCAGGTTTTGTTAATCCAACATTCCCTAATCATGTTTACTTTCTTAATAAAGCATTATATGGCTTAAAATGAGCTCCTCGAGCTTGGTATGAGACTCTGTCTAGTTTTCTTCTTGAGAACAAGTTCTCAAGAGGAAAAATAGATAAGACATTGTTTCTTAGGGAAGTCAAAGGCAAGATTTTGCTGGTGCAAATCTATGTCGATGACATAATATTCGGCTCAACAGACAACAATCTTTGCAAGAAGTTTTCTAAACTTATGCAAGGAAAGTTTGAAATGAGCAGTATGGGAGAGCTAAAGTATTTCTTGGGAATTCAAGTGAAACAGTCTGAGGATGGAATTTTCATTTCTCATACGAAGTTCACAAATGAACTCCTCGAGAAATTCGGAATGGAGAATGCAACCTCTATGAGGACTCCAATAGGATCCACTGTGTCTCTGGACAAGGATGAGAAAGGGAAACCTTTTGATGAAACCAAATACAGAAGCATAATTGGATCCCTGCTCTACCTTACTGCTAGTAGACCCGATATTATGTTTTCCACATGCGTTTGTGCCAGATATCAGGTGAACACTAAGGAATCTAATTATGTCGCTGCAAAGCGAATTCTTAGATACCTTAAAGGTACACAAAATCTTGGCTTGTGGTACCCAAGAAACAATGATGTCGAGCTGATAGGATTTTCAGATGCTGACTTTGCAGGAAGAAGGGATGATATGAAAAGCAATTCCGGGACATGCCAATTCCTCGGAAGAATGCTTATTTCGTGGAACAGTAAAAATCAGAATAGTGTCGCAACCTCTACGGCTGAATCTGAGTACATCTTAGCAGGCAGCTGTTGCGCACAACTTCTATGGATCAGAAATCAACTCGAAGATTATGACTTGTAGTTCAGAGAGGTTCCTATGTATTGCGACTCCTCGAGCGCCGTAGTAATTGCGAACAATCCAGTGTCGCACAGCAGAACAAAGCTTATTGAAGTGCGCTACAACTTCATTCGGGAGAATATGGAAAACAAAGATATATCTCTCTACTATGTCCCCACGGATAAGCAGATTGCATATATCTTCACAAAGTCCCTAGACGAGGCCAAGTTCAGTCTCTTCAAAACGGAACTCGGCATGCTGAACTATGAAGATTGATGACTGAAAGGCTCAAGGCTCTTGGATCAAGGGTGAGCATCAGCTAGGAACTCAAGATCGGGCACGAATGCAAGAACTGAGGGGGAGCATTATGCTCCAAGTAAAGTCCCAGATTTGTAGAAGCCGAAAAGGGGGAGATTAACCTCTCAGTTGAGGCTAAGGTGGCTGCCAATGTTAACCTCTCGGCTGAGGCTAAGGTGGCTGCCAATGTTAACCTCTCGGCTGAGGCTAAGGTGGCTGCCAATGTTAAGTATGCTCTCAGGAAAGTGGTAATGAATTTCACTCTCAACTGAATTTTCATTTTATGATTTTCATTCCCATCTGTTCTATTCACCTTAGCTTTTAGGGTTTAGGATTCTTCAAATAGGGGGAGATTGTTGGGTATTGTATCCATAATGTACCTGATTTTAAAAGCCCCTGAACAAACTAAGTTGAATTGACAATGTATTTGACAATCTTCTATCAAGTTGTGCTTGCAGCAATTCCATGCTAAGTATACACCAATGTCAGGGTGCAGTGGGTCAATATACATGGGTCTGCATAACGTAATCCCTCGTTGAGTAGATCAGTGTGTTGACTCACGTGTGCTCTCTCTATTAGAGTGTACTTATTTTCAAGTACAGGGTTAATGCAGATCAAGAGCAGAAGAAGGAGCAAAGATGGGTCAAAGACCAAGTCATCAAAGGAAGGAAGAGAAAATTCTTCTATGTCAAAATCGACGAGAATCACTAAGTTATTCTTGCCGACTTCGACGAGAATCGTTAGTGATTCCCGCCGATTCGTCGAGAATCAGTCTGCATTCCCGCCGACTTCTTTCGGCTGACAGTTTTCCAGACAGGGATTCTGCTAAGGCAGAATCGACGGGAATCGTGAGTGATTCTCGCCGACTTCGACGGGAATCACCAACGATTCCCGCCGATTTTGCCTTAGGCAATTTTCCCTCGTTCGGTGGACCGAACCAACCTTCCATGCGCTGTTTCGGCCGGGGCAAGGGTTTCTCCTTGTGGGTCCCACAACGGACTTTAGGGTTGGCCTCAGGTATATATATGCACATATTTTGAACCTCTACAGTAACCATTTCACGTGAAATCAAAAGTAGCCCATGTTGTGCCCTAGCTGATCACGGAAACCGACGATTGCTTGTCGCCGCTCGCAGTTCATCGTAGCTGCCAATCTTAGATCTTTTTTGATCTTCCGGCGATAGCACCGAGGCTAGCAGTGCGTCTCATGCATCTCTCCTGAGATCTCTTGTCTCTCGATTCGTTGAACGAGACTAGTTCTGCATTCCGAATCCGTGAAGACGATTGATCCGACTGAGATCGTTGGTAGACCTTGCTTACTTCGTCAAGAAGTTTGGATCCACAAAGTATTGCCGCAGCATTCACTTGTCCACCACTGATCTTGTCAAGATCCTCTGCAAGTGAGAACTCCGGTTGTGGACTCTTCGTAACTTTCAAGTAAGCTTCAACGAACGATGAAGGACATCGAAATCTCCAAAAACTTTGTTTGTATTTTCTTTTTCATTGAATTTTGATTTATTGTAAAGGAATTTTAATTCCTATTTGTAAGGGTTGGGTACAACCCGTGGTGGTGGAGTCGTTACTCCTTTGTTGGAAGGGTTCCTTCTATAGTGTGAGGATTAGATTTCAATCTGTTTGGAGAAGTGACCGAGTCGTCCCTTGGTGGGAGATAGGTCGAAGGGGGAAAGTGGACGTACCCAAATCGGGGAACCACTATAACTCTTTGTGTGTTTTCTGTGCTGTGTTTGTTAATTTGTGCAGGTTAATTTAATTCCGCAAAAGACCGCACGACACCTATCCCCCCCCCCATATGTGGATTTAGTCGACACTAGAGACTTTCATCTTCCTCTTCAGAGTTATAAAGAGAAGAGGATGATGAAGCCTACATTGGGCTTGTTATTTCTATACTGAAAGAAGAATAAGATAACTCCAGCCATGGACTGATGGCTCTGACTGATGATGAATCCATCTAGGAATAACCTGGTTAACTAATGGTATATTCTTTGTCCAAGTCTTCTTCTGAGTCAGGATATGAGACCAGCCTAGATTCTGAAGCTCATTCATCAGGAGATAAAGGAGATTCTGAGACTGAGAAAGATGTCAATTCTATAATTGCCTCCCTTTAGCTTGCTGCTTCCCAGCATGCTGATTCAGCTTCACCGCTTGATCAAAAAATTAAAGAGATCAATGAGTGATGGCCGCGGAACAGAGACCTACTGTGGTTGGTTCGAAATGGTCAGATTCCGCGGGCCGGTTAGAAGATCGAGTTTTCTAACGAGAGGAGGCAAGTGCACCTATCGCAAGTAGTACTCGGTATTCGGGAAAATACCGAGGTCGTATTATTCTCGGGGACGCGTTGATTATATCTATTCTTCCAGGAACACTATTATCTTACTAACAGTAAGGTGAGATTTTTTTTTGTTTAATTAAAACGGAAAGAAAGAGAGCAGAATTTTGCTAAGTTAGTTCGATGACGGGTTAATGCTCGGCATCGAATCGGATTAAGACTAAAATAATTATCAACAATTATTAAACTTTGTTTTTAAATTAATAAAAGGCACTTGGTCGTGGGGGTTCCAAAAATATGAGCGCACTTATCTCTAGGAATATTGCTCACCTAAACATTAAGACTATTCGACCGATTGTTAGACCGACGAAAGATTCCTCTTAATGCCCGCTTTACGCTAAGAACCCCGCTATTGGGTGGGGAACCCAATCTGGCAGAACTACGCTTCTCCTCTTTCGAGGGGGCGTACGCAGTTCTCTTTACCCAAAGGGGATCAGTCCATACGTGCAGCCTCTCGGCGTCGCGTATGGATAACGGAAATAGAGCCCACACATCGATTATGTGGTCCTATGCGTCGTTAACCCGGGGTAAACCTTAAGTCCTTAAATTAAAATAAAAATAAAGTTCTTTAATTATTTCAAATCATTTTATTTGTCCCAATGCTCTTCGATGCCGAAGGCTAAAAGAGATTAGCCACTCATCGGTATGGGGACGGCTTTATGTTTTTAGGTGAAGCGTGAGTGTTAAATTAAGCACTGAACAATTATAAGAGAAAACACGAAAAATAGGACAATTAGATAAATTGAAGGCTAATTGATGCAGGCACTCACGCACACTTCAAAACCATAAAGAAAATTAAATAAAGCAAGCCCTACTCAAATGAGTAGGCGGAAATAAATGCACACACGCACACACTCTTCTTAATTGAAGAAAGCGATAAATAAAGCGGTAAAATTATCTCCTACACGCACGCACTCTACATAATTGAGAAAGCGATAAAATTGCAAGTCCCGGCTCAAATGAGTGGGCGGGAGTAAATTTATCTCATACACGTACGCACTCTACTTGAAAGTAAAACACACACACGCACTCTACAGAAATGAAAACACACGCACCCACACAAAGTTTTCCTACTCAAGTGAGTAGGAAGAAAATGAAAGTAGTAAAAAGACAAGTCCCACTCAAACGAGTGGGCGGGAAATGAAAGCAGAGCGCCAATTAACTCTTAACGAGTAGGCGGAAATAAATGCATACGCACACACGCACTCTACAGGAGTTGAAATAAAGCAGTAAAACCTAACTCATACACGCACACACACTTGCAAAAATAAGAAAAACAAAGTGCTCAGAAAATTAAAACGACTGCATTTCCAACGCTAGAATGCGGTGAAAATGCATAAAAAGTGAAAATAAAAATTAACCGGAGCGAAAGGTTTTGCAAATAAACGCAAAATGAACGTACTTGAAAGATTAATACAACTGCATTTCTACCGCTAGAATGCGGTAGAAATGCATAAAAAGATGAAATAAAAATTAAAGGGACTAAAAGTTTTGAAATTAAAAAGCTAAAATGAAGTGAGCGAAAAATTATAACGACTATATTTTTATTCATAAATTTTTATAAAACCTCCAAAAAAGTGAGAATAAAACTAAAAAGGAACGAGAAGTTTTACATTCCTAAGAGCCTAAGTTAAAGAAAATAAAAACGAACACTTTTAGGGGAGTTTTTATAAAACCTAAATGAATGAAAATGATAAAGAAGAAAAAGCTAAAGCTAAAAAGTGTGGAGAATGAAAACTAAACGGACGGCACAACGGCTAGAAATGCCGATAAATCCTAAATCTAACTAAGTTATGAAAGCTAAAAAGATGAAAACATAAAAGAAACACAAAAAGATGAATGAAAAATTGCTTAAGTAGGCGCATTCAAATGGATTTTTCATACTAATGATGAGAGAAAAATTCAAATTTTATTAAAGCAAAAAAAACCTAATACAAACTAAGAGAGAGAGGGGGGAGAAATTCTCCTTACATAAGTATGGAATCCAAATGGGCAGCACCTCCCCTAAGCAAAGTGGTCAAAAAAGTGGACAAAATAAGCTTCCTGGAAGCTCTTATTTATAGGCAAATTTTCGGGTTGGTCACGCCCGTGACTAGGGCATGACAGGGGGGCGTATCGACACTATTCATGAGCTGATCGGGTGACTTGACTGGAAAGTTGACTTCGGCTGAAAACGTGGCGGTCACGCCCTAGGTCACGGGCATGACATGTGTCAGTCACGGGCGTGACTGGGGCGTGTCGGGGAGGTCGATCTGGGCGCGGTCCGGCCGCAAAGTCGCGCGCGTCGCGTCGGGCAAGGTGGCAAGGTCATGCCCGTGTCACACCTTGACACGGGCGTGACAGGGGGGCGTGTCGACACTATTTGATGATCGCCGATCGTCGAGCTGGTACCTGTGGTCGGCGATCGTCGAGGGCATGACACGGGCGTGTCGGTCATGTGACACGGGCGTGTCAGTCAACATTTTGACTTTTTCTGGAATTTTTCTGGAATTTTTCTGGAATAAAAATAAAGCCAAGTTAGAAATAATATTTACAAAAATAAGCAATTTATTGGATAAAACAAATAAAAAAGGACAAAAAACAAACAAAATTGACTTAAATAGAATACGAAAATATAGGTATATTTACAACTCATGAATCACCCCCATACTTAAGCTTTTGCTATTCCAGAGCAAAAGTTTGAGGTGAACTTATAAGGAATAATGAAAAACCCTAAGTTCTGCTACCGCTAAATTAATTATAAGAAAGATCAAATAAAAATATACGGGGTATAAGAGTTAAGTCCTAAAATTATTTAGATGATTTAAATAGGGCAAAAGTTTTGGCTAAAAGACTTCTTGATGTAATCAAATAGAAAACAGTAATTGTATTGGTTAGATTAACAGAAAATAGTTTGGAGTTATACGAACTTTAGCTTATAGGAGTGTTATCGGAAATAATGCAATTTACGAATTATGCTCTCAAAAAGATTTTTGAATTAATTCTAGAGTAATGAAATTGGCTAAGGGGGGTTGATGTTGGTTTATGAAGATGCTTGGATTTTGAGGCGAGGTTATTTTTTTCTCGAACCTCCAATTTTTTTTGATTTGGATGTTAAAGGAAAACGAAATCTTATTTTCCTTAACATAAAATTTTTTCTTCTTCATAAATAAAAATAACCCAATGTATATGTGTTGGAGTAATGAATTTTATCCTCTTACTCCGTAACGTATAATCTTTTAATTTATTGGGTGCCTATGTTTACGGAATGAAATCTTATTCCCATTGACATAAGATCTTTTTCTTTTTGGGGAAATATTTTTATCATACCAAGTAGGTTATGATAAGTAAGGGAGAAAAAAGAACTAGATTTTTAATTGAAAAATAATTGAGAGCAACCTTTATAAATTGTACGTTCCAATTTTTCAGAAAGCTAAAAGCAAGCATAATTGAATTCGATAGTCGTTATTTTCTAACATGGTACACATGCTCCTATCTATAAAAAATTAGAAGTAGTGCCTAAAGCGAGTCCCCTATTTTTAACAAAGTATAATAAATTCTTTAAAACTTAACCCCGGCTATTTAGATTTTTCAATCTATAATTAACAAACGAATAGTGAACAAAGAATTGATCAAATTCGCATATAAATAAACTCAAAATGAAAGTTTTGGATAACAAGAAACTTAAGAATGAAATGTTTGATTTATTTGTTTCAAAACTTACATAAAAAATTTGTTGTTGTTTTTTGAAGTTATGCTCTTTTTTTTGTATTTTTGTATTTATATCATTAATATATACATACTAAAAAGAAAGAAAAAAATGCGAAAATAAAAAAAAATTTTGGATTTTTAAGTTTTGTGAATTTTTTTGTATTTTTAAATTTTGTGAATTTTTTTGTATTTTTAATGAAATTTTCATTCTATTTACAAAAATTTGGGAAAAAGAAAAAATATTTACAAGGATGAGAGGGAAAAAGGGAGAGGGGAATGAGAAAGAATATTTACAAAAAGTATTTACAAAAATTATTTACAAAAATATTTACAAGAATATTTACAAAAATATAAACTAGGTAGCCGCGAGATGACTCGTTATGTGGATGGCTCGATGAGCCGGATCTCGCGGACCGAGTTAAAAATAAGTCAAAGTTTCAAAAATGAAACTTCAAAAATAAAATTTTAATTAAATTATTTTTGATTTTTTTTTTGTGTTATATATATTTTTTTTTTGAAGTTTTGTTTTTTTTAATTTTTTTTTTGTTTTTTTTTGTAAGTTAAAAAAAGTACAAAAATACGAAAACACCCCCATACTTAGATCCAACATTTTCCCCAAAGTTGTATGCTAAGCATGAGGAACAAGACAGGAGGTATATGTACAAAAAAGGAAAAAGAGGGGGCAGAAAACGTCCCTGATCCGCGCTCGGGGAAGCCCATTAGAAACCCTGCATTTATTAGAAAAATAGAAAACATAATAAATAAAGACGTAAAAAAGATAGATGTGGGGTGCCTCCCAGGAGTGCTTTGTTTATAGTCGCGTAGCTTGACTATAGTGGCAGGTTTATAAGTCGAAGAGGGATATGGTTTCGCTATACTCGATCACAGGGTCGCCCGCTATGTAAGTCTTTAATCGATGACCGTTTACTTTAAACGAGCCTTTTTCCGGGTGGGAGACGAGTACGGTCCCCGGCAACGGCGCCAAAAACTTGATGGCCGCGGAACAGAGACCTACTATGGTTGGTTCGAAATTGTCAGATTCTGCGGGCCTGTTAGAAGATCGAGTTTTCTAACGAGAGTAGGCAAGTGCACCTATCGCAAGTAGTACTTGGTATTCGGGAAAATACCGAGGTCGTATTATTCTCGGGGACGCGTTGATTATATCTACTCTTCCAGGAACACTATTATCTTACTAACAGTAAGGTGAGATTTTTTTTGTTTAATTAAAACGGAAAGAAAGAGAGCAGAATTTTGCTAAGTTAGTTCGATGACGGGTTAACGCTCGGCATCGAATCGGATTAAGACTAAAATAATTCTCAATAATTATTAAACTTTGTTTTTAAATTAATAAAAGGCACTTGGCCGTGGGGGTTCCAAAAATATGAGCGCACTTATCTCTAGGAATATTGCTCACCTAAACATTAAGACTATTCGACCGATCGTTAGACCGACGAAGGATTCCTCTTAATGCCCGCTTTACGCTAAGAAATCCGCTATTGGGTGGGGAACCCAATCCGGCAGAACTATGCTTCTCCTCTTTCGAGGGGGCGTACGCTGTTCTCTTTACCCAAGGGGGATCGGTCCATACGTGCAGCCTCTCGGAGTCGCGTATGGATAACGGAAATAGAGCCCACACATCGATTATGTGGTCCTATGCGTCGTTAACCCGGGGTAAACCCTAAGTCCTTAAATTAAAATAAAAATAAAGTTCTTTAATTATTTCAATTCATTTTATTTGTCCCAATGCTCTTAGATGTCGAAGGCTAAAAGAGATTAGCCACTCATCGGTATGGGGACGGCTTTATGTTTTTAGGTGAAGCGTGAGTGTTAAATTAAGCACTAAATAATTATAAGAGAAAACACGAAAAATAGGACAATTAGATAAATTGAAGGCTAATTGATGCAGGCACTCACGCACACTTCAAAACCATAAAGAAAATTAAATAAAGCAAGCCCTACTCAAATGAGTAGGCGGAAATAAATGCACACACGCACACACTCTTCTTAATTGAAGAAAGCGATAAATAAAGCGGTAAAATTATCTCCTACACGCACGCACTCTACATAATTGAGAAAGTGATAAAATTGCAAGTCCCGGCTCAAATGAGTGGGCGGGAGTAAATTTATCTCATACACGCACGCACTCTACTTGAAAGTAAAACACACACACGCACTCTACAGAAATGAAAACACACGCACCCACACAAAGTTTTCCAACTCAAGTGAGTAGGAAGAAAATGAAAGCAGTAAAAAGACAAGTCCCACTCAAACGAGTGGGCGGGAAATGAAAGCAGAGCGCCAATTAACTCTTAACAAGTAGGCGGAAATAAATGCATTCACACACACGCACTCTACAGGAGTTGAAATAAAGCAGTAAAACCTAACTCATACACGCACACACACTTGCAATAATAAGAAAAACAAAGTGCTCAGAAAATTAAAACGACTGCATTTCCACCGCTAGAATGCGGTGGAAATGCATAAAAAGTGAAAATAAAAATTAATCGGAGCGAAAGATTTGGCAAATAAACGCAAAATGAACGTACTTGAAAGATTAATACAACTGCATTTCTACCGCTAGAATGCGGTAGAAATGCATAAAAGATGAAATAAAAATTAAAGGGACTAAAAGTTTTGAAATTAAAAAGCTAAAATGAAGTGAGCGAAAAATTATAACGACTACATTTTTATTCATAAATTTTTATAAAACCTCCAAAAAAGTGAGAATAAAACTAAAAAGGAACGAGAAGTTTTACATTCCTAAGAGCCTAAGTTAAAGAAAATAAAAACGAACACTTTTAGGGGAGTTTTTATAAAACCTAAATGAATGAAAATGATAAAGAAGAAAAAGCTAAAGCTAAAAAGTGCGGAGAATGAAAACTAAATGGACGACACAACGGCTAGAAATGCCGATAAATCCTAAATCTAACTAAGTTATGAAAGCTAAAAAGATGAAAACATAAAAGAAACACAAAAAGATGAACGAAAAATTGCTTAAGTAGGCGCATTCAAATGGATTTTTCATACTAATGATGAGAGAAAATTTCAAATTTTATTAAAGCAAAAAAAACCTAATACAAACTAAGAGAGAGAGAGGGGGGAGAAATTCTCCTTACATAAGTATGGAATCCAAATGGGCAGCACCTCCCCTAAGCAAAGTGGTCAAAAAAGTGGACAAAATTAGCTTCCTGGAAGCTCTTATTTATAGGCAAATTTTCGGGTTGGTCACGCCCGTGACTAGGGCGTGACAGGGGTACGTGTCGACACTATTCATGAGCTGATCGGGTGACTTGACTGGAAAGTTGAATTCGGCTGAAAACGTGGTGGTCACGCCCTAGGTCACGGGCGTGACATGTGTTAGTCACGGGCGTGACTGGGGCGTGTCGGGGAGGTCGATCTGGGCGAGGTCTGGCCGCAAAGTCGCGCGCGTCGCGTCGGGCCAGGTGGCAAGGTCACGCCCGTGTCACACCTTGACACGGGCGTGACAGGCGGGCGTGTCGAGCTGGGTTTGATGATCGCCGATCGTCGAGCTGGCACCTGTGGTCGGCGATCGTCGAGGGCATGACACGGGCGTGTCGGTCATGTGACACGGGCGTGTCAGTCAACATTTTGACTTTTTCTGGAATTTTTCTGGAATTTTTCTGGAATAAAAATAAAGCTAAGTTAGAAATAATATTTACAAAAATAAGCAATTTATTGGATTAAACAAATAAAAAGGGACAAAAAACAAATAAAATTGACTTAAATAGAATACGAAAATATAGGTATATTTACAACTCATCAATGAGCTAGGAACTATTTTCATTATACAGATAGGTACTATAGAGTATCAGGAAAATAGAATAAGGGAACTGGAAGTACTGCTGGATAGGGAGAATGGAATAGTGGCTAGCTATTCAAAGCCTAGTTTAGTGTTTCCCTTTATAAAAACCTTCACTTCCTAAAAGGGTAAGAAGGGGTTGAAATTCAAGGGATCAACAAGAGTTTCCAATCCCGAAGGAAAGGGCAAATCTCCAGCACAGCCACTGGACTAAAAGCCTCCTATTCCATTCAAGAGAGTGGTGATACCTTCTAATACGTATGACATAGAGAGCACTTATATTCTCTAGAAGGATGGTAGTTCCACTAGTGTGAGCAAAGATGCTCCACACTATGGTGGTAGATTTAAAATGGGTGCAAGTTCCTTAAGGGAATCCAATGAGGAAATTCAAATGGCCCACCCTGGAGCATTTTTTTGATGCACCAGCCCCTTCACTCAAGGGTAAAGTTGCAGACTGTTCTCAGAATATTCCAACCCAATCAAAGACATAGGGCAAGTCTGTCAGTAGACCTGATTTGGGCATCTCAGAGGCCATCAAAAGTGTGCTTTCTAAAAAGAAGGTAGCTACTAGTATGGCTCAAGATATCCCAAGCACTTCTATTGCTAGAGCAACCACTAGTCAGACTGGGGATAGGAAATAAAAGAATATGACTATTGATGCACCTTCTAGACCAAGAGCTACTATCAATACAGCCACTAGACCAGTTCTTAAAAGAAGGTACATTATTTATGAGTGTTGGTGTTGTGCAAAGTGGTACACTATGCTATATATTGCTGCCACAATACAAGTGTGCCAAGAGTAAGAGAGAACTTACATGTTAGAAGAGTTACACGTAGGCATGGTTATCATACTAACATGCACCTAGGACCCAATAAAAATTTGGGTCATAAGGTTTACTTATTTATGCCTTGTAGGTTAGTCCAAGTAGGCATACCCCTAAATAGTACTTGGATTGTGGGTGTTTCAGGCACATGATTGGAACAAGTAGCATGCAGAAGGAGTACACTCTAGTAGAGAATAGACCTAAATTCATCTTTGGTGGTTAAGAAAGGGGATTGACTAAAGGGTATGGTAAGATATCAAATAACATAATCACTATCACACATGTAGCTTATATGAAAGGGTTGCAACACAGCCTTACTAGCATAAACTAACTATGTTATCTGGGATATGACATTTCTTTCCTCAAGGATGAGTGCCAAATTAGGAGGTCAAGTGGCAAAGGGGTCCTCTTGACAGGCACTAGGAAAGGAAATATCTATTGTCTTAATTTTGATTGTGAAAGTAAGGACTCTCCCATATGCCTAGTGGTAGATGAGAAAGACTCATATTATGACCAATGACACAAGAGGTTGGCTCATCTGAACTACAAGACCAAAGGCAAACACTTTATGTAGGAGTTAGTAAGAAATGGCCCCAAGTTGAAATGCATTAAGGAGGGTATCTGCTCTGCATACCAAAAGGGCAAACAGACCAAGACCTCATTCAAGAGAATTGGGGACAAAGACTCAGTGAAGTGCCTATACCTCCTGCATATGGACTTGTTTGGTCCTATGCCAGTTAAATGTCTAGGTAGGAAAGTCTACACCGTTGTGGTTGTTGATGACTTTTCTAGGTTTGCATTGCTGTTCTTCCTTAAGAGAAAGGATGAAACCCTTGAATTTTTCAAGACTTTTGTCAAGCAGATAAAGAATGAACTAGACAGTACTATAGTCAAAATCAGAAGTGACCATGGGACTGAATTTCAGTCTGCAAGCATGACAAGGTTCTGTGAAGAGTAAGGGATCCACTAGGAATTCTCCTCTCCTAGAACACCCTAACAAAATGGAATTGCTGAGAGGAAAAATAGAACCTTCATAGAGGCTGGTAGGACCTATTAAGTGACACATCTCTCCCAGAAACTTTTTAGGCTGAGGCAGTAAATACTGCATGTCATGTCCTTAACAGGGCTTCTATCACCAAAAGTTACAAGAAGACCCCTTATGAGATCTTGAAATAAAGAAAACCAAACTTATCCTACTTCATGATTTTTGGCGGCAAGTGTTATGTACTGAACAATGGAAATTCCTATATAACAAAGTTTGTTGCCAAGTCCCATGAAGGGATCTTTGTTGGGTACAACAACAATAGTAAGGCATATAGGACCTATAACTTGATAAATAAAGTTGTAGAAGAGTCAGTTCATGTTGTCTTTGATGAATCAAACATGATTAACTGTGAGCTGCCTAGCTCCTCTTCTAGTTCTGCAGGCATAGAGTAGGTGATGGACAAGCATACCATAAAGGAAGATTCTCAAGCAGTCCAAGATAAGAGAAAAGATGTGTGCTGTCAAGAGGGAGCTCAAGACTCATAAGTTGAGGATTAAGAATATCCAGCTGAAGACAATGAAGAACAGCCAGCTGCAGACAATGAAGAACAACTAGCTTAAGTTTGATTGCCTCCAGCTGTAAGGCTTCTAAGGGATCATCCAGCACACTAAATCATTTGTGAGGAAAGCTAAGGTGTACTGACCAGAAGTAGGAGTATCAACATAACACTCTACTCAAGTTTCCTGTAACAAGTAGAGCCCAAGAAGTTTGAAGAGGCAATCAAAGACCAATTCTAGATATAATCAATACAGGAAGAACTAAACCAGTTCAAGAGATGTAGAGTCTAGAAGCTGGTTCGCAAACCTAAGGAACATTATATCATAGGAACTAAATGGATCTACAGGAACAAGTTATATTAGAATGGCATTATTGTCAAGAATAAGGCAAGACTGGTGTCTAAAGGATACAAGCGAGAAGAAGGGATAGACTGTAACACCCCCCCCCCAAACTCAAAAGAGGGACAGGTGACGTTCTAAGCCAAGTCTGGGTTTTGGAGCAGGTGTCACGGGCGTGACACGGGCGTGTTACAGGCGTGACACGGGCGTGTACGGGTGTGACACGAGCGTGTCACTGCAGTGTTCGGCCACGGGTCATGTGGTCGACGTTTTGACGATCGGCGATCGTCGAGTTGAGGCACACGGCCTGGGACACGGGCGTATCCCAGGGCGTGTCACACTTGAGAGTTTTCTGAGTCATGTACACGGGTCATGACACGGGCACAGACACGGGCGTGTCACATGTTACACGGGCATGTCGGGTGCGTGTCGCAGGTCGTGTACTCCTCGGGAAACGAGTTTTGGTCGTTGCACACGGGCGTGATACGGGTCGTGACACGGCCACGTCGCATGCGACACGGGCGTGTCGGAGGCCGTGTCGAATGCCGTGTGCTGGTTATCGTGTCGGTCGAGATGGTGAATGGGTGACACGACCATGCACACGGCCGTGTTGCAACCCGTGTTCGGCCCAGATTTTGTAATATTGGGGTGAATCGCAGCCGTTCGATTTCTTGATTTGGGATCCGACGGCTCAGGGCTGTTGCTGGTGTGTTATATCTAGGAATAGGGCTTGGAAACCCTTATTCCCTTTGAGTTTTATCTCTCTAAAAGTTAGAGAGAACGGAGAGCAAGGAGGAGGAAGAAGGCCAAGATCCGGTCACCGACGGAGCTTCGGAGCTCCAAATCACGATCCGAGTCCAGATCCGCGAAGGCGAGGCTGATACGGTGCTTTCCATTCAGCTAGATCGTCATGGCGCCGAGGAAAAGCGCAAGGGTAACGATTCTCTTCTTGGGCATTTGAAGCTCTTCTTCTTTTGCATGGGAAAACCCTTCTCCCGCGAGTGAGCGGCGAGATTGCGGTATTCCTTGGGGTAGATAAGTAAAGTCCCCCTTGTTAGAGTCCAGAATCGTGGTACGGACATAGGCATGATGTGTGAAGCCTACCCGGACGTGTTGGTCCGGATCGGTGATGATTTGCTATGTATTTTTGGTCGGAGAAGACTCCGAGCATTGTGTTTGTTTTCGGGTTGCTATGCGGTAGTATGCATCCAAGAATCTGGGGGATTAACCGCGAGGTGCACCCGAAAATCTGGACGGAAACGCATTTCTGTCATATCAGTGGCCCGAGAGCCAACCGGGTACATAACGGGGCTATGTACCATGTTTGATCATTATTTGGGACTGGGGAAGCTTAGTCCGCGTCAAAGGCCTAATGGCAATGGTGGGGTGAGCAATGGGCTGGTGTACCCCTAACCGCTCCACCTGCTCGGTTAAAGTGACCTAAAGTTTTACGTGGGACTTACCGAGGTTTGGAGATCGAGTCTAGGCTGCGGCTGAGAAGACTAAATGCTCACAAGATTGCCACCCTGGGGGTGGTGGTGGAGTCGAGGACTGGACAGGGTTCGGACTGGCTTCGCCGAGTAAGTGCCCTGAGAGCTTGGGGTGTATGGCCGTGTGAGCGTGCACCTATGATGTGATGCTTATTTTGCTATGTTGCTTGTTTTGCTAACAAGTGCAGGGAAGAAGCTTTGCCGCCCCGGTTTTGGGGCGGAGTCGTTATAATTTGGTTAGCATAGCTGACCGTTGCCTTTGTTTACCACCGTGCGGTGTTCTGTTGCTTGCAGGTGTTGCGGATCCGAGAGGTAAATAACGGGCTAAAGCCCAAGTTGCTGTGCCGGCCCTCAAAGGCCAAGTTTTGAGTGTTTTTGTTTTTGTACTCAAGTGTGACCGGCCTGCGTGCCGAGGTTTGGAAGACACTTTTTACTAAGAAAACTCTTGTAAGGCTTTAAGGCCAATATCCATGTATTAAACATTCCTTATTTTTTTAGTTGCGCGGACATTCATGTTGGCAGGGTTCTTAATTGTGCAACTTAATAATTGCTTCTGCTAGATGCTGTGTAGGACGTTGTGATTGGTTGAATGGTTTCAATGCGTAACCAACCGGTCTGTCCGTAGTATTTGGCGTCGGCTCCCGGCCGGACCTACTATTATATACAATGTGACGGATAGGGGTGTTACAAATTGGTATCAGACTACTGGTTTCGGTCAAGCTTAAATGAATTCGTGGGAGAATTCACTTTTAGGGGTGGTGAGAACATGTGCGTGCGTCATCGTTATAACATGAAAAGAACCCATGAGTGTCCACTTAGGAATGAAAATACACATGTTTGAGTAACTTGCGTGTTCCTATAATTACTTTTGGCAATTTTGTTCAGTCACTTATGGTGTTTTGAACGGCTATATGTGTCCGGAAGTGGAGCGTGGCAGTCGGAACACACGTTTGCTGAGCAAAGTGCTGCACCAAGTAACGTTCCTGAGACCCCTACGTCTTTGGAAACCATAAGAAGGGTGGTTGAAGCGGTATTCACTGTGACCAATGCACAACATGGGAGTAATGTGCAACCCTTCATCCCTGAGATGGCCCCAACATCGGGCGGTATGTTGGAGCAAAGGGCATTTGGAGGTCATTTAGAGCAGCAGATGAGCATGACTGTGGTGCAGGGAGCGCATTCAGTTGACGCATATTTGCAGACGTTCCTTATGTTAAGGCGCTACCCAGGCTTTGAATGGGAAAGCGAGAAATCTATAGTTGATAGATTTTATAACGGTATGCGCAGCGAGTTGCGTATTCTACTGCTAGGACCAAAGTTATTGGGATTCCGAGCTTTGGTGGAGTCGGCTAGAGCTTTGGAGGTGGAGTTGGGGAAAACTAACCAAGTACCAGTAGATAGGGTACCAAACCCTCAAGATCCTATAAGGACTGTCTATCGAAAGATGCAGAGAAAAGAGGCTGGGTCATCTACTACCCGAACTACCCTCAATTGTTATTCTTGTGGCAAGAAAGGGCATCTCGCCAGAGAGTGTTGGGAGAGGTCTCAAAAGACAAGGAAAGTTTTGGCAAGAGCAGTGAAAGATGCTATGGCAAAGGATTCGGTCTTCAAGTTAACAACCTCAAAATCTGGGTACCGTAGGTGGTACAAGAAGGCTTGGAGGTCGGGTCTAGCCCCTTCCTCTAGCACATCCAGAGCGACTAAGTCCAAACCCCGAATGCATGCTTTGTTTGTGGAAAGCCGGGGCACTATGCCCGGGATTGTTGGAGTGGACGCCCAATGTCCAAAAAGAAGTCGGAGTCAATATCTGAAGAGAAAGGCAAGACGGTGGCATCCACCGCATCGCTGTTTACTCCGGCCCAACCGGGAGTGAACATCCTTGGCCAGCAGGAGGCCTTGTGGCCGACCGTCGGGTCGTCAGGTATGGTTGAATTGTTAGCAATCTTGCTTCTTGCCTTATGCGTGTTAACTTAGAACTTGAAGTTCTAGGCTTTATTTTGGAATCTTGGTAATCTGGAGAGAGCATAGTTTCGATACGGGAACTTCGCATTCCTATTATCCAAAAAATCTGTATCACGCATCGGAGTCTTCCCTTTGATGGTAAAGTGAGCAATCCGGATGGGTTATTACCCAGTAGTCGCACAGTACGCGCGGAGATATAGTCTGTGCGGTAAGAGTCTTATTGAAAGTCAAGGATTTGACTTGCTAGCGTCGTTGTTGCCGTTAGTAGAGTTTGACGTCATCGTTATTATGGACTAGCTTTATGGGCAGAAGGCTTTTATCGTTTGCAACCGCGAAGAGACCTAGTTGGGTGTTGGGAAGGAGACAACGTTTGCGGAACTGAAGGGATCGAGCAGGACACTGACGTCTGCCCTCCCGATGGTCAAGACAGTTCATGCTGGCGCAGAGCTGTTCTTCACGTTAGTGGAGGATATAACACCCAAGTCCACTCTGGGTAATATCCCAGTGGTTTGTGAGTATCCCTATGTGTTCCCGAGCAATCCCCCTAGAGCCCCACCGTAGCGAGAGATCGATTTCATGATTGAGTTGTGTCATGTGCTCCTGTGTCACGCTCTCCTTATAGGTTGATTCCTAAGGTGATAGCAGAGTTAAAGGTTCAACTAGAAAAGTTGATGGAGCAAGGGTAGGTGCGTCCAAGCTCATTTCCTTGGACTGCACCGGTCATCTTTACTCAGAAGAAGGACGGTAGCTTGCAATTTTGTATCCGTTGCAGAGAGCTATGCAAGTTTGCAGAAATAGGACAAGTAATCGATCCAAATGATCGATGATCTTCTGATCAGTTAGTCGGGTCTTCGGTGGACTCAGTAGTGGATCGTAAGTCCGGTTACCCTAATCTGAGAATAAGGGTAAGTGTTATCGCAAATGCGGTATTAAGCACGAGTGATGAGCAATCCGAGCCTACGATCGTGTTGTCTTGGCAGTCAAGTGTGGCATCAGTGTTCATAGACCGGATGAGCAGAATGTTCATGGAGTACCTAGTCCAGTTTGTGATCGTCTTCATCGACGACGCATTGGGGGAAATTTTAGTGCGAAGGGTATTGCTTCTGAATATCTACTCTTGGTTTTGTGGACGCTAAAAAGGAACCATGTATACACCAAGTTCTCCAAACACGAGTCTTGGGTTATCCTCGTAGCGCTTCTCGGTCCTTTTGTTGGTAGAGTGAGAGCGTGTGGGTCCAGCAGTGTTAGTCGCAATACGAGGGTGGCCTATGTTGTCTCGGTAGCGGAAGTCCAGAGTTTATGGTGTGGTCGGCTACTACAAGCGCTTCGTAGAGGACTTCCCGAGGATAGTATTACCCCTCGCATCGTTGTCAAGGAAAAACTTAAAAGGATTGCTTAGATGCGTGAGTATGCCCAAGCTGTGAAGGGTTAAAGAGTTGGTCAACCACGGCTCAAGTTTTAAGTTTGCCGAGTGGAACCAAAAGCTTTGAGATCTACGACACTGCCTTAGGCAGTAGATTGGACAGCGTGCTGCTGTTGCATGGTATTGTTGTGGCTTATGGCTCGCATTAGATGCAAGAGCATGAGGGGAATTGTCCGGTCCGTCATCTGGAGTTTGTGGCCATGTGTGTTGCAAAAAAACTAGGGAGGCTGTTGGTACCCCAGTTTGATTTGAGTTTAGTCCTGTCTTTTTAGTCCCTTGACCCATGAAATATCTATGGTCAATGGTTAGTAGTCTAGCTGTAGAGTCCTCACTTTTCCAGATTGAGAATTTGGTTAAGTAGTTTGTTCGTTCGACTATCGTCGAACGCCGCTCGACTATCGTCGACTAACTGTTCGACGATCGTCTATCAGTTGTTCGACTTTCAGTCTGCGTGGATAGTTCGACTATCGGTTGATAGTTCGACTATCGGTATGCTTTGATAGTTCGACTATCTGCTTGGATAGGTCGACTATCTGATAGTTCGACTATCTGTTGATAGGTCGACTATCTGTTTGTTTTTGATAGTTCGACTATCTGTTGATAGGTCGACTATCTGATAGTTCAACTATCTGTTGATAGTTCGACTATTTGTTCTGCGTTGATAGTTCGACTATCTGTTGATAGGTCGACTATCTGTTCTCGCTTGATAGTTCGACTATCTGCTTTGATAGTTCGACTATCTGTGTGCTTTGATAGTTCGACTATCTGCTTGGATAGGTCGACTATCTGATAGTTCGACTATCTGTTGATAGGTCGACTATCTGTTTGTTTCTGATAGTTCGACTATCTGTTGATAGGTCGACTATCTGATAGCTCGACTATCTGTTGATAGCTCGACTATCTGTTTTGCCCTGATAGTTCGACTATTTGTTGATAGGTCGACTATCTGACAGTTCGACTATCTTCTGGTAGTTCGACTATCTGCTGTGATAGTTCGACTATCTCCTTTGATAGTTCGACTATCTGGATCGTTCGACTATCTGTCCGATAGTTCGACGATCTCCGTGCGTCGGTCGATGATCTCCGAAGGTCATTCGACGCTTTCTGTCTGCCTTTATATTTTGTATTTATTTATTATATTTAATTAATTAATACTTTATCTGGCATATCTTTTCAGTTGTTTTATGATAATATTTCCAGGCATATCTGCTCTATTCTTTTTGCCTGTGTAAAATCTCTCTAGATAAAGTTGTTTGTCTTATTAGCTGACTTTGTATTTTACTTTATCTGCTGACAGTCCTTTATAGCCGTTAGACTGAAAAGTCTTCCTTCTGCTATAAAGAGTATTTCTCTGATGTGACTTTATTTAGTCCTTCTGTTATTTTATTTGATCCTGCAGCTTCTTAGAAAGAGGTTCATTCCTTTTATTGGATGTCTTGCTGCAGAGTTTGTTTTGCTGTGTGTTATTTGCAGCCCAGGTCTCAAGTTTCAGAAGAAGACAAGTAATTCAAATTGAAGAGAGCCGTTGCTTGCTGATGTTATATAAAGGACCCTTTGAAGAAGGATTCAAGCTAGCTAATAGCTAACCAGTTGTTCACTTAAGCATTCAAGCCTTCATCAAGATCAAGTTTTTTGCTCTCAGCAATACTCATCTAACTGAGAAGTGTTAAGATCTTCTACTCTTCTTCAACCTGAGTTCTCCTGCTTTCAGGAAGTTCAAACTCAGAGTTCTTTTGAAGAAGAAGAAGAAGAAGATAGCTGCTTGAAGATCTTTAATTTTATTATTTATTATCTTCTTGTAGTTCTTCCTTCAGAGCTATCTGAAGAGTTTTTCTGCACTGAAGCAAGACTTCACCTGGACATCTTTGAGCCAGGGAGAGCCTTGATTCTTTAGAGCATTCTAGCTCAGTGCAAGTTTTTGTGCTTCTCTAATCTATTGTAAAATAGAGAAGACATCTTAACCTTCTTCCCCCTCCAGTACAGGGTTATTACTCCCTTCAAAAGTATCCCTTGGTGGCAGGGCACCTGATCAAAAACCTGTGCTTGGTTTTTAGACACCTGATCAAAAGTCTAAAGGATTTCTGGATCTACCTGAAGAAGATCCTGTTGGTGGCAGGGAACCTGATCAAAAACCTGAGTGGATTCCTACCTTGTTGGTAGAAGAGTGGACGTACCCAAGTTGTTTGGGGAACCACTATAAATTCCTTGTGTCGTCTGGATTGCCTTGTTTATTTCCTGCACTGTGGCTGTGAATAGATATAACTAGGTTGCTAGTTGCTGATTAGGATTTCCAAGCCTTAACTTTAATTACAGTTAGCTTGTGTTTGTGCACAACACTTGTGTTAGGCTTTAAGGTTAATTCTATATCTATAATCTTTTAATTCCGCAATTCACTCCAAGGGAGTTGGGTAGACCTTCAAACTTTGTCTAGTGCAAAATTTGATAACTCTATTCACCCCCCTTCTAGAGTAGTATCTATCCCTTCACTTTCAATTGGTATCAGAGGGAGGTTGACTGACTGAATAGGCTAACCCCTAAGTCACAAGATCCTGATAGATACCAAAGCTTATAAATATTCACTATCATGGCCCAGTCCAAGGATTATTCCAGCACCAGACCTCCAGCATGCAACTTAGCTAAGTTTGGCATCTGGAAGGCAAGGATAAAATTATATATGAATTCTATTGATGAAAGCATCTTTGCTTCTATTTTGTCAGGTCCCCCAAGAGCACCTGCTGCTGCTACTGCCTCATCATCTGATATGAGTGCAGTGCCTCCTCCATATTACAACGATGAGTACAAGAAGGCCAAAATAGCAGATGCCAAGGCAATGAACATACTGGCTCAGACAATGTCAGATGAGGTATTCCAGAAGGTAGCTGACTGCTCTTCAGCAAAAGCTATGTGGGATACACTGAACCAGATTGTGGCTGGTTCAGCTGATGAAAGGAAGGACAGAAGGTCCAACCTGATCTCACAGTATGAGAACTTCAAGAAAACTGATGCTGAATCAGTTGAAGCCATGTACACCAAGCTCAGCTCAATCATCAATGAGCTGAGGACCCTTGACAAGGACATATCATTGACAGAGGTCAATGATAAGATTCTTATGTGCTTCCCTAGCACATGGGATCTAAGGATCTGGCCCATCAAGGAAGCCAGAAGTACAAATGAGATCTCCACTGAAGCTCTTCTCGGCAAGCTCAAGTCTTTTGAGCAAGTGCTGAAGACAAGGGAAGCAGAAGCAGAAGCAAAGACCCCTACTCCAACCAGAAAAGAGCGATCTCTAGCTCTTAAGGCTGCTGATGCTTCTGAAGGCAGCCAATCAAATGAGGAACTAATGGCATTGTTTGCCAAGAGGTTTCTCAAGATGGGGAGAAAGGAGTTCAGAAAGAAGTCTTCACGCTATGAAGACAAACCAAGGTATGATCGTTCACCTGCTAAAGAAATTATTTGTTATGGTTGCAGGAAGCCTGGACACATCTTACCAGAGTGTCCAGAGGAGAAGAACAAAGACAAGAGAAAAAAAAAGGAACAGCACAGGAAGCACTCCAAACCATCCTCCTACAAAAATAAGAAGAAGGAGAGAGGTTTCATTGCTGAAACCTGGAGTGATTCTGATGAAGAATCCTCCTCATCAAGCTCCAGTGATGATGAGGAAGAGAAGAAGGCAAAAGAAGTTTGCCTAATGGCAATAGATGCCTGCAGCAACCACTCTGCTGCAGAGAGTTCAGATTCTGATGAAGAGATGCCTACAGAAGATGAGGTACTCTCTTCTTATGATTTTACCTCAGCTGAATTTAAATTAGAATTTAAATCTTTATGCTTAGATTTGATTAGCTCAGAAAAGGAGATAAAAGAACTTAGAAATAAGTTAGCTGACTCAGAATCAATAGCTACAGAAAATGTTAGGTTAAAGGAAGATCTCACTACTTATAGTGAAGAAATTATATTCTTAAAATGGAGTTAGCTAAGTCTAAGAGGTTAGAAGAATCACTTAATGGTAGAAGCCTTAAGTTGTTAGAAATTACCAGCATGACTAACACTAGGTCAGGTAATGACAAACTAGGCTTAGGAGCTTCTCCCAGTGAACCCCCAGTACTACTTAAAAATAATCTTTCAACTCCAGTAAACTTCATTTCAGCTAGTGGAATGAAGAACACTGAGCAAGTAAACCTAGTTAATAAAACTTTAAATAAAGTTAAGAGAGAAAAGAGAAAGAAATTTTTTAAAGAAATGCAAAGAGCGTCGAACGCCGCTCGACGATCGGAAGCTCAATGGTCGAACGAAGCTCGACGATCTGAGCGCCCATCGTCGAACGTCGATCGACGTTTTCAACATGATTTTCAAAATCATAATCAGTACCATAGAAACCTAAATGAAAATAGAAACCCTAGGTTTGTTGACCCATCATCTGCATGGAGAATCCCACCTAGGAGATCTCACCCACTAGGTTATTACCCTCAGCCTGCATTTTCATATATTTCCAGTTTTTCTTATGTGAAAAACAAGGGACCCAAGGTTACCTGGGTCCACACTGTCTAAATAAATGTCTTGCAGGTGAAGGCCTATCCAATCACTCAAAATAAGTGGTATTTGGATAGTGGATGTTCCAAGCATATGACAGGAAATAAAGATCTTCTATCAAAGTTCAAAGCTAAGCTCGGCCCAAAGGTTATCTTTGGAGACTCCAGCTGTGGTCATACAGAAGGCTATGGCAAGATCACAATTGGAGTAGTTACTTTCAAGAGAGTTGCATATGTCAATGGACTGAAGCATAATTTGATTTCAGTCAGCCAGCTATGTGATGCTGGCTACCAGGTTTCATTTTCTAACTCCTCTTGCAATATTAATTTAAACAATAATGTTGTTTTAGTAGGTATTAGAATAGGTAATATCTATTTAGTAGATTTCAATTCATCTCATTCTGAAATCTGCCTGTTTAATGAAGTAACAATTAATAATAATTCTTTGTGGCATAAGAGGCTTAGTCATGTTAACCTTAAAAATATATCTAGGTTATCTAAACACAACCTTGTTAGAGGTTTACCTTCTTGCCCCTACAAGAAGGAGAGCCTATGCAAGGCTTGTCAGCTAGGCAAGCAAACCAAAAACTCTTTTAAATCTGTAAATAAGAGTGATTCTCCTAGAATCCTGTATCTATTACACTTGGACCTTTTTGGCCCTATAAATGTACAGAGTTTAGGAGGGAAGTATTACACCTTAGTAATTGTAGATGACTTCTCTAGGTTCAGTTGGGTTTTCTTTTTGAGAACTAAGTCTGATAACTTCAAAGCTCTTACAGACTTTCTACTATGTGTGCAGACTGAGTACTCTACTCATGTGGCCTTGATCAGAAGTGATCATGGTACTGAGTTTGACTCTCTTCTCATGCAAGAATTCTATGAGAGAGAAGGTATCAAACATAGCTTCTCAGCTCCTAGAACTCCTCAACAGAATGGGGTAGTTGAAAGGAAGAATAGAACACTCATTGAAGCTGCTAGCACATTGTTGGCAGATGCTAACATGCCTCTCTCCTATTGGGCAGAAGCTGTTAGTACAGCCAATTATGTCTTAAATAGAAGTTTGATACACAAACTTAAGTGTAAAACTCCTTATGAGTTGCTTAAAGGAAAGAAACCTAAAATTAATTATTTCAGAATTTTTGGTTGTGTTGTTTATATTCATAATAACAATAAAGAATATCTTAGGAAATTTGAAGCAAAAGCTTCAATGGGAATCATGCTTGGATATTCCCAAGTAAGCAAAGCTTATAGGGTTTATAACAAATCAACATGTAAGATTGAAGAATCTGTGCATGTATCTTTTGATGAGTCTCAGATGTTTTACAAGGAGAAAGAAAATTCTCCTTCCTCTAGTTCATTGCAGGTACCTGATGCTCCTCAAGAAATTCTTCAACTATCAACTCTTCAGATCACTGAATCAGACAGTGATGAAGACATTGCTGAAGCTGTTGTAGTACCACCAACAGTAGATCAAATTCCTCCTGAGGAATTAATCCCAACTGTTGCTGAAGATCACATCCCACCTGCTGATATTGTCACACTTAGAGATCACCCCACATCTCAAGTGATTGGAGACATATCTGCTGGTGTGCAAACAAGACACCAATTAAGACAGGATGTGATGCATGCTTGTTTCCTCTCACAGGTTGAGCCCCTCACCTTTAAAGATGCAGAGATAGATCCCCACTGGATCATTGCTATGCAAGAGGAACTCAATCAGTTTGAGAGATGTAAAGTTTGGACTTTGGTTCCAAGACCTAAAGGCCAACTAATCATAGGAACCAAGTGGGTGTATAGAAACAAGTTGGATGCAAATGGAATTATAGTAAGGAATAAAGCAAGGCTTGTAGCTCAGGGCTACAGACAGGAGGAAGGTATAGATTATGACCAATCCTTTGCTCCTGTTGCAAGGCTAGAAGCAATAAGGATCTTCTTGGCCTATGCAGCCTACATGAAGTTTAAGGTGTTCCAAATGGATGTCAAAAGTGCATTCCTGAATGGTGAGCTTAAGGAAGAGGTGTTTGTTGAACAACCACCAGGGTTTGTTTCTTCAACTCAGCCCTCACATGTGTTTAAGTTACAGAAAGCTCTATATGGACTAAAGCAAGCTCCCAGAGCCTGGTATGAGACTCTATCTAGTTTCCTTTTAGAGCACAACTTTACTAGGGGAGTAGTTGATAGAACCTTTTTCGTCAAGCATCACAAGGACAAAATCCTGTTAGTTCAGGTGTATGTAGATGATATTATATTTGGCTCCACTGATCCCAAACTTTGCAAAAGGTTCTCTGACCTGATGCACTCTAAGTTTGAGATGAGTAGTATGGGTGTGCTGTCTTACTTTCTTGGTCTCCATGTTAAGCAAGATGCTGATGGTATCTTCATCTCCCAATCCAAATATGCCAAGGAATTGGTAAAGAATTTTGGGATGGCTGATGCTTCAGCAATGCCTACACCTATGGCTACTAATGTAGTTATTGATTCTGATGATCACGGCAAGCCAGTTGATCAAAAGAATTATAGGGCCATTGTTGGTTCCCTATTATATCTAACTGCAAGTAGGCCTGATATAATGTTTGCTACATGCCTTTGTGCTAGATTCCAGGTCAACCCCAAGGAATCTCATCTGATTCTTCTAAAGAGAATCCTGAGATACTTGAAGGGATGTCCAGATCTAGGACTTTGGTACCCAGCTGAGTCAGAATTTGAATTAATTGGATATTCTGATTCTGATTATGCTGGTTGCAGAGTTGACAGGAAGAGCACCTCAGGAACTTGCCAGTTCCTGGGAGAGAGATTGGTCTCTTGGTTCTATAAGAAGCAGGCTTCTATCTCAACTTCAACTGCAGAGGCTGAATATATAGCAGCTGCTAGTTGTTGTTCACAGATCCTGTGGATTCAAAACCAGCTTGTGGATTATGGGTACTCACACAAGAACACCAAAATCATGTGTGATAGTACCAGTGCTATTTCAATTAAACAAAATCCAGTGCACCACTCTAGAACGAAGCACATTGAGATTCGACACCATTTCCTGAGAGATTGTGTGGAAAAGAACAAGATTTGTCTTGAGTTCATATCCACTGAGTTTCAGAGAGGTGATATATTCACCAAGCCTTTAGATGAACAGAAGCATCTGTTCTTTTTAGTTCAATTAGGCATGATCAATGGACGAGACTAAGTGTGACTATATCTGCCTATGTTGAAACCTGCTTGAAGATCGTTGAACGATGATCGAAGATCGTCGAACGGATTAATCCTATCGTCGACCTCTGGTTAATGATAGCTTATCTGTTTGAAGATCGTCGAACGGCGTTCGAAGATCGTCGAACAGGTCGAGCTTATCGTCGATCTCTGAACGACGACAGCTTGTTGTTTGAGAAGTCAGAAATAGTCGAACAATGGCTCGACTACTCTGCTTCTGAGCCGATTGTCGAACGGTCGTTCGACTATCGGGTCTAGTTTTTTTTAATAGATCGACTATCTCCGATCTAATATAAAGCCGATAGTCGACCTAGGTTAAAAGATCTTTTGTTCTTTCGTCGACGGAGCGTGACTTTTCGCATTCTGTCTTCCCGCTTGCGATTTTCTGCCGCTTCGTCCCCTTCGTCTTCGCCGTCCTTCTCGCGTTTTCTCCAGCAATCCATGGCGATTTCTCCCGCAGTGTTAGCAGTCGTAAAGTTCGATGCAGGCTTCAGTGTTGATTTCGACGCGTTTAGTTGCTGCGAAGCAGGGATCGTGGAAGTTCTTCAGTTGTGCCGGGACCAAGGACTAGAGAGATTAATGTCTTCAAGGATTAAGTTAAATATACCTGAGATCAAGGAATGGGCTTTCACGTCGTCCTCCACCGACAACTCGATGACTGGCACCATCGGCGGAGAAGAGGTAATCTTAACTCCGGCCGTTCTGACTGATATTTTTGGTTTGATAAATGGTGAAGAGGATTATGAGCAAGATGCTCAAGAATTTGGAAGAATGTTAGTTGAGCTGGGACATGCAGAGGGCATTCCCATGAAGCTGCTCAAGGTAAATTTTCCTTTCAAGATTAAGTTTCTTGCTGAGTTGGTCGGAAAAGTGCTCCTCGGTAAGCACTCTGCTCATGACAATATAACAAGGCAACAATTTGCACTGATGTGTGCAATTATTAATCAGAAAAAGATTGATTGGGCTGGAGTAATGTTTGATTTAATAAGGAAAAAGAATAGTAAGAAGGAAGTTACCCTCGGAAGGGTTATTGGAATTTTCCTGAAGGAAAAATATCCCCAGCTGCTGAGTTCAACCGCAACAACAATAAATGCAAGCAAGAAGATGGATCCAAACCTGTTCTCCAAGTGGAAGAGAACCTTTGTGAAACCCGCTCTCACAGGGGTTACTCCAGCGACATCTGAGAGCACCAGGACTGATTCGGTCGCTCCTCACCCTGTAGAAGCTGGCTCAGCTCTTTCCCTTCCCTCTTCTTCTGCTATGCTGTCTGCCTCAGTTGAAGTTCCATCAACTTCAGCTGAAGTACGACTTTCCCCTTCTCCTGCTAGAGAAACAACCACGGTTGTTCTTCCATCCCCTCCAGCATCTCATCTTCCTTCTCATCAGACTAGGATATCTGCTCCTAGTTTTGATTTGTTAGGATTTGAGAGGATTCCAACTCCTCCTCAGTCTCCCATTCATTCTCCAGTTAACTCTCCTATTAACTCTCCAGCTCCATCTTCAATTCAATCCCCAGTCCACACCATTCTTCATCCCAGCACTACAACCATATCTGCTGCATCTCCATCCACTGCACTTCCATCTTCTTTTGAGATTACCCCTGAACTCATCTCCCGCATTGTGGAGTTGATTACCCCTTCAATCAAAATTATGATTGAAGAGGCAATCGCTCCACTTGCCTCCTCCATTGATACCTTAACCGCTACCATCAAATCACTTTCCAAATCTGCTGAGCCCTCTTCCTCAAGGGGCCTGGTTTCAATTTCCACAGAAATCAGGCAGGGGGAGATGTTCTGTGAAGATGCCTCAGAGCCTCCTGCCTCCCTTCCAGCAGTAACAGATACTGTGATGACAGTTCAAGTAGTGTCTGCTCCAGCTGAAAAAGAATCAGCCTCTGTGTTATCGGAAAAGGAAATATCTGATGCTATCATGTTATCTGAATTTGTTGTGAAAGTTTGCTTGGAAGATCTCACCTCTCCCGTGATTGCAAAGTTCCTAGAAGGGATCATTACATCCTACCTAGATGAGTCTTGGGAGTTGGTCAAATATGAAGGTAATTCACTCATTCGCTTTATTGACGAGTCAATTAATTTGCTAGCTAGTGAATACCTAGAAGGAATGATTATTGCTTATTTAGCAGATCTGTGTTCATAATTCTACAGATTATATTAGAGAAGATTTAGCTGCTCAGATCATAGTAATTGTTTCAGAAGCTGCCCCAAATGTTCCTGATATTCAAGAAGATCCAGAACTGGATTCATTTTTAGATGATAGAGAAGATGAGTCTGAAAAACAAGATGAAATCAAAGATGACACTTCTGTTCTGAGTGTGGAAGAAGAAAAAGCAAGAGCTGCCTGGAATCAAAGAGTACAAGATTCTTTAAAAGAGAAAGAAAAAGAGTTGCAAGTTGAAAAGTCAACTATTTGGGATGACTCACCAGGATTGGATTTAGATTTCCTTCTGGCTCAGGATGTCATTGAAGAGGAAAGAGAGAAATCAGCTCTGAAGTTAAAAGAAAAGGCTGTTTCTGAAGCCTATGATCCTTATGATAATCCTCCATCATCTCACTCTGATGATGAAGATGATTCTGATTTATCTGAGAATGCTAAGAAAAAGAAAGCTGCTCAAAAGAAAAGGAAAGCAATTGCTCCTCCTCCTCCCAGCCGAGACAATGATACTCCATACTATATTCTTAAAGGAATTGATCCCAAATCGAAAGAATTTCAACATTGGATGTGGTTCTCCAAGAACCAGCAGAAAGTGAGAAAAAGATCTAAGAGGTATGATAGTCCTGTTTCTAGATGGACTCCCAGAGGTCTCCCTCCTCCACCTCCCAGTGCAGGAGCCTCTGGGAACCTATCTGCTAATCCATCTGCCTCTTCTGGAAAATCTGCACCTTCTCAGTCTCAGTCAAGGAAAAGCTCTCAAAGTTCTCAAGGCAGATCTTATTCTGGTTCTCAAAGACAAGTGAAGGAGGTTGTGCATCAAAGACCAACCTTTTCCCCTCCTCCTTCTCCAAAGAAAAGAGCTTCTTCTCCAATACCAGCTGAAAGTGAGGGGATAAGTTGTAAACTACTCTAGAGGGGGGGGTGAATAGAGTATTCAAATTTTATGAATAACTAGTCATCTCCCTTGGAGTTGATTTGCGGAATAAAATAATCTGATACTTGAACCCTAGGAGCCTAACACAGTGAAGTGCACAAGTGAGAGAGTTAACTGAAATTTCAGATTAACTATAAACCTATCACAGCAATTAGCAATCCTAGGTAGTTCTATCACAGCCACAGAATAAGCAATTTAAACAAAACAGCCAGAGACACAGGATATATAGTGGTTCCCTCTTAATAGGTACTCCACTCTTCTACCACCCTGGTAGGAATCCACTACAGGTTTTTGCTAAGGTGCCCTGCCACCAATGATCTGATTCAGGTAGATCAAACAGACCCTTTGAGCTTTTGATAAGGATGCTCAACCACAGGTTGTTGATAAGGTGCCCTGTCACCAACGTTCACTTTTGAAGAGATGTGAACAAACTCTTTTTACAAAGGGGTTGAGAGGGTTAGATTATCTTCTCTGTTGTAAATACAGATTAGAGAAGACTTGTGGATTCTCTAAAGAATCAAAGTCTCCCCCTGGCTCAGTGAAAGTCCAGGGAAAGCCTTTGCTTCAGGATGAAGGAGTTTCAGATAAACTGAAACTAAATCCTCAGAGATCTGTAGACTGATTTTTATCAGGTCTTCAGATTCTGGAGCACATGAAGCAGATCTGGAGCTTTTTCTGAAGTCTTGAAAAACTCTAAGCAGATGCTCAGGAGACTTGAGAATGAAATAGGTTGCTTTGGACTTTTGCTTCAGGAAAGCTTTTCTTCTTCTGATTGTGAGATTGTGAAGAGTTGCTCTGAAGAAGCTTGAAAGAATGCAGCACACTGAAAAACTCTCTGTTACTGTTACTTCTTCTTGTTCTGAGAAAAAAAATCTCTCTTAAATATGTCTTCTCGTTTATCTTTTGGAACGGCTCTATTGATTTGAATTCTCGAGCCCTGCAACAGATTATCTAAAAATAGAATATAGCAATAGGAATAGAATGACCTATTAGCTCTCTGTCAGTCCCAATAAGGAAATAAATGAATAGGAAAATATCTCAGCATAAAGATTTATCGTTCTTGGAAATAGCATACACCGCCAACGGCTAGAATACAGCCTGGCAATATATTTTGTATAATAAGACAAAAATGCTTTATCAAAATACGAAATCCCATAATTTATGCTTGACATATTTGGTAAGTAATTCATTTGAATTTAAGCCATAAATTAGCAAAAACATTCTTCAGAAAATCTTTCTAACCACACGTTAAAACACTTGGAAATAAACCAAGGAATAAAATAAATACAAACAGATAAAGGCAGACAGAAATCGTCGAACAGGGGTTCGATGATCGTCGACCTAGCTAACAGATCGTCGACTGAAAACAGAAATCTGTCGAAACAGAAATCGTCGACCAGCAATCGTCGACCAGCTCAAGATATCGTCGACTGAAGCAGAAAATCTGTTATCACAGAAATCGTCGAACATCTCATGATGTCGACGACTAAGGCAGAGATCTGTCGAGAGAGATATCGTCGACCATCTCATGATGTCGATGATTAAGGCAAAGATCTGTCGAGACAGAAATCGTGAAACAAGACCACGATCGTCGAACTGCTGATAGCAGATCGTCGACCAACCTTCAGAGCATAATACGCTTGCTCTGAGATCGTCGACCATCGGTCGACGATAATTGTCTTGACTTCAACGATTCTATAGCCCTGCTATCGTCGACCACTGATCGACGATCGCGAGGCCTCGTTCGACGATGGTCGAACGGAAAAAGAGCCTTAACTAAAGATTCATTCTACAACTTCTATTCTAAGCTTTAGGTCAGATATAAACTGCCCTAGGGAGACTAAACAAAGTCTAAACAAGATCATATATAGTTATATGGATCAGGAGGGACTGGAAAAGGGATTACATAAGCCAAATCACATCTAGGGTACCAACAATCTCCCCCTATTTGGGTTATGTTATCCAATTCGATCTAAAAGGTAATGCACACAGTAACAAAAGAAGATATTAACCAAAAAATTTAAAACACAGGCAATCCACAGGAAAACATAAAACCATAAATCAGCAGAACTAAAGTATCAAGCAGATTTATCAGAGGTTTTAGCATCAGATGATTTCTTAGGGATTACAGCTGGTTTGAAGATAATTTCTCTGTTTGGATTTGCTGCTTGTCTTTTGGATAGCATTAGATCGTGTTCACCAATAATTTTCTTTTCAGCATAGCTTGGTAGAACTGCAGCAGGGTGCAATTTCATGTATTCTTCAGTATTGAAAATTTCTGAGTTTACTTGAATTTTGCTGAGTTCCTTTTCTCTGAATTCGGACATAGTTGTATATGCTGTAGGGTCTAGTCCTTGAGCTTTGGCTCTCTCCATCATGCTTAGTGCAATGGATTCCTTAAATCTTGCCATAGAGGCAATTCTTTCAGATTCAGTCATATCTGATGGAGAGGGTGGTCTGTCAGAATCAGCTTGAGCTGCAATTTCCATGTTCCTTTGAAGAGTTGTGGATATTTTGCTTGAGTCAGAAGGAATTTGTGCAGCCTTCTTAGGATTTGTTTCAGCATAAAGAGATCTTGGAGGAGCAAGTTCAATGAACTTCTTGTGGGATTTCTCTGAAAAGACCACTCTTTTTCCTTTTGTTTCAATTGTCTCAGCAGCAGCAGGTTTCCTTGAAGAGGAGGATGGACCTCTCCTGAGAGGAGAAGGTTCCCTTTCTGGAATTTTCTTTTTAGGAGAGGGAGGAGGAGAGAAGGTAGGTTGCTGAAAAGTCATCTCCTTTATTTGTTCCATGAGAACATTGTCATTTCTTTTTCTTCCTTGTCCTGATACATCTTGGCCTCCCTGGCTTTGATTACTCCTTCTCTGGTAGGACTGATGAAAGTTAGAGCTGGCTGATCTTGCAGTCGGGGCAGAAGAGAGACTTCCAGAGGCTCCAGCACCAGGAGGTGGAGGAGGACCTCTGGGGGGGAATTTCTGAATAGGGATGTCATATCTTTTTGATCTCTTTTTCTCTCTTGTCTGATTCTTTGAGAGCCTCATCCAGGGTCGAAATTCTTTGCTCTTGGGATCAATTCCCTTCAGAATGAAATATGGAACATCCTTGTCTGGATTGGCAGTAGGAGGAGCAGATGCTTTCCTTTTCTTGGAGACAGCCTTTTTCTTTTTTTGGGAGCTATCAGAGTCCTCAGAGTCATCATCATCAGAGGAGTGAGATGAGGTTCTGCCGGCATAATCATCAAAGTCTAGATTTGGGACATCCTTGGCAGCTATAGCATGCTCAGCCTTCTGCTTCTCTCTATCTTCTCTTTCTCTTGCTTCCTCAATGGCATCTTGCTCAAGGAGGGCATCAAGATCAACATTTGGAGTGCTCTTCCAGAGATCTGATTTGGGATACAAGTCAGGAACTATCCTGGGGACCAGTTCTGCAGTAGAAGGAATGGATAGAGGATAGGTAAGGATAGGAGGAGAAAAGATGACAATATCTGCAGGAGCAGATGCTTTTTCTAGAGAGATGGCTAGGGAATCCAAATGATAATTAGCCAACCCTTCAATGTACTCAGAGGCAATATTCTCAGCCACAAAGGCTATAAATTGTTCTAGGTTTAGAGTACCTGAGCTTGATTCCTTTTCAGTCATCTTGGAGGCTTTTTCTGGTAAAGCTAGCACGGCCTCAGCTTCTTCAGCAGCAGCAGCAACAGCAGTGTTGATTGTGCCTGCATACAGAGAAAGATAGGTTAACAACCAAGTGGGAATAAAATATTCCCCCCAAGGTGAGCAACAACAGGTAATTGATGGAGTTACCTGAAGATCTACTCAGGATACCACTTTGCATCTAGGAAGGAGGTTATAATTCCTTCTAGATGTTTAGCGACATCAGGGATAGACACCTCTGCAAGACACATGAGGAGTGCTATACAGGAAAAGAAGAGAGAGTCCTTGACCAAGGGGTCATCAAGGTACTCAGGTCTATAAGAGACCATTTTCTCTTGAAAAGAAGGAACAAGAGGAGATGATGTGAGTGAGGACTCACAGTCTAGGTTAAGATAGGATTCCAAATCATCAATGGAATTTGCAGCAACATCTTGCAATACTGATGCGGGATCATCAGCAGCTGAGATGAGATAGGAAGGAATAAGAAATTAACTCCAAGTTGGAGTGAATTAAATAGAATCTTAAATAACATTATACCATCAGATTGAGCAGCAACATTCTCAAATTGTTGAACCACTACTTCTGTATCAGTAGTGTTCAAAGGAGATTTTTCACCAATGTCCATGGGGACTACTTCATTATCTTTCTCAGGAATTTCTTCATCAGAAGCTTGATTCACTAGGGAGTGAATGTCCTTGTTAGATAAAGATATCAATTTAACATCCTGATTATAACTTTTAGAGGAAGTGATTTACCTTCTGGATGCTTTGGAAGCTCTTGAGATTCTGAAAGGGGAAGAGAAGAGTTGTCCTGAAGGGCCAAGGCATCACCTGAGACCACTTCAACAGACATCTCCCCCTGCATGACTTCAGTGGGAACTGGAGTCATGCATCTTACTGAAGAGGGCTCAGCAGAGGGTGGAAATGATTTGATGGCTTCAGTAAGGGCTTTGATGGATGCAATGAGAGGGGCATTGGCAGCCTCAATCATTTTTTGGATGGATGGAGTGATGAGCTCTACAACATGTGCAAGCAATTCAGGAGTTATCTGAAATGCTGATGATGTAGAGGTGGATGGATTGGAAGCAGTATGATCTACCACATGATCAAAGGAATCACGTGGAGATGGGTGAACATCAACATGAGTGTGGGATTCATGTTGAGAGAGGTGCGTGAGGATGGTAGCAGTCACCATGTCAACACTGGCTGAAGCTGCCAGATGTTGTGGTGTTGGTGACTGGGATGGAGATGCAGGTGGAATGAGAGATGCAAGTTGTGGTGGCACTGCAGGGTGTGTGGAAGGTAATGCAGGAGATGAGGATGCAGGGGTAAAGAGGGAGGATGAAGGGATTGCTGAGCCTTCCCCAGCAAGCTGGAGAGTGGTTGAATCAGCCCTTGTGTCTGATGGAGGGTTAGGATCAACCCTGGCTGACTTCTTGATAACTCTCTGAGATTTCTTGAAGAGAGAGGGGTCCAACCTCTTGCTGGCGTTGACTGCGGAAGGTGCAGAAACAAGCAGCAGGGGTGCTTTCACATATAGAAACACACCCAACACCCTGGCAAGATTTACTTCTTTCTGATTGTTCTTTCTCCTTATTAGTTCAAACAGAACTTTTCCCCAGGCAATCTGTGCCTTATTCACCAAAGCTGACATCAGGGCAAACTGTTGCCTGTTGATGTTGTCGTGAGCAGAATGTTTTCCCAAAACGACCTTGCCCACCAGGTCGGCCAGAAACTTATACTCTGGAGCCAGATTTATCTTTAGCAACTTAGCTGGAATACCCTCAGCATGGCCCATCACAGTTAGCATGCGGCCATATTCTTCTGCAGTTTGCTCATAGTCATCAGTTCTGGTTGGCAGTCCAAACAGCTCAGTCAAAACTTCAGGAGTCAGAATGACCTCCTCTCCATTTATCTTTCCAGACATCGCTTCGTCGCTGGAGGACGAGGTATATACCCATTCTCAAATCTCTGGTATATTAATCTTTGGTGAGAATGACATAAATTTCTTTAGGCCTTGATCTTCACATAGCTTCAGAATGGCTTGGATGGATTGATCACATCGGCTGAAAGAATCGAAGTCGACACAGAAGCCAGTGTCGAATTTCATCCCAAAGAGAACAGCAGAAGGAATCGCCATAGGATTTGAGAGAAAATGGCGAATCGAGAAGCAAAGCAGGGGAGAAGAGAATCGCGCGGGATTAGAGTTCGAGAGCGAATTCTAAGCCAGAAGATGGAATATGAAAAGACGGAGCGGAAGGACGACGATCTCCAGACCTAAATCGACTATTAGAAACAAATCTGCGATCGTCGATCCCGGAATAAAATCGGTCGTCGAATAAAGATCGACGATAGTCAATGTTTGACTAATCGTCAAATATTGACCGACTACAAGCAGTCACCACGATCGTCGATCAATATATGATGGTCGACGATTCTCCACACAGCACAGAAAATCTGTCGTCGACCATTGGTCGACGATAGATACCTAAGGAGAGATCGTTGACCGGTTGATCGACGATTTCTGCCTTACTACCGAACGAGCTGTCGTCGACCGTTGGTCGACGATAGTTCTGACCTGGTCGAAGATCGTCGAGCAGTCGTTCGACGATTTTAGACAGAAAACAAAACTAACCAAATTTTCACTACTCTGAACCATTAATCATACCAAGCTGGTTCAGGAAGAACAAATGCCTTTGTTCATCAAGGGGCTTAGTGAAAATATCTCCTCTCTGCAGGTCTGTGGATATAAATTCCATTGCTATCTTGTTCTTTTCCACATTATCTCTCAGAAAATGATGTATAATCTCAATGTGCTTGGTCCTGGAATGGTGCACAGGATTTTGAGCAATTGATATTGCACTGGTACTGTCACACAGAATTTTTGTTTTTGAGTGTGTATACCCATAATCCACTAGCTGATTTTGAATCCACAGAATCTGTGAACAACAACTAGCTGCTGCAATATATTCAGCCTCAGCAGTTGAAGTAGACACAGATGCCTGTTTCTTACAAAACCAAGAGACAAGTCTCTCTCCCAGGAACTGACAGGTCCCTGAGGTGCTTTTCCTGTCAACTCTACAACCAGCATAATCAGCATCTGAATATCCAAGTAATTCAAATCCTGACTCAGCTGGGTACCACAGTCCTAAGTTAGGGCATCCCTTAAGGTATCTCAAGATCCTCTTGAGGAGAGTTAAGTGAGATTCCTTTGGGTTGACCTGAAACCTAGCACATAGGCATGTAGCAAACATTATGTCAGGCCTACTTGCAGTCAAATACAGCAGGGAACCAACAATGGCTCTATAGTTCTTTTGATCAACAGACTTGCCATTTACATCAGAATCAATAACTGCATTTGAGGCCATAGGTGTGCTCATTGATGAAGCATCAGACATTCCAAATCTTTTAACCAGCTCTCTGGCATATTTTGATTGAGAAATGAAGATACCATCAACACACTGTTTCACTTGGAGACCAAGGAAATAGGATAACTCACCCATGCTGCTCATCTCAAACTTGGAGTGCATTAGTTCAGAGAACCTCTTTCATAGTTTGGGATCAGTAGAGCCAAATATAATGTCATCTACATAGATTTGAACTAACAGTTGTGAGTCCTTATGATGTCTAATGAATAGGGTTCTATCTACTACACCTCTCACAAACTTGTGTTCTAGAAGGAAATTTGCTAAGGTCTCATACCAAGCTCTAGGAGATTGCTTAAGTCCATATAGAGCCTTTTGGAGTTTGAACACATGAGTGGGTAAGGTTGATGAAACAAACCCTGGTGGTTGTTCAACAAACACTTCTTCCTTTAAATCTCCATTTAGGAAGGCACTCTTCACATCCATTTGGAAGACCTTAAATCTTTTATAGGCAGCATAGGCTAGGAAAATTCTAATGGCTTCTAATCTAGCTACAGGGGCAAAAGTCTGATCATAATCTATGCCTTCCTCCTGTCTATAGCCTTGAGCTACTAGCCTAGTCTAACTACTATGCCTTGGGCATCAAGCTTGTTTCTAAACACCCACTTGGTGCCTATGATCCGTTGGCCTCTTGGTCTTGGAACCAAAGTCCAAACTTTACATCTTTCAAACTGGTTAAGTTCCTCTTGCATGGCTATAATCCAGTGTGGATCAAGCTCAGCATCTTTAATGGTTAGGGGCTCAACCTGAGAAAGGAAACAAGCAAACATCACATCTTTGTTGAGTTGATGTCTTGTCTGGACTCCTACTGAAATGTCTCCAATCACTTGAGATACAGGATGATCTCTAAGTGTGACAAGATCAGTAGGTTCAGCAATGATCTGATCTTCAACAATTTCAGGATTTGATTCCTCATGTGGAATTTGATCAACTGTTGGAGCAGGTGCTTTAACTTGAAGAAGTTCTACATCAGATTCAGAATCTGAAGAAGCAGCCTGAGGAGTTTGTTGGGGATGATTCTCCTATGTGAGTCTCAAACCTTCCAAATCCTTACTTACTCCTAGGACTTGCACTGTACTATTAGAGGAAGAGTCCTTCTCCTTATAATACATGACTGTCTCATCAAAAGAGACATGTGCAGACTCTTCTATCTTAAGAGCGGATTTATTGAGGACCCTATAGGCTTTGCTTACTTGAGAGTATCATAGAAAAACTCCCATTGAAGCTTTTGCCTCAAATTTTCTATGGTATTCTTTGTTATTGTTATGAACAAAAGCAACACAGCCAAATACTCTAAAATAGTCTATTTTAGGTTTCACTTGCTTAAGTAATTCATAGGGAGTCTTACCCTTAAGTTTATGTATCAGACTTCTGTTCAATACATAGTTAGCTGTGCTAACTGCTTCAGCCCAAAAGGATAGAGGCATGTTAGCATCCGCCAACAATGTACTTGCAGCTTCAATTAGGGTTCTGTTTTTCCTTTCAACTACCCCATTTTGTTGAGGAGTTCTAGGAGCAGAGAAGCTATGTTTGATACCTTCCTTCTCACAGAATTCTTGCATAAGAAGAGACTCAAACTCAGTACCATGATCACTTCTGATCAAGGCAATCTGAGTAGAATACTCACTCTGTATACACTTTAGAAAATCTGTAAGAACCTTGAAGTTATCAGCCTTAGTTCTCAAGAAGAATACCCAAGTGAACCTAGAGAAGTCATCTACAATTACTAGAGTGTAAGACTTTCCTCCAAGACTCTGTACAGCAATAGGACCAAATAAATCCAAATGTAGCAAGTACAGAATCCTGGGAGAATCACTTTTATTACCTGATTTAAAGCTATTCCTTGTTTGCTTACCTAATTGACAAGCTTTGCAAAGGCCTTCCTTCTTGTAGGGGCAAGAAGGTAAGCCTCTTACAAGATTGTATTTAGCCAACCTAGAAATATTTTTCAAATTTACATGACTAAGTCTCTTATGCCAAAGGGTATTATTACTGGTTACTTCATTAAATAAGCATATTTCAGATTTGGATGAGTTAAAGTCTACAACATAAACATTACCAATTCTAATACCTACTAACACAACAGTATTATTTAACGCAATATTACAAGCAATGTCAGTAAACCATACCTTGTACCCAGCATCACACATTTGACTTACAGAGATTAGGTTGTGCTTTAGTCCGGAGACATACGCAACCTTCTTGAATGTTACAGCTCCTATGGTGAAGCTGCCATACCCTTCAGTCTGTCCACAGCTGGAATCCCCAAATACAACTCTTGGTCCCAGCTTGGCTTTGAACCCTGACAGATTCTTCTTCTTTCCTGTCATATGCTTTGAGCATCCACTATCCAGATACCATTTGTCATGTATGACTGGATAGGTCTTTACCTGCAAAGATATCAATTATACATTGTGGACCCAGGTTACCTTGGGTCCAGTATTCTTTACAAAAGAAAAACTGGATATAAAAGATTTTGCAGGCTTAGATTTATATCCTAAAGGGTGTGATCTCCTAGGTGGGATAATCCATTCAGTTGAAGGATTAAACATCCTAGGGTAGTGATTGGGATTTGCACATCTGGAAGTTTGAAATTTATTTTCCAGCTTAAGTCCAGATCGTCGATCCACGGTCGACGATCGCAAGCCATATCGTCGACCATTTGTAGTAGTGCTATGTTCTGGATTCCACGATCGTCGATCACTGGTCGACGACTCAAGATGAGATCGTCGATCTCCTGCACCAAAGATATCATACTTGGTGAAGGTGTTCAGTGATCGTCGATAGTCGTTCGACGATTGGTTTGACGATCGTCGATTAATGTTCGACGATTTTTGTAAAGCTAGAAATTTTTTTCTTCCTATTCTCTTTCTTAATCTTATTTTGAATTTTCTTGCATTTTTCAATTTCCTCAGTATTCTTTATTCCTGATTCAGAAACAAATTTTACTGGAGTGCTAAATCTCTCCTTTGTCAGGAGGATGGGTTCACTAGGTGTAGCACCTAAGCCTAGTTTATCATTACCAACCCTAGTGTTTGCTATACAGGTTATTTCAGATAATTTAAGGCTTCTGCCATTTAATTGTTCTTCTAACCTCTTAGATTTAGCTAGTTCTAATTTTAAGAATGTTACTTCTTCTCTTAATCTTTCTAATTCCTTTTCTAATCTGATTATTTCAGTACCTTCCATGTCTAGTTCCATTATTTTTAATCTAAGTGACTTAATTTCTTTTTCAGATAATAGTAAATATAAACACAGAGTTTTAAATTTTAGTTTGAACTCAGGAGATGAGAAATCAAATGAGTCGATTACCTGGTCCTCCATAAAGGAATCTTCTTCATTGTCTCCTTCTTCTTCAGAATTCTCTGCAGCTGACAGAGAGCTGCAGGCATCAATAGCCATGAGGCAGACCTCTTTGGCTTTCTTCTCTTCTTCTTCTTCTGAATCACTGGAGCTAGAGGAGCAGGTATCCTCTTCTGTTTCACTCCAGGTAGCAGCCACAAATCCCTTGTCCTTCTTCTTGTATTTGTGTGATGAGGATTTGGAGTGGTGCTTCCTGTACTCTTTCTCATGTTTCTTCTCCTTGTGTTTCTTCTCTGGACAATCTGGGGCAATGTGTCCAGGCTTGCTGCAAACATAACAAATGATTTCTTTAGATGGAGTCTTGTCATACCTTGGTTTGTCCTCATGCTTGGAGAACTTCTTTCTGAGGTCTCTTCTTCCCATGTTGAAGAACCTCTTGGCAATGAGTGCCAGTAACTCCTCATTTGATTGACTTCCTTCAGAAGTCTCAGCCGCCTTAAGAGCTAGAGAGTGCTCTTTCTTTGTAGGTGTAGGAGTTTTTACTTCAATTGCAGCAGCTCCGCTCTTTAGAGTTTGCTCATATGTCTTGAGCTTTCCCAACAGAGCTTCTGTGGAGAGTTCCACAGTGTTTCTTCCATCCTTGATGGGCCATATCCTTGAGTCCCAAGAGATGGGAAGGCACATCAGGATCTTGTCATTTACTTCTGACAAAGTTATCTCCTTGTCCAAAGACCTCAGTTCACTTATTTTTGAACTGAGTCTTGTGTACATTGTGTCAATGTCTTCAGCATCATCCTTCTTGAAATTTTCATACTGAGAGGTGAGATTGGATCTCCTGTCCTTCCTCTCATCAGCTGAGCCAGCAACTATGTGGTTGAGGGAATCCCACATAGCTTTGGCTGAGGTACATTTAGCCAGCTTCTGGAATATCTCATCAGACATTGTCTGAGCTAGGATATTCATTGCTTTAGCATCAGCTGCTTTTGCCTTCTTGTAAGTTTCATTGTAGTCAGGTGGTGGCACGGCACTGAGATCAGCAGAAGTGGAAGCAGCAGCAGGCCTAGCAGGTGGTCCTGTCAAAATAGAAGAAAAGATATCTTCATCAATAGAATTCATGTATAGTCTTATCCTGGCCTTCCATATGCCAAACTTGGACAAGTTGCATACAGGAGGTCGGGTGCTTGAATAATCCTTAGACTGGGCCATGTGTGAAAGTGTTTGTGAATGGTATCAGGAAACAACTTATCACAGGATCTTTTAACTCAGGTGTTAGCCTGTATGAACAGCTAACCTGGCTCTGATACCAATTGAAAGTGAGGGGATAAGTTGTAAACTACTCTAGAGGGGGGGTGAATAGAGTATTCAAATTTTATGAATAACTAGTCAGCTCCCTTGGAGTTGATTTGCGGAATAAAATAATCTGATACTTGAACCCTAGGAGCCTAACACAGTGAAGTGCACAAGTGAGAGAGTTAACTGAAATTTCAGATTAACTATAAACCTATCACAGCAACTAGCAATCCTAGGTAGTTCTATCACAGCCACAGAATAAGCAATTTAAACAAAACAGCCAGAGACACAGGATATATAGTGGTTCCCTCTTAATAGGTACTCCACTCTTCTACCACCCTGGTAGGAATCCACTACAGGTTTTTGCTAAGGTGCCCTGCCACCAATGATCTGATTCAGGTAGATCAAACAGACCCTTTGAGCTTTTGATAAGGATGCTCAACCACAGGTTGTTGATAAGGTGCCCTGTCACCAACGTTCACTTTTGAAGAGATGTGAACAAACTCTTTTTACAAAGGGGTTGAGAGGGTTAGATTATCTTCTCTGTTGTAAATACAGATTAGAGAAGACTTGTGGATTCTCTAAAGAATCAAAGTCTCCCCCTGGCTCAGTGAAAGTCCAGGGAAAGCCTTTGCTTCAGGATGAAGGAGTTTCAGATAAACTGAAACTAAATCCTCAGAGATCTGTAGACTGATTTTTATCAGGTCTTCAGATTCTGGAGCACATGAAGAAGATCTGGAGCTTTTTCTGAAGTCTTGAAAAACTCTAAGCAGATGCTCAGGAGACTTGAGAATGAAATAGGTTGCTTTGGACTTTTGCTTCAGGAAAGCTTTTCTTCTTCTGATTGTGAGATTGTGAAGAGTTGTTCTGAAGAAGCTTGAAAGAATGCAGCACACTGAAAAACTCTCTGTTACTGTTACTTCTTCTTGTTCTGAGAAAAAAAAATCTCTCTTAAATATGTCTTCTCGTTTATCTTTTGGAACGGCTCTATTGATTTGAATTCTCGAGCCCTGCAACAGATTATCTAAAAATAGAATATAGCAATAGGAATAGAATGACCTATTAGCTCTCTGTCAGTCCCAATAAGGAAATAAATGAATAGGAAAATATCTCAGCATAAAGATTTATCGTTCTTGGAAATAGCATACACCGCCAACGGCTAGAATACAGCCTGGCAATATATTTTGTATAATAAGACAAAAATGCTTTATCAAAATACGAAATCCCGTAATTTATGCTTGACATATTTGGTAAGTAATTCATTTGAATTTAAGCCATAAATTAGCAAAAACATTCTTCAGAAAATCTTTCTAACCACACGTTAAAACACTTGGAAATAAACCAAGGAATAAAATAAATACAAACAGATAAAGGCAGACAGAAATCGTCGAACAGGGGTTCGATGATCGTCGACCTAGCTAACAGATCGTCGACTGAAAACAGAAATCTGTCGAAACAGAAATCGTCGACCAGCAATCGTCGACCAGCTCAAGATATCGTCGACTGAAGCAGAAAATCTGTTATCACAGAAATCGTCGAACATCTCATGATGTCGACGACTAAGGTAGAGATCTGTCGAGACAGATATCGTCGACCATCTCATGATGTCGACGATTAAGGCAAAGATCTGTCGAGACAGAAATCGTGAAACAAGACCACGATCGTCGAACTGCTGATAGCAGATCGTCGACCAACCTTCAGAGCATAATACGCTTGCTCTGAGATCGTCGACCATCGGTCGACGATAATTGTCTTGACTTCAACGATTCTATAGCCCTGCTATTGTCGACCACTGATCGACGATCGCGAGGCCTCGTTCGACGATGGTCGAACGGAAAAAGAGCCTTAACTAAAGATTCATTCTACAACTTCTATTCTAAGCTCTAGGTCAGATATAAACTGCCCTAGGGAGACTAAACAAAGTCTAAACAAGATCATATATAGTTATATGGATCAGGAGGGACTGGAAAAGGGATTACTGTTGCGCGCTAGGGTTCGAAGAAAATAAACGCAACCGAACTAGCAACCCGATGAGGCAAGTATACCTATCGAATTGTAGCAAGGGGACACAAGTGTCGTATTAAGATCCGGGAACTGTTGGCTAAGCTTACTCACACGAACGCTATTATCTTATCGACGGAAAAACTAGGGTTTTAGAAAATTTAAGTGCAGGGGAGAAAGTAAAGCAAACTAAAAAGAGAACTACCGCAATTAAGTTACGCTATTAAGCAAACAACTAAGCTAGAAAGGAAATTACCGCAGTTAATTAAAGAGCACAATATATGAGATTACTACAAAAGGTAGAGCAATATGAAATGGAAATGCACCCGATCAAGATTCACCTCGGCTAAAGACGATTAAGAAAATGCGATAAAAATCTAAACTTAATAGGATAAGGGTCCTTGACCGTGGAGGTTCCTAAAGCTTGAACACGCTTCTCTCGAAGTCGTGCCCAACTGAGTTTAGGAAGGTCCGACCGACTCTCGTCTAAATCGGAGGCCTAAAACTCGCTTTACGCGGTGAACCTCACTATTGGATTTTACTCCAATCCGGGAGATTTGGACGTCTGCCTCTCTCGAGGGGTGCGTACAACTCCCTTTACTCTTGAATGCTCACTTCATTCTTTCGGCCTCTCGGCTAGCCCAGAATGAAAGCAAAGGCGGAGAGTATATATCGAAAATATACCTCCGACCCGTGATAAATCAAGAGTAATTCAAGACCCTAACCTAAAAAGAAAAGATTAATTAAAACATCATAACATAATCGCTCTAACCTCGGATCATCAAGATCGAGTACAAGGAGGATTAGTTAATCATAATGGAGTGGAGGGGGGAAGATGAGTAGAAAAGCATAAGAAGAACACAAACTAAACAAGAACACTTTTATTAATAAAAAGGGGCAAGTTACACTATTGAAAATTAAAGTTACAAGTGCATGAAAATTAAACCCTATTCTAGCCCTATATTAAGCACTTAAGCAAGAAGAAAATTACATTACAAGCTAGCACAAACTATGATTAAACTAGGGTTAACCAAAAAGTACAAAGAGAGGGGAGAGAGAGAGAGAAAAAGCATGAAAAAAGGATCAAGAAACAAAGGGGCAGCACCTCCCCCACTCAACCAAAGCTTGCTGAAATGGGGAGGAGGGGGGCTTAATTTATAGATTTTTTCTCGGGTCGGTCACGCCCTCCGACACGCCCTAGGGGGGGCGTGTCAGGGGGCGTGACAGTACTATGTTGACCTCGTGCTCTGGATTCTGGCGGGAGGGATGATTGCTTCGGTACGTCGGTGGTCACGCCCTAGGTCACGCCCGTGACAGGGGGGCGTGACAGGCATGTCATGTCCAAATCATTGGTCGGAAATCCGTCAGTCACCGAAAAAGGAAGGTGTCACGCCCATGTCACGGGCGTGACATGGGGCGTGACAGTACTATTTACGTGCTGAGGCGGAAGGGCATTTAATGCGGCGGCAGCTTTTGCGGCAGAGGGCGACACGCCCATGTCACGCCCGGTGACACGCCCAGGGAGGGCGTGACAGGGGGGCGTGACAGCGGTTTTGACCGTTTTCTGTCCCTTCCATCAGGTATCCTCGGGATCGGGTGACACGCCCTAGGTCACGCCCAGGGAGGGCGTGACAGGGGGGCGTGACAGGCCATTTTGGCAATTTTTCTGAAAACCTGCAAAAAGACAGGAAAAAGTTAGTGGCAATAAAATTTACATAAAAAGGATAAAAATAAACTAATAATAGACAAAATTTGTACAATATAAAATACAAAATACGATAATAGTTTAGGCTACAAAACGTATTATCAAATTCCCCCAAGCTTAAGCTTTGCTTGTCCCCAAGCAAAAATATAAAAACTAGATATTTATAACAGGACTAATCAAAAAGTTCTAATTATGCCTACACAAGTACTATGCGAAATTCTTAGTAGGGAAAAGGTGAAATGTAAGTCTAAAACAATTATTTAGGTATGGTAAAACTTTTAAAAACTTTACTTAATAAAAACAAATCATCCAAAATTTTAGCGAGAATTTTTAAATGGACTTAAGTAAAGCAACGAAAATGAAAAACACGCATTGAGTTGTTACTAGATCCAAGCAACGTATTATAATTATATCAATTTAATTATCAAAAATCTAGGTTTAAATCTAAAACTAAAACTGATTTACTATTTTTCTTTTCTTAGTTGTTAAATAAAAAACAAAAAGCGTGAATCAAAAGGACTTAAATAGGACAGAAACGTTTGGTTTAGGAAAATGATTAGGAGTGGAATTCAAAGATAAACGTGAAGGTTTTAAAATCACACTAAACCAAAGCAAAGAGTTTCAAAAATTTTCATAAAAATATATACACATTTTTTTTTCTTTCTTTTTCATTTTTTTCTTTTCCATTCTTTTTTTCTTTTTTTTTTTTTTTCAAAACAAAGGCCATAAATATTTTTATTTTCCTTTTTGAGTTGGCCAAACAAAAATAAACATCACTTTTGAACATACTTCCTTTTTTTTTCGAAAACCTTTCTCCACAAAAATCACAAAATACCCTATCAAAAATCGTCAAAATAATTTATGAAACTCAAAAAGGCTAGTGCGATTCGATAGGTTGGAAATTTTGGCTTTGGTGAAACTGAAATGAAGAGAGGAGCTATCAAATGAAATCGGAAAAAGGCTCAAAAACGGCTAACTAGTGGTAAAAGTTTTTAGGTTGGCAGGAAAGCTCAAACGAAAACAAAAACGGCCTAAATCATTTTCACGCTTTTGAATTTATTTAAAACAAAGGTTTGAAAAATTTCAAAAAGCGAGTCCTAGATAATAAAAGAAGATTGATGAAATTAACTCGAAAATAGAAATAATAGGTGACTTGGATCGTTCACATCTACTACGTTATTCACAAGTTGACTTTACAAAAATTATTCAAAAACGAAAAAGAAAATAGTGGATGATGAATTTTTGAGAAAGTAAAGGAAATAAAAAAAACAAAAAACCATAATAGAAATGCGAGTTTTAGAAAAATATTTCACCTTAACATGCTACCGCGAATTAGAAACACAGCATGGCCAACATTTTACTTGTGAAACATAATTAAAAAGGACGATTAGAAATATTATAATTAACTAAGTTGTTTATAGGAGATTTTGAGTAAAACAAAACTAAAAACTAGGGGTACTATTGAAATACCAAAATGTCTAAACTATTCAAAAATACATATAAATATTTTTTATTTTGAGGAATATTCTCTTTTTTTTGGATTTTGGAAAATTTTTCTCTTTTTTGGAATTTTAAGATATTCATTTTTTTTTTTTATGGAACTATTTACAAAAAAGAAAATTATTTACACTAAGCAAAAATGAAGGAGGAAATCCTCCCCCAAGCTTAAAACAGACATTGTCCTCAATGGCTAAAGAAGGGGATTGGAGAAGGAGAGAAAAATAAAGTGCAGAAATGAAAAGACAGAATTGAAATACAGGTACTTCCCCGGATTTATTTGCTGCGAAAACTGAGTGATGCCGCTCCCCGAATGTCTTCTTTGGACTTCGTGATGGATTCAGCAATGTTGGAGCAGGCGATCGCAGAAGCTTCAGCTTGTCGGAGCCGTCCGAGGCAAAAATTGTAAAATAAAGAAAACAGAAAAAGATAACTTGGGTTGCCTCCCAAGAGCGCCCTTTGGTTAAAGCGTCGTTGAGCTCGACGCATCAAAAATAATATTGTCCAAAAATATTGTTGCCCCGAAATAAAATTGTTTTTAGCAAAAAAAATATAAAAAGTTCAAGATTAAAGTTCGTGAAGCAGAAACTTAATAGTGTTTGGACTGACATCATCATCACCAGAGAAATACAGTTTAAGACGCTGACCATTCACTTTGAAAGTACCCTTATCAGGGTGAGAAATTAAAACAGTTCCATAAGAAAATACTTCTAAAACAGAAAACGGGCCAGACCAGCGAGATTTTAATTTGCCCGGAAATAAACGTAAACGACTGTTATATAACAGGACTCGGTCGCCCGGCTTAAAGTTTTTAGGGTGCCTTAAGTGTTTATCGTGTAAACGCTTCGTCCGCTCTTTATAAAGTTTATTATTTTCATAAGCATAAGAGCGCCACTCGTCGAGTTCATTTAGTTGGAATTTTCGAAGGTCACCGACTGAGTGGGGATCGAAATTTAAAAATTTTAAGGCCCAAAAGGTGCGGTGTTCTAACTCTACGGGCAGATGGCACGATTTTCCATAGACCAGCCGATACGGCGTACATCCGAGGGCGGTTTTGTACGCTGTTCGGTAGGCCCATAGAGCATCGTCAAGTTTGGCTGACCAGTCTTTTCTAGAAGTTGAAACAGTCTTTTCTAATATTCTTTTTATTTCTCTATTTACTACTTCGACTTGACCGTTAGTTTGGGGGTGGTAGGCAGTGGACAGTTTATGCGTAACGCCGTATTTAGTAAGGATTTTTGAAAATTGCGCGTTACAGAAATGGGAACCCCTATCGCTAACGATTGCGCGTGGCGTACCGAATCTAGAAAATAATTTTTTTAAAAACGTGACTACAACTCGGGAGTCGTTCGTAGGAAGAGCTTGGGCCTCAGCCCATCGTGAAACATAATCAACAGCAACTAAAATATATTTGTTTCCGAAGCTAGAAGGAAGGGGGCCAACAAAATCAATTCCCCAGAGGTCGAAAATTTCGCACTCTAAGAAATAATTTTGCGGCATTTCATTTTTATTAGAAATATTGCCCGACCGTTGGCAACTATCACACCTGCTCACAAAGGCTTGCGCGTCTTTAAACAGGCTAGGCCAGTAAAAACCCGCGCAAAGCACTTTATGAGCGGTGCGAGCAGCTTGATAGTGCCCACCTGTCGGACCTTCATGCAAATGTTTTAGAATATTAATTCCTTCATCAAAAGAAACACATCTCCTTATCACTTGATCCGCACAAATTTTGAAAAGATGCGGGTCTTCCCAAAAGTAGTTCTTCAGCTCAGAAAAGAATTTCTTCTTCTGCTGAGAGGAGAACTCTTTTGGGAGCACCCGGGCCACTAGATAGTTGGCGATGTGCGCGAACCAAGGAGAAGTAGATGTATTAACTAAAAGCAGCTTCTCATCAGGAAAATAATCATTAAAAGATTTTTCATTTAATTTTTCTATAAAGGGGTTATCTAATCTTGATAAATGGTCGGCGGCCAAGTTCTCGGCTCCTCGCTTATCACGGATCTCTAAGTCAAACTCCTGGAGGAGCAAGACCCAGCGAATCAAGCGAGGCTTGGCATCCGTTTTGGCAAGAAGGTACTTGAGGGCCGAGTGGTCCGTAAAAACAATGATTTTTGAAAGTGTAATGTAAGGGCGAAATTTATCAAACGCAAATACTACGGCTAAGAGCTCCTTCTCGGTTGTGGTGTAATTTTCTTGCGCAGATGTGAGGGTTTTACTAGCGTAATAGATGGGGTGGAAGTTCTTAGATATGCGTTGACCTAATACGGCTCCCACCGCAAAACTACTCGCATCGCACATAATCTCGAAAGGAAGGTCCCACACCGGAGCTATCATAATTGGCGCGTTAATTAACTTTTCTTTAATTAATTCAAAGGCAGAAATACAAGAGTCATCAAAAATGAATGGAGCGTCTTTTTCTAAGAGATGGGTGAGGGGCTTAGTGATCTTGGAGAAGTCCTTTATAAAACGTCGATAAAAACCAGCGTGACCTAGAAAACTTCTTATAGCTTTTATGTTTGTAGGTGGTGGCAACTTCTCAATAACTTCTATCTTGGCAACGTCTACCTCAATACCTTTAGCAGAAATTTTATGACCCAAAACTAACCCTTCCCTCACCATAAAATGGCATTTTTCCCAATTTAGGGCAAGGTTAGTTTCTTCGCATCGTTCTAAGACTTTTTCGAGGTTTTCTAAACATCTATCGAAGGTATCGCCGAACACGGAGAAATCGTCCATGAATACCTCCATAATGCTTTCTACGTACTTGTCAAATATTGCGAGCATACATCGTTGAAATGTAGCCGGTGCATTGCATAATCCAAACGGCATTCTTCGGTACGCGAAGGTGCCGAAGGGACAAGTAAACGTAGTTTTCTCTTGGTCCTCGGGAGAGATGGGTATTTGAAAGTACCCCGAGAGGCCATCGAGAAAACAATAAAAGCTATGGCCGGAGAGACGTTCTAAAATCTGGTCGATAAACGGTAGAGGAAAGTGGTCCTTACGGGTGGCGTCATTTAACTTACGGTAATCTATGCACATACGCCAACCCGTCACCGTCCGTGTCGGGATTAATTCATTATTCTCATTACTAACTACGGTTATCCCTCCCTTTTTTGGAACTACCTGAACGGGGCTAACCCACTTACTGTCCGATATAGGGTAGATAATTCCTGCGTCTAATAGTTTCATAACCTCGCCCTTAACTACTTCTTTCATATTCGGGTTTATACGGCGCTGAGGTTGGATAGAGTTACGCGAATTATCTTCCATTAAAATTTTATGTGTACAGAAAGATGGGCTTATGCCCTTGATATCAGAAATTTGCCAAGCAATAGCCCGGCGATGCTTACGTAGAACTAGAAGAAGTTTATCGCTCTGCGTATCCGTGAGGTAGGCCGAAACGATAACTGGTAACTTGGAGTCTTTTTCTAAGAAAGCATACTTAAGGTGTTCGGGAAGTTCTTTAAGTTCTAGGGTAGGGGGTTCTTCATAAGAGGATTTTGAGATTCTTTCTTTTTCAAAAATAATATCTTCATAAACTTTTTTATAAGGAACGTAATAAGGGGTGGGGCTAGCAGCCAAGACGGCTTCTTGTACAGATTCAGTGGTAAGGAAAGAGGAAGAACAAAAATCAGAAAACTCTTTTTCAAACTCAGAAAGACAACAAGAAAATTCATCACTTCCTTATAGTGATTCTGTTGTAAGAGAAGAGGAGCAAAAAGTAGAAAATTCTTTTTCAAAGTCGGAGAGGCAGTAGGAAGAATCATCACTCACGGCGTCTATGAAAAAACATGAGTCATCGTTCGCTAAGGTGTTCTTCATCGAAGGGGTGATCGGAAATGTGACTTCGTCGTCGCCTACTCGAAGAAAGAGCTTACCATTGCTTACGTCAATGATGGCTCGGGAGGTGGCAAGGAAGGGTCGGCCAAGGATCAGGGGAACCTCGACGTCTTCTTCGATGTCCAAAATGACAAAGTCCACCGGGAAGATGAACTTGTCGACTTTCACTAGAACGTCCTCCACTATTCCTAACGGATATTTGACGGATCTATCGGCTAGCTGGATACTCATACGCGTGGGGTTAAGGCTACCAATCCCTAACTTTTTGAACAACGAAAAGGGCATCAGGTTTATACTTGCGCCTAAGTCGGCTAACGCGTGTTTAACAAAGAGATCACCGAAGACACACGGGATAGAGAAACTACCCGGGTCACTGATTTTCTTCGGCAAACCGTTTGTTAAAACGGCGGAGCACTCGGCGTTAAGCGTGACGTGCGAAAGATTCTCTAACTTCTTCTTGTTTGTGAGGAGGTCTTTAAGATATTTGGCGTATTTCGGCATTTGCGAAATAGCCTCGTGGAAGGGAAGATTAATGTGGATTTGTTTGAAGATTTCTAAGAAGCGGGAGTACTGATCATCTTGACGTTGTCTATTAAGTTCAGAGGGGTATGGAGGAGTTGAATTATTTTTGAAGATGGGTGGTGGAGTGAGATTATTTTCTAAAGTGGGGGTGATTACTTCTTCAGCAGAGGGTGTAAGCGGAGCAGAGCTTTGATTTTTAAAAGCAGGAGCGGAGCTTGCCTCGGGCTCTTCTCTTACCATACCGGAGACTTGCTTCCCACTCCGATGAGTTATAGCTTTCGCTTGCTCTCTCGGGTTGGGTTCGGTATTGGAAGGAAGAGACCCTGCGGGTCGCTCAGAAATTATTTTCGCGAGCTGTCCTACCTGATTTTCTAAACTTTTTACGCTTCCGGTTAACGTTCTTATAGTGGCGTCATTTGTGGTGATATATTTAGAAAGTAATTCCTCCAAGCTTGGAGGTTTTGGGTAATTTTGAAGAAGTGGTGGTGGTGGTGGTGGTTGTGCAGAAAAATCATTTTGCGGAGGTGGGCGCATCGCATTCGATGGATTACTCCATGAAAAGTTCGGGTGATTTCTTAAAGCGGGGTTATAACTATTCGGAAAATTAAAACCAGGCGGATGAAAATTCGCAGCAGAAAAATTATTAAAAGCAGTTCTAGGCAAATTATTAACATAATCTAAATGTTCTAGAGTAGGGGTTGCAGATTCCCATACCTGAGGGGCGGAGGCAGCAGTCATCTCCATGATTTTTTTGCTTAGGATTTCTACTTGCAGAGCGAGCTGGGAGACGTTGTCCACTTCATAGATACCTGCAGGCTTGTTCGGGCGGGACCTAGGCACATTCCACTGATAAGTGTTCATGGCCATATCCTCAAAAAGCTCAAGAGCGGCTTCCGGGGTCTTATGATTTAAAGTACCGCCAGAAGCTGCGTCTATCATTTGCTTCGTGCTTTGATTTAGCCCGTTATAAAACGTCTGCACTTGTAACCATACAGGCAGCGCGTGATGTGGGCATCGTCTTAATAATTCTTTAAATCTCTCCCAGGTTTCGTAAAGGGTTTCAGAGTCTATTTGTCCGAAGGCAGAGATGTCGTTCCTAAGTTTTGCAGTTTTAGCGGGCGGAAAATACTTCGCCAAAAATTTTTCAGTTAATTCATTCCAAGTGGTTATGCTATTCTTCGGAAGTGTGTTAAGCCACTGCTTAGCTTTAGTTCTTAGAGAGAAGGGGAAGAGTCTTAGCCTGATCGCATCATTTGTGACACCATTTATCTTGAAGGTGTCGCAAATTTCAAGAAAGCTAGCTATATGTGCGTTCGGATCTTCATCTTGAAGCCCGTCAAATTGCACATATTGCTGCACCATTTGAATTATGCTAGGCTTTAGTTCAAAGTTATTATTTGCTATAGTAGGGCGGACTATACTCGATTCTGTTCCCTCGAGGTTCGGTCGTGCATAATAGGACATAGTCCTTTGCACGGCCTCATCTACGTTGGGTTCTTCCATTCTTAAAGTATTAAATGACTCGGAGTCCTCAACCGGCACTTGGAAAGTAGGACCTTGAAATCGCGATCTTCTCCGAAGAGTACGCTCAATTTCGTGGTCCAAGTCCAAAATAACCGACGGACTCCCGCGGGTCATGCACTAAAAGAACAGAAAAGAAGAAGAGAAAGAGAAAAAGGATAAACTAGAAAGAAAAACTTGAATTAGAAAATTAAATTAAAACTTTTTTTTCTTTTTGAAATAGATTTTTTTTTTATATAAATTAACTCCCGAACTTCCCAAGGACTACCCCGTGAAGGGTTCGCAAGGTACTAGACAAGACAGTGGCGCTTAAAGCCCTTTGCCCTTTTCGAGAGAATTAGGTGGCGTAGAAAAATTGTGAGGTTGGTTTCTATTAAGAGCGGTGATAATTTTTTTTGATTTTTTTTTTTTTTTTAAACTTTAAAGAAAAGGGGATGAGAAAGAGAAGAGATAAAATTAATAGGTTCGTGTTTTCAAAATATCAACGGAAGTTGGGTTCCCCGGCAACGGCGCCAAAAACTTGTTGCGCGCTAGGGTTCGAAGAAAATAAACGCAACCGAACTAGCAACCCGATGAGGCAAGTATACCTATCGAATTGTAGCAAGGGGACACAAGTGTCGTATTAAGATCCGGGAACTGTTGGCTAAGCTTACTCACACGAACGCTATTATCTTATCGACGGAAAAACTAGGGTTTTAGAAAATTTAAGTGCAGGGGAGAAAGTAAAGCAAACTAAAAAGAGAACTACCGCAATTAAGTTACGCTATTAAGCAAACAACTAAGCTAGAAATGAAATTACCGCAGTTAATTAAAGAGCACAATATATGAGATTACTACAAAAGGTAGAGCAATATGAAATGGAAATGCACCCGATCAAGATTCACCTCGGCTAAAGACGATTAAGAAAATGCGATAAAAATCTAAACTTAATAGGATAAGGGTCCTTGACCGTGGAGGTTCCTAAAGCTTGAACACGCTTCTCTCGAAGTCGTGCCCAACTGAGTTTAGGAAGGTCCGACCGACTCTCGTCTAAATCGGAGGCCTAAAACTCGCTTTACGCGGTGAACCTCACTATTGGATTTTACTCCAATCCGGGAGATTTGGACGTCTGCCTCTCTCGAGGGGTGCGTACAACTCCCTTTACTCTTGAATGCTCACTTCATTCTTTCGGCCTCTCGGCTAGCCCAGAATGAAAGCAAAGGCGGAGAGTATATATCGAAAATATACCTCCGACCCGTGATAAATCAAGAGTAATTCAAGACCCTAACCTAAAAAGAAAAGATTAATTAAAACATCATAACATAATCGCTCTAACCTCGGATCATCAAGATCGAGTACAAGGAGGATTAGTTAATCATAATGGAGTGGAGGGGGAAGATGAGTAGAAAAGCATAAGAAGAACACAAACTAAACAAGAACACTTTTATTAATAAAAAGGGGCAAGTTACACTATTGAAAATTAAAGTTACAAGTGCATGAAAATTAAACCCTATTCTAGCCCTATATTAAGCACTTAAGCAAGAAGAAAATTACATTACAAGCTAGCACAAACTATGATTAAACTAGGGTTAACCAAAAAGTACAAAGAGAGGGGGAGAGAGAGAGAGAAAAAGCATGAAAAAAGGATCAAGAAACAAAGGGGCAGCACCTCCCCCACTCAACCAAAGCTTGCTGAAATGGGGAGGAGGGGGGCTCAATTTATAGATTTTTTCTCGGGTCGGTCACGCCCTCCGACACGCCCTAGGGGGGCGTGTCAGGGGGGCGTGACAGTACTATGTTGACCTCGGGCTCTGGATTCTGGCGGGAGGGATGATTTCTTCGGTACGTCGGTGGTCACGCCCTAGGTCACGCCCGTGACAGGGGGGCGTGACAGGCATGTCATGTCCAAATCATTGGTCGGAAATCCGTCAGTCACCGAAAAAGGAAGGTGTCACGCCCATGTCACGGGCGTGACATGGGGCGTGACAGTACTATTTACGTGCTGAGGCGGAAGGGCATTTAATGCGGCGGCAGCTTTTGCGGCAGAGGGCGACACGCCCATGTCACGCCCGGTGACACGCCCAGGGAGGGCGTGACAGGGGGGCGTGACAGCGGTTTTGACCGTTTTCTGTCCCTTCCGTCAGGTATCCTCGGGATCGGGTGACACGCCCTAGGTCACGCCCAGGGAGGGCGTGACAGGGGGGCGTGACAGGCCATTTTGGCAATTTTTCTGAAAACCTGCAAAAAGACAGGAAAAAGTTAGTGGCAATAAAATTTACATAAAAAGGATAAAAATAAACTAATAATAGACAAAATTTGTACAATATAAAATACAAAATACGATAATAGTTTAGGCTACAAAACGTATTATCAATTACATAAGCCAAATCACATCTAGGGTACCAACACCAGCATAGTCTGAAAAAGTTGTTTCAAAAGGTAAGTAGTTTATTTTGTTTTAAATACTCTAGCAAGAACTTTGCTAAGTCTGCTCCCATGTCTTATCTAGATAAAGAATCAGATGCTACTCCTCCTGAGTATGTTTATGAAAGTCCTGAGCTCGATCCTAACTTTAGGATGGCTCGTTTTCACGAATTAGTTGGAGCAGCCCAAATCAGAAAAGCAAAAGCAGAAGGGAAGGACACCACTGGTTTAACCACCATGTCTACTTTCAGAAAGAAGGAATTAGACAAGTTCCAGGTTAACCCTGAGGTTTTTGACCCTTCTAAATATATGGAAAAGCACCCGGAAGCTGTTGTGCCAAGGACTACAGAATTAAAGATCTTTGGCTTGCAAGATTTAAAGATGTCTAAGTTAGAGGCCATTGATCCTCTGCGAAATTTTTTTTTTATTTCTAGCTCTTCTGTATCTAAGCCTGACTCTGTTGATCCTTAGTTTTGTTTAACTGTTATTTATCTATCTGTTTGAAAATTGCTAGTTAATTGCTATCTATTTCCTGTATTGTTTATAATGTTCTATAGCTAGCTCTGTGTTTTAGTTTTTAAGAGACTTAACTCAAATAGGGGGAGATTGTTGGTACCCCAGTTTGATTTGAGTTTAGTCCCTTGACCCAAGAAATATCTATGGTCAATGGTTAGTAGTCTAGCTGTAGAGTCCTCACTTTTCCAGATTGAGAATTTGGTTAAGTAGTTTGTTCGTTCGACTATCGTCGAACGCCGCTCGACTATCGTCGACTAACTGTTCGACGATCATCTATCAGTTGTTCGACTTTCAGTCTGCGTGGATAGTTCGACTATCGGTTGATAGTTCGACTATCTGTGTGCTTTGATAGTTCGACTATCTGCTTGGATAGGTCGACTATCTGATAGTTCGACTATCTGTTGATAGGTCGACTATCTGTTTGTTTTTGATAGTTCGACTATCTGTTGATAGGTCGACTATCTGATAGTTCAACTATCTGTTGATAGTTCGACTATCTGTTCTGCGTTGATAGTTCGACTATCTGTTGATAGGTCGACTATCTGTTCTCGCTTGATAGTTCGACTATCTGCTTTGATAGTTCGACTATCTGTGTGCTTTGATAGTTCGACTATCTGCTTGGATAGGTCGACTATCTGATAGTTCGACTATCTGTTGATAGGTCGACTATCTGTTTGTTTCTGATAGTTCGACTATCTGTTGATAGCTCGACTATCTGATAGCTCGACTATCTGTTGATAGCTCGACTATCTGTTTTGCCATGATAGTTCGACTATCTGTTGATAGGTCGACTATCTGATAGTTCGACTATCTTCTGGTAGTTCGACTATCTGCTGTGATAGTTCGACTATCTCCTTTGATAGTTCGACTATCTGGATCGTTCGACTATCTGTCCGATAGTTCGACGATCTCCGTGCGTCGGTCGACGATCTCCGAAGGTCGTTCGACGCTTTCTGTCTGCCTTTATATTTTGTATTTATTTATTATATTTAATTAATTAATACTTTATCTGGCATATCTTTTCAGTTGTTTTATGATAATATTTCCAGGCATATCTGCTCTATTCTTTTTGCCTGTGTAAAATCTCTCTAGATAAAGTTGTTTGTCTTATTAGCTGACTTTGTATTTTACTTTATCTGCTGACAGTCCTTTATAGCCGTTAGACTGAAAAGTCTTCCTTCTGCTATAAAGAGTATTTCTCTGATGTGACTTTATTTAGTCCTTCTATTATTTGATTTGATCCTGCAGCTTCTTAGAAAGAGGTTCATTCCTTTTATAGGATGTCTTGCTGTAGAGTTTGTTTTGCTATGTGTTATTTGCAGCCCAGGTCTCAAGTTTCAGAAGAAGACAAGTAATTCAAATTGAAGAGAGCCGTTGCTTGCTGATGTTATATAAAGGACCCTTTGAAGAAGGATTCAAGCTAGCTAATAGCTAACCAGTTGTTCACTTAAGCATTCAAGCCTTCATCAAGATCAAGTTTTCTGCTCTCAGCAATACTCATCTAACTGAGAAGTGTTAAGATCTTCTACTCTTCTTCAACCTGAGTTCTCCTGCTTTCAGGAAGTTCAAACTAAGAGTTCTTTTGAAGAAGAAGAAGAATAAGATAGCTGCTTGAAGATCTTTAATTTTATTATTTATTATCTTCTTGTAGTTCTTCCTTCAGAGCTATCTGAAGAGTTTTTCTGCATTGAAGCAAGACTTCACCTGGACATCTTTGAGCCAGGGGGAGCCTTTATTCTTTAGAGCTTTCTAGCTTAGTGCAAGTTTTTGTGCTTCTCTAATCTATTGTAAAATAGAGAAGACATCTTAACCTTCTTCCCCCTCCTGTACATGGTTATTACTCCCTTCAAAAGTATCCCTTGGTGGCAAGGCACCTGATCAAAAACCTGTGCTTGGTTTTTAGACACCTGATCAAAAGTCTAAAGGGTTTCTGGATCTACCTGAAGAAGATCCTGTTGGTGGCAGGGCACCTGATCAAAAACCTGAGTGGATTCCTACCTTGTTGGTAGAAGAGTGGACGTACCCAAGTTGTTTGGGGAACCACTATAAATTCCTTGTGTCGTCTGGATTGCCTTGTTTATTTCCTGCACTATGGCTGTGAATAGATATAACTAGGTTGCTAGTTGCTGATTAGGATTTCCAAGCCTTAACTATAATTACAGTTAGCTTGTGTTTGTGCACAACACTTGTGTTAGGCTTTAAGGTTAATTCTAGATCTATAATCTTTTAATTCCGCAATTCACTCCAAGGGAGTTGGGTAGACCTTCAAACTTTGTCTAGTGCAAAATTTGATAACTCTATTCACCCCCCCTCTAGAGTAGTATCTATCCTTTCACTTTCAGAGGCTTTATGTGTATGGTGCAAAAGTCGGTGTCTGTACCGATCATATGAGCCTGATACATCGGTGGGATCGAAAGGATCTTAAATTGAGGCAGCAAAAATGGATGGAGTTCCTGGGGGACTATACGTTCGAAAGTTATTTTGTGCTCGTTATAAGGCAATTTGTTGCGGATGCGTTGAGACGCAGGGCTTTCGCCCAAGCCAACTAGTGTAGGCTCATGTTAAGTGTTTGACCTAGGAGTTGGAGATGTTAGCTATCTCTTGCGTTGACAAGCAGACTAGCGTCGAAGCGTATTTGAACTGGTCGGAAGTCCAGTATGACCTGGCTTATCGTAGTTGGCAGACTATGGTTTGTGTAGTTGCATGAAGGAAATTATGGGTGTGGCTCAGTGGGTCAAATACCCAAGTCGACGGTTGTGGGTAGGCCACCAAGGAAAGACAGTCATTTGTGCAGCCCAAGCATGTGTAATTTATTGGTGGAGTTGTGATACGTCATACCAAGTGCTCAACTCGCTTAGGAGGCACAAGTTGTGCCGATAACTAAAGAAATTTCTTTGGTGGCCGGGGCTCAAGAGAGTCGTAGCATTGTTTGTGGCTAAGTGCCAGCCTTGCGCTTTAGTGAAGGCAGAGTGCCAAGTGCCGGGGAATTCTTGAATCCTTGCCTAGTTCGGAATAGAAGTTCGACTGGACTGTGTGCATGGTTTGCCAAAGTCACAGTGGGGTAGCGACGCCGTGTGGGTGATCGTAATTGTGTTAATTTTAGTGTCGCACTTCATTCCGCATAGGAAGGATAAATCGGCGGAGTAACTGGCAAAGGTTTTTGGATATCATAGTTAGACTGTATGGTGTGCCCCGCAACATCGTAAGCAATCGGGGTGGGCATTCTACGTCCAATGATTGGAGGTGGTTATAGAAAGTGCTGGAGACTAAGTTGTAGTTTAGTCCAGTCTTACATCCGCGGACGGATTAGCAGACTGAGTGGGTCTACTGGACATTGGAGGACGTGCTTCACATGTGCGTTCTGGACTTCGGGAAGCAGTGGGAAGGCCATCTGTTTTGGTAAAGTTTGCGTACAACTTTAGCTACCAAGCGAGCATACGAATGGCGCCCTTCGAGGCCCTATAAGGTTGAAGTTGTCGCATGCCATTGTCGAAACGGATGGCACGAAGTTGTATTTAAAGCAAGAGATGGTAAACACTACCCCTTTGATGCGAACCATATAAGAACTGTTGCTAATCACTCAGGGGAGGCAGGCTAAGTACTTAAACGCCACATATCGGAATGTGGAGTTATCAGATGGCGTAAAGGAAGTTATAGTCGTTCAAGTGTGTTTAACGGGAGTGACGCTTGGGGAAGCTGAGCTCGGTATACCTTGGACCACTTGAGATTTCTAGAGCGGTTTGGTGAGGCGGCGCAGGAGCCTTCGAACTTGATCGTGAGTAATCAAGTTTTGGTGGACGAAAGGTTGACGTCTAGGGTAAAACCTGTTCGTTTTGGAGACCATAAAGTCGAGCGACTTTGTCTCAAGGAAATCAAGATAGTCGTGGTCTGGTGGGGCAATTGCGATAGCAAGGAGCTCTCTTAGGAATGAGAGCAACCTATGCTGGATGTGTACCCGGAGCTGTTCCGCCTGGGTACCGCTGAGAGTTTCTGTTTTCTCTCCTTTAGTAATTTCGTGGATGAAATTCTTTTAGGGGGGGGGGGGAGTTGTAACACCACCCGAAACTCAAAAGAGGGACAGGTGACGTTCTAAGCCAAGTCTGGGTTTTGGAGCAGGTGTCACGATCGTGACACGGGCGTGACACGGGCGTGACACGGGCGTGTCACGGGCGTGTTCGGCCGCGGGTCATGTGGTCGACGTTTGTACGATCGGCGATCGTCGAGTCGAGGCACACGGCCTGGGACACGGGCATGTCCCATGGAGTGTCACACTTGAGAGTTTTCTGAGTCATATACACGGGTCATGACACGGGCACAGACACGGGCTTGTCATATGTTACACGGGTGTGTCGTGTGCCGTGTCGCAGGTCGTGTCCTCCTCGGGAAATGAGTGTTGGTCGTTGCATACGGGCGTGACACGGGTCGTGACACGGCTGTGTCGCATGCGATACGGGCATGTCGGAGGCCGTGTCGAATGCCGTGTGCTGGTTATCGCGTCGGTCGAGACGGAGAATGGGTGACACGGCCATGCACACGGCCGTGTTTCAACCCGTGTTTGTCCCAGATTTTGTAATATTGGGCTGAATCGCAGCCGTTCGATTTCTTGATTTGGGATCCGACGGCTCAGGGCTGTTGCTGGTGTGTTATATCCAGGAATAGGGCTTGGAAACCCTTATTCCCTTTGAGTTTTATCTCTATAAAAGTTAGAGAGAAGGGAGATCAAGGAGGAGGAAGAAGGCCAAGATCCGGTCACCAACGGAGCTTTGGAGCTCCAAATCACGATCCGAGTCCGGATCCGCAAAGGCGAGGCCGATACGGTGCTTTCCATCTGGCTAGATCGTCATGGCACCGAGGAAAAGCACAAGGGTAGCGATTTTCTTCTTGAGCATGTAAAGCTCTTCTTCTTTTGCATGGGAAAACCCTTCTCCCGCGAGTGAGCGGCGAGATTGCGGTATTCCTTGGGGTTGATATGTAAAGTCCCCCTTATTAGAGTCCGGAATCGTAGTACGGACATAGGCATGATGTGTGAAGCCTACCCGGACGTGTTGGTCCGGATCAGTGATGATTTGCTATGCATTGTTGACCGGAGAAGACTCCGAGCGTTGTGTTTGTTTTCGGGTTGCTATACGGTAGTATGCATCAGGGAATCTGGGGGATTAATCCCGAGGTGCACCCGGAAATCTGGACGGAAATGCATTTCTGTCATATCGGTGGCCTTGGAGCTAACCGGGTACATAGAGGGGCTATGTACCATGTTTGATCGTTATTTGGGACTGGGGAAGCTTAGTCCCCGTCAATGGCCTAATGGCAATGGCGGGTGAGCAACGGGCTGGTGTACCCCTAACCGCTCCACCTGCTCGGTTAAACCGACCTAAAGAATTACTTGGGACTTACCGAGGTTTGGAGATCGTGTCTAGGCTACGGCTGAGGAGACTAAATGCTCACAAGATTGCCACCCTGGGGGTGGTGGTGGAGTCGAGGACCGGACGGGGTTCGGACTGGCTTCGCCGAGTAAGTGCCCTGAGAGAACGGGGTGTACGGTCGTGTGAGCGTGCACTTGTGATGTGATGCTTATTTTGCTATGTTGCTTGTTTTGCTAACAAGAGCATGGATGAAGCTTTGTCGCCCCCGTTTAGGGGCGGAGTCGTTATAATTTGGTCAGCATAGCTGACCGTTGCCTTTTTTACCACCGTGCGGTGGATTGTTGCTTGCAGGTGCTGCGGAGCCGAGAGGAAAATAGCGGGCTAAAGCCCAAGTTGCTGTGCCGAACCTCGAAGGCCAGGTTTTGATTTTTTTCCTTTTTGTACTCATGTGTGACCGGCCTGCGTGCCGAGGTTTGGAACACACTTTTTATTAAGCAAACTCTTGTAAGGCTTTAAGGCCAATATCCGTGAATTAAACATTCCTTATTTTTTTAGTTGCGTGGACATTCATGTTGGAAGGGTTCTTAATTGTGCAACTTAATAATTGCTTCCGCTAGGTGCTATGTAGGATATTGTGATTGGTTGAATGGTTTCAATGCGTAACCAACCGGTCTGGCCGTAGTATATGGGGTCGGTCCCCGTGGTACCCTAGATGTGATTTGGCTTATGTAATCTCTTTCCAGCCCCTCTTGATCCATATAAAGATATATGATCATGTTTAGTCTCTGTTTAGTCTCCCTAGGGCAGTTTATAAACTGACCTAGAGCTTAGGTTAGAAGTTCTTGATGTTTTGTGGTTAAGGCTTTTCCGTTCGACCATCGTCGAACGAGGCCTCGCGATCGTCGATCATTGGTCGACGATAGCAGGGCTATTGAATCGTTGAAGTCAAGACAATTATCGTCGACCGTTGGTCGACGATCTCAGAGCAAGCTTACTACGCTCTGAACGTTGGTCGACGATCTGTCATCAGCAGATCGACGATCGTGTTGTTGCTTCACGATTTCTGTCTCGACAGATATTTGCCTAGCTGGTCGACTATCTGTTAGCTGGTCGACGATCTATTAGCTGGTCGACGATTTCTGGTCGACGATTTCTGTTCCGACAGTTTTCTGCTTTTAGTCGACGATCTGTTAGCAAGGTCGACGATCATCGAACTCCTGTTCGACGATTTCTGTCTGCCTTTATCTTTTTGTATTTATTCTATTCCTTGGTTTATTTCCAAGTGTTTTAGTTGGTGGTTAGATTGATTCTCTGATATTATTGTTGCTAAATTTATGGTTTAAATTCAAATAAATTGATTACAAATTCTGTCAAGCATAAATCACGGGATTCAGTATTCTTGATAAAGCATTTTGTCCTATTATACAAATTGCGTTGACTTTATCTTTCCAGCCTGTTTTCTAGCCGTTGGTACTATGTACTATTTCCAAGAATGGTACGTCTTTATGCTGAGATATTTTTTCCCGCTTATTTTATTCCTTATTGGGACTGACAGAAAGTTAATAGGCCATTCTATTCCTATTGCTATATTCTTTTTTTTGAGACAATCTGATGCAGGGCTCGAGAATTCAAATCAATAGAGCCGTTCCAAAGGGAAAATGAGAAGACATATTTAAGAGAAATTCTTCTCTCAAAAATATACAAGTAACAGTCACAGAGAGATATTACTCATTCGCTCAAGCATCATCAGAGTAGCTCTTCACCATCTCTCGACAAGAAGAAGAAAAGTTTTTCCTGAAGCAAAAGCCTAGAGCAATCATCTTTCACTCTCAAAGTCTCCTGAGCATCTGCTTAGAGTTTTCAAGACTTCAGAAAGAGCTCCAGTTCTGCTTCAAGTGCTCCAGAATCTTAAGACCTGATAAAAATCAGTCTTCAGATCTCTGAGGATTTAGTTTCAGTATATCTGAAACTCCTTCATCCTGAAGCAAAGGCTTCCCTGGACTTTCACTGAGCCAGGGGAGACTTTGATTCTTTAGAGAATCCACAAATCTTCTCTAATCTGTACTTACAACAGAGAAGATATTCTAACCCTCTCAACCCCATTGTAAAAGAGTTTTCACACCTCTTCAAAAGTGAACTTTGGTGACAGGGCACCTTATCAACAACCTGTGGTTGAGCATCCTTATCAAAAGCTCAAAGGGTCTGTTTGATCTACCTGAATCAGATCATTGGTGGCAGGGCACCTTAGCAAAAACCTGTAGTGGATTCCTACCAGGGTGGTAGAAGAGTGGATGTACCTATTTAAAGGGAACCACTATATATCCTGTGTCCATCTGGTTATCTTGTTTATTCATCTTATTCTGTGGCTGTGATAGAACTACCTAGGATTGTTAGTTGCTGTGATAGGCTTATAGTTAAACTGAAATTTCAGTTAACTCTTTCACTTATGCACTTCACTGTGTTAGGCTCTTAGGGTTCAAGTATCAGATTACTTATTTCGCAAATAAAATCGAAGGGAGCTGACTAGTTGTTCATAAAATTTGAATACTCTATTCACCCCCCTCTAGAGTAGTTTACAACTTATCCCCTCACTTTCAATTGGTATCAGAGGGAGGTTAGCTGTTCATACAGGCTAACACCTGAGTTAAAAGATCCAGTGATAAGTTGTTTCCTGATACCATTCACAAACACTTTCACACATGGCCCAGTCTAAGGATTATTCAAGCACCAGACCTCCTGTATGCAACTTGTCCAAGTTTGGCATATGGAAGGCCAGGATAAGACTATACATGAATTCTATTGATGAAGATATCTTTTCTTCTATTTTGACAGGACCACCTGCTAGGCCTGCTGCTGCTTCCTCTTCTGCTGATCTCAGTGCTGTGCCACCACTTGACTACAATGAAACTTACAAGAAGGCAAAAGCAGCTGATGCTAAAGCAATGAATATCCTAGCTCAGACAATGTCTGATGAGATATTCCAGAAGCTGGCTGAATGCACCTCAGCTAAAGCTATGTGGGATTCCCTCAACCACATAGTTGCTGGCTCAGCTGATGAGAGGAAGGACAGGAGATCCAACCTCACCTCTCAGTATGAAAACTTCAAGAAAGATGATGCTGAAGACATTGACACAATGTACACAAGACTCAGTTCAATAATAAGTGAACTGAGGTCTTTGGACAAGGAGATAACTCTGACAGAAGTCAATGACAAGATCCTGATGTGCCTTCCCATCTCTTGGGACTCAAGGATATAGCCCATCAAGGATGGAAGAAACACTGTGGAACTCTCCACAGAAGCTCTGTTGGGAAAGCTCAAGTCATATGAGCAAACTTTAAAGAGCAGAGCTGCTGCAACTGAATTAAAAACTCCAACACCAACAAAGAAAGAGCATTCTCTAGCTCTTAAGGCTGCTGAGACTTCTGAAGGAAGTCAATCAAATGAGGAGTTACTGGCACTCATTGCAAAGAGGTTCTTCAACATGGGAAGAAGAGACCTCAGAAAGAAGTTCTCCAAGCATGAGGACAAACCAAGGTATGACAAGACTCCATCTAAAGAAATCATTTGTTATGTTTGCAGCAAGCCTGGACACATTGCTCCAGATTGTCCAGAGAAGAAACATAAGGAGAAGAAACATGAGAAAGAGTACAGGAAGCACCACTCCAAGTCTTCATCACACAAATATAAGAAGAAGGACAAGGGATTTGTGGCTGCTACCTGGAGTGAAACAGAAGAGGATACCTGCTCCTCTAGCTCCAGTGACTCAGAAGAAGAAGAAGAGAAGAAAGCCAAAGAGGTCTGCCTCATGGCTATTGATGCCTGCAGCTCTCTGTCAGTTGTAGAGAATTCTGAAGAAGAAGGAGACAATGAAGAAGATTCCTTTATGGAGGACCAGGTAATCGACTCATTTGATTTCTCATCTCCTGAGTTCAAACTAAAATTTAAAACTCTATGTTTAGACTTACTATTATCTGAAAAAGAAATTAAGTCACTTAGATTAAAAATAATGGAACTAGACATGGAAGGTACTGAAATAATCAGATTAGAAAAGGAATTAGAAAGCTCAAAAGAAGAAGTAACATTCCTAAAATTAGAACTAGCTAAATCTAAGAGGTTAGAAGAACAATTAAATGGCAGAAGCCTTAAATTATCTGAAATAACCTGTATAGCAAACACTAGGGTTGGTAATGATAAACTAGGCTTAGGTGCTACACCTAGTGAACCCATCCTCCTCACAAAGGAGAGATTTAGCACTCCAGTAAAATTTGTTTCTGAATCAGGAATAAAGAATACTGAGGAAATTGAAAAATGCAAGAAAATTCAGAATAAGATTAAGAAAGAGAATAGGAAGAAAAAATTTCTAGCTTTACAAAAATCGTCGAACATTAATCGACGATCGTCAAACCAATCGTCGAACGTCTATCGACGATCGCTGAACACCTTCACCAAGTATGATATCTTTGGTGCAGGAGATCGACGATCTCATCTTGAGTCGTCGACCAGTGATCGACGATCTTTGAATCCAGAATATAGCTCTACTACAAATGATCGACGATATGGCTTGCGATCGTCGACCGTGGATCGACGATCTGGACTTCAGCTGGAAAATAAATTTCAAACTTTCAGAATTGCAAATTCAAATCACTACCCCAGGTTGTTTAATCCTTCAATTGAATGGATTATCCCACCTAGGAGATCACACCCTTTAGGATATAAATCTAAGCCTGCAAAATCTTTTATATCTAGTTTTTCTTTTGTGAAGAACACTGGACCCAAGGTAATCTGGGTCCACAATGTATAACTGTTCTTTCTGCAGGTGAAGACCTATCCAGTCATACATGACAAATGGTATCTGGATAGTGGATGCTCAAAGCATATGACAGGAAAGAAGAAGAACCTGTCAGGTTTCAAAGCTAAGCTGGGACCAAAAGTTGTATTTGGGGATTCCAGCTGTGGACAGACTGAAGGGTATGGCAGCTTCACCATAGGAGCTGTAACCTTCAAGAAGGTAGCCTATGTCTCAGGACTAAAGCACAACCTAATCTCTGTTAGCCAATTGTGTGATGCTGGGTACAAGGTTTGGTTTACTGACACTGCCTGCAATATTTCTTTGAATAATACTGTTGTGTTAGTAGGTATTAGAATTGGAAATGTTTATGTTGTAGACTTTAACTCATCCAAATCTGAAATATGCTTATTTAATGAAGTAACCAGTAATAATACCCTTTGGCATAAGAGACTTAGTCATGTAAATTTGAAAAACATTTCTAGGCTGGCTAAATACAATCTTGTACGAGGTTTACCTTCTTGCCCCTACAAGAAGGAAGGCCTTTGCAAAGCTTGTCAATTAGGTAAGCAAACAAGAAATAGTTTTAAATCAGTTAATAAAAGTGATTCTCCCAGGATTCTGTACTTGCTACATTTGGATTTATTTGGTCCTATTGCTGTACAGAGTCTTGGAGGAAAGTCTTACACTCTAGTAATTATAGATGACTTCTCTAGGTTCACTTGGGTATTCTTCCTGAGAACTAAGGCTGATAACTTCATGGTTCTTACAGATTTTCTAAAATGTATACAGAGTGAGTATTCTACTCAGATTGCCTTGATCAGAAGTGATCATGGTACTGAGTTTGAGTCTCTTCTTATGCAAGAATTCTGTGAGAAGGAAGGTATCAAACATAGCTTCTCTGCTCCTAGAACTCCTCAACAAAATGGGGTAGTTGAAAGGAAAAACAGAACCCTAATTGAAGCTGCAAGTACATTGTTGGCCGATGCTAACATGCCTCTGTCCTTTTGGGCTGAAGCAGTCAGCACAGCTAACTATGTATTGAACAGAAGTCTGATACATAAACTTAAGGGTAAGACTCCCTATGAGTTACTTAAGCAAGTGAAACCTAAAATAGACTACTTTAGAGTATTTGGTTGTGTTGCTTTTGTTCATAACAATAATAAAGAATACCTTAGAAAATTTGAGGCAAAAGCTTCAATGGGAGTTTTTCTAGGATACTCTCAAGTAAGCAAAGCCTATAGGGTCCTCAATAAATCCTCTCTTAAGATAGAAGAGTCTGCACATGTCTCTTTTGATGAGACAGTCATGTATTATAAGGAGAAGGACTCTTCCTCTAATAGTACAGTGCAAGTCCTAGGAGTAAGTAAGGATTTGGAAGGTTTGAGACTCACACAGGAGAATCATCCCCAACAAACTCCTCAGGTTGCTCCCTCAGATTCTGAATCTGATGTAGAACTTCTTGAAGTTAAAGCACCTGCTCCAACAGTTGATCAAATTCCACATGAGGAATTAAATCTTGAAACTGTTGAAGATCAGATCATTGTTGAACCTACTGATCTTTTCACACTTAGAGATCACCCTGTATCTCAAGTGATTGGAGACATTTCAGCAGGAGTCTAGACAAGACATCAACTTAACAAAGATGTGATGTTTGCTTGTTTCCTTTCTCAGGTTGAGCCCCTAACCATTAAAGATGCTGAGCTTGATCCACACTGGATTATAGCCATGCAAGAGGAACTTAACCAGTTTGAAAGATGTAAAGTTTGGACCTTGGTTCCAAGACCAAGAGGCCAACGGATCATAGGCACCAAGTGGGTGTTTAGAAACAAGCTTGATGCCCAAGGCATAGTAGTTAGAAATAAGGCTAGGCTAGTAGCTCAAGGCTATAGTCAGGAGGAAGGCATAGATTATGATCAGACTTTTGCCCCTGTAGCTAGACTAGAAGCCATTAGGATTTTCCTAGCCTATGCTGGCTATAAGAGATTTAAAGTCTTCCAAATGGATGTGAAGAGTGCCTTCCTCAATGGAGATTTAAAGGAAGAAGTGTTTGTTGAACAACCACCAGGGTTTGTTTCATCAACCTTACCCAGTCATGTGTTCAAACTCCAAAAGGCTCTATATGGACTTAAGCAAGCTCCTAGAGCTTGGTATGAGACCTTAGCAAATTTCCTTCTAGAACACAAGTTTGTGAGAGGTGTAGTAGATAGAACCCTGTTCATTAGACATCATAAGGACTCACAACTGTTAGTTCAAATCTATGTAGATGACATTATATTTGGCTCTACTGATCCCAAACTATGCAAGAGGTTCTCTGAACTAATGCACTCTAAGTTTGAGATGAGCAGTATGGGTGAGTTATCCTATTTCCTTGGTCTCCAAGTGAAACAGAGTGTTGATGGCATTTTCATTTCTCAATCAAAATATGCCAGGGAGCTGGTTAAAAGATTTGGAATGTCTGATGCTTCATCAATGAGCACACCTATGGCCTCAAATGCAGTTATTGATTCTGATGTTAATGGCAAGCCTGTTGATCAAAAGAACTTTAGAGCCATTGTTGGTTCCCTGCTGTATTTGACTGCAAGTAGGCCTGACATAATGTTTGCTATATGCCTATGTGCTAGGTTTCAGGTCAACCCAAAGGAATCTCACTTAACTCTCCTCAAGAGGATCTTGAGATACCTTAAGGGATGCCCTAACTTAGGACTGTGGTACCCAGCTGAGTCAGGATTTGAATTAATTGGATATTCAGATGCTGATTATGCTGGTTGTAGAGTTGACAGGAAAAGCACCTCAGGGACTTGTCAGTTCCTGGGAGAGAGACTTGTCTCTTGGTTTTGTAAGAAACAGGCATCTGTGTCTACTTCAACTGCTGAGGCTGAATATATTGCAGCAGCTAGTTGTTGTTCACAGATTCTGTGGATTCAAAATCAGCTAGTGGATTATGGGTATACACACTCAAAAACAAAAATTCTGTGTGACAGTACCAGTGCAATATCAATTGCTCAAAATCATGTGCACCATTCCAGGACCAAGCACATTGAGATTAGACATCACTTTCTGAGAGATAATGTGGAAAAGAACAAGATAGCAATGGAATTTATATCCACAGACCTGCAGAGAGGAGATATTTTCACTAAGCCCCTTGATGAACAAAAGCATTTGTTCTTCCTGAACCAGCTTGGCATGATTAATGGTTCAGAGTAGTGAAAATTTGGTTAATTTTGTTTTCTGTCTAAAATCGTCGAACGACTGCTCGATGATCTTCGACCAGGTCAGAACTATCGACGACCAACCGTCGACGACAGCTCGCTCTGTAGTAAGGCAGAAATCGTCGACCAACTGGTCAACGATCTCTCCTTAGGTATCTATCGTCGACCAATGGTCGACGACAGATTTTCTGTGCTGGGTGGAGAATCGTCGACCAACATTTATTGATCGACGATCGTGGTGATTGCTTGTAGTCGGTCGATATTTAACGATTAGTCAAACATTGACTATCGTCGATCTTTATTCGACGACCGATTTTATTCCGGGTTCGACGATCGCAGATTTGTTTCTAATAGTCGATTTAGGTCTGGAGATCGTCGTCCTTCCGCTCCGTCTCTTCATATTCCATCTTCTGGTTTAGAATTCGCTCTCGAACTCTAATCCCGCGCGATTCTCTTCTCCCCTGCTTTGCTTCTCGATTCGCCATTTTCTCTCAAATCCTATGGCGATTCCTTCTGCTGTTCTCTTTGGGATGAAGTTCGACACTGGCTTCTGTGTCGACTTCGATTCTTTCAGCCGATGCGATCAACCTATCCAAGCCATTCTGAAGCTATGTGAAGATCAAGGACTAAAGAAATTTATGTCATTCTCACCAAAGATTCATATACCAGAAATTCGTGAATGGGTATATACTTCGTCCTCCAGCGACGACGCCATGTCAGGAAAGATAAATGGCGAGGAGGTCATTCTGACTCCTGAAGTATTGACTGAGCTGTTTGGTCTACCAACAGGTACTGAGGATCATGAGCAAACTGCAGAAGAATATGGCCGCATGCTATCTGTGATGGGCCATGCTAAGGGTGTTCCAGCTAAGCTGCTAAAGATAAATCTGTCTCCAGAGTACAAGTTTCTGGCAGACTTGGTGGGCAAGGTTGTTTTGGGAAAACACTCTGCTCACGACAACATTAACAGGCAACAGTTTGTCTTAATGTCAGCTTTGGTGAATAAGGCACAGATTGCCTGGGGAAAAGTTCTGTTTGAACTAATAAGGAAAAAGAACAATCAGAAAGAAGTAAACCTTGCCAGGGTGTTGGGTGTGTTTCTATATGTGAAAGCACCCCTGCTGCTTGTTTCTGCACCCTCCGCAGTCAACGCTAGTAAGAGGTTGGACCCTTCTCTATTCAAGAAATCCCAGAGGATTATCAAGAAGTCAGCCAGGGTTGATCCTAACCCTCCTTCAGACACAAGGGCTGATTCGTCCGCTCTCCCGCTTACTGGGGAAGGCTCAGTAATCCCTCCATCCTCTCTCTCTATCCCTGCATCCTCTTCTCCTGCATTACTTTCCTCTACAACACCTGCAGTGCCATCACAACATGCATCCTTCATCCCACCTGCATCTCCATCCCAGTCACCAACACCACAACATCTGGCAGCTTCAGCCAGTGTTGACATGGTGACTGCTACCATCCTCACGCACCTCTCTCAACATGAATCCCACACTCATGTTGATGTTCACCCATCTCCACATGATTCCTTTGATCATGTGGTAGATCATACTGCTTCCATTCCATCCACCTCCACATCATCAGCATTTCAGATAACTCCTGAATTGCTTGCACATATTGTTGAGCTCATTACTCCCTCCATCCAAAAAATGATTGAGGCTGCCAATGCCCCTCTCATTGCATCCATCAATACCCTTACTCAAGCCATCAAATCATCTCATCCCTCTGCTGAGCCCTCTTCAGTAAGATGCATGACTCCAGTCCCCACTGAAGTCATGCAGGGGGAGATGTCTGTTGAAGTGGTCTCAGGTGATGCCCTGACCCTTCAGGACAATTCCTCTCTTCCCCTTCAAGAAACTGTAGAAGAACCTCAAGAGATTCCAGAGAAAGAACCATAAGGTAAACCTTAAAACTCTTCCTCCAAAGGATATAATCAGGACTTAAATTTGATATTTGTATCTAACAAAGACATTCACTCCCTAGTGAATCTAGCTTCTGAGGAAGAAGTTCCTGAAAAAGAAAATGAGGAAGTCCCCATGGACGTTTGTGAGAATGATGCTGCTCAACCTGATGGTATAGTTTTATTTATGTTTCTAATTAATTCAAACTCCAACTTTGAGTTAATTTCTTATTCCTTCCTTTCCATCACAGCTGCTGATGATCTCACATCAGTATTGCAAGTTGATGCTGCTAAATCCATTGATTCTGATAAAGATTTAGAATCCTATCTTAACCTAGACTGTGAGTCCTCACTCAAATCTACTCCTCTTGTTCCCTCTTTTCAAGAGAAAATGGTCCCTTATAGACCTGAGTACCTTGATGACCCCTTGGTCAAGGACACTCTTTTCTTTTCCTGTATGGCACTCCTCTTGTGCCTTGCAGAGGTGTCTATCCCTGATGTCACTGAACATCTAGAAGGAATTATAACCTCCTTCCTAGATGCAAAGTGGTATCCTGTGTAGATCTTCAGGTAATCCTATCTATTACCTATTGTTTGTTCACCTTGGGGGGAATATTTTATTCCCACTTGGTTGTTAACCTATCTTTATTTGCATGCAGGCACAACCATAAATGCTGCTGCTGCTGAAGACATCAACATCCCTGCTGATGCTGCTGCTAAAGAAGTTGAAGATGTGCAAGATAATGCAGACAATGCTCCAAAGATGACTGAAATGGACTCAAGCTCAGGTACTCTAAACATTGACCAATATATAGCCTTTGTGGCTGAAAATATTGCCTCTGAGTACATTGAAGAGATGGCCAATTATCATCTGGATTCCCTAGCCATCTCTCTAGAGAAAGCATCTGCCCCTGCAGATATTGTCATCTTTTCTCCACCTATCCTTACCTATCCTCTATCCATTTCTTCTATTGCAGAACTGGTCCCCAAGACAGTTCCTGAGTTGTATCCAGAATCAGAACTCTGGAAGAGGTCTCCAAATGTGGATCTTGATGCCCTCCTTAGGCAAGATGCCATTGAGGAAGCTAAAGAGAAAGAAGAAAGAGAAAAGAAAGACAAAGCTGAACCTGCTGCCAAGGATCTTTCTGAACAAGATTTTGATGATTATGCTGGCAGAACCTCATCCCACTCCTCTGATGATGATGATCTTGAGGATTCTGATAGCTCCCAAAAGAAGAAAAAGGCTGTAGTTCAGAAAAGAAAGGCATCTGCTCCTCCTGCTGCTAATCCAGACAAGGATGTTCCCTATTTTATTCTGAAGGGAATTGATCCTAAGAGCAAAGAATTTCAGCCTTGGATGAGACTTTCAAAGAATCAGACAAGAGAGAATAAGAGAAGAAAAAGATATGACATTCCTGTTCAGAAATTCCCCCCCAGAGGTCCTCCTCCACCTCCTGGTGCTGGAGCCTCTGGAAGTCTCTCTTCTGCCCCCTCTGCAAGATCAGCCAGTTCTAACACTTCTCAGACCTACCAAAGAAGGAGTAACCAAAGCCAGGGAGGCCAAGATGTATCAGGACAAGGAAGAAAAAGAAATGACAATGTTCTCATGGAACAAATAAAGGAGATGACTTTTCAGCAACCTACCTTCTCTCCTCCTCCCTCTCCTAAAAAGAAAATTCCAGAATGGAAACCTTCTCCTCCCAGGAAAGGTCCATCCTCTTCTTCAAGAAAACCTGCTGCTACTGAGACAATTGAATCAAAAGGAAAAAGAGTGGTCTTTTCAGAGAAATCCCATAAGAAGTTCATTGAACTTGCTCCTCCAAAATCTCTATATGCTGAAACAGATCCTAAGAAGGCTGCACAGATTTCTCTTGATTCAAGCAAAATAGCCACAGCTCTTCAAAGAAACATGGAGATTGCAGCTCAAGCTGATATTGACAGACCACCCTCTCCATCAGATATAACTGAAACTGAAAGGATTGCCTCTATGGCAAGATTTAAGGAATCTATTGCTCTAAGCATGATGGAGAGAGCCAAAGCTCAAGGACTAGACCCTACAGCATATACCACTATGTCTGAATTAAGAGAAAAGGAACTCAGCAAATTTCAAGTCAATCCAGAAGCTTTTAATACTGAAGAATACATGAAGCTACATCCTGCTGCAGTTCTACCAAGCTATGCTGAAAAGAAAATCATTGGTGAACATGACCTAATGCTATCTAAAAGACAAGCAGCAAATCCTAACAGAGAGATTATTTTCAAACCAGCTGTAACCCCTAAAAACTCATCTGATGCTAAAACCTCTGATAAATCTGCTTGATACCTTATAGTTCTGCTGAATTATGTTTTTATGTTTTTCTGTGGATTGCCTGTGATTTAAATATCTCTGCCTTTGATAGTGTGTGCATTAGTTTTTAGATTGGATTGGATAACATAACCCAAATAGGGGGAGATTGTTGGTACCCTAGATGTGATTTGGCTTATGTAATCTCTTTCCAGCCCCTCTTGATCCATATAAAGATATATGATCATGTTTAGTCTCTGTTTAGTCTCCCTAGGGCAGTTTATAAACTGACCTAGAGCTTAGGTTAGAAGTTCTAGATGTTTTGTGGTTAAGGCTTTTCCGTTCGACCATCGTCGAACGAGGCCTCGCGATCGTCGATCATTGGTCGACGATAGCAGGGCTATTGAATCGTTGAAGTCAAGACAATTATCGTCGACCGTTGGTCGACGATCTCAGAGCAAGCTTACTACGCTCTGAACGTTGGTCGACGATCTGTCATCAGCAGATCGACGATCGTGTTGTTGCTTCACGATTTCTGTCTCGACAGATATTTGCCTAGCTGGTCGACTATCTGTTAGCTGGTCGACGATCTATTAGCTGGTCGACGATTTCTGGTCGACGATTTCTGTTCCGATAGTTTTCTGCTTTTAGTCGACGATCTGTTAGCAAGGTCAACGATCATCGAACTCCTGTTCGACGATTTCTGTCTGCCTTTATCTTTTTGTATTTATTCTATTCCTTGGTTTATTTCCAAGTGTTTTAGTTGGTGGTTAGATTGATTCTCTGATATTATTGTTGCTAAATTTATGGTTTAAATTCAAATAAATTGATTACAAATTCTGTCAAGCATAAATCACGGGATTCAGTATTCTTGATAAAGCATTTTGTCCTATTATACAAATTGCGTTGACTTTATCTTTCCATCCTGTTTTCTAGCCGTTGGTACTATGTACTATTTCCAAGAATGGTACGTCTTTATGCTGAGATATTTTTTCCCGCTTATTTTATTCCTTATTGGGACTGACAGAAAGTTAATAGGCCATTCTATTCCTATTGCTATATTCTTTTTTTGAGACAATCTGATGCAGGGCTCGAGAATTCAAATCAATAGAGCCGTTCCAAAGGGAAAATGAGAAGACATATTTAAGAGAAATTCTTCTCTCAAAAATATACAAGTAACAGTCACAGAGAGATATTACTCATTCGCTCAAGCATCATCAGAGTAGCTCTTCACCATCTCTCGACAAGAAGAAGAAAAGTTTTTCCTGAAGCAAAAGCCTAGAGCAATCATCTTTCACTCTCAAAGTCTCCTGAGCATCTGCTTAGAGTTTTCAAGACTTCAGAAAGAGCTCCAGTTCTGCTTCAAGTGCTCCAGAATCTTAAGACCTGATAAAAATCAGTCTTCAGATCTCTGAGGATTTAGTTTCAGTATATCTGAAACTCTTTCATCCTGAAGCAAAGGCTTCCCCTGGACTTTCACTGAGCCAGGGGGAGACTTTGATTCTTTAGAGAATCCACAAATCTTCTCTAATCTGTACTTACAACAGAGAAGATATTCTAACCCTCTCAACCCCATTGTAAAAGAGTTTTCACACCTCTTCAAAAGTGAACTTTGGTGACAGGGCACCTTATCAACAACCTGTGGTTGAGCATCCTTATCAAAAGCTCAAAGGGTCTGTTTGATCTACCTGAATCAGATCATTGGTGGCAGGGCACCTTAGCAAAAACCTGTAGTGGATTCCTACCAGGGTGGTAGAAGAGTGGATGTACCTATTTAAAGGGAACCACTATATATCCTCTGTCCATCTGGTTATCTTGTTTATTCATCTTATTCTGTGGCTGTGATAGAACTACCTAGGATTGTTAGTTGCTGTGATAGGCTTATAGTTAAACTGAAATTTCAGTTAACTCTTTCACTTATGCACTTCACTGTGTTAGGCTCTTAGGGTTCAAGTATCAGATTACTTATTCCGCAAATAAAATCGAAGGGAGCTGACTAGTTGTTCATAAAATTTGAATACTCTATTCACCCCCCCTCTAGAGTAGTTTACAACTTATCCCCTCACTTTCAGGCCGTACCTACTGTTATATACTATGTGACGGATAGGGGTATTACATAGACTTTGACCAGACATTTGCCCTAGTATCCAAATTAGAAGCAATAAGAATCTTCCTTGCATTTGCTGCCTATCTAGGATTAAAAGTCTTCCAGATGGATGTGAAGTCATCCTTCCTGAATGCGGACTTAAAAGAGGAAGTACATGTGGATCATCCACCAAGTTTTGTTGACCCTAACTATCCCAATTTAGTTTATAGTCTTATGAAAGCTCTATATGAGTTGAAGCAAGCCCCTAGAGCATGGTATGAAACCTTGTTTAGTTTCCTCATTGAAAACAAATTCTCAATGGGAAAAATAGACAAGACCATATAACTAAGGGAATCCAAGGGCAAGATCATCCTTGTCTAGATATATGTTGATGAAATTATCTTTGGATCTACTAATGACAACCTTTGCAGGAAGCTTACTAAACTTATGCAAGGGAAGTTTGAGATTAATAGTATGGGTGAGCTCTAGTTCTTCTTGGGACTCCAAGTTAGAAAGAATGATGATAGCTTGTCCATATCACATTCCAAGTTCACTAGGGAGTTGATTAAGAAATATGGAATGGATAATGCCTCCACTATGAAAACTCCCATGGGGACAACTATGCCTTTAAACAATGATGAACCAGGGAAACTTGTAGATGAAACTTTGTATAGAGGGATAATTGGCTCCCTTCTATACCTCACTGCTAGTTGGCCTTACATCATGTATGTTACATGCGTCTATGCTAGATATTAAGCCTGCCCTATAGAATCTCACTACTCAGTTGTAAAGAGGATCTTGAGATATTTTAAGGGCACACCAGATCGTTGCCTATGGTACCCTAGAAATAGGGATTTTAAACTAACAGACAATTAAGATACAGATTTTACAATATGCAAAGAGGACAGGAAAGCACTACAGGCACCTGTCAGTTCTTAGGAGGAAGACTAGTGTCTTGGAGCAGCAAGAAGCAAACAAGTGTTGCTATATTAACTGCAGAGTCAGAGTACATTTCAGCAGGTAGCTGCTTTCTCAGTTACTTTGGATTCAGCATCAGCTCCAGGATTATGATCTTATGGTAAGTAGAACCCCTCATTATTGTGATTCTACTAGTGCTATTTGTATTGAGAGGAATCCTGTCTCACACAGCAGGACTAAGCATATAGAAATTAGATATCAATTTATTAGGGATCATGTGGAAAAGGAAGATTTTTTCTTGAGTTTGTCCCCACAGATAAGCAAGTGGCTGACATCTTCACTAAGCCACTAGATGAAGCAAAGTTCAACACCTTCAAGTTTGAGTTGGGTATGTTGAACCTAGTCTAGCTTCAGTCACTCCCTATAAATTTTGTTTTGGTGCAGGATGTGTTTTTTTTGCATGAGATGAAGACATTAAGTGGTAAGAAGATCGAAGTGAACATAAGTAAATTGATGGAAAAAGTGGCTCCTATTGAGAGATGTAGAGTTTGGGATTTGGTTCCAAGAACCTAAGACTACCCAGTCATTGGAACCAAATGGTTATATAGAAAAAAACTAGATACCCAAGGTGTAATTGTGAGAAAAAAGGCTAGACTTGTTACTCGAGGTTATAGGTAAGAAGAAGGGATAGACTATGACCAAACATTTGTACCAGTTGCAAGATTAGAGGAAATCAGAATCTTTCTTGCCGATGATACCTACAAGAAGTTCAAAGTATATCAGATGGATATAAAGAGTTCTTTTCTGAATGGAGTACTAAAGGAAGAGGTTTATGTTGAACAACCTCCAGGTTTTATCTCTGCAACTCATCCCTATCATGTATTTAAAATGCATAAGGCTCTCTATGGTCTAAAGCAAGCTCAAAGAGCTTGGTATGAGACCTTAGCTAGCTTTCTGATAGAGCATAAATTCATTAGAGGCATAGTATATAAAACCTTATTCACTAGACATCATAAGGACCAAACTTTGTTAGTACAAATATATGTGGATGACATTATATTTGGTTTTACTGATCCCAAATTATGCAAGAGGTTCTCTGACCTCATGCATTCAAAATTTGAGATGAGTAGCATGGGTGAACTCTCCTACTTTGTTGGTCTCCAAGTAAAGCAGCTCGCTGATGGCATCTTCATCCCCCAAGCTAAATATACTAAAAAGCTTATAAAGAATTTTAGGATGGCTGATGCCTCAGCAAAGAAAACACCCATGGCTACAAATGTTGTAATAGACTCTGATGCACATGGAAAACCTGTGGATCAGAAATTATATAGGGGCATTGTTGGGTCCCTACTACACCTTACAACAAGAAGATCTGACATCATGTTTGCCACATGTCTTTGTGCTAGGTTCCAAGTCAACCCTAAAGAATCTCACATAGTTTTTCTAAAAAGAATTTTGAGATATATAAAGAGTTGTCCTAGTCTAGGACTCTGTTATCCTATTGAGTCAGAATTTGAGTTAGCAAGATACTCAGATGCAGACTTTGCTGGATGCAGGGTGGACAGAAAGAGTACCTAAGGAACCTGCCAGTTCCTTGGTTTGAGATTAGTGTCCTGGTTTTGTAAGAAGCAATTATCTGTGTCAACATCAACGTTGAAGCAGAATATATTGCAGCTGGCAGTTGCTGTTCCCAGATGCTGTGGATCCAAAACCAACTCCTGGACTATGTCTTCAACTTAAATAATTCTACTCTCTTATGTTATAACAAAATTTCTATAGTTATATCACAAAATCCAGTCCATCACAATAGGACTAAACATATAGATATTAGGCATCATTTTATTAGAGAGTGTGTAGACAAAAACAAAATTAAACTTGTCTATATCTACACTGATTTACAAAGAGCTGATATTTTCACATGACCCCTGGATGAAAGAAGCCACCTGTTCTTTATAAATCAGCTTGGAATGATCAATGGAGAAGACTTAGTTTAGTTTCTGTTTGCACTTGACGAATTTTTCAAAGTTCACTGAACGGAGGTCGACGAACTGGGAAAGGTTCTTGAGATATTCGTCGACCTGAGATCGACGAACTCTCTGTTAGTGAAGTTAGTTTTGTCGAACTGAGATCGAACAATCTACTTCAGAAAACTTTTGTCAAACCGAGATCGGCAGAATGTCTTCAAACCTTCAGATTGAGCTCGACGAATTGATTAACTCCTTATTATTTTATCGACCTCAGATCGAAGAATTATTTACTTTTAGTGGAACAGAGTATTTCGATTCATATTCTGGAAAACCTTATATTTAGGTTTTCTTCAACCTCCGTCCCGCGCATTCAGTTCCTTGCACTTGATCTTCGTTTTTCTCTTGCAGGTCCTCTCATGGCGATTCCACCAGGAGCTCTCGCGGCAATGAAATTTGACACTAGATTTGATGTTGATTTCGAGTCATTTCAATATTCCGACCCCGTCTTTCTGGAAATCCTACAATTGCTTGAACGACACCAGTTGAAGACTCTGCTATCTACAAGGATTAAAATACCTGGCACTGAACTCAGGGAGTGGGTCTATACATCCTACACAATAGAAGAGAATACAATGACTGGAACTATATTGGGTAATGCCATCTCTGTTACTCCTAAAGTTTTAACTACAATTTTTGGATTGAATAATGGAACAGAAGAATTAGAAATCGAGAATGAGGAATATACTGAGATGCTCAGCCAAATGGGTTATTCTGAAGATCACCCTAACAAATTGCTGAATAAACATTTGTCTGCTGAATTCATATTTCTAGAAGATATTGTAGGGAAAGTCTTGCTGGGCAAGCATACTGCTCATGACTACATCACCAGGCACCAATTCCTGGTCATGTGTGCAGTGGTTAATAAGAAACAAGTTAACTGGGCTCAGATCCTGTTTGATCTCATTAAGAAAAAGAATACAAAGAAAGAGGTTTGTTTTGGATGGATCATAGGGATCTTCCTAAAGGAAAAGGCTGTTGAATCCCTGGTCTCCCCGACCACTTCCATAAATACTAGCAAGAGGCTCACCTTTGCCCTCTTTTGAAAATGGGAGAGGACCATCACCAAGCCCTCTAAGGATACCTCCTCTTCCATCAACACTTAAGAGAGTACAAGGGCTGCTCTAGCCACTTCCCACCCTACTGAAGAGGTTCTATCCACCACTACACAACCTCTAGCTCTCCAAACTCCATCTCAGCTAGCAAATCAACAAACCCCACCTTCCACTCAAATTACAGTCTCTACTCCCACACCTATATCATCCCCAATACAAACATCTCCAACGCATATTCCCTCTCCTACTCCTTTCCCCCATCATGATACATCAAAACCATCACCACGCACATCTCCTCTTCCACCTCACTTGGCTTACATTCCCCTATCCAACCTGTCAGCCCTACCAACCTTCAATCTAATATCATCCTCCTTACATACTACTTCTCCTCAAAATGAATTTTCTCAAGACACTCATATGCAAGATGCTCCATCTCTAACTCGACCAATTACAACCATCCCAACCTCTATCCCAAGTCAAACACCCCCTGCCACAACCTCTGCCTCACCACTATTGGATCCGTCCCATATCCAACCACTTCTTGAACATCTCAAACCCCTCTTCAAGACCATCATAGCAGAGGTAATTCCCCCCCCCCCCCTTGCTGCATCCATTTCAACCCTTGCTGCCCAAATTTCAACTCTATCTACTGCTCCCTCTTCAGGAAGGGGACTGGCTTTAGTTACCACCGAAACCAGGCAGGGGGAGATACTCAATGAAGAAGTAGCAGCAGATGTACCAGCAGAAGCAGCAGCAGAAATTGTAGAAGTAGAAGCAGCAGCAGAAATTATAGAAGTAGAAGCAGCAGCAGAAATAGCAGAAGCAGAAGCAGCAATAGAAACATTAGAAGAAGCAGCAGAATTAGTAGAAGCAGCAACAACAGAACCAATAGATACAGTCTATTTTAATAACATTCCAGTATACAGCACTAAGCCATAGGTGGCTATAATTCCTTATACCACAGCAATAAGCCCTAAAGTTTTGCTCAAGGCCACTTTTGCTACTCCGGAGTCTCCTCCGAGAGTTGTTTCCCCAACTATCACATCCCCTCTTACACCAATTTTTATTATGGATGATTCTCCAATGCCTGATATAGATGCACTATTCATGGCTGACATAGAAGAAGAAAATAAGTTAGCTGCTGAAAGTACTGATGTGTATAGTTCTCCAGCTCCTCCTCTAGCTCCCTCCAAGACTATAAAATCTGCAATACCTGATGAGACAATAAGAGAAATAGATGTTCTATATGACAATCCAAAAGTGTCAGATGATGATGATGATAATGATGACTCAGATTAGGATCCCAAGAAAAAGAAAGTCTCTAAGAAGAGGAAAGCTCCTCCACCTCCTGCCCCTAAACCTAATCCTACAAATGACACACCATTTTATATTATGCAAAATATTACCCCCTATATAGGTATGCCATCATGGATGTGGCTATCTAAGAATGAACAAAAGGCAAGGAAGAGGAGCAGGAGATACTCTTCTCCACCTCAGAAGTTTACGAGAGGTCCTCCTCCTCTTGTTGCTACTGGTGCCTTAGGAGTTGCTCCTCAAAGTTCAAATGTATCCTCTAAGCCTAAATCTTTCACAAGAACCTATCAAATGCATGAAAATCATCCAGACATCAATTACAAGGTAGTAGTCGGCAGCAAAGGAATATAAATCAGCTGATCAAATAAAAGAAGTTGTTTACAAAAAGCCTTCATTCTCTCCTTCTCAACAGCAAGATCCTCAACATCAATCCAGAAGGCATAGTGAATCTCATAATCCTAAAGGGAAGTTAGGGAAGCTTCTCCTCCTAAATCTCTTTATACTCAAATTGATGAAAAGCATAGCATGACAAGTTTTCAAGCTCAATCTACAAAATTCAAACTTGTCACCCTGCTATCTCCTCAAGATGATCAATCAACTATTAATCAGGATGTTTATCCAAATTTTAGAATGGCAAGGCTCCAAGGGCTAATTGGTCTATCACAGATAAAGAAAGCTATAGAAGAAGGAGAAGATCCATCAAAATTCACCACTATGTAATCTTATAAAGAAAAGGAAATGAACAAACTTCAGGTAAGCAAGAAGGTCTTCAATCCAGTAGAGTTCCTGGCATTGAACCCAGAGGCTGTTGTGCCTAGAACTTCAACCCTGACAGTGATTGGAGCATCAGATCTATATATGTCAAAGAAAGAAGAAGCCAATCTCAACAGGGAAATCATATTCACTCAGCCTGGGGACAAAAGCAAAGAGGAGAAGCACAAGGAGAAGAAGTAGAAGAAATAAATTTTGAACTGCATTGATTATGGTATTATTAAAACTATTTTCTCATTCATAATACAAAGCTTACTGTATATATATATATATATATCTGCTGCATATGCTATTTTATTTTCTTCCAGATATATATTTTTCATGCTTTGTACATTTTTGTTTTGAGTCTGTAATTAGTGACCTCACGCAAATAGGGGGAGATTGTTGGATCCCTAGGTTGATTTGAGCTAGGTTCACTAAGTTAGGATTATATGACCCAACATGTATAGTAAGGGTCATGGTTGTGTCCTAGAGTCTAGGTAGAGTCCTTAGAGTCAACAATGAATGGACCAGCCATCAATAGTCTGCCAAAGATTCAATACTTAGAGAAAAAACAAGACTCAGAAAAAGAGTTCGATGTTCGTCGAACTTAGGTCAACAAAAGTTGTTCTAAGCTCGACGAAATCAGAGGAAAATTCTCTGAGCTGAGCTCGATGAACTCAGTTCTCAGGTCGACGATTTTTAGATTATCTGCTTCAACACTCAAGTCCAGAAAACATCTCAATATTTATAAGTCTAGAATCAAACTCCAGTCGATGAACTTGGTTCTCAGCTCGACGATCTTGATGCACAGAATTGGAAAGATTCATCAAGCAGCAGTCAGCAGTTCTGAGGCCGACGATCGTGGATCTTAGCTCGACTAATCTAGACTTGATTATTTTCATCCATCTGTCCCTATTATAATACAATAATTCCTGAGTTATTAATGCTAAAATATTCTCTGAATATTACCGTTAGAAGGAGCATTAGTTATGGTCTTCATACGGATTACTGCTTGCCATTTTTCAAAGGGACAGTTGGGGAAATCAATCAATGCAAATGTTCTCAAGGCCGTCAGCATTTAATGAAGGAAGGAATTCAAAATTCAAAAAGAAAATTTATATGTAAAATATAAAAGAGATGTTCCTCCTTCTAGCAATATAGAATAGAGAACAACAAGACATACAAAAGAAAAGAACAACAGTGAACAAGGATCTTCTGCTCTCTCTCTCCCTCTCTCTGAACAGCACTCTGAGACATAGAGTACACAAAACAAAGTGATAGAGAGAAACAAGTGCTAGACCAGAGGAAGAACTTTAATTTGAAGAAGAAGAAGAAAAGCCATTAAAAATCTAGAGTCTTCTTCTGTCCTCATCTCAGGATTCTTCAAAGGACAACAATTACAACATCAGTTAAGAAGTTTCTGGAGATCTTCTAGTCAAAGCAAAAAAGTCTGAAGGCCTATAACCCTGCAGCAAAGCTCCACCTTCCTTAACCATTCAATATCTAAGGGGGAGCTCTTTGTTAAAGTCAATATCCACAAAAGTCTTCTCAGTTGTATTTGAGAAAGAGAAGACAAAATCATTCTCTCACCCCACTATATAAAGGGTTCTTTACTCCCTTCAAAAGTTATTCCTGGTTGCAAGTCACCTGATCAAAGGACTTGAGCTTTGGTTGTTGAGCACCTGATCAAAAGCTCATTTGTGGTAGCCACCTGATCAAAAACCTGAGTGGATTCCAACAAGGGTGGTAGAAGAGTGGATGTACCCAGGTTGGGGAACCACTATAAAATTCTTGTATTGTCTAGATGCCCTTTTCTTTTTCTTCTTGATGTGGTTGTGCTAATTAGGTTGTTGTGGTTGTGGCTACTTATATTTGTTTTTTGACTATGACAAATCATATAGGTTTAGGAATAACATTTTATTTACAGCAGAAGTTTTAAAACCCAAAGAATACTCTATTCACTCCCCCCCCCTCTAGAGTATACCAGATCTAACCCCCTAACTTTCACAATAAATCTCAAGGGCCTCCAACTCCTGGATCAAATGCTTATCATGCATCTGCAACCAATTTGCTCTTGCCGAATTCCGCCGACTCAAGTAATCTACGACTATATTTCCATTCCCGGGAGTATATCGTATTTGGAAGGTATAGTCCCCGAGGAACTCCATACACCTCCGTTGCCGCAATTTTAGATCTTTCTTATCAAAGATACTTAAGGCTGTTATTGTCCGTGAAGTTGTTAACTTTCATGCCATATAAGTAGTGAAGCCACAATTTAATTGCAAATATCACCGCCGCCCAATCCAAGTCATGGATGGTATAGTTCCGTTCATGAACTTTCAATAGGCGTGAGCCATATGCTATCAATTTTCCGAACTTAAGATGCACGTAGCCTAAGACACTCCAAGATGCATCACTATATACTTCAAAGTCGTTCATACCACATGGTTACGTAAAAATAGGCGTCGTGGTCAAACAACTTTTTAACTCTTCAAAAGCTTGTGCGTACTCTAGCGTCCAAACAAACTCTTGATCCGTACCTGTTAGTGTGGTAAGAGGCAAGGCGATCCGCGAGAAGTTTCTACGAAGTGTCTGTAATAGCCCGCCCGTCCAAGGAAACTCCGGACTTCTGCAACAGTAGACAACACTAGCCACTCTTATATCGCGATTATCTTCGCCGGATCCACAAAAATACCTTCTTCACTAACCACATGGCCAAGAAAGGCCACTGACGACATCCAGAACTCACACTTTGAGAACATAGTGTAGAGCTTGTTTCTTCTCAGGGTGTACAACACCATCCTTAAATAGTTCGCCTGATGTTCTTCTGATTAAGAGTACACTAAAATATCGTCAATAAAGACAATTACAAACAGGTCCATGTACTCTCGAAACGTTCGTTGCATTAGGTCCATGAACACCGATGGCGCATTTGTTAGCCCAAATGGCATTACAGTGAACTCATAGTTACCATAGCGTGTTCCAAATGCTGTATTGGGAAGGTCACATTCTCGAATCCTCAAGTGGTAATAGCCAGACTATAAATCTAGCTTCGAGAAGAAAGTTGATCCCACTAGGTTTTCGAACAAGTCATCAATCTGTGGTATCAAATACTTATTCTTTTCCATCAGCTTATTTAGTTCTCGATAGTCAATGCATAGCCGCAAGCTTCCGTCCTTCTTTTTTACAAAGAGGACAAGTGCGCTCCAAGATGACATACTTGGGCGTATATAGACTTGCTCCAGTAACTTTTGTAATTAAACCTTTAGTTCTTCCATCTCCTTTGGGGCAACACATTATGGCGAGCGAGCCACGATTTTCGCACCTGACACCAACTCAATAGCGAAGTCAATCTCCGGCTGGGGCAGTAACCCCGAAAGATCCTTAGGAAACACATTAGTATACTCTGATATAATTGGAAAGTCACTCACACTGGGCTTCGGCTCAACAACCTCCAACAGTGTGAAGAACAACTCCGCTCCAATCCGAACTGCCTTGAATAACTTGAGAGTAGACATCAATATCTTGCTTGATCCTTGCAAACCAGCGAATTTAGTCTCTCGTTCGGTGTTTTGCCCTAGTGTGACTTGCTTGGAGTTACAATCTATATAGACACGCTGCTCCGAGAGCCAATCCATACCAAAGATTACATCAAACTCCAATATAAGCAGCACAGATGCTTTCTATCAAAAATCCTGATTTCCTATCTGTACGTGCATAACAACCTTCCTTCCTACATTCACTATTTATTCTTAAGGCAATGTCATTCCAATCGCATATATGACACAATCAAATATAAGCACAACGGGAATATATTATGTCCAATCAAAAGACTTCTTGCTAAGGTTTGATGAACAACAGGTTCATATACATAATATGCATTGTATACATTATTACATGTCAAGTACACTAGTACAGTCATTTATTTACATACAGTTGAAATTCCATTTCAGTTGTCTACCTTTCCTATAGGTTGCTCCAAACGTAATAGCAAAAGGAGTCGGTGCAGAATCTTTTGACCTCTTATTCTATCGTCGATGCCCAGACTTAACCTTCTTGGTCCTTGGTGCACCACCATGACAATCTCGGGCAATATGTCCTACCTTGGCATACGTATAGAAAATATGCATAGCTTGACTCTTCAATGGTCAAGCCATGGGCTTCCACCTCATGAGGTGAGCAAATTTTCAAGACCTCAAGCATCTGGTGGACTTTTACCAAGTCCATTTCCAATAGACTAGCTGACTCCACCAATGTTTGGAATCCCATTAACTTTAGGACCTATTAACATAAAACATAGTTCTAGGCACAAACCATCATAAAATCAGTTGATCTTAGTTTCCTCAGTTTCAAACACAAATTCTGTATGTTGTCTCAGTACGACAAATTCATGCAAGTACTCCTCAACCATGTGCACTCCTTGCATCAAACACATATTCAACGATGGGCTGATGCTCCTATCCTTGCAATCTGCTCAAGTATACCAACCGACGTTGAACTCACCACCGAAATAGGGGGTTGTTCATGCCTCTCATGTTAAGCCTTGATCGTTGTGAAGAACACATCAACGATCATACGAATCGTCTCTACCGAAGGAGGAGGTGTTGGTACCTCAGTTGGTGCATTACTCCCCATCCAATGCTGGGGTTATTCTTGCCCCTCACCACTTATAGTCGCCTATAATGTGAAGCACACAATTTAGCAACTAAGAATATTGCCAAAAGCAATACTATGAACGTATAGGTTCCTCAAACATGCGTATTTTCATTCCTAAGTGGAAATTCTTGAATTCGTTTTGTAATAACGGTAATCACATACACGTGCTCACCACCCCTCAGAAGAATTCGACCACAAATTCGTTAAAGGACGACCAAGACAAGCTGATACCAAAATTGTAACACCTCTGTCCGTCTAATGAAATATAATAGAGGGTCCGATAAGGGCCCCACACCATATTCCACAAACAGACAGTGGGATTACAGGTTAATATCAAAATACTACTCGAATCCTAACTCAGAGCATTCTAGCGGAAGCTTTTAGGTTGCCCGAACTCAAAGCAATTGAATGTCCACTATATATAAACATTACATTTATATATATAACAAGAATGTCGATTACAAATACACAAAATGTTACGACCATAAAGCCTTGCAGTTATACTTCACAAGTGTGGTTTACAAACTTCGGCACGCAGGCTGGCCACATATGTAAACAATAGAAAGTTTGGCTTTGGGCCTTTGAGGGACAGCCAATCACAGTATAAGGGCTTCAGTCGGCTACTTCCAACATGGCTCTCAAGCACCTTCACAAAACGGCCCACACAAACGTGGCAAACAAAGCAACTGTCAGCATTTTGTTGAATAACTTATAACGACCCCACCCCTTACTCGTGGCAACAATTCTCCTTCCCTACAATAACAATATATATATATATTTTGGCAACGACCACGTGGAGTCAAGAACAATTCATAATATACGTTGTCTTAATGGCCACACACCCCGTGCACTCAGGGCACATTCTCCGTTTACTAGACTTCCCGTGTACCACAACAGTTTAGAGGTCCATGACTTAACGATTAACTTTTTAATTTAGAGCTACTTTACTTGTGTACTATATCATTCAGAGGTACTTAACTTAACGAATGACTGCACATTTAGAGGTACTTAACTTGACAACCTTGTTTTGAGAGTTACTTAAATTGATGGCACAGTAGTTGGCTTCCACGACACAACTCAATCACAACCACATGGCTTTGTACCATTCCAGGCTGCTACATACCATTGTTGGGCTCTCAAAGCACTCTACTTTGCATACATTGGCCGCCAGGTCACTTAGAGACAGGACTTACAAGATTTTTTCTTTTTGGAAGCTATTGCCTGACGATATTCACTGTCACCCGGTGATATCAACAGTTCCAAGAACTGTGATCTTTCCTGGGCTTTTTCCTGGAGGTGAACTCTAGTACCTCCTATAACTCCCATTTCAAAGGTAGAACCCTCAGACTTCGTACAACTACTCATTTATACTTGGAGTCTTCCCCAGCACATAAAATAAACATCACCAATCCGGACCAACCCATTCCGATGGGCTTCACAAAGCATGTCTATTTCATACTCTATATTTCTGGATCTATATGCGGTATTAAACGAGGATCATACTGATCTACCCATTAGAAACCAAATTTTCTTCACCTTTTGGTGAGGGGTTCCATGCACGTATGCATATTCAGGACTTCACTTGTCCAAGGAGAAAATTGTTACCCTTGTCATTTTCTTCTAAGCCATGGCAAAGCTTTTCTACGGAGATAGAAAGGAGCACGTCACTCTCCTCTTCGCGGATCTAGCCTCGGATCTGGACTCAAATTATCAAATCTCCTTCAACACTCACAAAGATCATCCAAACTCTTCCTTAGCTCCTTCTACCATGAGCACAAAAGGAATTGAAGAGAGAGAGAGAGAGACAGAGAGAGATGAGAAGAGAATGACTTCAAATTCTAGCACTCCTCTGCATAAGTAACTTCGGGCTAAATCCCAATCATAGGCTTAATACATAAGGAGAACTGAGTGGCTGCAAAATTAGCTGAAATGTCAAAGTAGTCGTTATCGCCGCGCAATATCTATTTCGCCTGGTGACATCGACTTTAGCCACTTGACTCCGGTTAACCACCGCTCTTTGGTCACTTAATAATTGTCTGATACGTGTCTATATCACGTGGCACTATCGCCTGGAGATATCCACTGTCGCCACGCGACATCAAGCAAATAGATCACTCAACGCTTTTAGGTGTTGAGTATGTTGAACTCATTCAACGCTTTATGGCATTGAGTGCATTGCGCTCACTCAATGCTTTGTGGCATTGAGTACTATCTCTATTTCCCCAGAGATACCCACTGTCACCCGGCTTTAACGACTAGAAGTCTTGTTGTCAAATTTAGAGTGTAACACGATATACATTAAAATTTTCCTTAGGCTAAACTATTATACTTGACGAAATAGACTTAAGCGGTTTAAACTATACTCAATGATTATGTCGCGACTCAACGAAATATACATGGTCTATATCCCTATACTCGACGAATTTCTGATAGTTTTTTACACATATATTCTACAATTTAAACTTGGTATATATACCGTACTCGATGAATTGTAGCCAAAAAATCCGAACTATCCTAGGGATTTTCTCAAGGCAACCTCCTACACAATTCCTTCATACAAAGAAGAGAAAGAAAAGGGAACACATAAAAGAAAACAGCTGGCAAGGGAAAAATTGGCACTTGCCTAAAAAATCCGGAAATCCTCCGCTCCGCAACAAGGATCGGCCGCCAAAAGCCCTAAACAACTTTTCCTGAAACTTTTGGGGGGAAGAAGGAGGTCAAAATAACAAACCCTAATGCCTAAAAATAAGAAAAACTGGAAAAGCTTACCACGATCGAGTAGCTCTCGGCGATAGCTTTCCAAATCTCCGATCTAATGACAAAACCGACCATCGAAGCTCTCTCTATCGCCGGCCAAACACACACGAATTCGCCGCTCCTCTTCTGCTCGCGAAAACTCCGTTGCTCGGGTTGGGAAGATGAATAGGGAAATAGTGTTTGATGCGACGGTTTTCTATTTATACATAAATATAATATTAAATAATAATTATTTAAATAACGGCAAAACGACTAGAAATTCAAACCAAATCGGAATCTTATGAAAATCGCACCGTAGCTAAATACCGATGCTATGAATCCAACGGCGAAGTCGAAATCCAAATCCAACAAACCAAACTCGGGTAAAACACCACTTGAAGATAAAGTGCCCCCACATCCCTATAAAAATCTCTACCGAGTCACCAAAATAGACCCGGCTCGCGAGGGAAGGTGCACAACCAAGAAAAAACCAACCACATAGGAAAACCCACTGAGCAAACCCATGCTCCAACAAACGACACCCATTAACTACGCGTCAACATAATGCCCTGACATCAAAAATAAGTCACTACATGATTTAAAAAAAACACCGATTAATCGGGAGCGTTAAAGCAGTGGACTATATACAAATTCCATTAATCATCATATCACATGGCCATGCATTAACCTCATCCAATTCCTTCTTAAAGTCAAGCATTCACAATCAAATATGATTCCACAAGAATATCATTTGTACAATCAAACATATCAATTTATTTTCTCACTAGCTTACCTGAATCATTTGTTTGTCAATCTCCTTCGAACCGTCGGTACAATCATATTCCATCAATCCATTTGTTTATCACGATTACGTATAAACTAAGTTTACTAAAACCTCAACTTTATTTCATTTCTTAATGATCTACCCCATCAGTCCTTTATTCACAAACAACCATAAACTAAGTTCAGCAAATCTAAATGTTAATTCACTATGACCTCTCTAAAAAATTCCAACCCGGATCTACACTAACCCGAGAACAACATGTACATAAGACTTGTCTGTATAATAACTTCGACTAGACATTCCTAAGTCTACAAGACTCATATGAAAATGTGTAACCATCCATTGGAAAGGTCTTTTCAAGGGTTACGACTTTCTTATTTAGTTAAAAGCCCGGATCTGGCCGTAACATACACGAAAACCGCTTTTAAGTTCGATGCGAACAACAAACAGATTTCTACACGCATCTTAAAGCAAGATGAACGACATCGATTCATCTTCTTCCTTTAGACATTTAATCAAACTATAAACAAAACTTCCTCCTCCCTTATTCACACTCAATAGACCATTTCTCTTCATGAAACAAAGTCCACCATCTTCACGAAGAACTGAGGAGAGGTTTAATACATCACAACTCTAGGGCACAAGCCCTAACATGGTCTCTACCTAGGAAATCTTCGTCTCACAAATCAAACTCTTTTGAGTCGACATCTCTCTTAAAAATAACTACAAATCTAGCACCAAGGGAGATGGTAGGAAGCACACCTCATTTCCATCATTTCTTTCCATGGATCTTGTCACTCTCCATGACGACATCTTTCTACTTGTTGGTGTTGTTCTTTATGTGTAAGAGAAAGGGAAGACTTTCCTCCAAAAAATTGCCTCTGGCAACTCTTTTCTCCCAACAGTTTCAGCAAAGGTAACGGCTCGACAAAAATGGCAAAGTGATGGCTAGGTTTTCCCGTTAGTCTTCCTTTATAATGAGAAATTAGGGTTGAACCGTTTTGTTACGTGTCACCGTATTGCTAGACCGCCCATTATTATATTAATTATGTCCTTTTGAAAAGACATGTAATTTTAATTTCCTTAGCGCTAATCCTGAAATTCGGTTCATCCCGTGTATAGGAATCAGAAATAGTGGGCCGAAAAATTCTAAGTCAGAATCGTCGAGTGTGCCTCCTTCACTAGACGAATCGTCGAGTGTCGTCGAGTGCACTCAACGCACTCGACGCCTCGTTGAGTCCAAATCTTTATAAGTCAAAAATCGCTGAGTATGGAACCTTCACTCAACGAATTGTTGAGTCGCATTGAGTGCACTCATCTCACTCGAAGCCTACAGTTCTCAGAATAAGTCAAGACCAAAAATCGTTGAGTATGACTCCTTCACTCGAAGAATCGTCGAATGGCGGCGAATGCACTCAATGCACTCGACGTCTACAGGTCTCAAAATTAACTCTTAAGTAAAAAGAGTTGAGTGGCGTTGATAAAACTCAATTCCACATTGACTCCAATCAACTCTAACATCATCCAGAATAGCATTGAGTGGTGTTGAGACAACTCAATGTCGTGTTGAGTTCACTCAACGCCTTAGCTTCCAAAAACTATTCTAAGTAAAATTTGTTGAGTTGTGTTGTGTCCACTCAATGCCTCAGCATAATTCGTCGAATGACATCGAGTACACTCAACACACTCGATTCCCTAATTCCACAAAATCTTTTAAGTACAATTTCGTCGAGTGGTGTTGAGTCCACTCAACACCTCAGCATACAGAGTACTTCTAAGTTATAATTCGTCGAATGGAATTGAGTGCACTCCACGCACTCGATTCCTTCAATTTCTAGAATTATTCTAAGTAAAATATGCTCTATTCATCGAGTCTATTCGACTCACTCGACGCTTCCCAAGCCTGAGTCAATTCTCTTGACTCAAAACGTGTGCGAGGGGCCAACCGTGAAACCTGATTCTCGAAGTAAAATATTCTCTATTCGTCAAGTCCAGTCAAATCACTCGATGCATCCCGAGCCTGAGTCAATTCTCTTAACTCAAAACGCATGCGAGGGGCCTAGCATGAAACAGGATGTTAAAGAGACCAAGAAAAAGAGACCGACAATGACTCAAACAACATGGTTGGAGTGAGAAGCAGGAAATGAACAGAACAGATAGAGTAGAAGCCACCCGAACAGGGCAAATAATGAAGGGCAGGGAGGGTGTAACATCCCAAATTTCAAATAACTTAGATTTGGGTTAGGCCTGTGGTGGATGCTAGGGTTTAGCTAGGTTTGACCCTAGGAGGAGGATTTAGACCATGTGGGGCCCACTATGGGGCCCAAGTCAACCTAGGTCAAACTGGGCTAAATACAAACCCTAGCCACACTATGACCCCACCACATTGCCCTAACCCTAAATACAATCAAAGTGGACCCTAAGGTAGGCCATGGGGTCAACTAGTTGACCCATGTTGAGTCAAGTCAACATTTTGACCTAATTAGTGAAAATGGTGCCCTAGCCCAATTCACTGGGTTGGGTCCACCCAAACCAACCCAAAATCATTAGGTGGGTCTAAAGTGACCCTATACCCCCTATGGAAGAGAAAAATAGGGGCATGCAATGGTAATTTTGGGAATTACCTAGGAGAGAGAAAAGATGATAAATAGGAGAGAGAAAGTGTTAAGAAATTGGTTTGGGCCACTTGGGCTCATCCCATCAACTCATGATTGGTTGGCTGACCATATAGGTGTACTAGAAGGTGTGGGGACCCACCATGCAGCATTGGGTCAAGCCCAAGCCCAAAACCGAGCCCCCTCTCTCCTACCTCATTCATGTGAGCCAACCCTTCTCTCCACTCACCCAAATCAGCTCCTACCCATGGAACCCGACCCATTAGGGTCTAGTTAACCTAGCTGGAGCAGTGGGGCCCACTCCCACACACCCAACCAGCCCACACCCCCAACCCGAGCCTACCTTGGTGAAATCGCCCTTACCTTGGTGAGGTCCCCCCCCCACTCTTATCTCAGCCCAAACCGAGCCCACCCCCTCATTCCCACTTCATCCCTACCCTAGAGAGAGAGAGAGAGAGAGAGAACCAGCTACAGCCATGGCTAACCGAGGAGATCGCCGGAATATTCACTCCATGGGAACCCGCTGCCACACTCAACCACAACCGCCGCCAATGGTCTGTATCCCTTCTCCTCCAAGTGTACTAGTATCCTAGATCCACTAGGCTAGAGGTCGAGCTCAAACGAGCTCGACGTTAGGAATCAAAAGCTCGAAATTTCTGTAGAAAAATGGCGGCCTGGAGTCATTTCGGCTCGGTTGCGCCGCTGCCGTCTGCCGCTCTCTGCCACCCAGCCGCCGGCCAGCTCAAGCCTCGACCACCGTGAGGCCGGGGAATGGCTTGGCCGGAGGTTCCGCCGCCGGCGATGGCCGGGAACCGCCCCGCAAAAATGGCCTGCGTCGGGTTGGCCATGAATGCTGCATGAGGAAGAAAGCCCAGCACCGTCCGATTGGATTTAAGATTCGTGCTGGCGTGATTTATTCATTTTAGTTATTTTTTTATTAATTCTGTTATTAATAAGAGTATGAATAGTGGTTAATTTTGTAAGTTTTTAGCAGTCACCTTGCATGATGATAATAAGGCCCTTACAGCCACCTGATGAACTTTTTCCCAACTTAAATAATGTATATCTTTGTGTTAGCTTTGATTTGACATATTACTCATTAAATTTGGTTAAGTAATCTGCCCTGTAGGTCCATTTTACTAGGACTACTCCTAGGGTAGAACAGAAATTGAAATAATTCCCCAGCCCAAACCCTTGGTCCAAATAGGCTGAAATTTGGGCTAGGATACTCATTTAGGTTTATCTAGATCCTCCCCAAAAATCAGAATTTTTGGGGAACATTTTGCTATAGTGTTTACAAAAATACCCAAAAGTAAATAAATGTGATTTTTGAAGTTATCCAACTCCAATAGGCCCCAAATTTTGGTGGAACCCTTTCATGGGTATATTAGACCCATGGTTAAAATTTGGGCTAAATTAATTAACCGCATGATGAGGAATCCCACTTGCAAGTTTGAGAAATAGGATTTGACTTGGGCTGCAAATAGTAATTTTGCAGAATTTTAAATGACTGCCCAAGCCAAACCAGAAGTCCCCTTGACCTGAGATTTTGGTCAGAGGTATAATCAGGACATATTTAGGCCCTTCCAGAAAATGGGCTTGATTGGAAAATAAAATATGGGGAAATTACCAAAATACCCCTAGGGCTTAACTAGGTGATTCTTGGAGTTAACTAACTCCAAATGGCCCCAAATTTTGGTGGCTGGCCCTTAGGGACCATATAGACCAGTGGTAGAAATTTAAGCACATTTGAGTCACTGCATGTTGGGTTAACCCACTTGCATGTGTTGGCTACTTATAGCCTTGTGGTGCTATTAGCAAGAAATGAAATATTGTGTATTTAGCCTAGTTAAGGCATGCAAAAATCATGTAATTTGTTCCAGGGATTAGTTAGAGTATAAATAACCCCCTAGAATTAATTATGGGATTTTTGGGATCAAAAATCCCATTATTTGGAATTATCAAAAGATAGCTCTTTTTGGAAAAGAAATTGGAAAAATAGATTTTTACAAAGGAAAATCCCCAAAATCTGTCAAGTCAATAATGAGGTGTTAATTGACTTAGGAAAATTTTTATATCTCTGTTTGAGAATTATTGGAGCAAAATACACTGAATTAACTCTTTTACCCTTTTAGTATTTATTCATGATTTATTGGAATTACATGTTGGAAAATTGTGCATTTATTTCTAAGAGTTGTATAATTGTGACACTAGCCTCATAAAATTATTTCAGAATTTTTGGATGCACTTTTAATATATTGAGTTAGCATAATGGCATTTTGGTAATTAATTAAGAATGGAATTTGATGGGTCATTACACTGTAGAATTTGATGCAACTCTGCCATTAGTCATAAAGTAGTGATATATATTCTCAGTAATTTTCCTGGAATTTTGGTTAATATATTTCTTATACTTCATTTGGAAAATGATAATTAAGTGGAATCTGTATTAATTATGGGATAAATAGAAATATAAAAAGGGAAATTATGAGATCTTGTAGACAGTAATATTTTACTCACATGCAACTCAAGAAAATTCCCTAAGGTCAGTAGATTTTAATTGATACCACTTCATGTGTAAAATGACCTAGGGAAAGATTTAAAGGATTTAATTAAAGACCTTAATGACCTAGGAAAATTATGAAAATCAATACATTCATTTAATTAGTCTATACCACCCTAGGATAAATATTTGGGGTATGTTGGCCCAAGGATTTAGAAGTTCGAGTTCGGGGTGGTATTAGGTCATGGGCTGTGCATAGTAAAAGTAGTTATAGCTTAGGGCCCACCGGGGGATAGATCGACGATTGAAATTGAGATGTGATTGGAAATATAACCCTGGTGGTTAGTGTCATATTAGTGACGAGAGTAAAGTGCAAGTCTTTGGGTAACCACTAGAGCGGAGGCCGACGGAAGACCGTCGCCCTTCCGATAATGATACCTTAAGTCATTAGAATAATCCTAAAGTAACAATGAGAGTTGGTTGTGGATCTTGGGTAGACATCAACTAAAAGTAATTATCCTTGCGAAAGGGAACTTTGAGCTTGTCATCCCATCGTAGTTCCTAGTGCCTTCGAGACCCCTTCATTGGGCATACCTTGGGCAGTCCTGGGATTCACCCTAAACTACTATGTGTAATAAACCTTAGACGAGAGTAGTCTAATAGGATTGGAGATCAACGCGATAGGTTCACCGGTTTAATAAGGTTGGAAACCTCATATGGATTACTTGCTCACCTGTTTCATAAGGTTGGAGGGATACAAGTAATGAGCTCATCCTAACCGGGTTGGAGGGATACGAGTGGCTTGCTCACCTGTTTCATAAGGTTGGAGGGATACAAGCACTTGCTCACCCAAATTGGATTGGAGGGAATGTGTTAATAATATCAGTACGAGCAGGAAGCTCAGATTAATACCTTGCATGTGCATAAAATTAGTGGCGAGTCACGCGGGACTGGCCAGTCGATGCACCGATGGCAATACGATGACTCGGGCGAGGGGTACGGGTGGAGGGGCCAGTATGCTATATATATAATACTGCGGAATCCCCGAAGACGTACACTCGACCTACAAGACTGACGGGTAGTCAGCAAAAAACGTACGCAAGACTCTAGAGTGCACCTGCGACGTGTACAGAGGGGTATGAGAGGGGTCTAGGTCTGGTAGTGCTTATACCCACCTAGAAGTGGAGAGCCCGCTCCACTATTGCCGTAGCCACATCGGTAGTACCTGAGAGTGATGCAAGCTCTCAAAAAGAGGGAACTAAAGGTCTGTGATCACGGAGTCGTGTGTGTGTGTTGCACTTGCCTGCTACATAAATTGCATCATAATCATTCATACATATTAGGGCATACACAATCATAGATCCTTATCATATAAATTAGTATGGGCTCTTTTATATGATAAGTTACAATTCCTGGAAACCTTAACTTATAAATTTGTATGGGCATTTTTATAAGTTAAGGTACGTCTGTGATATTGATAGGAGTAGGAGTAGCAGTAGTGTACTTTCCTTTCCGTACTGCACTTACTTCTAGTTCTACTTTCTTACTGCAGTTCTTTTCTTTTTGCACTGTCTTTACTTACTTGCACCTTATATAGAACTGCTAGACTATATATAAAACTGCTAGATTATACCTACTCCTGCTAGTTTAGAATTTTCACCTGCTTCCACTTTGCTACCCCTTGTCGTCCTCCGCATCCTCCTTCCACTCGGTGCCTAAGAGCGACAGGAGGAGGTGTTGAGGATACGACTTAGTCTTTTTGACTAACATACGTTGACTCCCCCTTTTTAGGAGTTCGAGGAGATAGACCAGCATGTCCAGCGGGACGAGGAGGCAGGGCATGAGGAGCAGCTACCACCACCACCAGACACTACTACCGTACGTCCTCAGGTGGGAGGAGATGTAGTGGATAGCTTAGTTTACAGCTTTCTGTTTTGTGAGGGAGAGTTTGATTACTATTGATGTATATGGGCATAAGCCCTATTTCACTTCACTTTTGTACTCATTTATGGACTGGAGTAGCTCTTTCATTTCCATATGTATGAAATGCTCTGTGACTTCTGTGGACTTGTGTATTAGTTTGTTTATACACTTTTACTTCCGCATCTCTAGTGAAAAATGATCGTAATAGCCGGCAGAATCGGCGTCTTACGGTGTCGACTAACTCGGGAGTTAGTGTCACCGTAAGGCGGCGGTTCTGGGCATAAGATCCGGGTTGCCTTCAAGAAAGAAAAAGGCGGATCTTACAAACTGGTATCACTTGAAAAATACGATCATTAGAGAAAGAAGTCCACAACACTGGAACACCCCGGTCGAGAGTAGTTTGCGGACAAACTATTCAGCGGAAGCAATGGTGTGCCCATGTGTAAAAAGTCACATAAAACAGTCCATTTTAAGCAATGAGTTAGGCCAATCCAACTAGGACACCACCCTTGTTTGACTTACCAAGAGGATTTTGTGTCGTACCTAAGGCCGAAGATCGACTTAAGATGTAGATTAGTTGAGGTACGTGGATAACCAAATCGATTAAAGAAAGTTCTTAACGCCAGAATCCCTGCTTAAGGCTTAAACGTCGATGTCCCTACTCTGCATATCGAGTGATATTACCAATTCTTACTCAAATTGATAGGACCGCTTCGAGGAGAAGTTGGTGCATAAGTTTATTAGTGGAACAGTAGGGTACTCATAAGCTTAATCCTAGTACTGATGACTGGATTACGTCAAGACAATCATGATGATAAATACCAAAGATCGAATAAGAATTCAAATTCTAGAAGTGACACTTCCTTGTTTGGTCACATGTTGACCTTGAACAGATTGTCGTATGGTAACCTTGAAGACCTAAAATAGAAAACATATCAATTGAAGTGGAAATCCATGCCAAAGATTGTTAGCCTTAATGATTAAGGCATGTACATGAGGACTATATTGTGAATGTTAAAGGAAATTAACCAAAATATATGGGGGCTTAATCTTTTGTTTATAGGGTTAAATTGATAGCAACTCGAAATTCTTTAAGCCTTTCTCATAAAGCATGTGTCGCAAGCGTAGCGATCTAAAAACTTGGCTTATTCAAAGATCGCTCAAGTAAAGATGTGGGTTTGTATATACATGACCGGTATGATGATCAATCCTTCCTAGAAGGTTAAGACTCTTGAAGAATTTCACACTATTTATTTATAGTATAGACTATTAACGACAAGTTGTGAACACAACAAATTCACGAGTGAAATAGGAAAGTAGAATGTTTCGAGAATGACTTTCCACCCTCATAATTACTCCAAGACCATATGTGTAAGTGAACAAGGAGAACATTAAGTTTAATTCCTTGAAAGATATATAAAGAGTGGCTTAGTGACGTGTATATATGACCTTGAAACTAGGGGAGACCGTATAAGACTTCAATAAGTTTCCCAATTTCGAATTTAAGGAAGTAAGTAACTACTTAGTCCACATTCTAATGAGCACTCGTGATCTTCCTTAATACCGACACGGTATAAGTCAATTATATATACACGTGAAACCGAAGAAATTGTGTTCAAGGATCAAATTTGGACCAGTATGAGTTGTAGACGGATTTACATACAATTAAGGGTTGATTGATTATCGCCTCCACAAGTATGTTCCGAGATGCTCTAACACCTCGAACCGATCAATGTAACACATAATTAAGGAACTCGGATATACCATGGGAAGAATCAGTGCGAATTGAAGATGCGTTCAAGTAAGAAGAATAATCAAAAAGGTTTTTGCACAGTAAAGACTCTTAGGAAAGTGACTTTGATAGTTACAGGTTGGAAGAAGTAAACACAACAATTGATCATTGCTACCTATGCCTACTTGACATACACAAGTCATTAGGTTGGAAACATACATATTAGGACAAAGTAACTTCATGTTAATATGAATAAATGATCGCAAGTCTTATCTATTATAGGATGAGAGTCCATAAAGTGAAAATGTTGAATATCTAAACGATTACGTCTATAATAATGAGAGTATCGTAGCCCCAGCAAACGGAGAATCAAGTGAAGAATCTTACTTAATTGAAGGATGTATAATCTAAGAATAATCGTGTGGATGTGACTCTGATGATCTCAGGAACCAAAACAAAAGTGTTCGATGATGATTTACAGATGGTGCATTCTCTCAAAGAATCAATCCTTTTCAATTTGAATGGTCTACTTACCATTATACTTGAGAGATAGTTTAAGTTATAATCAGAAATCTTGATAAGATAACATCTTGTGTTTAGGATATAATAATTAAGTTTTACTATGGTTATGCATGATTCAGTACTACCCACGCTTACGTGATATAGTCGATTACTTGATCATAATGATGAACTATAACCTTGAATGACTCAATTAAGCAAAAGTCATTATTTTGGAACTTAAGAATTGAAATAAGATAATATTTTGGTAGATAAGATTAATTTCTTGTGGCATGACATTTGAAATGTAAGGACTCAATAAATTGAAAAAGGGGTGAATGAAGAGTTAAAATTGTACACATATATGTGCCCATTAATTATGATAGCGTTAAGAACCGAGATACATACGTTGATACCATTATAATCACTGTTAGGAGGATTCATGACAATGATATATAGTTCTTGACTATCAAAGACATATACGGAGAAACCACACGAGAAGTAATTAGTGATTAATAAGATTCTCTTTATGCCGAAATCGATTTGTGCTAGACCCCACCCTTTTTTTTTGAAAAGATACACTCGTAAAGCTATGAATTATACTACGTGTGAAAAGCGATTGGGAGTAATTTGTACGAACATCAATATCAATAATGATCGCTTGATGTATGCTCAAAAGGTGAACACACTATGAATTATGTATTTTTTTTAGGTTGAGTTGTGATAAGTCTTAAATTTGGGGAAAAGCAAAATGATAATTTTCCATCACACCATGATCTCGGAAGATGGGTTAGCTAATATACATAATAGTGTTGGTCTAGTGTGCCTGAATTCTCTTTTGGTGACCATAAGTTCACGTTGGTGGATAAGTAATAATCTAAGGGGACGTGAATAGAAGAGACTTCTACTTACGAGATCGTTGAATCATATATATTTTGAGTGATCGTGGTTGTAAGGGACTACAATCTAAATTGCGATTGAGAAATATTCTGATTGTTAATTGGCGGAGGACTTGGAAATGAGTCCTCACAGTTTGAAAGAAGAGTAGTCCGAAATATAAGGAAAGTACATTCGGAAGAGGATTGTTACCCTAATAGGTTTCTCATAATAATAGCCATGAGGCTTACCCTAGGAAGAAGTGTTGAACACCTCTTTCTTGGGTTCTGGATGTGGACCCCCGGAGCACTTGGACCAGAGTACATAGATGATATGGAGGCTCAGAGTTTACTGATCAGGGACCGGATGCTAGAGTCTCGGAGTAGACAGACCAGGTATTACGAGGCGCGGCATCGGAAGGTGGAGTTCCAGGTAGGGGACAAGGTATTTTTGTAGATACGTCTGGTGCACGGTGTTTCCCGGGTGCGGAGACACAAGAAGCTCAGCCCGAGATATATGGGGCCTTATTTGATCTTGGAGCGGATCGGCCCCTTTGCTTACCGACTGCAGCTACCGATAGAGTTGGGAACTCTGCACGACGTCTTTCACGTATCCTCCTTGCGACGAGCACTCCTTCGGCCTGAGCAGCATATTTATACTACCGACGGGCCAGTAGCATCAGATCGATCAGTTCGTTTAGAGCCGGTCCGGATCGATGATACCGCCGTCCGAGTGTTGCGGAAGAAGAAGGTCCCTCTCGTGAAGATCTTGTGGTCCAACCACGGACGGGAGGAGCACACCTGGGAGCCTAGGGATCTCATGATGGAGCGACACCCGGAGCTATTCTCCTCAGGTACAACTTAGTTTTATAGTTTCCTTTTTAGTTACGTTTCGAATCTTTTATAAGCCTGTCGTAGAACCCGTAGCCCGAACTTAAATTTCGGGGACGGAATTATTTTTTTTGTTTATAGGGTTTGTAACATCCCAAATTTCAAATAACTTAGATTTGGGTTAGGCATGTGGTGGATGCTAGGGTTTAGCTAGGTTTGACCCTAGGAGGAGGATTTAGACCATGTGGGGCCCACTATGGGGCCCAAGTCAACCTAGGTCAAACTGGGCTAAATACAAACCCTAGCCACACTATGACCCCACCACATTGCCCTAACCCTAAATACAATCTAAGTGGACCCTAAGGTAGGCCATGGGGTCAACTAGTTGACCCATGTTGAGTCAAGTCAACATTTGACCTAATAAGTGAAAATGGTGCCCTAGCCCAATTCACTGGGTTGGGTCCACCCAAACCAACCCAAAATCACTAGGTGGGTCTAAAGTGACCCTATACCCCCTATGGAAGAGAAAAATAGGGGCATGCAATGGTAATTTTGGGAATTACCTAGGAGAGAGAAAAGATGATAAATATGAGAGAGAAAGTGTTAAGAAATTGGTTTGGGCCACTTGGGCTCATCCCATCAACTCATGATTGGTTGGCTGACCATATAGGTGTACTAGAAGGTGTGGGGACCCACCATGCAGCATTGGGTCAAGCCCAAGCCCAAAACCGAGCCCCCTCTCTCCTACCTCATTCATGTGAGCCAACCCTTCTCTCCACTCACCCAAATCAGCTCCTACCCATGGAACCCGACCCATTAGGGTCTAGTTAACCCAGCTGGAGCAGTGGGGCCCACTCCCACACACCCAAACAGCCCACAACCCCCAACCCGAGCCTACCTTGGTGAAATCGTCCTTACCTTGGTGTGGTCGCCCCCCCCCCCCACTCTTATCTCAGCCCAAACCGAGCCCACCCCCTCATTCCCACTTCATCCCTACCCCAGAGAGAGAGAGAGAGAGAACCAGATACAGCCATGGCTAACCGAGGAGATCGCCGGAATATTCACTCCATGGGAACCCACCGCCACACTCAACCACAACCGCCGCCAATGGTCTGTATCCCTTCTCCTCCAAGTGTACTAGTATCCTACATCCACTAGGCTAGAGGTCGAGCTCAAACGAGCTCGACGTTATGAATCAAAAGCTCGAAATTTCTGTAGAAAAATGGCGGCCTGGAGTCATTTCGGCTCGGTTGCGCCCCCGCCGTCTGCCGCTCTCCGCCACCCAACTGCCGGCCAGCTCAAGCCTCGACCACCGTGAGGCCGGGGAAGGGCTTGGCCGGAGGTTCCGCCACCGGCGATGGCCGGGAACCGCCCCGCAAAAATGGCCTGCGTCGGGTTGGCCATGCATGCTGCATGAGGAAGAAAGCCCAGCGCCGTCCGATCGCCTTTAAGATTCGTGCTGGCCTGATTTATTCATTTTAGTTATTTTTTTATTAATTCTGTTATTAATAAGAGTATGAAAAGTGGTTAATTTTGTAAGTTTTTAGCAGTCACCTTGCATGATGTTAATAAGGCCCTTACAGCCACCTGATGAACTTTTGACCAACATAAATAATGTAGATCTCTGTGTTAGCTTTGATTTTACATATTACTCATTAAATTTGGTTAAGTAATCTGCCCTGTAGGTCCATATTACTAGGACTACTCCTAGGGTAGAACAGAAATTGAAATAATTCCCCAGCCCAAACCCTTGGTCCAAATAGGCTGAAATTTGGGCTAGGTTACTCATTTAGGTTTATCTAGGCCCTCCCCAAAAATCAGAATTTTTGGGGAACATTTTGCTATAGTTTTTACAAAAATACCCAAAAGTAAATAAATGTGATTTTTGGAGTTATCCAACTCCAATAGGCCCCAAATTTTGGTGGCACCATCGCATGGGTATATTAGACCCATGGTTAAAATTTGGGCTAAATTAATTCAATGCATGATGAGGAATCTCACTTGCAAGTTTGAGAAATAGGATTTGACTTGGGCAGCAAATAGTAATTTTGCAGAATTTTAAATGGCTGCCCAAGCCAAACCAGAAGTCCCCTTGACCTGAGATTTTGGTCAGAGGTATAATCAGGACATATTTAGGCCCTGCCAGAAAATGGGCTTGATTGGAAAATAAAATATGGGGAAATTACCAAAATACCCATAGGGCTTAACTAGGTGATTCTTGGAGTTAACTAACTCCAAATGGCCCCAAATTTTGGTGGCTGGCCCTTAGGGACCATATAGACCAGTGGTAGAAATTTAAGCACATTTGGGTCACTGCATGTTGGGTTAACCCACTTGCATGTGTTGGCTACTTATAGCCTTGGGGTGCTATTAGCAAGAAATGAAATATTGTGTATTTAGCCTAGTTAAGGCATGCAAAAATCATGGAATTTGTTTCAGGGATTAGTTAGAGTATAACTAACCCCCTAGAATTAATTATGGGATTTTTGGGATCAAAAATCCCATTAATTGGAATTATCAAAAGATAGCTCTTTTTGGAAAAGAAATTGGAAAAATAGATTTTTACAAAGGAAAATCCCCAAAATCTGTCAAGTCAATAATGAGGTGTTAATTGACTTAGGAAAATTTTTATGTCTCTATTTGAGAATTATTGGAGCAAAATACACTGAATTAACTCTTTTACCCTTTTAGTATTTATTCATGATTTATTGGAATTACATGTTGGAAAATTGTGCATTTATTTCTAAGAGTTGTATAATTGTGACACTAGCCTCATAGAATTATTTTAGAATTTTTGGATGCACTTTTAATATATTGAGTTAGCATAATGGCATTTTGGTAATTAATTAAGAATGGAATTTGATGGGTCATTACACTGTAGAATTTGATGCAACTCTGCCATTAGTCATAAAGTAGTGATATATATTCTCAGTAATTTTCCTGGAATTTTGGTTAATATATTTCTTATACTTCATTTGGAAAATGATAATTAAGTGGAATCTCTATTAATTATGGGATAAATAGAAATATAAAAAGGGAAATTATGAGATCTTGTAGACAGTAATATTTAACTCACATGCAACTCAAGAAAATTTCCTAAGGTCAGTAGATTTTAATTGATACCACTTTATGTGTAAAATGACCTAGAGAATGATTTAAAGGATTTAATTAAAGACCTTAATGACCTAGGAAAATTATGAAAATCCATACATTCATTTAATTAGTCCATACCACCCTAGGATAAATATTTGGGGTATGTTGGCCCAAGGATTTAGAAGTTCGAGTTCGGGGTGGTATTAGGTCATGGGCTGCGCATAGTAAAAGTAGTTATAGCTTAGGGCCCACCGGGGGATAGATTGACGATTGAAATTGAGATGTGATTGGAAATATAACCCTGGTGGTTAGTGTCATATTAGTGACGAGAGTAAAGTGCAAGTCTTTGGGTAACCACTAGAGCGGAGGCTGACGGAAGACCGTCGCCCTTCCGATAATGATACCTTAAGTCATTAGAATAATCCTAAAGTAACAATGAGAGTTGGTTGTGGATCTTGGGTAGACATCATCTAAAAGTAATTATCCTTGTGAAAGGGAACTTTGGGCTTGTCATCCCATCGTAGTTCCTAGTGCCTTCGAGACCCCTTCATTGGGCATACCTTGGGCAGTCCTTGGATTCACCCTAAACTACTATGTGTAATAAACCTTAGACGAGAGTATTCTAATAGGCTTGGAGATTAACGCGATAGGTTCACCGGTTTAATACGGTTGGAAACCTCATATGGATTACTTGCTCACCTGTTTCATAAGGTTGGAGGGATACAAGTAATGAGCTCATCCTAACCGGGTTGGAGGGATACGAGTGGCTTGCTCACCTGTTTCATAAGGTTGGAGGGATACAAGCACTTGCTCACCCAAATTGGATTGGAGGGAATGTGTTAATAATATCAGTACGAGCAGGAAGCTCAGATTAATACCTTGCATGTGCATAAAATTAGTGGCGAGTCACGCGGGACTGGCCAGTCGATGCACCGATGGCAGTACGATGACTCGGGCGAGGGGTACGGGTGGAGGGGCCAGTTTGCTATATATATAATACTGCGGAATCCCCGAAGACGTAAACTCGACCTACAAGACTGACGGGTAGTCAGCAAAATACGTACGCAAGACTCTAGAGTGCACCTGGGACGTGTACAGAGGCGTATGAGAGGGGTCTAGGTCTGGTAGTGCTTATACCCACCTAGAAGTGGAGAGCCCGCTCTACTGTTGCCGTAGCCACAACGGTAGTACCCGAGAGTGATGCAATCTCTCAAAAAAAGGGAACTAAAGGTCTGTGATCACGGATTCGTGTGTGTGTGTTGCACTTGCCTGCTACATAAATTACATCATAATCATTCATACATATTAGGGTATACGCAATCATAGATCCTTATCATATAAATTAGTATGGGCTCTTTTATATGATAAGTTACAATTCCTGGAAACCTTAACTTATAAATTTGTATGGGCATTTTTATAAGTTAAGGTACGTCTGTGATATTGATAGGAGTAGGAGTAGCAGTAGTGTACTTTCCTTTCCGTACTGCACTTACTTCTAGTTCTACTTTCTTACTGCAGTTCTTTTCTTTTTGCACTGTCTTTACTTACTTGCACCTTATATAGAACTGCTAGACTATATATAGAACTGCTAGATTATACCTACTCCTGCTAGTTTAGAATTGTCACCTGCTTCCACTTTGCTACCCCTTGTCGTCCTCCGCATCCTCCTTCCACTCGGTGCCGAAGAGCGACAGGAGGAGGTGTTGAGGATACGACTTAGTCTTTTTGACTAACATACGTTGACTCCCCCTTTTTAGGAGTTCGAGGAGATAGACCAGCACGTCCAGCGGGACGAGGAGGCAGGGCATGAGGAGCAGTTACCACCACCACCAGACACTACTACCGTACGTCCTCAGGTGGGAGGAGATGTATTGGATAGCTTAGTTTACAGCTTTCTGTTTTGTGAGGGAGAGTTTGATTACTATTGATGTATATGGGCATAAGCCCTATTTCACTTCACTTTTGTACTCATTTATGGACTGTAGTAGCTCTTTCATTTCCATATGTATGAAATGCTCTGTGACTTCTGTGGACTTGTGTATTAGGTTGTTTCTACACTTTTACTTCCGCATCTCTAGTGAAAAATGATCGTAATAGCCGGCAGAATCGGCGTCTTACGGTGTCGACTAACTCAGGAGTTAGTGTCACCGTAAGGCGGCGGTTCTGGGCATAAGATCCGGGTTGCCTTCAAGAAAGAAAAAGGTGGATCTTATGGAGGGAAACCATGCTGACAGAACCAAAGCAGCGCAAATAAGAAAAGAAGTCACAAAGAAGAAGAAGAAGAAAGAAAGAAATAAAGAGAGAAGAGAAGGAGTCTGCACGGTCTAGGTGACAACACACCAGCGACAAAGCATGACAAAAATGCGGAACTCACAAAAGAAAAGAAATCACATGAGAGCGACCTGCAAGAAAGGGAGGGAAGCAAAGAGGAAGAAGCCATTTGATGAACAAACCGGAAGAAGCCGGCACGGTTAAACAATCAAACCGCAATCTGATTGGAGAATTGGATCCATTCTCTCAGATATCATGTGATAAATGAGAAAGAAAATGGCCAAGAGGTATATAAAGGCAAATTTTATTGCTCCAAAAAGATAAAGATTACATAGGTATTCCCGCTTATTTATAGAAAATGGGGGGGATGTGAGAATACAATAATTGATGTGGGTCTTAATACAAGCCGGGCGGCCTATGCGGTTTGACATGGACAAACTGCACACTATACAAAGACCAACTGTACACCTAGCGGGAACTAAGGAAACCCGCCATAAAGATATGGAAGATCGCAAGACCAGGCCGTCAGACCGCAACTGCGGGTTGCCACCAGATCGTAGTTGCGACTAACCATCAGACCGCAGCTGCTGCAAGCCACTTGAGCGTATACTGCGGTTTACCACAAAACTGTAGTTATGGCTAACCATCAGATCATAGTTGCGGCTTCATACAGACCGCTGTGGCTACACCAAACCGCTGCTGCTTCCTTCTAGACTGTTGTTGCTTAACTCCATAACACTACTACGACATCCTTGCAGACAGCAGCAGCAGCTATCCCTTAGATCGCCAGCTGAGGTTCACCAACAGACCGCATAGCCAAAACACCAGGCTACTGAGAGAGGCAGACTGCTGCCATTAGACATGGAACAACCCGGTCTCCTCAAGCTCCAACATTTGTGAAGAAGAAGGATGAATCTATAAGGTTGTGCATCGACTATAGAGAATTGAATAAGGTAACTATCAAGAACATGTATCACTTTCCGCGAATAGATGATTTGTTTGATCAGTTGCATGGTAGGGGGGTATTTTCGAAGATTGACCATCGTTCAGGCTACCATCGGTTGAGAATTTGCGAGTTTGATGTTCCACGAATGGCTTTTCGTTCTTGGCATGGTCATTTTGGGTTCTCTGTGATGTTGTTTGGATTGATGAATGCACCCTTTGCCTTCATGAACATGATGAATAGAGTATTCAGGGATTTACTGGACCGTTTTCTGATTGCGTTTATTGATGATGTTCTGGTTTATTCCGAAAGTGTTGAGGAGAATGTCCAGTACCTACAATTGGTTCTAACTTCTTTGAGAGAGCATAAGTTGTATGCTAAGTTGAGTAAGTGTGATTTTTGGTTACCTCAGGTTTACTTTTTGGGTCATGTTGTGAATAAGGATGAAATTTCTATTTACCCAAAGAAGATAGTCGCCATTATGGATTGGAATAGACCCACCACACCCAAAGGGATAATAAGCTTCCTAGGGTTGGCAGGCTATTATAGAAGATTTGTGGAAGGATTTTCTACGTTCTATGCACCGCTGACTAAGCTTACGCAGAAGAACATAACCTTTGTTTGGAGCGATAAATGTGAAGAAGATGTTTAGGATTTAAAAAAGAGATTGTGAACTACTCTAGTGTTGACCATGCCTACCGAAGGATTAGAGGATGCAGTTTATGTGGATGCATCGCATGTCGAGCTTGGAAGCATTTTGATGCAAGAGGGAAAGGTAATTGCGTATGGGTCGAGGAAGTTAAAGATACATCAAAATAACTACTATTCTCGTGACTTAGAGTTTGCATCAGTAATTTATGCCTTGAATTTGTGGAGAAATCTTTTGTATGGTGCACCGTGCAAGATTTATATGAACCAGAAGAGTCTGAAGTACCTCTTCTCTAAGAAGGAATAAAATTTGCGCTAGCGTATATGGTTAGAATATGTTGATGTTTAAGATGTCGAGATATAATATCTTCCGGGCAAAGCTAATATGGTAGCCGATGCATTGATTAGAAAGACCACGAAGATCTTTTGACTTTCAATGGAATCCTTAGTGGAGGAGTTTATTGATAATACGTTTTGTAGCCTAAACTATTATCGTTTTTTATATTTTATATTGTACAAATTATGTCTATTATTAGTTTATTTTTATCCTTTTTATGTAAATTTTATTGCCACTAACTTTTTCCTGTCTTTTTGCAGGTTTTCAGAAAAATTGCCAAAATGGCCTGTCACGCCCCCCTGTCACGCCCTCACTGGGCGTGACCTAGGGCGTGTCACCCGATCCCGAGGACACCTGCTGGACGGGACAGAAAACGGTCAAAACCGCTGTCACGCCCCCCTGTCACGCCCTCCCTGGGCGTGTCACAAGGCGTGACCAGGGGCGTGTCGCCCTCTGCCGCAAAGCTGCCGCCGCATTAAATGCCCTTCCGCCTCAGCACGCAAATAGTACTGTCACGCCCCATGTCACGCCCGTGACATGGGCATGACACCTTCCTTTTTCGGTGACTGACGGATTTCCGACCAATGATTTGGACATGACATGCCTGTCACGCCCCCCTGTCACGGGCGTGACCTAGGGCGTGACCACCGACATACCGAAGCAATCATCCCTCCCGCCAGAATCCAGAGCCCGAGGTCAAATCCGTACCTGTCATGCCCCCTGACACGCCCCCCCTAGGGCGTGTCAGAGGGCGTGACCAACCCGAGAAAAAAATCTATAAATTGAGCCCCCCCCCTCTCCATTTCAGCAAGCTTTGGTTGAGTGGGGGAGGTGCTGCCCCTTTGTTTCTTGATCCTTTTTCATGCTTTTTCTCTCTCTCTCTCCCCCTCTCTTTGTACTTTTTGGTTAACCCTAGTTTAATCTTAGTTTGTGCTAGCTTTTAATGTAATTTTCTTCTTGCTTAGTGCTTAATGTAGGGCTAGAATAGGGTTTAATTTTCATGCACTTGTAACTTTAATTTTCAATAGTGTAACTTGCCCTTTTTTATTAATAAAAGTGTTCTTGTTTAGCTTGTGTTCTTCTTATGCTTTTCTACTCATCTTCCCCCCTCCACTCCATTATGATTAACTAATCCTCCTTGTACTCGATCTTGATGATCCGAGGTTAGAGCGATTATGTTATGATGTTTTAATTAATCTTTTCTTTTTAGGTTAGGGCCTTGAATTACTCTTGATTTATCACGGGTCGGAGGTATATTTTCGATATATACTCTCCGCCTTTGCTTTCATTCTGGGCTAGCCGAGAGGCCGAAAGAATGAAGTGAGCATTCAAGAGTAAAGGGAGTTGTACGCACCCCTCGAGAGAGGCAGACGTCCAAATCTCCCGGATTGGAGTAAAATCCAATAGTGGGGTTCACCGCGTAAAGCGAGTTTTAGGTCTCCGATTTAGACGAGAGTCGGTCGGACCTTCCTAAACTCAGTTGGGCACGACTTCGAGAGAAGCGTGTTGAAGCTTTAGGAACCTCCACGGTCAAGGACCCTTATCCTATTAAGTTTAGATTTTTATCGCATTTTCTTAATCGTCTTTAGCCGAGGTGAATCTTGATCGGGTGCATTTCCATTTCATATTTTCTACCTTTCGTAGTAATCACCTGCCTTGTGCTCTTTAATTAACTGCAGTAGTTTCCTTTCTAGCTTAGTTGTTTACTTAATAGCCCTCTTAATTGCAGTGTTTCTTTTTCTAGAATAGCTTTATTTTCTCCCTGCACTTAGATTTTCTAAAACCCTAGTTTTTTCGTCGATAAGATAATAGCGTTCGTGTGAGTAAGCTTAGCCAACAGTTCCCGGATCTTAATACGACACTTGTGTCCCCTTGCTACAATTCGATAGGTATACTTGCCTCATCGGGTTGCTAGTTCGGTTGCGTTTATTTTCTTCGAACCCTAGCGCGCAACAAGTTTTTGGCGCCGTTGCCGGGGACCCAACTTCCGTTGATATTTTGAAAACACGAACCTATTAATTTTATCTCTTCTCTTTCTCATCCCCTTTCTTTAAAGTTTTAAAAAAATCAAAAAAAAATTATCACCGCTCTTAATAGAAACCAACCTCACAATTTTTCTATGCCACCTAATTCTCTCGAAAAGGGCAAAGGGCTTTAAGCGCCACTGTCTTGTCTAGTACCTTGCGAACCCTTCACGGGGTAGTCCTTGGGAAGTTCGGGAGTTAATTTATAATAAAAAAAATCTATTTCAAAAAAAAAAAAAAATTTAATTTAATTTTCTAAATCTAGTTTTTCTTTCTAGTTTATCCTTTTTTTCTTTCTCTTCTTCTTTTCTGTTCTTTTAGTGCATGACCCGCGGGAGTCCGTCGGTTATTTTGGACTTGGACCACGAAATTGAGCGTACTCTTCGGAGAAGATTGCGATTTCAAGGTCCTACTATCCAAGTGCCGGTTGAGGACTCCGAGTCATTTAATACTTTAAGAATGGAAGAACCCAACGTAGATGAGGCCGTGCAAAGGACTATGTCCTATTATGCACGACCGAACCTCGAGGGAACAGAATCGAGTATAGTCCGCCCTACTATAGCAAATAATAACTTTGAACTAAAGCCTAGCATAATTCAAATGGTGCAGCAATATGTGCAATTTGACGGACTTCAAGATGAAGATCCGAACGCACATATAGCTAGCTTTCTTGAAATTTGTGACACCTTCAAGATAAATGGTGTCACAAATGATGCGATCAGGCTAAGACTCTTCCCCTTCTCTCTAAGAACTAAAGCTAAGCAGTGGCTTAACACACTTCCGAAAAATAGCATAACCACTTGGAATGAATTAACTGAAAAATTTTTGGCGAAGTATTTTCCGCCAGCTAAAACTGCAAAACTTAGGAACGACATCTCTGCCTTTGGACAAATAGACTCTGAAACCCTTTACGAAACCTGGGAGAGATTTAAAGAATTATTAAGACGATGCCCACATCACGCGCTGCCTGTATGGTTACAAGTGCAGACGTTTTATAACGGGCTAAATCAAAGCACGAAGCAAATGATAGACGCAGCTTCTGGCGGTACTTTAAATCATAAGACCCCGGAAGCCACTCTTGAGCTTTTTGAGGATATGGCCATGAACACTTATCAGTGGAATGTGCCTAGGTCCCGCCCGAACAAGCCTGCAGGTATCTATGAAGTGGACAACGTCTCCCAGCTCGCTCTACAAGTAGAAATCCTAAGCAAAAAAATCACAGAGATGACTGCTGTCTCCGCCCCTCAGGTATGGGAATCTGCAACCCCTACTCCAGAACATTTAGATTATGTTAATAATTTGCCTAGAACTGCTTTTAATAATTTTTCTGCTGCGAATTTTCATCCGCCTGGGTTTAATTTTCCGAATAGTTATAACCCCGCTTTAAGAAATCACCCGAACTTTTCATGGAGTAATCCATCGAATGCGATGCGCCCACCTCCGCAAAATGATTTTTCTGCACAACCACCACCACCACCACCACTCCTTCAAAATTACCCAAAACCTCCGAGCTTGGAGGAATTACTTTCTAAATATATCACCACAAATGACGCTACCATAAGAACTTTAACCGGAAGCGTAAAAAGTTTAGAAAATCAGGTAGGACAGCTCGCGAAAATAATTTCTGAGCGACCCGCAGGGTCTCTTCCTTCCAATACCGAACCCAACCCGAGAGAGCAAGCGAAAGCTATAACTCTTCGGAGTGGGAAGCAAGTCTCCGGTATGGTAATTGAAGAGCCCGAGGCAAGCTCCGCTCCTGCTTTTAAAAATCAAAGCTCCGCTCCCGCTTTAAAAAATCAAAGCTCTGCTCCGCTTCCACCCTCTGCTGAAGAAGTAATCACCCCCACTTTAGAAAATAATCTCACTCCACCACCCATCTTCAAAAATAATTCAACTCCTCCATACCCCTCTGAACTTAATAGACAACGTCAAGATGATCAGTACTCCCGCTTCTTAGAAATCTTCAAACAAATCCACATTAATCTTCCCTTCCACGAGGCTATTTCGTAAATGCCGAAATACGCCAAATATCTTAAAGACCTCCTCACAAACAAGAAGAAGTTAGAGAATCTTTCGCACGTCACGCTAAACGCCGAGTGCTCTGCCGTTTTAACAAACGGTTTGCCGAAGAAAATCAGTGACCCGGGTAGTTTCTCTATCCCGTGTGTCTTCGGTGATCTCTTTGTTAAACACGCGTTAGCTGACTTAGGCGCAAGTATAAACCTGATGCCCTTTTCGTTGTTCAAAAAGTTAGGGATTGGTAGCCTTAACCCCACGCGTATGAGTATCCAGCTAGCCGATAGATCCGTCAAGTACCCGTTAGGAAAAGTGGAGGACGTTCTAGTGAAAGTCGACAAGTTCATCTTCCCGGTGGACTTTGTCATTTTGGACATCGAAGAAGACGTCGAGGTTCCCCTGATCCTTGGCCGACCCTTCCTTGCCACCTCCCGAGCCATCATTGACGTAAGCAATGGTAAGCTCTTTCTTCGAGTAGGCGACGACGAAGTCACATTTCCGATCACCCCTTCGATGAAGAACACCTTAGCGAACGATGACTCATGTTTTTTCGTAAGACGCCGTGAGTGATGATTCTTCCTACTGCCTCTCCGACTTTGAAAAAGAATTTTCTACTTTTTGCTCCTCTTCTCTTACAACAGAATCACTGCAAGGAAGTGATGAATCTTCTTATTGTCTTTCCGACTTTGAAAAAGAGTTTTCTGATTTTTGTTCTTCCTCTTTCCTTACCACTGAATCTGTACAAGAAGCCGTCTTGGCTGCTAGCCCCACCCCTTATTACGTTCCTTATAAAAAAGTTTATGAAGATATTATTTTCGAAAAAGAAAGAATCTCAAAATCCTCTTATGAAGAACCCCCTACCCTAGAACTTAAAGAACTTCCCGAACACCTTAAGTATGCTTTCTTAGAAAAAGACTCTAAGTTACCAGTTATCGTTTCGGCCTACCTCACGGATACGCAGAACGATAAACTTCTTCTAGTTCTACGTAAGCATCGCCGGGCTATTGCTTGGCAAATTTCTGATATCAAGGGCATAAGCCCATCTTTCTGTACACATAAAATTCTAATGGAAGATAATTCGCGTAACTCTATTCAACCTCAGCGCCGTATAAACCCGAATATGAAAGAAGTAGTTAAGGGCGAGGTTATGAAACTATTAGACGCAGGAATTATCTACCCTATATCGGACAGTAAGTGGGTTAGCCCCGTTCAGGTAGTTCCAAAAAAGGGAGGGATAACCGTAGTTAGTAATGAGAATAATGAATTAATCCCGACACGGACGGTGACGGGTTGGCGTATGTGCATAGATTACCGTAAGTTAAATGACGCCACCCGTAAGGACCACTTTCCTCTACCGTTTATCGACCAGATTTTAGAACGTCTCTCCGGCCATAGCTTTTATTGTTTTCTCGATGGCCTCTCGGGGTACTTTCAAATACACATCTCTCCCGAGGACCAAGAGAAAACTACGTTTACTTGTCCCTTCGGCACCTTCGCGTACCGAAGAATGCCGTTTGGATTATGCAATGCGCCGGCTACATTCCAACGATGTATGCTCGCAATATTTGACAAGTACGTAGAAAGCATTATGGAGGTATTCATGGACGATTTCTCCGTGTTCGGCGATACCTTCGATAGATGTTTAGAAAACCTCGAAAAAGTCTTAGAACGATGCGAAGAAACTAACCTTGCCCTAAATTGGGAAAAATGCCATTTTATGGTGAGGGAAGGGTTAGTTTTGGGTCATAAAATTTCTGCTAAAGGTATTGAGGTAGACGTTGCCAAGATAGAAGTTATTGAGAAGTTGCCGCCACCTACAAACATAAAAGCTATAAGAAGTTTCCTAGGCCACGCTGGTTTTTATCGTCGTTTTATAAAGGACTTCTCCAAGATCACTAAGCCCCTCACCCATCTCTTAGAAAAAGACGCTCCATTCATTTTTGATGACTCTTGTATTTCTGCCTTTGAATTAATTAAAGAAAAGTTAATTAACGCGCCGATTATGATAGCTCCGGTGTGGGACCTTCCTTTCGAGATTATGTGCGATGCGAGTAGTTTTGCGGTGGGAGCCGTATTAGGTCAACGCATATCTAAGAACTTCCACCCCATCTATTACGCTAGTAAAACCCTCACATCTGCACAAGAAAATTACACCACAACCGAGAAGGAGCTCTTAGCCGTAGTATTTGCGTTTGATAAATTTCGCCCTTACATTACACTTTCAAAAATCATTGTTTTTACGGACCACTCGGCCCTCAAGTACCTTCTTGCCAAAACGGATGCCAAGCCTCGCTTGATTCGCTGGGTCTTACTCCTCCAGGAGTTTGACTTAGAGATCCGTGATAAGCGAGGAGCCGAAAACTTGGCCGCCGACCATTTATCAAGATTAGATAACCCCTTTATAGAAAAATTAAATGAAAAATCTTTTAATGACTATTTTCCTGATGAGAAGCTGCTTTTAGTTAATACATCTACTTCTCCTTGGTTCGCGCACATCGCCAACTATCTAGTGGCCCGGGTGCTCCCAAAAGATTTCTCCTCTCAGCAGAAGAAGAAATTCTTTTCTGAGCTGAAGAACTACTTTTGGGAAGACCCGCATCTTTTCAAAATTTGTGCGGATCAAGTGATAAGGAGATGTGTTTCTTTTGATGAAGGAATTGATATTCTAAAACATTTGCATGAAGGTCCGACAGGTGGGCACTATCAAGCTGCTCGCACCGCTCATAAAGTGCTTTGCGCGGGTTTTTACTGGCCTAGCCTGTTTAAAGACGCGCAAGCCTTTGTGAGCAGGTGTGATAGTTGCCAACGGTCGGGCAATATTTCTAATAAAAATGAAATGCCGCAAAATTATTTCTTAGAGTGCGAAATTTTCGACCTCTGGGGAATTGATTTTGTTGGCCCCCTTCCTTCTAGGTTCGGAAACAAATATATTTTAGTTGCTGTTGATTATGTTTCACGATGGGCTGAGGCCCAAGCTCTTCCTACGAACGACTCCCGAGTTGTAGTCACGTTTTAAAAAAATTATTTTCTAGATTCGGTACGCCACGCGCAATCGTTAGCGATAGGGGTTCCCATTTCTGTAACGCGCAATTTTCAAAAATCCTTACTAAATACGGCGTTACGCATAAACTGTCCACTGCCTACCACCCCCAAACTAACGGTCAAGTCGAAGTAGTAAATAGAGAAATAAAAAGAATATTAGAAAAGACTGTTTCAACTTCTAGAAAAGACTGGTCAGCCAAACTTGACGATGCTCTATGGGCCTACCGAACAGCGTACAAAACCGCCCTCGGATGTACGCCGTATCGGCTGGTCTATGGAAAATCGTGCCATCTGCCCGTAGAGTTAGAACACCGCGCCTTTTGGGCCTTAAAATTTTTAAACTTCGATCCCCACTCAGTCGGTGACCTTCGAAAATTCCAACTAAATGAACTCGATGAGTGGCGCTCTTATGCTTATGAAAATAATAAACTTTATAAAGAGCGGACGAAGCGTTTACACGATAAACACTTAAGGCACCCTAAAAACTTTAAGCCGGGCGACCAAGTCCTGTTATATAACAGTCGTTTACGTTTATTTCCGGGCAAATTAAAATCTCGCTGGTCTGGCCCGTTTTCTGTTTTAGAAGTATTTTCTTATGGAACTGTTTTAATTTCTCACCCTGATAAGGGTAATTTCAAAGTGAATGATCAGCGTCTTAAACTGTATTTCTCTGGTGATGATGATGTCAGTCCAAACACTATTAAGTTTCTGCTTCACGAACTTTAATCTGAAACTTTTAATTTTTTGCTAAAAACAATTTTATTTCGGGACAACAATATTTTTGGACAATATTATTTTTGATGCGTCGAGCTCAACGACGCTTTAACTAAAGGGCGCTCTTGGGAGGCAACCCAAGTTATCTTTTTCTGTTTTCTTTATTTTACAATTTTTGCCTCGGACGGCTCCGACAAGCTGAAGCTTCTGCGATCGCCTGCTCCAACATTGCTGAATCCATCACAAAGTCCAAAGAAGACATTCGGGGAGCGGCATCACTCAGTTTTCGCAGCAAATAAATCCGGGGAAGTACCTGTATTTCAATTCTGTCTTTTCAATTCTGCACTTTATTTTTCTCTCCTTCTCCAATCCCCTTCTTTAGACATTGAGGACAATGTCTGTTTTAAGCTTGGGGGAGGATTTCCTCCTTCATTTTTTGCTTAGTGTAAATAATTTCCTTTTTTGTAAATAGTTCCATAAATTAAAAAAAAATGAATATCTTAAAATTCCAAAAAAGAGAAAAATTTTCCAAAATCCAAAAAAAGGGAATATTTCTCAAAATAAAAAAATATATATGTATTTTTGAATAGTTTAGACATTTTGGTATTTCAATAGTACCCCTAGTTTTTAGTTTTGTTTTACTCAAAATCTCCTATAAACAACTTAGTTAATTATAATATTTCTAATCGTCCTTTTTAATTATGTTTCGCAAGTAAAATGTTGGCCATGCTGTGTTTCTAATTCGCGGTAGCATGTTAAGGTGAAATATTTTTCTAAAACTCGCATTTCTATTATGGTTTTTTGCTTTTTTATTTCCTTTACTTTCTCAAAAATTCATCATCCACTATTTTCTTTTTCATTTTTGAATAATTTTTGTAAAGTCAACTTTTGTATAACGTAGTAGATGTGAACGATCCAAGTCACCTATTATTTCTATTTTCAAGTTAATTTCATCAATCTTCTTTTATTATCTAGGACTCGCTTTTTGAAAATTTTCAAACCTTTGTTTTAAATAAATTCAAAAGCGTGAAAATGATTTAGGCCATTTTTGTTTTCGTTTGAGCTTTCCTGCCAACCTAAAAAAAACTTTTACCACTAGTTAGCCGTTTTTGAGCCTTTTTCCGATTTCATTTGATAGCTCCTCCTTTCATTTCAGTTTCACCAAAGCCAAAATTTCCAACCTATCGAATCACACTAGCCTTTTTGAGTTTCATAAATTATTTTGACGATTTTGATAGGGTATTTTGTGATTTTTGTGGAGAAAGGTTTTCGAAAAAAAAGAAGTATGTTCAAAAGTGATGTTTATTTTTGTTTGGCCAACTCAAAAAGGAAAATAAAAATATTTATGGCCTTTGTATTGAAAAAAAAAGAAAAGAAATGGAAAAGAAAAAAAATGAAAAAGAAGGAAAAAATGTGTATATATTTTTATGAAAATTTTTGAAACTCTTGCTTTGCTTTAGTGTGATTTTAAAACCTTCACGTTTATCTTTGAATTCCACTCCTAATCATTTTCCTAAACCAAACGTTTCTGTCCTATTTAAGTTCTTTTGATTCACGCTTTTTGATTTTTTATTTAACAACTAAGAAAAGAAAAACAGTAAATCAGTTTTAGTTTTAGATTTAAACCTAGATTTTTGATAATTAAATTGATATAATTATAATACGTTGCTTGGATCTAGTAACAACTCAATGCGTGTTTTTCATTTTCGTTGCTTTACTTAAGTCTATTTAAAAAAATCTCGTTAAAATTTTGGATGATTTGTTTTTATTAAGTAAAGTTTATAAAAGTTTTACCATACCTAAATAATTGTTTTAGACTTACATTTCACCTTTTCCCTACTAAGAATTTCGCATAGTACTTGTGTAGGCATAATTAGAACTTTTTGATTAGTCATTTTTATAAATATCTAGCTTTTATATTTTTGCTTGGGGACAAGCAAGGCTTAAGCTTGGGGGAATTTGATAATACGTTTTGTAGCCTAAACTATTATGGTTTTTTATATTTTATATTGTACAAATTATGTCTATTATTAGTTTATTTTTATCCTTTTTATGTAAATTTTATTGCCACTAACTTTTTCCTGTCTTTTTGCAGGTTTTCAGAAAAATTGCCAAAATGGCCTGTCACGCCCCCCTGTCACGCCCTCACTGGGCGTGACCTAGGGCGTGTCACCCGATCCCGAGGACACCTGCTGGACGGGACAGAAAACGGTCAAAACCGCTGTCACGCCCCCCTGTCACGCCCTCCCTGGGCGTGTCACAAGGCGTGACCAGGGGCGTGTCGCCCTCTGCCGCAAAGCTGCCGCCGCATTAAATGCCCTTCCGCCTCAGCACGCAAATAGTACTGTCACGCCCCATGTCACGCCCGTGACATGGGCGTGACACCTTCCTTTTTCGGTGACTGACGGATTTCCGACCAATGATTTGGACATGACATGCCTGTCACGCCCCCCTGTCACGGGCGTGACCTAGGGCGTGACCACCGACGTACCGAAGCAATCATCCCTCCCGCCAGAATCCAGAGCCCGAGGTCAAATCCGTACCTGTCACGCCCCCTGACACGCCCCCCTAGGGCGTGTCAGAGGGCGTGACCAACCCGAGAAAAAAATCTATAAATTGAGCCCCCCCTCTCCATTTCAGCAAGCTTTGGTTGAGTGGGGGAGGTGCTGCCCCTTTGTTTCTTGATCCTTTTTCATGCTTTTTCTCTCTCTCTCTCCCCCTCTCTTTGTACTTTTTGGTTAACCCTAGTTTAATCTTAGTTTGTGCTAGCTTTTAATGTAATTTTCTTCTTGCTTAGTGCTTAATGTAGGGCTAGAATAGGGTTTAATTTTCATGCACTTGTAACTTTAATTTTCAATAGTGTAACTTGCCCTTTTTATTAATAAAAGTGTTCTTGTTTAGCTTGTGTTCTTCTTATGCTTTTCTACTCATCTTCCCCCCTCCACTCCATTATGATTAACTAATCCTCCTTGTACTCGATCTTGATGATCCGAGGTTAGAGCGATTATGTTATGATGTTTTAATTAATCTTTTCTTTTTAGGTTAGGGCCTTGAATTACTCTTGATTTATCACGGGTCGGAGGTATATTTTCGATATATACTCTCCGCCTTTGCTTTCATTCTGGGCTAGCCGAGAGGCCGAAAGAATGAAGTGAGCATTCAAGAGTAAAGGGAGTTGTACGCACCCCTCGAGAGAGGCAGACGTCCAAATCTCCCGGATTGGAGTAAAATCCAATAGTGGGTTTCACCGTGTAAAGCGAGTTTTAGGCCTCCGATTTAGACGAGAGTCGGTCGGACCTTCCTAAACTCAGTTGGGCACGACTTCGAGAGAAGCGTGTTCAAGCTTTAGGAACCTCCACGGTCAAGGACCCTTATCCTATTAAGTTTAGATTTTTATCGCATTTTCTTAATCGTCTTTAGCCGAGGTGAATCTTGATCGGGTGCATTTCCATTTCATATTTTCTACCTTTCGTAGTAATCACCTGCCTTGTGCTCTTTAATTAACTGCAGTAGTTTCCTTTCTAGCTTAGTTGTTTACTTAATAGCCCTCTTAATTGCAGTGTTTCTTTTTCTAGAATAGCTTTATTTTCTCCCCTGCACTTAGATTTTCTAAAACCCTAGTTTTTCCGTCGATAAGATAATAGCGTTCGTGTGAGTAAGCTTAGCCAACAGTTCCCGGATCTTAATACGACACTTGTGTCCCCTTGCTACAATTCGATAGGTATACTTGCCTCATCGGGTTGCTAGTTCGGTTGCGTTTATTTTCTTCGAACCCTAGCGCGCAACATTTATGTTGATGGGTATCTCGGTCGAAAGTAGCGACTTGGCAAGTAGCTTGGAAGTAGCAGAGCCTTCATGGATTACGCTTACAAGGCTACATCAAAAGGATAATCCTGAATTATGACACCTTTGTAGAAGAATCGAGAAGGAAGAATTAATATACTTTTCAATCGATGATGCGGGTACCTTGAAGTATCGTGGTAGATATTGTATCCCCACAGTTGAGGATATCGAGCTAAGTTGTGCAATTAGGCACGTGGTTCTAGTATTTCCTACCACCCTAGCTCTCCCAAGATGTACAGAGACTTGAAATAGATCGTTTGGTGGTATGGAATGTAGAATTATATAGCCAAGTTTGTTTCTGAATACTTCACCTGCAAGCATGTTAAGGAAGATCATGGATGTCTTCGTGGCAAGTTGATGCCTTTGGAGATTCCAAGTTGGAAGTGATAAAGTATTTTGATGGATTTTATTACCGATTTGTGGAGATCTCCCCGAGGACATGATTTAGTGTAGGATATAGTGGACAAACTAACGAAGTGTGCTCACTTTGTGTCGTTTAAGATTAATTACTCCATGAAGAAAATAAAAGAGTTATATTTGGAGGAGGTCATCAGACTGCATGGAGTACCAGTTAGTGTTGAGTCGGATCGATATTCCAGGTTTACGTCTCATTTTTGGAAAAGTTTACCTGAAGGCTTGGGTACCTACCCTAGATATTCAACCGCCTATCATCCGTAGACCAATTGTCAGACGGAGATAGTAAATCAGATTATGGAAGACATGATAAGATATTACATCTTGGACTATGGAGGAAGGTGGGATGAGTGGCGGAGATTTATGGAATTTTCTTACAATAACAGTTATCAAGGGAGTTTGCAGATGACCCCGTTTGAGGATTTATATGGGAGATGTTGCAGGACTCCCTTATTTTGGGTTGAGGTTGGTGAAGGACTATTGTTTGGTCCAGAATATTTGGAAGAGTGAATACTTTTGTGGCGCATATTCGAGAGAAGCTTCAAATAGATCAAGAGAGTTATGAGAAGAATGCCAATTGGCGGAGGAATGATTTTGATTTTGATGTTGGGGACATGGTGTAAGACCCCCCCCCCCACCCAGAACACAAAACATAGCTCGAGGGGAGTCTTATGCCCAGAACATCTGCCTTATGGTAGCGCTAGCACTCGGGCTAGCCTGTACTACAAGATGCCTATTTTGCCGGCCTTAACCAATATCAATCATGCCAACAAAACCAAAATAAAATCAGAAGTCAAAATCCATAAAGTATATAATTAGTCAAAAATTTCCCAAAAAAGAGGCTTCATCAAGCTTCCAAAGTATCAGAGTACGAGTAAACTTGCCCAAATTGTGCTATATCAAAAGTCTCTCAAAAACTCACATCAGTCACTGGCAGTAATGACAATACCATCCCTTCAGGCCCTATCATCCTGGCTTGGCTGTCCTGCTGGAAAACCTGCTGCTTCTCCGTCTGCGAGGTTTCCTCCTAAAAAGGAAGACGTAGCAACCGTTAGTCATAATGACTAAGTGGCTATCACATCCGCTCCCCTGGCGACTCCTCGGCACCGGGCAGAGAAAGGAACAGGGTACAATATATGTATATAAGGAATAGTACAAATAGGTGGTATAGAGTGATCACTAAACAATGTATGTATATAGCAGCAATTGACCTAGCAGTTCTATCATCTACAACAAAGTATGAAAGAGTAAAGCTATGACAGGTAGTAACTCAACTTATATGAATGCCCATACATACATATAAGTTGAGGATCGGCTCAATAGTAACATAATTCATCGTATAAGAGTGCCCATACAAACTTATACGATGAGAATCTTGTGTATGCGATGTAAAACAATGCCACGAATGTTATGCAATGACACTCCCATGATCACGCACAAGCAATTACTGTGTCGACACAGACTCTTAGTACCCACTTTTTGAGTAGGTATCTAACCTCTCAGGCATCATCCGTTGTGGTCAGACGGTGATAGTATAGCGGGAATATCCACTACTAGGCTGGTCTCCACACAACCTGCCCTAGGCCTCCGTATGCCTCAACGCAAAGAAAGCGGTGCTCACATGCGTACTATGGCTCAGCGGGAGTCTTGGGTAGGTGTCCACCGAGAACCAAGAATCGAACTGGCCTATGATGTGACCCGGAAGGAGCTTCATAAAAGCACGAGGACCAATCCCAACCGTTCACTTGACACGGATGGAGCCCCGAGAATAAGCACCAAGGATTAAGCCCAACTGCCTATGGTATAACCATCAACTCCCGTCATTATGATGACTGGCAAGCCCGAATACCTGCCACACTATCCTTAACCCAAGGTTACGACACCATGTGTTGACTCACACCGCATGCAATCTCATATTTCGAGCTCAACTGCTCAAAAGGGCTCCTCACCGAGTCCCTTATCAACACAATCGATCAAGTGTGGCAAACACTCACACATTATCAACCCTTCCACATTTTGATGCACTAACCTTATTCAATCCTCTTCTACACAATATTCATCGCATTGCTAATATCAAGCTCATCTTACCGGTTCACACAACTTGATTGTCTATACAATCCAACTCGTCTACCCACTAGTTCACTTAAGGATCTATCAACAAATTCATTTTATTCAAGTATGTTTCACTTTGCCATTTGATTATAATGGATCTATCCAATAACTCACAACATACCCTCTACCAGCTCCTATCAAGGATTTAATTAAACCTGAGAACAAAATGTGCAAGAAATGAGTAAAGTATAGAACTTCAAACGGAGATTTCGGGTGCTACAGGAATCCGGTGAAAACGTTTAACCCTTCGTTGGAAAGTTATTTCCAAGGGATACGACTTTGGTGTTTAGTATAAAGACTTCATCTGGGCATATCACACTTGTAATCGGCTTTAAAGTTCGCTGCATACAAAATACAGATTCTGCACACTTAGCTTGGTAACCATCCCTTTCGATCAGACTTTTCCGTGGCTACAAACATTGCACAAAGATTTGTAACCACTCGTTGGAAAGGTATTTCCATGGGCTATGACTTTTGTGTTTAGTCGAAAGCCTAGATATTGCAGTTTCATATCTAAAAATGGCCACGAAGATCGCTACACATATAAAGCAGATTACTTCGCGCATCTAAAGGCGGAACGAACGACATCGGTTCGTCTTCCTCCTCTAGAAGATCTTCCTGAATCACAACCCGAAATTCCTCCTACCTTATTCACCGTCATAAGGACATTTCACTTCACGAGACCATCCCCCATCATCACATTGAAGGAAGGAGAGGTTGAAGATGACTAAACCCTAGAACACAAGTCCTAGTATGGCCTCTTCCTAGAAATCTTCATCTTACATATAAGGACTCTTTTGAGTCGATATCTCGCCAAAGAATAACTAAAGATCTAGCACCAAGGGAGAGGGGAGGAATCTCACCTCGTTTGCGCCAATTGATCTCGTCACCCTTGACGGCAGCATCTTCTTCTCCTCGGCGGTAGTGGTTCTTCACGGGATAAAGAATGCTCCAGCACCAGTCTCTCCACAGAAAAGGCTTGGGAAGAGGATTTAAAACAACCAAAGTTTTAGAAATCCTATATATATAGGACCAACATGGGTAGGGACACGCCTGTGTCCCTACCCGTGTCCTGCTCGGGTGATGCGTCGTCGACGGTTAGAGTGTCGTTTTGACACAAACATAGGTAAGGACATGCTCGTGTCCACTACACATATCACGCGAGATGGTCGTGTTCATTCTCGTGTCCTGCTTGGGAGACACGGCTGGCTTCCTTGTGATATGCACCCGGGTAGGGATACGCCGGTGTCTCTACCTGTGTCTTGCTCGGGAAACTCTTAGACACATTGTACACGGGTAAGGACATGCCTGTGTCTCTTCCTGTGTCCTTCTCGAGACACATGATCGACGATGTCAGTTACACACACGGGTAGGGGACACGCCCGTGCCTCTACCCATGTCCACCTACACATGGGTAGGGACACGCCAGTGTGACTACTCGTGTCCTTCTTTGGAAACTCCACAAATTTCCAACCCAGGTACCAGAGCACCACACAGGTATGGACACACCCATGTCACTACCCATGTCCTACTCTGGACTGACTTCTCTTCCCTTACACAAGTGTAAGCCTAGCTGTCAGCACTCCCTGAGCCAAAATTGTCTCTCCTGACTCAAAAGAGCGCACGAGGGGCCTAGCGCGAATTGGGACGTTACAAACCCTATATACAAAATAAAAGATTTCGTCCCCGAAATCAGGCTAAGGCATGGGGAGAGGAAAGTATGAAAAATAAATTAAAACATGCTTTTAAATTTTTAGCTGAAGAAACAACTCTGGGTAGAGCTTTTGCATCAAGTCCACCGGCTCCTATGTGTACTCCTCCTTCCCATGATTAGACCATAGTACCTTTACCAAAGGAACCCTCTTGTGGCACAAACTCCTCATCTTGTTGTCTACTATCCACACCGGCTCTAGTCGTACAGATCTATCAGTCGCTACTGCTCCATCAATGGTGGGAATATGTTGATCGGTCTGCAATAGCGCCTTTAGGAGCGACGACACATGGTATACGTCATGATGATTCTCCAGCTCTGGTGGTAACTCCAACTAGTAGGCAAAAGGGCTAATCTTTTCCAATATAGTTTAAGGCCCAACATACCTTGGGCTGAGCTTCTTCATACCACGTACCCGTTACACTCCATGTATTGACCGGATCTTCAGGAACACTTTGTCACCCACTTGAAATTCTACCACCCGGTGCTTTGCATTATAGTATTTAGCCTGCTGACTTTGAGCCTGAAGCATGTGGTCCCATATTAGCCTAACTACCGCATCTGTATCATCGATCTATTCAATACCCAAAACCTTCGGGTCCTCATCTTGTTCCCATGACAAGGGGGTTCTACACCTTCTTCCGTAAAAGGCTTCATGGGGAACAATCCCGATACTGGCCTGGTGACTGTTGTTATATGAAAATTCCACCAGGGGTTAGAGCCTTTCCCACGACTCTCCTCTATCTAATATACAAAGTTTCAATAGGTCCTCCAATGTTCTGATGGTTATCTCAGACTGCCCGTCTGTTTGAGGATGAAATGTTGTGCTAAAGTTAAGACGTGAACCTAGGTATGCCTGTACGTCCCTCCATTCCTTAGAGGTAAACCGACCATCCCGATCAGAAACAATTGTCTTTGGCACACCATGATACCGTACGAACTTCTCCACAAATAGGCGTACCAAAACATCCACACGAGCTTCTTTACTTATAGGAATAAACCGGGCTACCTTCGTCAGGCAGTCAACGATCACCCATACTAAATCATTCCCTGAGCGTGAGTGGGGCAAACCTTGGACGAAGTCCATGGAGACATCCTCGAAATTCCACGCGGGTATGAGAAATGACTTTAATAATCCACCAGGGATCCTGCATTCTGCCTTCACCGTTTGATAGGCCTCACAGTGCGTAACAAAATATCGGATGTCCCTCTTCATTCCCGTCAAACACATGGTCATCCTCAAGTCGACATACATCTTGGCAATCCCTGAATGCACAGAATACTGAGTGCAGTGTGCCTCTCCCTGGGTGTCTTCCCGAATTATACCGCCTTTGGGAATGTAAAGCCGGCCACGGAGATGAATAAGGCCGTCTTTTAGGAAATACTCATCAGTAGTCCCATCTTTAATTGATTTGATTGTCAGGGACAAAGCCGCATCCTTTTCTTGCTCTGCCCAGATTCGGTCTCGAATATCACAGACTATGCTCATCGTGGTTAAGTACTCTATATACCCTTCTGATTGGTCTTTATATACCAGGGTGATCTCCATCTCTTCGAGCATCCGGGCTAACACCATTCTCATCAATCAGGACTCCGAGTACAATTCCGATAACTTTATGCTAAAAGCATCAACCACGAAATTTGATTTTTCGGGGTGGTAGTTCAATGTGAATTCATAATCGAATTAAAACTCTAGCCACCGCCGCTGTCTCAAATTCAATTTCTTCGGTGTATGTACGTACTTTAGATTCTTGTGGTCTGAAAAGATTTAACAGTGGACGCCGTATAGATAGTGTCTCCAAATCTTCAAGGCGAATACCACCGCTCCAAATTCTAGATCATGTACCGGGTAGTTGATTTCATGCTTCTTCAGCTTTCTTTAAGCATATGCAATCATATGCCCGTGCTGTATCAATAACGCTCCCATTCCTTGATACGACGCATTAGTGTAAACTTAAAATCCTTCCTTCTCGGATGAAAGGGCTAGGATGAGTGCGGATATAAGTCGGTCCTTCAGTTCCTGAAATGCAGCTTCACAATGGGGTGTCCACTCATACAGCACACCTTTCTTTGTCAGCGTAGTAAGATGAAGGGCGATCTTTGAGAAGCCTTTTACAAACTTGTGATAGTGCCTGGCTAGTCCAAGGAAGCTCCACACATCATCTGCTGACTTCAAGGGAGACCACTCATTCACAGCATGCACTTTTGCCGGATCCACAACTAACCCAGACCCACTGATCATATGGCCCAAGAAGGTAACATATTGGAGTCAAATTCACACTTGTTGAACTTGGCAAACAAGGCGTACTCTTTTAGCTTATTCAGTACCAAGGTCAGATGTTTGACATGCTCTTCCTCCATCTTAGAGTAACCAAAATGTAATCGATGAAAATGATGACGAAGACATCTAGATAAGGCTCGAACACTTTGTTCATCAAGCTCATGAAAGCTGAAATGAAATTTGTGAGCCCAAACGACATCACAGTGAACTCTTACAAGCCGTACCTTGAGGTAAAGGCTGTTTTCTAAATGTCCTCATCCTATATCCTCAACTGTTAATACCCCGAGCGCAAATCTAATTTGGAAAACCAATGTGCTCCTACAAATTGTTCGAACAATGCATCGATCCGAGGTAGCGGATAGGTGTTCCGTACAGTCAGTCGTTTGAGCTCCAGATAGTTAATACATAATCCCAAGGTTCCATACTTCTTCTTAATGAACAGAATAGGGGCTCTCCAAGGTGATGAGCTGGGGGCGAACAAACCCTAATTATACCAACTCTTGCAATTGAACTCTAAACTCTTTGAGTTCCTTCGGGGCAATCCGATAAGGGGTCTTGGAGACGGGCTTGGCTCCTAGTACTAGCTTAATTTGAAAATCCACCTCTCTATGCAGGTGTAATCCTAACAATTTCTCAGGAAATACCTCGGGAAAATCTCGAACCACTTGCATGTCCTTCATATCTATTTTCTTCTCTTTCAGTTCAAAACATATCATGTAAACTTCATACCATCTCATGTGGGCTTTCAAGGCCTGAATTGAAGATGATAATCAATGAGGTGCGAATATAATACCTTGAAAGATGACATTAGTGTCTCCATATCTCAACTAAATTCGCTTCTCCACGTAGTCAATTCTTGTGTAGTGCCATTCCAGCCATGCCATGCCCAGAATGAGATCGAATTCTGGTATTCTCAAAACTATAGCAGGTGTATCAAAGGTCTTTCCCCCAATGAGTATCTCCAATTCGCACTTGGCGGTTGCAGTCATCTCAGAGCCGTCTAGGAGGCGTACTCTTCGAGCAATACTAGTGAATTATTGCACTCCTTCTAGGTCTTAAATGAAGTCCGCAGACACAAATGAGTGTGAGGCACCGGTATCGAATAACGTATAGGACAGTTTCCCCCCGACCACCACGGTGCCAAAGTACGAATAGCAATGCTCAAGGCTATATATCTAGTATGTCTTAAGCAAGTTTAAGATTAATAATGAAAATGTGATAACTAACTGCAACATACCTGCAATCACCTCCTGAGGGTTCCGCTCCTGTGTCATGTCCAACGTGTACACATGATTCCGAGCAGGGCCGGGGTTTCCCCCTCATGGTCCTCGTCTTCGACCATGCATATGCCCCCGCCATAAAGGAGATGCCAGAGGGAGAGCAAGAGGAGCATTTTCAAATAATTATTGGCAGTAGCGTCGAATGTGGCCCGGTTGGTTACATTCGAAGCACACTCGCTCCTGCCGCCAACCAAGTTGCTGAAATTGTTGAGCCTGTGGTGGTGGAGGCAATGCTGGTGGCTGTAGAACCGGGTGCTCCACTCTATAATTCCGATGGAAATTTCTGCCACCTCTCTGATGTCCTCTTCCTTCTCCGAAGTCGTGACTCCTTCTGTTTCTAGGGCCAGCTTCCATCACACCCTCAGTAGGTCTTTTACCACTTCCCAAGTGGTCTTCTTCTAGCCTCTTCCTCATGTCAATAATTTCCGCAAGGCAGGAGTCCGTAATAAACAAAAGGGCTTGACTCAGCGGGTCTCGCAAGCCTTTGTAGAACCTTTTTGCATATCCTCTATCGTCCAACTCATAGGAGTCAGCAAATCTAGCCAGATGCTGAAACTCCCGCGGGTACTCCATCACTGACTTGGATCCTTGCTTTAGCTGTAAGAATCTCTCTTCGAGTTCATCTAGAGAAGACGACGGAATGAAGTGTTCCAAAAAGGCTCCCGAGAACTCGTTCCAGCTGATCTCGGTATACACTCGCCCTTGAAAGGTGGAGCCCATGAGGGACTTCCACCAACTCTTGGCATGCAGTTTTAGGAGGGTCACTACTAGGGTTACAACCATGTTGCTTGGACATCAAATTCCTACCAGCAGTTCTTGCACAGTGTCGAGCCTTTCATCTGTACGCATTGCCTACTCTGTCCCAAGGTAGGTAGGAGGGGAGAGAGCTCAGAAAGTGCTCACCCAATTGGATCCCGGAGCCTATTGTTATACATGTGCTTCTTGGGATTTGAAGGCATCCATGATAGCTGTGAGCGTCTGCCTTAGCTCTGATTGTTGAAACTGTGTGGGTACGTATGGGGTGGGGGTGCTCCCCACTGGCTCAACATGCACTGGGATTTACACGTAGAATAGAAAACTATGGTCAGGTTGGCTAATCATAAGGTCAAAGTTGGTCATACTTATTGTGAATTACATATGGCCACACCACTGCTTCCACAAAGTCAAATTGTCCCCAAAATGACTAATCGAATGGGGGTGGCACCATTGTTAAATGACTTCTCTAATTCAAGATCGTAGCAAGCTGATACCTTTTGTAAGACCCCCACCTCCCGGAATAATAAACACAGCTCGAGGGGAGTCTTATGCCTAGAACAGCTGCCTTTCTGTAGCGATAGCACTCGGGCTAGCCTGTATTACAAGAAGCCTATTCTGCCGGCCTTTACCAATATCAATCATGCCAACGCAACCAGAATAAAATCGGAAGTCAAAATCCACATAAAGCATATAATTAGTCCAAAAGTACACAAATGAAGAGGCTTCATCAAGCTTCCAAAGTATCAGAGTACGAGTAAACATGCCCAAAACGGGCTATATCAAAATGCTCTCAAAAACTCATATCAGTCACCGGCGGTAACGACCGTACCGTCCCCTCAGGCCCTGTCATCCTGGCCTAGATGTCTTGCTGCAAAAACATGTTGCTGCTCCGTCTGTGAGGTTTCCTCCAAAAAAGGAAGACGTAGCAACCGTTAGTCATAACGACTAAGTGGCTATCACATCCGCTCCCTCGGCAACTCCTCAACACCGGCGAAGAAAGGAACTTGGTATAATATATGTATATAAGAAATAGTACAAAGAGGTGGTATAGAGTGATCAGTAAATAATATATGTATATAACAGTACAATAAATGAGCAAACCAATTTCCCTAAGTTCTATCATCTACAACAGAGTATGAAAGAGTAAAGCTACAACAGAATGTAACTCAACTTATAGGAATGCCCATACAGACATATAAGTTGAGTATCAGCTCAACAGTAAAGTAACTCATCGTATAAGAGTGCCTATACAAAATTATAAGAAGAGGATATTTTGTATGCGATGTAATGCAATGCCATGAATTCTATGCAATGGATCACCCATGATCATGCACAAGCAATTACTGTGTCGACGCAGACTATTTGTTCCCAGATTTCAAGTAGGTAGCTAACCTCTCAGGCGTCATCCGTTGTGGCCAAACGGTGACAGTTGAGCGGGCATCTCCACTACTAGGCTGGTCTCTACACCACCTAGACAAGGCCTCTGTATGCCTCAACGCTAAGAACACAACATTGGAGCTCACACGCATACTACGGCTCAACGGGAATCTCGGGTTGATTTACACCGAGAACCAAGCCCCGAACTGGCCTTTGATGTGACCTGGAAGGAGCCTCGGAAAAGCACGAGGACCAAGCCCAACCGTTCAATTGGCACAGAAGGAACTCCGGGAATGAGCACCGAGGACCAAGCCCAACCGCCCAAGGTCTAAGCGTTAACTCCTATCGGTGTGATGCTTGGCGAGCCCGTAGACCTGCCATACTATCCTTAACCCAGGGTTATGACACCAAATGTCTACTCACACCGCATGCAATCTCATATTTCGAGCTCAACAACTCACAAGGGCTCCACACTGAGTACCTTATCAACACAATCGATCAAGTACAGCCAACACTCACGCACTATCAAACCTTCCACATTTTCATGCACTAACATTATTCAATCCTCTTCTACATAATATTCATGGCATAATCGCTCTAACCTCGGATCATCAAGATCGAGTACAAGGAGGATTAGTTAATCATAATGGAGTGGAGGAGGGGAGATGAGTAGAAAAGCATATAAAGGAACACAAGTAAAGGAAGAACACTTTTATTAATAAAAAGGGGCAAGTTACACTATTGAAATTAAAATTACAAGTGCATGAAATTGAAATCCTATTCTAGCCCTACAAGTAGCACTAAGCAAGAGCAAAATTACAATAAAAGCTAGAACAAACTAAGATTAAACTATGGTTAAACAAGAATTACAAAGAGAGGGAGAGAGAGAGAGAGAAAAAGCATGAAAAAAACTCAAGAACCAAAGGGGCAGCACCTCCCCCTCTCAACCAAAGCTTTCTGAAATGGAGAGGGGGGGTCTTAATTTATAGAATTTTTCTCGGGTTGGTCACGCCCTCCGACACACCCTAGGGGGGGAGTATCAGGGGGCGTGACAGTACTATGTTGACCTCGGGCTCTGGATTCTGGCGGGAGGGATGATTGCTTCGGTACGTCGGTGGTCACGCCCTAGGTCACGCCCGTGTAGGGGGGGCGTGACAGGCACGTCATGTCCAAATCATTGGTCGGAAATCCGCGAGTCACCGAAAAAGGAGGGTGTCACGCCCATGTCACGGGCGTGACATGGGGCGTGACAGTACTGTTTTCATGCTGTGGAGAAACGGCATTTAATGCGGCGGCAGGCTTTGCGGCAGAGGGCGACACGCCCATAGTCACGCCTGGTGACACGCCCAAGGAGGGCGTGTGAGGGGGCGTGACAGCGGTTTTGACCGTTTTCCTGTCCCTTCCAGCAGGAGTCCTGGGGATCGGGTGACACGCCCTAGGTCACGCCCAGGGAGGGCGTGACCGGGGGGCGTGTCAGGTTATTTTTGACAAATTTCCTGAAAACCTACAAAAGGACAAGAAAATGTTAGTGGCAATAATATTTACATAAAAAGGATAAAAATAAACTAATAATAGACATGATTTGTACACTATAAAATAGAAAATACGATAATAGTTTAGGCTACAAAACGTATTATCAAATTCCCCCAAGCTTAAGCTTTGCTTGTCCCCAAGCAAAAATATAAAAACTAGATATTTATAAAAAGGACTAATCAAAAAGTTCTAATTATGCCTACACAAGTACTATGCGAAATTCTTAGTAGGGAAAAGGTGAAATGTAAGTCTAAAACAATTATTTAGGTATGGTAAAACTTTTATAAACTTTACTCAATAAAAACAAATCATCCAAAATTTTAACGAGATTTTTTAAATGGACTCAAGCAAAGCAACGAAAATGAAAAACACGTATTGAGTTGTTACTAGATCCAAGCAACGCATTATAATTATATCAATTTAATTAACAAAAATCTAGGTTTAAATCCAAAACTAAAACTGATTTACTGTTTTTCTTTTCTTAGTTATTAAATAAAAATAAAAATAAAAGCATGAATCAAAAGGACTTAAATAGGACAGAAACGTTTGGTTTAGGAAAATGATCAGGAGTGGAATTCAAAGATAAATGTGAAGGTTTTAAAATCACACTAAACCAAAGCAAAGAGTTTCAAAAACTTCCATAAAAATATATACACATTTTTTTTTATTTTTCTTCTTTTTTTTTCATTTTTTTTCTTTTTTCAAAACAAAGGCCATAAATATTTTTATTTTCCTTTTTGAGCTGGCCAAACAAAAATAAACATAACTTTCGAACATACTTTTTTTTTCTAAAACCTTTCTCCCTCAAAAATCACAAAATACCCTAACAAAATCGTCAAAATAATTTTTGAAACTCAAAAAGGCTAGTGTGATTCGATAGGTTGGAAATTTTAGCTTTGGTGAAACTGAAATGAAGGGAGGAGCTATCAAATGAAATCGGAAAAAGGCTCAAAAACGGCTAACTAGTGGTAAAAGTTTTTAGGTTGGCAAGAAAGCTCAAACGAAAACAAAAACGGCCTAAATCATTTTCACGCTTTTGAATTTATTTAAAACAAAGGTTTGAAAATTTTCAAAAAGCTAGTCCTAGATAATAAAAGAAGATTGATGAAATTAACTTGAAAATAGAATTAATATGTGGCTTGGATCGTTCACATCTACTACATTATTCAAAAGTTGACTTTACAAAAATTATTCAAAAACGAAAAAGAAAATAGTGGATGATGAATTTTTGAGAAAGTAAAGGAAATAAAAAAAACCATAATAGAAATGCGAGTTTTTAGAAAAATATTTCACCTTAACATGCTACCGTGAATTAGAAACACAGCATGGCCAACATTTTACTTGTGAAACATAATTAAAAAGGAAGATTAGAAATATTATAATTAACTAAGTTGTTTATAGGAGATTTTGAGTAAAACAAAAACAAAAACTAGGGGTACTATTGAAATATCAAAATGTCTAAACCATTCAAAAACACATATATATATTTTTTAATTTTGAGAAATATTTTCTTTTTTTGGAATTTTAGAAATTTTTCTCTTTTTTTTTTGGAATTTTAGAAATTCATTTTTTTTATTTTGGAAATATTTAAAATATATACAAAAAGAAAAATATTTACACTAAGCAAAAATGAAGGAGGAAGTCCTCCCCCAAGCTTAAAACAGACATTGCCCTCAATGGCTAAAGAAGGGGATTGGAGAAGGAGAGAAAAATAAAGTACAGAATTGAAAGACAGAATTGAAATACAGGTACTTCCCCGGATTTATTTGCTGCGAAAGCTGAGTGATGTCGCTCCTCCGAATGTCTTCTTTGGACTTTGTGATGGATTCAGCAATGTTGGAGCAGGCGATCGCAGAAGCTTCAGCTTGTCGGAGCCGTCCGAGGCAAAAATTGTAAAATAAAGAAAACCGAAAAAGATAACTTGGGTTGCCTCCCAAGAGAGCCCTTTGGTTAAAGCGTCGTTGAGCTCGACGCATCAAAAAAATAATTTTGTCCAAAAATATTGTTGTCCCGAAAAAAAATTATCTTTAGCAAAAAATTAAAAGTTTCAGATTACAGTTCGTGAAGCAGAAACTTAATAATGTTTGGACTGACATCATCATCACTAGAAAAGTAGAGTTTAAGACGCTGACCATTCACTTTGAAATTTCCCTTATCAGGGTGAGAAATTAAAACAGTTTCATAAGGAAATACTTCTAAAACAGAAAATGGGTCAGACCAGCGAGATTTTAATTTGCCCGGAAATAAACGTAAACGAGAATTATATAAAAGGACTTGGTCGCACGGCTTAAAGTTTTTAGGGTGCCTTAAGTGTTTATCGTGTAAACGCTTCGTCCGCTCTTTATAAAGTTTATTATTTTCATAAGCATAAGAGCGCCACTCGTCGAGTTCATTTAGTTGAATTTTTGATGGTCACCGACTGAGTGGGGATCGAAGTTTAAAAATTTTAAGGCCCAAAAGGCGCGGTGTTCTAACTTTACGGGCAGATGACACGATTTTCCATAGACCAGCCAATACGGCGTACATCCGAGGGAGGTTTTGTACGCTGTTCGGTAGGCCCATAAGGCATCGTCAAGTTTGGCTGACCAGTCTTTTCTAGAAGTTGAAACAGTCTTTTCTAGTATTCTTTTTATTTCTCTATTAACTACTTCGACTTGTCCGTTAGTTTGGGGGTGGTAGGCAGTGGACAGCTTATGCGTAACGCCGTATTTGGTAAGGATTTTTGAAAATTGTGCGTTACAGAAATGGGAACCCCTATCACTAACGATTGCGCGAGGCATACCGAATCTAGAAAATAAATTTTTTAAAAACATGACTACAACTCGGGAGTCGTTCGTAGGAAGAGCTTGGGACTCAGCCCATCGTGAAACATAATCAACAGCAACTAAAATATATTTATTTCCGAAGCTAGAAGGAAGGGGCTAACAAAATCAATTCCCCAGAGGTCGAAAATTTCGCACTCTAAGAAATAATTTTGCGGCATTTCATTTTTATTAGAGATGTTGCCCAACCGTTGGCAACTATCACACCTGCTCACAAAGGCTTGCGCGTCCTTAAACAGGCTAGGCCAGTAAAAACCCACGCAAAGCACCTTATGAGCGGTGCGAGCAGCTTGATAGTGCCCACCTGTCGGACCTTCATGCAAATGTTTTAGAATATCAATTCCTTCATCAAAAGAAACACATCTCCTTATCACTTGATCCGCACAAATTTTGAAAAGATGTGGGTCTTCCCAAAAGTAGTTCTTCAGCTCAGAAAAGAATTTCTTCTTTTGCTGAGAGGAGAACTCCTTTGGGAGCACCCGGGCCACTAGATAGTTGGCGATGTGCGCGAACCAAGGAGAAGTAGATGTATTAACTAAAAGCAGCTTCTCGTCAGGAAAATAGTCATTAAAAGATTTTTCGTTTAATTTTTCTATAAAGGGGTTATCTAATCTGGATAGATGGTCGGCGGCCAAGTTCTCGGCTCCTCACTTATCACGGATCTCTAAGTCAAACTCCTGGAGGAGTAAGACCCAGCGAATCAAGCAAGGCTTGGCATCCGTTTTGGCAAGAAGGTACTTGAGGGCCGAGTGGTCCGTAAAAACAATGATTTTTGAAAGAGTAATGTAAGGGCGGAATTTATCAAACGCAAATACTACAGCTAAGAGCTCCTTCTCGGTTGTGGTGTAATTTTCTTGTGCAGATGTGAGGGTTTTACTAGCGTAATAGATGGGGTGGAAGTTCTTAGATATGCGTTGACCTAATACGGCCCCCACCGCAAAACTACTCGCATCGCACATAATCTCGAAAGGAAGGTCCCACACTGGAGCTATCATAATCGGTGCGTTAATTAACTTCTCTTTAATTGATTTAAAGGCAGAAATACAAGAGTCATCAAAAATGAATGGAGCGTCTTTTACTAAGAGATGGGTGAGGGGCTTTGTGATCTTGGAGAAGTCCTTTATAAAACGACGATAAAAACCAGCGTGGCCTAGGAAACTTCTTATAGCTTTTATGTTTGTAGGCGGCGGCAACTTCTCAATAACTTCTATCTTGGCAACGTCTACCTCAATACCTTTAGCAGAAATTTTATGACCCAAAACTAACCCTTCCCTCACCATAGAATGGCATTTTTCCCAATTTAGGGCAAGGTTAGTTTCTTCGCATCGTTCTATGACTTTTTCGAGGTTTTCTAAACATCTATCGAAGGAATCGCCGAACACAGATAAATCGTCCATGAATACCTCCATAATGCTTTCTACATACTTGTCAAATATTGCGAGCATACATCGCTGGAATGTAGCTGGTGCAGTGCATAATCCAAACGGCATTCTTTGGTACGCGAAGGTGCCGAAGGGACAAGTAAACGTAGTTTTCTCCTTGTCCTCGGGAGAGATGGGTATTTGAAAGTACCCCGAGAGGCCATCGAGAAAACAATAAAAGCTATGGCCGGAGAGACGTTCTAAAATCTGGTCAATAAACGGTAAAGGAAAGTGGTCCTTGCGGGTGGCGTCATTTAACTTACGGTAATCTATGCACATACGCCAACCCGTCACCGTCCATGTCGGGATTAATTCATTATTCTCATTACTAACTACAGTTATCCCTCCCTTCTTTGGAACTACCTGAACGGGGCTAACCCACTTACTGTCCGAAATAGGGTAGATAATTCCTGCGTCTAATAGTTTTATAACCTCGCCCTTAACTACATCTTTCATATTCGGGTTTATACGGCGCTGAGGTTGGATAGAGTTACGCGAATCATCTTCCATTAAAATTTTATGGGTACAGAAAGATGGGCTTATGCCCTTGATATCAGAAATTTTCCAAGCAATAGCCCGGCGATGCTTACGTAGAACTAGAAGAAGTTTATCGTTTTGCGTATCCGTGAGGTAGGCCGAAACGATAACTGGTAACTTGGAATCCATTTCTAAGAAAGCATACTTAAGGTGTTCGGGGAGTTCTTTAAGATCTAGGGTAGGGGGTTCTTCATAAGAGGATTTTGAGATTCTTTCTTTTTCAAAAATAATATCTTCATAAACTTTTTTATAAGGAACTTAATAAGGGGTGGGGCTAGCAGCCAAGACGGCTTCTTGTAGCGATTCAGTGGGAAGAACAGAGGAAGAACAAAAATCAGAAAATTCTTTTTCAAACTCAGAAAGACAATAAGAAGATTCATCACTTCCTTGCAGTGATTCAGTTGTAAGAGAAGAGGAGCAAAAAGTAGAAAATTCTTTTTCAAAGTTGGAGAGGCAGTAGGAAGAATCATCACTCACGACGTCTACGAAAAAACATGAGTCATCGTTCGTTAAGGTGTTCTTCATCGAAGGGGTGATAGAAAATGTGACTTCGTCGTCGCCTACTCGAAGAAAGAGCTTACCATTGCTTACGTCAATGATGGCTCGGGAGGAGGCAAGGAAGGGTCGGCCAAGGATCAGGGGAACCTCGACGTCTTCTTCGATGTCCAAAATGACAAAGTCCACCGGGAAGATGAACTTGTCGACTTTCACTAGAATGTCCTCCACTATTCCTAACGGGTACTTGACGGATCTATCGGCTAGCTGGATACTCATACGCATGGGGTTAAGGCTACCAATCCCTAACTTTTTGAACAACGAAATGGGCATCAGGTTTATACTCGCGCCTAAGTCAGCTAACGCGTGTTTAACAAAAAGATCACCGAAGACACACGGGATAGAGAAACTACCCGGGTCACTGATTTTCTTCGGCAAACCATTTGTTAAAACGGCGGAGCACTCGGCATTTAGCGTGACGTGCGAAAGATTCTCTAACTTCTTCTTGTTTGTGAGGAGGTCTTTAAGATATTTGGCGTATTTCGGCATCTGCGAAATAGCCTCGTGGAAGGGAAGATTAATGTGGATTTGTTTGAAGATTTCTAAGAAGCGGGTGTACTGATCATCTTGACGTTGTCTATTAAGTTCAGAGGGGTATGGAGGAGTTGAATTATTTTTGAAGATGGGTGGTGGAGTGAGATTATTTTCTAAAATAGGGGTGATTACTTATTCAGCAGATGGCGGAATTTTTAAAACGGGAGCGGAGCTTTGATATTTAAAAACGGGAGCGGAGCTTTGATTTTTAGAGGCGGGAGCGGAGCTTGCCTCGGGCTCTTCACTTACCATACCGGAGACTTGCTTCCCACTCCGAAGAGTTATAGCTTTCGCTTGCTCTCTCGGGTTGGGTTCGGTATTGGAAGGAAGAGACCCTGCGGGTCGCTCAGAAATTATTTTCGCGAGCTGTCCTACCTGATTTTCTAAACTTTTTACGCTTCCGGTTAAAGTTCTTATGGTAGCGTCATTTGTGGTGATATATTTAGAAAGTAATTCCTCCAAGCTTGGAGGTTTTGGGTAATTTTGAAGAAGTGGTGGTGGTGGTGGTGCAGAAAAATCATTTTGCGGGGGTGGGCGCATCGCATTCGATGGATTACTCCATGAAAAGTTCGGATGATTTCTTAAAGCAGGGTTATAAATATTCGGAAAATTAAAACCAGGAGGATGAAAATTCGCAGCAGAAAAATTATTAAAAGCAGTTCTAGGCATATTATTAACATAATCTAAATGTTCTGGAGTAGGGGTTACAGATTCCCATACCTGAGGGGCGGAGGCAGCAGTCATCTCCGTTATCTTTTTGCTTAGGATTTCTACTTGTAGAGCGAGCTGGGAGACGTTGTCCACTTTATAGATACCTGCAGGCTTGTTCGGGCAGGACCTAGGCACATTCCACTGATAAGTGTTCATGGCCATGTCCTCAAAAAGCTCAAGAGCGGCTTCCGGGGTCTTATGATTTAAAGTACTGCCAGAAGCTGGGTCTATCATTTGCTTCGTGCTTTGATTTAGCCCGTTATAAAACGTCTGCACTTGTAACCATACAGGCAGCGCGTGATGTGGGCATCGTCTTAATAATTCTTTAAATCTCTCCCAGGTTTCGTATAGGGTTTCAGAGTCTATTTGTTCGAAGGCAGAGATGTTGTTCCTAAGTTTTGTAGTTTTAGCTGGCGGAAAATACTTCGCCAAAAATTTTTCAGTTAATTCATTCCAAGTGGTTATGCTATTTTTTGGAAGTGTGTTCAGCCACTGCTTAGCTTTAGTTCTTAGAGAGAAGGGGAAGAGTCTCAGCCTGATCGCATCATTTGTGACACCATTTATCTTGAAGGTGTCGCAAATTTCAAGAAAGCTAGCTATATGTGCGTTCGGATCTTCATCTTGAAGTCCGTAAAATTGCACATATTGCTGCACCATTTGAAATATGCTAGGCTTCAGTTCGAAGTTATTATTTGCTATAGCAGGGCGGACTATACTTGATTCTGTTCCCTCGAGGTTCGGTCGTGCATAATAGGACATAGTCCTTTGCACAGCCTCATCTACGTTGGGTTCTTCCATTCTTAAAGTAGCAAATGACTCGGAGTCCTCAACCGACACTTGGATAATAGGACCTTGAAATCGCGATCTTCTCCGAAGAGTACGCTCAATTTCGTGGTCCAAGTCCAAAATAACCGACGGACTCCCGCGGGTCATGCACTAAAAGAACAGAAAAGAAGAAGAGGAAGAGAAAAAGGATAAACTAGAAAAAAGATTAGAATTTTTTTTTTCTTTTTGAAATAAATTTTTTTATAGATTAACTCCCAAACTTCCCAAGGACTACCCCGTGAAAGGTTCGCAAGGTACTAGACAAGACAGTGGCGCTTAAAGCCTTTTGCCCTTTTCGAGAGAATTAGGTGGCGTAGAAAAATTGTGAGGTTGGTTACTATTAACAGCGGTGATAAATTTTTTTTTGATTTTTAAAATTTTAAAGAAAGAGGATGAGAAAGAGAAGAGATAAAATTAATAGGTTCGTGTTTTCAAAATATCAACGGAAGTTGGGTCCCCGGCAACGGCGCCAAAAACTTGTTGCGCGCTAGGATTCGAAGAAAATAAACGCAACCAAACTAGCAACCCGATGAGGCAAGTATACCTATCGAATTGTAGTAAGGGGACACAAGTGTCGTATTGAAATCCGGGAACTGTTGGCTAAGCTTACTGACACGAACGCTATTATCTTATCGACGGAAAAAACTAGGGTTTTAGAAAATCTAAGTGCAAGGGAGAAAGTAAAGCTATACTAGAAAGAGAAACACCGCAATTAAGTAAAGCTATTAAGTAAAACGATTACTACGAAGGGTAGAAAATATGAGATGGAAATACACTCGATCAAGATTCACCTCGGCTAAAGACGATTAAGAAAGTGCGATAAAAATCTAAACTTAATAGGATAAAGGTCCTTGACCGTGGAGGTTCCTAAAGCTTGAACACGCTTCTCTCGAAGTCATGCCCAACTGAGTTTAGGAAGGTCCGACCGACTCTCGTCTAAATCGGAGGCCTAAAACTCGCTTTACACGGTGAACCCCACTATTGGATTTTACTCCAATCCGGGAGATTTGGACGTCTGCCTCTCTCAAGGGGTGCGTATAACTCCCTTTACTCTTGAATGCTCACTTCATTCTTTCGGCCTCTCGGCTAGCCCAGAATGAAAGCTAAGGCGGAGAGTATATATCGAAAATATACCTCCAACCCGTGATTATTCAAGAGTAATTCAAGGCCCTAACCTAAAAAGAAAAGATTAATTAAAACATCATAACATAATCGCTCTAACCTCGGATCATCAAGATCGAGTACAAGGAGGATTAGTTAATCATAATGGAGTGGAGGAGGGGAGATGAGTAGAAAAGCATATAAAGGAACACAAGTAAAGGAAGAACACTTTTATTAATAAAAATGGGCAAGTTACACTATTGAAATTAAAATTACAAGTGCATGAAATTGAAATCCTATTCTAGCCCTACAAGTAGCACTAAGCAAGAGCAAAATTACAATAAAAGCTAGAACAAACTAAGATTAAGCTAGGGTTAAACAATAATTACAAAGAGAGGGAGAGAGAGAGAGAAAAAGCATGAAAAAAACTCAAGAACCAAAGGGGTAGCACCTCCCCCTCTCAACCAAAGCTTTCTGAAATGGAGAGGGGGGTCTCAATTTATAAAATTTTTCTCGGGTTGGTCACGCCCTCCGACACGCCCAAGGGGGGTCGTGTCAGGGGGCGTGACAGTACTATGTTGACCTCGGGCTCTAGATTCTGGCGGGAGGGATGATTGCTTCGGTAGGTCGATGGTCACGCACTAGGTCACGCCCGTGTAGGGGGGCGTGACAGGCACGTCATGTCCAAATTATTGGTCGGAAATCCGTCAGTCACCGAAAAAGGAGGGTGTCACGCCCATGTCACGGGCGTGACTTGGGGCGTGACAGTACTGTTTTCATGCTGTGGAGAAACGGCATTTAATGCGGCGGCAGGCTTTACGGCAGAGGGCGACACGCCCATAGTCACGCCTGGTGACACGCCCAGGGAGGGCGTGTTAGGGGGCGTGACAGCGGTTTTGACCGTTTTCCTGTCCCTTCCAGTAGGAGTCCTGGGGATCGGGTGACACGCCCTAGGTCACGCCCAGGGAGGGCGTGACAGGGGGGCGTGTCAGGTCATTTTTGACAAATTTCCTAAAAACCTGCAAAAGGACAAGAAAATGTTAGTGGTAATAATATTTACATAAAAAGGATAAAAATAAACTAATAAAAGACATGATTTGTACACTATAAAATAGAAAATACGATAATAGTTTAGGCTACAAAACGTATTATCAATTGCTAGTATCGAGCTCATCATACCAGTTCACACAACTTGTTTGTCTATACAATCCAACACGTCTACACACTAGTTCACTTAAGGATCTATCAACCAATTCATTTCGTTCAAGTACGTTCCACTTCACCATTTGAATACAAAGGTTCTATCCAACAACTCACAAAAACCCTCTACCAACTCCTACCAGGGATTTACTTAAACCTTAGAACAAAATGTTTAAGAAATGAGACAAGTACAGAACTTCAAACGGAGATTTCGGGTGCTACAGGAATCCGGTGAAAACAATTAACCCTTTGTTGGAAAGGTATTTCCAAGGTCTACTACTTTTGTGTTTAGTCGAAAGCCTAGATCTTGTTGTATTACGCTTGTAATTGGCTTCAAAGTTTGCTGCGTACAGAATAAAGATTCTACAGACTTAGCTTGGCAACCATCCCTTTCGATTAGACATTTCCGTGGCTACAGACTTCGCATGAAGACGTGTAACCACTCATTGGAAATGTATTTCCATGGGATACTACTTTTGTGTTTAGTCAAAAGCCCAGATCTGGCCGTTTCATAACTGAAAATGACCACGAAGATCGCTCCGAGAAGAAAGCAGATTTCTGCGCGCGTCTTACGGAGGAACAAATGGCATCGGTTCATCTTCCTCCTCTAGCCGATCTTCCCAAATCACAACCTGAAATTCCTCCTCCCTTATTCACCCTCATAAGTACATTTGACTTCACGAGACTATCCCCCATCATCACATTGAAGGAATAAGAGGTTGAAGATGACTAAACCCTAGAACACAAGTCCTAGTATGGTCTCTTCCTAGAAATCTTCATCTCACACATCAAGACTCTTTTGAGTCGATATATCGCCTAGGAATATCTAGAGATCTAGCACTAAGGGAGAGGGGAGGAAGCTCACCTCGTTTTCGGCCATGGATCTCGTCACCCTTCACGGCAACATCTTCTTCTCCTTGGCGGCGATGGTTCTTCACAGGATGAAGATTGCTCCAACACCAGTCGCTCTACAGAAAAGGCTTGGGAAGAGGATGAAAAATGACCAAAGTTTCTGAAATCCTATATATATAAGACCAACACGGGTAGGGACAAGCCTGTATCCCTACCCGTGTCTTGCTCGGGTGAAGCGTCGTCGACAGTTATAGTGTCGTTTGGACACAAACATGGGTAGGGACACGCCCGTGTCCAATACCCATGTCACGCGATATAGCCGTGTTCATGCCCGTGTCCTACCCGTGTCCTGCTCGAGAGACACGGCCGGCTTCCTGGAGATATGCATACGAGTAGTGACACGCCCGTGTCTTTACCCGTGTCCTACTCGGGAAACTCATTCACACATTGTATACGGGTAGGGACATGCCCATGTCTCTACCCGTGTCCTGCTCAGGACACATGATTGATGATGTCAGTTACATATACGGGTAGGGGACACGCTCGTGCCTATACCCGTGTCAACCTACACACGGGTAGGAACACGGCCGTGTCACTACCCTTGTCATTCTCTCGAAACTCCACGAATTTCCAACCCATTTACCAGAGCACCACATGGTTATGGACACGCCCGTGTCAATACCTATGTCCAACTCTGTACTTAATTCTCTTCCCTTACACAAGTGTAAGCCTAGTTGTTCGTACTCCCTATGCCCAAATTGTCTCTCCGTAGTCAAAAGAGCGCACGAGGGGTCTAGCGCGAATTGGGACATTACACATGATTTTTCTTAAATTTTCCCCTATGTCTGGAATTAAGAGGCTTGTAATGAACGACAAGTTGGATCCTAGATACGTGGGACCTTTCAAGATTATTGAACGCATTGGTGTGTAAGCATATAGGCTAGATTTGCCCGCAAATTTTCCTGGTGTGCACGATGTGTTTCATATGAGTCAGTTGCGGAAATGTGTACTTACAGACCGACATGTTCTTGATTCGGTGCCCCTGTTACAGCCTAACCTTTCTTACGTCAAGATGCCAATTTGTATTTTGGATACTCAAGATCATGTGTTGCAAAGGAAGACAATACTCATGGTCAATGTTTTATGGGGGAACCAAAACGTAGAGAGCGCAACTTGGGAGTTGGATTCAGCTATGAGGGAGGCTCATCCACATCTGTTTACCTCGTTGTTTTGGTAAGTTTTTCTATTTTGATAACCCTTGGATATTTTCCTTCTGTAGTAGGATTTTTGTGTGCGTAAAGTTTCCGGAAGAAACTTTCTTTTAGGGGGAGTTGCTTTAATTCCCCCGAATTTTCGATGTTTATTTTAATTCTTTTAATGGCGCCTTTATAACATCAAGGTGTTACATTAATGCGTAGTGGGTGTGTACCATTATCAGAGCATGGTGTTCTTCTCATAGGTATCCGAGGTTATAATTTGGTGTTTCTAGTTTGGCAATTTTCTTGTGAGTTTCTAGAATTTCCCTCGCAAGTCGCGTTTGTTTTTTAACTCGGTGGTGCCTTTTCGGGATATTTGTTGTTTTTGACTTCGGGGAATTTTTACCCAAGCTTGGTTTGTCAGATTTCGATTTCGACTTCACCATTGGATTTATAGCATCGAAATTTAGCTACGGTGCTAATTTTGTAATATTTTGAGTTGGTTTGAGTTTCGGGTCATTTGGACGTTTATTTAGTAATTAATGTAATATTATATATATAAATGCCTTTGCGTCAAATTGGAACCCTATTCATCATCTTCTACCCGAATCATCATCTGTTTCACAAAAGAGGAGAGGCCGACATTGTCACGTGCTTTTACCACCAATTGTGAGCGTTTGGGTGGTCAGTTTTGTCGAAGGAGTAGAGATTCGGAAAGTTCTTGCCGAGATCTACACATTTGTGGTAAGTATTTCCCATTTCATTGATTTTTGGATGTTAGGGTTTGTAGTTTTTACCCTATTTTGTCTCGTAAAGTTTCAGGAATCGCTGCCTAAGAGTTTTTGCGTCTGATCCTTTTCGTGGAGCGCTCAGAGTGTCGGATCTTCAGAGCTTTGAGTCAAGTGGTGAATCTTCCACTTCTATGTTTCTTGCTATTCTTTTTACTCCTTTATTTTCTCCTTAGAATGTAGGGGAAGTGTAAGGTGTGGCTAGGTAGGATCTATAGTCGTAGTGTAAGTTTTCAGCCAGATTTCGTCAAATATAGGTACGATTAGCTAAGGGAAATTCGTTTATTATGGGGTACAGTTAATTCAGAATTTCTCGAGTATAATTCGTCGAGTAGATGTTAGAATTTGTTCAGTATCCGTCGAAATTCGTCGGGTATGGTTTATAGTTTAAGGCAAATTCATCGAGTATCGTTGGTCATGGCGTTGAGAGAATACAAATTCGTCAAGTATCGTTAGTCATGACATTGAGTGAAGGTAAATTCGTCAAATATTCTCGACGAATTCGTCGAGTATGGCTTAGGCTTAGAAAGCATTGAGTGATAGAGTCGTTAAGACCTTTTCATCTAGTATATACGTCGAATCGAATCTTGTTCGTCGAGTATTGTCGGATGTAGTCTTTTATCACCAAGTCAAATTCATTGAGTATTCCTTGGTTTCATTGGGTATATTCGACTAATTTTCCTGGATTTTTGAAATTTTCTCCATTTTGTCAATTTGCCGAGTATGGGTCTTAGGGTAAATTTTAGGGTTGTTCTCTTCTCTTGTCATGAGAGTATTTTGGTGTTAGGTTTGGGGTTTTATTGGAGTTTTGCAGGTGTTTCTATGGCAAGGTTGGCAGTGGATAAAGGACCAACAACATGACGCCATTTCGTGAATCATTATGCTTGGTGGGTTTTTATCTCTTCTTATGGACTATTGGGTTATGTTGGACAATGTGGCCACCACTACAGTGCCTTTTTGAGATGTTTTTGGATCTGTTAGTTCGTGTTGGACAATGTGGCCACTGACTCATAACCGTAATTTTTGATAGTGCTACTGATTTACGTGTTTAAAGCTATTTAGTCACTTTGTTTCCTATTGTTTAGTGATTTTTTGAATGCTTACTCTTGCAGATCTTATCAAAGAATGACTGCACTTCACACTTGATCCAATTCTCTTACTCTACTATTGAAATTCTTGTTTTATATATTATAACTTGACTTTTTAGCTGAGGTTTATCAGCCATTCTTATAGTTGTGGTTGGTGACCCTTCTTGTTTCCCTATAACTACTATCTACTTATGTTATTGTTTACCACTTGTACTTTCTTGCTGAGGTGTTCTTTTCTATAGAATGACTCATGTTTGAAGTATTAGTCAGTTAAGAGGCTAGGGTTTGGTTGTTGTTTTCATTCTGCAGCAATTGCGGTTGCCTTTACCTCATCGATTGTGAGGTAGTAATTGTTGTTTTGTTTTAGTTCATACACACATGCTTTTAGTGGGTTCGTATCAGGTTTTTGATGCCCACTGGTTGTTTTCTTGTAGAAAGTTAAGTACTTGGAAGATGCTAAATCTGTTTCCTTGTGAATGATTGGTCTTACTTTCTCTTTGGGAAGATTTTTTGATAAGATTGCATGTTAGTTACTCTTAAAAATATAAAATGTCATTTGCCTATTTCATTCATAGCATATTTCACAACAAAATTCATTATATTTTAAGGAACGTAAAAGCTATTTATATACTTAGATTCAATCTAGAGTCATGCATATCATGAGTTATCTTAGCCCGATGTTTATGCTCATGTAGGATGTTAATCAAATATAAGAAAAATATTTTTACGCACCATATATCCATATTTTTACTCATGGACTAGTTGATACACAAAGCTGAGGGATACGGCCACCCAAACTTTAACTAAATTACAGTTTTCTTCATATTAAACTTATGGATTTCATATAAAATTGTAGATTTGGGGTCTTGCCTGAGTGTATGCAGTTATCCCCTCCACAGCGTGGTATCATGACGTGTGTTTTCTATTACTCAGATATGTTGTTTATTTGCGGAGTAAATGCAGGTGGTGTAACTATAGTTGTGTAACCACTATAAATCTTGTGTGCTTTTGTGTGTTGTGATTTATTTTCTATTCTTAGCACTAGTTTGTTGAAAAAATTTAAAAAACCTAAAATCAGCAAAGCATCTATTCAACTCCACCCCCCACTAACTTACTTTGGCTTCCCATAATCCTTTAGCGGGTAATAAAAATTTTTTCAACAACAAATGTTTTATGCATAGAAGGATTAAAACACAATTTAATCTCGTTTATACAACATTATGACAAAGGTCTAAACATATTATTGAGTCTTCTACAAATTTGTGCAAAATAATAAATCCTAAAACAAATGATGGCATGCACTCTGCACCTAAAACACGTAATGTTTAAATGATTGCCTTTCATGACCTCTCACATGCATCTTTAAAGGGTTTAAATTCAAAAAAATGAAGAATTATAGTTTTGGCATAGGCGACTTGGTCACTCTAGCACCAAGTGGATTTTAAAATGTCCAAAAGTTAAATTAATTAGGGGTTTACCAATGATAAATGAAATTTTTTCTTACCTCCAAATCTAATTCATTTTCTTAATTCACTAAATTATGTAATCGTATACAAAATGAACTAGATTTGAGAATTAAGTGTATATGCTCAGGTTATGGAGATAACTTAAAGATCAAAAAATCACATATTTCTTTTGCAATCTAGGCATCAAACATTATTATTCTGCTCCATGCACCCCACAACAAAATATTCGGGGGACAGAAAAAATATAACCCTTCGGGAACTAGCACGCACAATGTTGTCTTAGTATGGGTTGGCTAGATCCTTTTTAGTTGATGTAGTAAACACATCGTGTTATGTAAAAAATCGAGTCATGCTTCCCCCGATTTTAAAATTAACAACATATGAACTTTACTATCAAATGAAACCAAATATATCATATTTTTATGTTTTTGGTTGTAAACACTTAGTTTTACATACTAAAGGCATAATAAGGAATTTTAATGAAAAAATCGATGAAGGAATATTTCTTTGATTCTCTTCAATCAGTTAATCATATAGAATGTATAATAAAAATGTCGAGAACGATTGAAGAGTCCATTAATGTCAAATTTGATGAAATTATTTATTTTGTTGATCCTAATCTTGTAGGAAATGAAGAGGAACCCTCTTCACATATAGAACTTGAGGATGACAAAGCGCTTGGCAGAGGTGATGAGAAAGAGGAGGAATAAGAAGAGTTTGTGCCTCCAAGTTTGTTAAGATATTAAAATGATGATCCAAGGGATCTAGTCATTGGAGAAATTTCAAGAGGGAAAATGCCTAATTCTTCCTTTTATGAAACTTTTTCAAATATATGCTTTGTATCTATAATTGAAGCCAAAACTTCTTCCACCGCATTACAAGATGAATTTATGTTTATTCCTATGAATTAAGAATTAAATAAATTTGAACGTAATAGGTTTTTGAAATTAGGGGAAAGACCATAAAGTCAAATAGTTGTATTCATAAAATGTATATTTTTTAAAAAAATAGATTGTGAATCTTTCATTAAAAGGAATTAAACAAGATTAGAAGTATAAGGTTATTCACAAATCTAGGGGGTAGATTTTGATGAAACATTTGCACCTGTTGCTCACTTAGAATATATTTGTATTTTTCTTGATTTTGTGAGTTATAAAAGATTTATATTGTAAGACCTTCTCACCCGGGAAGGTCGTCACTACAAGACGCCGATTCTGCCGGCCAAATCGATCTCTACTGTAGCATAAGTATAGAAGCAAGTCCACAGAAATCACATATATAGAAAAATAAACTCCATGAAGGGAGTGTCCACATATAGTACATATAATGAAAATCTCGGGCTTATGCCCGGAACATCAAGTCCTCACTACAAATCACTCATCGCGGAAGCAAACTAATACAACTACTGGTGTTCGGGACTCACAGTCCCTGTTGTCTGGACTCCATTGCTAGAATGTCCGATCTCCCAGCGTGCCGACCTCCGGGGCTGCCCCTCCATGCTGGGCTCCGTGGTCCCCTAAATGATGTGATTCGAAAACCGTTAGTCTAAAAGACTAAGTCCTATCGTCCCCCACCCCTTCCCCCATGGCTCCTAAGCACCGAGCGGGGAGAAGGAATGGAAAGGACATGAAGGTGGAGAATGTCAAATTGCAGATTGCAGCGGAACTAAACTAACAGTGTTAAGTGTGATAATCATTATACAAAATCTAAATAAGTAACCTTAACTTATGTGAAAACACATAAGCTAAGGGATCTCTTGCAGGGCTCCTATCGTATAAAAAGTTCCATACCGATTTATACGATAGGGTGTCGGTTTTACTAGCAGGCATAACATATAAATAATACTGAAGGAGAACCTTGACTTATAAGCACGCTCACACGAACTTATAGGCCAAGGGGTCGTTTTGCAAGGCCTAATGTATAGAGCGTCCCATACCGCTTATACATTAGGTGTCAGGTTATATGCAATGGTTATGCTATGAAATGCAAATATGCTATGATGTGAACATGCAACTGCAACTCACCCACTCGACTCTGTGCACACAGACCTTTAGTTCCCCCTTTCGGAGCTGTTACCTCCTAGGATACCTCCGTAGTGGCAGACGGAAGCGGTGGGTTGGGCCTCGCCCACCTCAAAACCAGTATTTGCACTACCGGTCTGACCTATCGTACGCCTCAATGCTTGGTACACTAAGAGGATGCCTGCGTACTCTTGCCAGCTGGCGCACCGGACTTCTGTTGGCGAAGTGTAAAACCACACTTGTCGAGTCAATGATATTGGTGTCGGTGCAACGAACTCCCCAATATCGAAGACCCGCCACCTTATACCTTTTATGCACATGCAATAGTTATGAGTCCAACAACAACCAAGCCAAAGCTCCCCGGACTAACCCGTCCGTCATACCCATCAACTGAGCCAAAGCTCACCGGACTATCCCGTCCGTCATAATCTACAACTGAGCCGAACCTCACCGGGCTACCATGCCCATTACCTTAACCACTAGGCTTATTGCCCGAGTAACCCAAACTATCTCTCGGGACACAGGGGTGTGAGAGTGTGAAATCCTAAGTTTACTACCTACTCCTCAATTTACTTTATGCCTACAACTTAGGTTTTACCCATTTCGTTTTCATATTACAGTAAACTATACCTAAGGTGATTTTGACCTTCTACTCTACGGGGAAGACGATCTTTCGTCGATCCCAAACACCACCTAACTTTTAGTCAAACCCTTCCCTAGCTCATCCAACCCTGAGTGATGAATTCATTCCTATAACCTCTAATTTTTGACTTATGTGCCTAACTTATACTCCAGATTATTTCTGTAGATTTACTATATGCAGACCACCAAGGTTTAATGTTATGTAAAATGGGAAGTATATCAAGTAATGATCCAATACTCCTATAATAATTAATGGAGGTCCATTATGACATTTATTGCCCAAATCCAGAGTTTTACAATTTTCCTATTTATCTAGGAATTTATTAAATATTTATAGTGGCCAAAGTCTCCAAGATTAAGCTGAAGGTACCAAATTTTGACAAGATAAAATCTCCCCAGATTTATGTTATACTTAATATAATCATTTAACCTAAGATACAAAATCTCGTAGTTTTTCAGCAAGGTTCAGGCCACTGATTTTTATTTAAATGGTATATTGCAATAATTCATAAAAATAATAAATAGGGCAATATTATTTCTGAAAAATTCAAGGATAACTCTAACATGATTGCAAGGGCCCATAAATGCTCTGGGTCAAATATCATTAGTGATTAAAGAGTGATAAGCTTCAAACAAATTAATATATAGTTTTTCCAAGATTGCTAAATGCACACCACCATGTCAAACTTCATGTAAAATAGGAGGTACATCAAATAATTATCCAATACTCTTATAATAATTAATGGAGGTCCATTATGACCTTTAAGCCCTAAATCCAGAGATCCAAAATTTTCCTTATTTATTTAATAATTTATTTAATTATTCTATTGACTAAAATTTCCAATAATGAACATGAAGTACCATTTTCAGTCAAGATATCATTCTACATATTTTTTATGTTATTCAAAATAAAGATATAACTCATCTTCCAAAATATCTAAATTTTTCAGCAAGGTTTTATCCCCAAATCATTATTTTATTTTAATCCTTAAAAATATACATTTAAAGAAATATAAAATACTATATGGCTTCCAAAACTTCAGAGAAAATTCAAGTATGAATCTAATGGCATTTAAATGGTTTGGGTAAAATTTCATAATTTATTTATCAGTATATGGACTAATTTAAATTATTGAATAATTCTATCATTTAACAAGCTTGTGAAGTAAGTACCTCAAATAAGTATCCAAAAATTTTCATAAAATTTATATATGCTTATAATGATTAAAAACATCCTCTGCCAAACTTTCATGACCTCCCAAGGGTCAGAGGGACCATAATAATTAGTTTATTAAATTGAGGCATCCCTTGTGTTTCAAATGAAGTACCATAAATATTATCCTAAAATTCCCAAATAAATTACCAGAGACTAATAAAATCCTTATTACCATTATACCAAAATTTCGCCTTATTTGGAAGAGTTTAACTAGCCTATTCTAACTCTACAAAGTTTGTGCCCTAAACTGGGGTTAGGGTTTTGTGGGTCCCAAACTTTTCAAAACACCCTAAGATTTTTACCAGAGGGTTATAGTTACCCTAAAACCATCCCTACAAAGTTTCATAGTCATACAAGGTGTTATGGCCATATGTCCTTCACAAGGTACAAAATCCCTTCCTTAGGGTTTGACCTAGGATCTTGGGCCAAATCAACTCCAATGCCCCCAAGTTTTCATTGGAAGGTGTATAAAGTTATGCCAAGTCAGTTTCCCAAATTTGAACCTCTGTTGAGGTGAATTGGACACTCTAAGCCAAAATTACATTTTGGACCAAAATGCCCTTCTTAGGGCAAGGCTAGGGTTTGCTTGATTCCCATTAAAATCACTTCCAAACTTAATGAAATTTTAACTAGAGGTCTATATTGACCTCATATACCTCTCACCAAAATTTGAATGAATTTAGAGTTCATTTGACCCATAAATTAATTTACCCCAGCATAATTAAATTATTTACAAAACTATAGGAAAATTATTCCAAAAAATTTCCATTTTTGGACAGAGTCTAGATATAGGGTAGAGTGACTTCTTGCCACAATTTCAGCTCATTTGAACCAGGGATGAAGTGTGAGCAATTAGTTTAATTACTGCCTAGTCATTTGTATAGACCCCACCAAAATGAGTGCCATGGTCAAAGCTGTCACCCAAATTTGTTAAAATTAATTTTGTATACAAATAGACTCAAGGGGCTACATTTTTGGTGTTGAACATTTTCTCTGAAAATGGCTCTAAGTATTTTTAATAATTAAAACAAATAAATACAAAATTCTGTGACAGATAATGAAATGATTCAAATATTTAACGTATAGTTTAATATCATTATTGCACGAATCTTGGCGCAATCCTGGACGGCATCCCGTCATCATCCCCGAACGCCAACGGCCAGGATTGCTCCTACCTAGGCCAACTTCCAGCGGCTACCGCAGGCGCTCCGGCAAACTCCCCAGCCGGCCACCGCCACCACACCTTCGTGGTGGTCGGGGCTATCTCCAGGCGGCGGCTTGGCCGCCGGGAAGCCCTATTCCGGCGATCCCGATAAGCTCAAATCCATGGAAAAACCAGGATTTTTTTGAAATGGATCGGGCTCAATTGAGCCCGAACCTTGGACCTAAGGATTGCTATGATTTATCCATGGAAGAAGGAGTGGAGGAGGACCTGTGGTGGCGGCTGTAGCCATGATGATCGCCCGATTGGCATGGTGGTGGCCGGTGGTGGTCGGATTGTTCAAAAATGGAGGAAAGGGCATGGCTTCTTCAGGAAAAGAGTGGGAAATACTCCTTGGACCTCACTGAATCTTTTAAAGAGGGAGAGGAGGGAGTTAGGTGGCTGAATTGCCATGTGCCATTTTTGGCCTAAGTTAATTTTGGCGGCTAGGTTGGTAGGGGGGTGGAGCTTGCTCTAACCAGTCCACAATGGTTGTTGCACTCCCCCTTGTCCTTCTGAAATGAATAGGGTGGTTGGGGAGGGGGGTGGAGGAGCACAAAGTCCTCCTTCCTTCTTCTTCCTTCTCTTTCTCTCTCCTCCATGGGTGAATTTCTCTCTCCTAGTCACCAAGCCTAAATTTTTGGCTCCTACATGTCCCATGGCAGCCCACAAGTCCATTTGGTAACTTAAGTCATGGTTAGCCCAATTGAAATGGGCTTGAGCTTGAGTTAGCCCATTTGGGCTAACTTGACCCAAGGTTGGACTAGGGCCCACCTAGGTCAATTTTATCCTTGAGATTTCTTTAATGGATCCTTGGTGACCCATTAGCCTCCCCTAGGGTCAAGGTGGGTTTGGATTGGCCCTTGGAGGTCACTTGGCCCTTAACTAGGGCACTTTGACCATTTTAGGTCAAGAGTTGAATTTGGTCAACCTAGTCTTTATGATTGGTCCCAATGAGTCCTTGGTGACCTATTGGCCTCTCACTAGGCCTATGAGGGTAGGGGTGGGGTCCATTTGGCTAAGGGACTGCAATTGACCCTTGTGTAGGTCAATTTGACCTATTTAGGGTTAGAGTTGACTTTGGTCAACTTAGCTCCCTTGACTACCCTCCATGGGTCCTTAGTGACCCATTGACCCCTACCTAGGGTTATGGAGGTATGGGTGGGGTATATTTGGCTAATAGACTGCAATGGACCCTTGTGTAGGTCAATTTGACATAGCTAGGGTTATAGTTGACTTTGATCAACTTAGCTCCCTTGACTACCCTCCATGGGTCCTTAGTGACCCATTGACCCCTACCTAGGGTTATGGAGGTATGGGTGGGGTATATTTGGCTAATAGACTGCAATGGACCCTTGTGTAGGTCAATTTGACCTAGCTAGGGTTATAGTTGACTTTGGTTAACTTAGGTCCTTTGATTGCTCTCCATGGGTCCTTAGTGACCCATTGACCCCCTTCTAGGGTTATAAGGGTATGAGTGGGGTCTTGGAGTCTTGGTGAAGCCCCATGATCACCTTTAACCAAGGTTTAGAAATCTGCTAAGTGCAGACCATAGTGGCCCTATTCACACCACCAGGTCCACTTGACTCTTTCTTGGGCTTCCTAGGGTTTTGTCATGACAAAACCACTCTTAGGGGTCTAGTTGGAAATGGGATGTTACATATATTATTTCAAATGTACGTAAAAAGTGAGTTTTCAATCAGGATTATAAAAGAAGAAGTTTATGTTGAGCAACCCAGCGATTTTATAAATGAAAAATTTCTTAATCAAATCTATAGGCTTGAAAAAGTGCTTTATGATTTAAAGCAAGTGCCCCGTACATGGTATGACTAGCGAACATCCTTCTTATTAAAGCAGTAATGTAAAATTTTAAGCACCAACACCATAGTATTTTTAAAGTATTTTAATTATGATTTTATTATTTTACAAATTTACGTTCATGATTTTTTTTTGGAGCCACTAATACAAAGTTGTGCAATGAAATAATAGTAGTGATGTAAAATGAATTTGAAATAAGCTTGGTTGGAGAACTAACCAACTTTTTAGGCTTTTAAATCACACAAAGAAATGATGGAATTTTCACAATCAAACCAAATATGTCCATTATATGCCAAAATGTTTTGGATTTGAAAATGTAAAACATGTAAGTACACCAATCTGTGCATCACTTAAATAAGGTCAAGATGAAGATAGAATTTAGATAAACAAAACTCAATAGCGAGTAATGATAGGATCCTTATTATACATTTGTGCTTTTAGACCTTATATTACATTTGTTGTATGCTTATTTTCTAGATTTCAAGCTAATCCAAAAGAATCTCATTAAAAAGCAGTGAAACCAATGTTTAAGTACTTATTCGATACATCCAAATTAGGATTATGGTATCCATACACTGATTCTTTTAATTTATATGACAAATTCGATTCATACTATGCTTATTGCTTGTTAGATACGAAAAGTTCTAGTAGCATGTATCATTTCTTAGGCCCTTCACTTGTATCATAGTCGAGTAGGAAACAAAATCCTATTGTCTTCTCCACTATTGAGGCCAAATACATCTCACTAAGAATTATTGTGCACAAGCCCGGTGGATGACCAAAACAATAGAAGACATTAGTGTCCATATCACTAATGTAGAACTCAAATGTGATAACAAAAAATGTTATAGACTTAACCAACAACCTTTTTCATCTCTCTAGATCCAGACACATAGACGTGAGACATCACTTCATTAGGTATGAAATTAAAAAGGAACATGTTCTTGTAAACTTCATGGCAACTGAATCTCAACTTACAGACATTTTCACGAAAGCTCTTCCCGATGCTATACTAGATAGTCCGTAATTTTAAAATGTGTGTAGGTAACTTAAAATCAACCATTTTTTTTCTTGATTTCATCGCTATACTAGATAGTGCTTATATTGTAAATTTCTATTCATGAAAAAGTGGATGCAAAAAATCTTGAAAAAAAACAAATTTTTAAGGAAAAGCCAAATCTCTGTTACAAAAGCCCGACATTTGTTTCTTCCATTGGCGCTAGCATACAAATTTATTTTTCATTAACTTTTTAAAATTATTGTTTTCAGTCATTTCATTATTTCCATTCTCTGAGTAGAACTAGACATAACAAAAAACATTTATGTTTTCCATAAAAAAAATAAAAAATCTATAAAAAAAATTGAAAAAAAACAAAAATATGCTCTTACTTCTTTTATTTATTATTTTTATTCACAAAAAATATGTTTTACTATAATTAAAATATTGTTTCAAAGTTGATTGGATTTATCTTTTCAAGATTAAAGTGCCATGTTTAATTTTCATTTTATGTCTTTTCAAACATTGTCTTACTTTTATAATGCCTTGAAAAGTATCTTCTAAACATGCAATGAAATTTATTATAGTGTACAAATGTAGGAATTGTTAGCATGCCTCTAAGTATGTGCAATGTTTTATGTTTGATAATGATTATTTCACTTACACATTTTTGATAACTTACATGTGTTACTAATTTTAAAACTTTCTTGATTGTGTAGTGTAATAGTATGAAATCTAAAATTGCATAAATAAATTACCTACACACCTTTGGAATGGTTTTTGCAATTTTATATTATTTCATGCACTTCTCTATTATAAAAAAGTGGTTTAAAAATTGAAATCATATTGTTTGCAAAACAAGTGAATTCTGAGTCCTTTGGTTGCGAATAAAATTTGAATAAAATCGATAAAGACAACTCCAACTGGAAATACTTACCCTCTTGTTAAGTCTTAAAGAGCATTGTGAGGTTGAGCATTTGGATATGAATTGTAAAGTGTCTTGTAGCTAACAACCTGGTACACTTTTCTTATTATACCAGATCACATATTAAAAATATATATATATATACTATTTAAAAGGAAGTATGGTGGTTATATAATTGAGTGAAGTATGTGAGACCTACTTTAGATCCTGTCCGTCCATAATTTAGATCACTATCTAATATACTTTATTTTGAACCTTTCCACAGTTTTCTTCATTTTGAATCATTTCACTTTATTTTAAATTCTTGGGGCTTGCAGAAACATATCCCCTCATTCTCGCTGCAACTTCTCTAATCTAAAGCTCAACTTCTCCCATAATCTCCCTACACCTCTTTGCAGTTGTCATCGCAGATGCTCTCTCCGCCTCTCTACCCCATTGACATTACCAAAGTTGATCTTATATCACAATGATACATCCCTAACTGATAAGGTACAACTTCATCTTCTCAGCTCTTCATCTCACCACTACATCCCTTACCGATTTCTCAGTGTTCTTTCGATGATCTTTACATCTCTACATTCTCTTCTTTTTGTTAGATCTTTTCTCCCTACCGCAACCACCACACTGCACATTTCTCTCACATTAAGAACCCCCTCCCCTTGGTGTTTTCTCTTCCAGATCTTCACCTTTACAACTTTGTAATCCCCGCTCTCAACACCTCTGCTATCGTCGATGTCGATGTTGATGCCGATAACCTCTTTCAATTCCGACCATAACTAATTTGCATGCTCCTCTTCTAAGTATAACACTCGACATTTCTTATTGCACCAAAACCTGTAACCATGCCTCTATCATCAATAAAGGTAATAGATGATGACTCTTCATTAAGCATTCCTTGCGACGGTGGCCATCCATTATGGAGTAACACATGTACCTATCTTCTACACCTTTCTCCTTTTCCTTAACACTCTTATTCTTTCTTTCATAAAAATCTAATGCGACTGGATCAACCTGACATTGAAACATCTAAAAGTTTTTGTTAGGGATCACTATTTGCTTCATCCATGTTCATACTTTATTTTCTCTCCAGGCTATTCTCAAAAGCAATGTTCTAATTAAATTACTACCTACGGTCTCAGAATTATCTCCTCTACAGCAGATTACTCAAAAAATACTCAAAAAATTCCATTACCTCCCAGTTTTGAAGAGGAATTTCATATCACAACACTACAAACACATATGTGAGCTCTTTTTTCCTTTTATGTGCGTCAATTTTGAGTTCTCGTATAAAATTAGGTTCTTCAATGTGTCGTATTTTGTCTTTATTGTAATTGCTCAAATATCCAAGCAATAAGTTTATTTTTCTTTAACTACAGTTCCAGGAAGTGGCCGGTTTATTCCTTGCTTCTATGATTATATATTTAACATGAACCTTCTATATGAATGATTAGTTCCAAGTGAAAGTCTTTGTTTTCAAGTGTAGAAAAACCACCTAGAGGGGGGGGGGGTGAATAGGTTTCTAGATCTTTACTATATCTTTTAAATTTTATAAATTTTTGCTGTGAGCGGTGATTTACTTCCTATTGCTTTCAAGACATTCACCCAGATGACATAACAATTTATAGTGGTCCCCAGATTATGGGTACATTCACGATCCCTCCCGCATTTCTAATAGTGTTTTAGACAAGGCACTTCTCCAATATCTCGCCTTTTAAGAGCTTACAATACGATCCTACAGGACCACTCAGTCTCCTCCAAGACTTACAACTCGGGCACATAGCCCTACAACTCAGTGATCAGAAGATCACCTACCCCAAGATAAAGGCCCTATAACTCATGCTGGTAGGACAGCCCTACACTAAGATTCTTAACAAAATCCTACCTCTAAAAATTAACTCTTGAATCCTACCTCAGATCTATAATAGATCCTACAATCTCAACCTTTATAACACAGACTTACATCTCAAATCCAAAAGGATCTTACAGAGAGAATTAGGTTTTAAGTTGATTTAACACCAGAGAAATGATCTCTATGTCTTTCTCCTTCTATCCTGAGAAAGATCAGTCCATGTTGCAACACCCTAGTTTGAATTTGGGTAAGGATCACTATGTCTTTAGGACAAATTAGATTAACCAATCCATGTATAGGTAAGGGTCATAGGATGTTCTAAGTCATAGACCCTCAGAGATTAAAGAAATCAGCCAAGAGAAATCAGTAAGGGAAGAAATCAGAATTCAACCTTGACATCGAGCTCAGATCGACGAGGTGAGTTCAAGCGTCGAGCTGAGATCGACGATCTCACTACTAGAAAACTGACTTTTAGCCACGGCAGATTGCCGTGGCTAAAAGTCCAAAACCGTGGCTAAAGACTTTTAGCCACGGTCTGCCCACGGAAAATGGGCGTGGGCAATACGAGCGTGGCTAAAAGTCCAAACCGTGGCTAAAAGTCCAAAACCGTGGCTAATACTGGACTTTTAGCCACGGTTCATTGTCGTGGCTAATAGTGGATTTTTAGCCACGGTTTAATCGTCGTGGTTAAAAGGCCACTCATAACATAAAAAATTCCGGCCGGCCGGCCGCCGCCGCCGCCGCCCGCCGCCGCCGCCGCCGCCGCCGCCGCCAGGCCGCCGCCGCCGCCCGGCCGCCGCCGCAACCGCCGCCCCCCACCCGGCCGCCGCCGCCGCCCGGCCGCCACCGCCGCCCGGCCGCTGCCGCCCAGCCGCCGCCGCCGCCGCCCGGCCGCCGCCGCCGCCCGGCCGCCGCCGCCGCCATATTTATTTCAAAGGCTAATTGAAATAAATTCCTTATAAACCCAAAAATCTCATTTTGTTTTGCCGATGTGGGACTAAACGATGCCACGACCTTTTGCCACGGTTCAGGCAAACCGTGGCTAATACTAGACTTTTAGCCACGGTTCAGGCAAACCGTGGCTAAAAGTCCAGTATTAGCCACGGAATAAAACCGTGGCTAATACTCACTATTAGCCACGATTTTTCCCCGTGGCAAAAGAAACCGTGGCTAAAAGCCATTTTTCTAATAGTGTCTCTGAGCTCAGGTCCACAAGGCATCGAACTCCGTTCGACGACCTCCAAGCTCAGATCGACGTTTTCTATCCCAGACCAGCTCCAATATCTCTGAGCTCAGATCGATGATAGTTGAGCTCAGATCGATGATCATCTTGTTGAGATCGACGATTTCTTCCATCACACTAAACCCAAGTTCCTAGGTAGATTTTCAGGATATTCTTGGTCTAATCAAAGTGAGCTGTTCATATTCCAACACAGCTTTATTACAGAACAGTTACAAGAATGCAGTTATGGAGATTATAGCCGTTGGAGTAACTAAGTGGCAGCAGTAATAAATGCATGAATTAAAATGACCATTGGCCTCCTATCAGAATATATACACAGAGATATAGAGGACCAAAGAAGAAGAAAGAGAGAATAGTGGAGAGAAGAAAGTAGTAAAGGAATCAGAGTTCCAGGAAGAACTCAACATCACCTGTACAGCCAGTGCTCTTCTCAAGTCTACTGTTCCAGGAAGCCAGAAGAGACAAGTACTCTACATCAGTCTGAAGACTTACTGGAAGATCAACATCATCAAGGATTCATCATTGACACTCTAAAACTACTCACATTTCAGCCTTTGCTGAAATCATCATTTGCAGGAGCAGTAATATATTGAAGACCTATCACCCTTTGCAAAGCTTCCACTCCTGAACCTCTGCAAATCTCAGGGGGAGCTTTGACAACATCATCAAATCCACTTGTGCTTCTCTTTGATTGTTGAACAGAGAAGACAACATAAACTCTCCCTTCCCCACTGTACAAAGGGTTCTTGAACTCCCTTCAAAAGTTCTGCTTGGTTTCTGAGACCTTGTCAAAACTCAGTGGTGGCAAGACACCTGATCAAAAAATACAGTTTTGTTTTTGAGCACCTTATCAAAAGCTCATTGGTGCCCAGTACACCTGATCAACTCTTCCTGTAGTGGATTCCTACCTAGGGTGGTAGAAGATTTGACTACCCAAGTTTAGGGGAACCACTATAAAATTCTTGTGTTGTCTGGTTTGTCTTTATTCCTTTTCTTTATTATTCTTGCTGTGTGTTTGCTCTAATCTCTAGGATAGATCTCACTTTCAATTGGTATCAGAGGCATGTTGGTTATTCAACAACTAGATCTTCACTAGTTTGGTTGTTTATATAGGCTAACACTTGAACCAAAAGATCTCTTTTTTGATCCATCCTAGTTAGATTAATCATTTTGTTTTTCACATAGCAAGAATATGGAATATTCTAGCACCAGACCTCCTAAGTGCAACATAAAAAAATTTCCACTTTGGAAGAAAAGAATTAAGTCATTTATAGAAGATATTGATGAAGAAATATTTTATGCCATTATGACAGGTCTCCTAACCTCAGCAACAACAACTAAAAGGGCTTGGCTAACTGATGCCAGAGCCATGAATATCCTAGCACAGTCATTATCTGATGACTTGTTCCAAGAAGTTGTTGAATGCTCAACAGCTAAGGAGATGTGGGATGCTCTTCATCAAATGGCTTCTGAACAAGTGGATGGAATAACAGAAAGAAGCCACAACATCTTATTTGAAGGAGGAGAATCAGTATCCCTAGATGTTATTTGGGATGTATCAGATGATGAATCATCATTTTAAGATGAAGAGGAGAAAGCAAGGGCCAAAAAATTCTGCTTATTGGCCATCAATGCTTCCTGCAGCAGTTTAGAGGCTGAACAAACAAAAGGAAAATCAAAACATGAAGAGGATCAGGTATTATCTAACTTTGTTTTCAGTTCAGTTTACTTAGAACTTCAATTTTGCTGCCAAGATTCAATAAAACCTGAGGAGGAAACAAAACTTCACAGAGGAATGTTTTCAGAATATATTCAAAGGAAGAAGAAACATTTTAATCGATGAAAAGAGTTCAGACCGTCGAACTCAGATCGACGACCCTATATAAAATCGTCGAACTCAGTCTGCTTTTTCATAAATTTGATTTATAATTATAAGGATAAACTATTTAAAATATTTTCAAATCCTTTTTCTATTTGGAAAAAATTTATTAGGAAACATCTTTTCTTAGGGCTGCTTCTATCTTTTTGATATCTTGTTCAAAATTATGTTAGGATTTCTGTAAGAGAATTCTCTGTCAGATAACTTTTTATTTCTTATAGATTTTTTTCTAAATTCATCTAGATTAAGTCCTCTACTCTAGTTGTATTGGTCAGCAGTCATCATGGCACTGAGTTTGAATCTCTTCTGATGAAAAGAAATTCTATATGAAGGAAGATATCAGACTTTGTTTTTCAGATTCAGAACCTTAATAAAATTTTCTGGACAGATATCATTTTTTGGCTAACATATCCTTTCCAAGGAAGGAGCAATCTCTACCATAGCTTTCTACAGGTATCATCTATAAGAGTTAGCTGGATGACTCAATCAAATTCCAATTTTCATAGTCATCCCAGCCTCCTCTAGTCACAGTTACTGCATCAACATAGGGGGAGTTTTGTAAAGCTAGCAGCAGTCAGTTTTAACAGCGACAGAAGACATCGATGCAAAAATTTTATTTTTATATCTTATGCTTTGTAATACTTATTGTAATATTTTCATTTTCATGTAAATAGTAATCCTAACCCAAATAGGGGGAGATTGTTGGAACACCCTTGTTTGTATTTAGGTCAGGATCACTATGTCTTTAGGACTAATTAGATTGACCCATCCATGTATAGCAAAGGGTCATATGATGTGCTAAGTCAGAGGCTTTCAGAGATTGAAGAAATCAGCCAAGAGAAATCAATCAGGGAAGAAATCAGAATTCAACCTTGGCGTCGAGCTCAGATCGACAAGATGAGTTCAGGCATCGAGCTGAGATCGACGATCTCTGAGCTCAGGTCCACAATGCGTCGAAATCCATTTGACGATCTACGAGCTCAGATCGACGTTTTCTGTCCCAGACCAGCTCCAATATCTCTGAGCTCAGATCGACGATAGTTGAGCTCAGATAGATGATCATCTTGTTGAGATCGACGATTTCTGCCATCACACTGAACGCAAGTTCCCAGGTAGATTTTCAGGATATTCTTGGTCCAATCAAAGTGAGCTGTTCAAATTCCAACACAGCTTTATTACAGGACAGTTATAAGAATGCAGTTATGGAGATTATAGCCGTTGGAGTAACTAAGAGGCAGCAGTAATAAGTGCAAGAATTCAAATGACCATTAGCCTCCTATCAGAATATATACACAGAGATATAGAGGAACAAAGAAGAAGAAAGAGAGAATAGTGGAGAGAATAAAGTAGTACAGGAATCAGAGTTCTAGGAAGAACTCAACATCACCTGTACAGCTAGTGCTCTTCTCAGATCTACTGTTCCAGGAAGCCTGAAGAGAAAACTACTCTACATCAGTCTGAAGGCTTACTGGAAGATCAACATCATACAAGGCTTCATCATTCACACTCAAAGAGAAATCACATTTCAGCCTTTGTTGAAATCATCATTTGCAGGAGCAGTAATACATTGAAGACCTATCACCCTTTGCAAAGCTTCCACTCCTGAACATCTGCGAATCTCAGGGGGAGCTTTGACAATATCATCAAATCCACTTGTGCTTCTCTTTGATTATTGAACAGAGAATACAACATTTACTCTCCCTTCCTCACTGTACAAAGGGTTCTTGAACTCCCTTCAAAAGTTCTGCTCTGTTTCTGAGACCTTGTCAAAACTCAATGGTGGCAAGACACCTGATCAAAAAATCCAATTTGGTTTTTGAGCACCTTATCAAAAGCTCATTGGTGCCCAGGACACCTGATCAACTCTTCCTGCAGTGGATTCCTACCTAGGGTGGTAGAAGAATGGACTACCCAAGTTTAGGGGAACAACTATAAAATTCTTGTGTCGTCTGGTTTGCCTTTATTTCTTTTCTTTAGTTTTCTTGTTGTGTGTTTGCTCTAATCTCTAGGATAGATCTCACTTTCAGTCAAGATTTCTTCTTCACAGCTCCATAAAATATTCTTCAAGATTTGCTCAACTTAGGCTGTGAAGTGGCCGTAGTTAGGGTTAGCCTTTGGTGCTCCTTCTTTCTTATTGATGATGATGAAGATGATAATAGCTTACAGGAAGAACTTTCAGGTCGATTGAATTGAACTTCTACAAAAAGTTTATTTCATTCCGTCGATCTCATTCCACTTATCTTCCGCCGTGCAATGGCTATCTTGACATGTGTGACCAGCTTTAATTGTTGGTATATAGCCTCCTTTTATATAATATATAATACAACAACTATTGGTGCCATCAGTGGTTTATTCCAACTTTCCCACAATGAGTTTGAATTCCGTAGACTTTTGTTGACTTTTGCTGACATCAACATCTGCGGACTTAGACAAATTCTCAGTTTTATCCCAAGCGTTGAGTGCGTTGAGTGAACTGGCTTCACTCAACGCATCTAAACTTAGCTAAATTCTCTGCACCATCAGGCGTTGAGTGTGTTGAGTGAACTGGCTTCACTCAATGCCTCTGGACTTCATCAATTCCTCTTCCTGGCTTAGGTGTTGAGAACGTTGAGTGAATGGCCGTCACTCAACGTTTTTTACCTTGGCCAAACTTCCTGCAAAGCCAGGCGTTGAGTGTGCTGAGTGAACCTTCATCACTCAATGCCCCTGGACTTTGCCGCTTTACTGATTGCCTTTCTTAATGCTGAGTCATTGAGTGAATTTGCTTCACTCTACTCTTCTATACATAGCCGCAATTCTGAAATCTTCCAGATTGCTTAGGCATTGAGTGCGTTGAGTTAACTGGGTTCACTCAACGCTTCTGAATTTATTTGATTTCTGTCTCCTTTCTTCTTAGGCTTTGACTACAGCAGCATGACTCAACACTTCAGCTCAATTTGCGTTGAGTGAACTGACTTCACTCATTGCCTGTGGATTTAGCCGCAATATTGTCTCTGCAAGCTATTAGGCTTTGACTATCCTGTATTTACTCACCGTTTTTTTCTATTCGACGTTGAGTGAACTGGTTTCACTCAATGCCTGTGGACTTAGCCGTAATATTATCATTGCAACCTGCTTGGCTTTGACTATCCTTTCTTTACTCACTGCTTTTGCTATCTGGCATTGAGTGAACTGGCTTTGCTAAATGTCTGTGGAATTTGACAATTTTCATCCTTTTTAGCATCATTCTTTCTTATCTGGCATTGAGTGAACTGGCTTCACTCAACGCCTGTGGAGTTAAACAAATTATTGTCTCTCCACTCCTCTATCTTGTGACCACTTATCACAACCAATTGGAATACCTATCCAACCTTGCATGCATGAACTTAAACATACATCAAATACAACTATGTGTATACCATTCACTTGTTTGACTTCTACAAATCTAGGATATTGTGAGCAATGGACCAAACAATCTCCCCCTATTTGAAGAAGTCAAAAATCTCAAACAGAATTCCTAGTCAGTGATATACACTAACATATGCAGCAGATAAAACAGTGAATTGTCAAACTTAACACCATATAACAAGAGTTATAACAAAAGTATCAAGTTATAAGATACCACACTTTCCTTGCCTGTAGGTGATGATGGTCACTTGTAGCTCCCCATGTCTTGTTGCTTAATGCTTGATCATTGCTTTCTTCCCAACAATCTCCCCATTTACCTTTCTTGCAGGGTGATCATTACTACTCCCTGCTCCCCATATTTTGCGGTATAGCCTTGATCATTTCATTGATCCCTTCCTTCTCCCCCTTTTTGACGTTAGTAAAATAGTGAGGGGGGTGCTGGCCTCTGATTATCTTCTCTCCCTCTTTGATTTCAGATAATCAACTATTGCACCCCCTCAACTAGAGCATATTCTATCATCCATTCTGATAGACTCTTGAACCACTTGGAGAGCTTAATACCACTGAATGTATCTTCAACCTGCAGGAAGTTGTACAACCTGCAACAAAATTAATATGAGGAGCATCTGTAGCTAGACCAAGTTCAACATACCTAACTCAAACTTTAAGGTGTTGAACTTTATTTCATCTAGTTTCTTAGTAAAGATGTCAGCCACCTGCTTGTTTATAGGGACGAACTAAAGACAGATATCTTCACATTCCACATGATCTCTTATAATGTGATACCAAATCTCTATGTACTTAGTCTTGCTGTATGAGATAGGATTCCTCGCTTTAGAGATTGCACTAGTAGAGTCACAAAATAAAGGACTTCTACTTATCTAGAGGTTATAGTCCTGGAACTGATGCTGGATCCACAGCAACCGTGCACAACAGCTCCCAACAGCTATGTATTCTGACTCTAAATTTGATATTGTCAGACTTGTTTGCTTCTTACTACTCCATGACACTAGTCTTCCTCCCAAGAGCTGATAGGTGCATGAAGTGCTTTTCCTGACAACTTTGATGCCTGCAAAATGTGCATCTGAATAGCCTGTTAGTTCAAAATTCCTATTTCTAGGGTACAATAAGCCATGATCTAGTCTGCCCTTAAGATAACATAACATCCTCTTAGCAGTAGAGTAGTGAGATTCATTAGGGTAGGCCTAATACCTAGCACAAACACATGAACCATATATGATGTTTGACATACCTTTAGTAAGGTATAAAAGGGATCTAATTATCCCTCTATATAATGTTTCATTAACAGATTTCCCTACCTCATCATTGTCTATAGGAATACTTAATCCCATGGGAGTTTTCATAGTAGAGGCATTCTAAATAACAAACTTTTTGATCAATTCCCTAGTGAACTTAGAGTGGGATATGGACAAGCCATCATCAGTCTGTCTTACTTGGAGGCCCAAGAAGAACTTGAGCTCACCCATACTTCTCATCTCTAACATCCCTTTCATAAGTTTAGCAAACTTCCTGCAAAGGTTGTCATCAGTAGATCCAAAGATTATGTCATCTACATAAATCTGGATTAGAATAATCTTTCCCTTAGATTCCCTTAGGAATTGGGTCATGTATATCTTCCCCCTTGTGAATTTGTTCTCAATAAGGAAGCTAGACAATGTCTCATATCATGCTCTCGGGCATGCTTCAACCCATATAGGGATTTCCAAAGTCTATAAACAAATTCAGGTGTGTTAGAGTCAACAAAACCTGGATGCTGCTCAACATAAACCTCTTACTTTAAGTAACTATTAAGAAAGTATGACTTCACATCCATCTTGTAGACTTTGAATCCTTGGTATGCAGCATATGCAAAGAACAGTCAGATTGCTTCCAATACTGCTACTGGGGCAAATGTTTGATCAAAATAAATACCTTCTTCTTACATGTTGTAACACCCCATTAATCTCAAAAAGCCAAAGTGGGATTCAGGTTGGCTGACACGGCCTGAGACACTGGCGTGTCTCAGGGAGTGTCAGGTGTACACGGCCTAGGACACGAGCGTGTCCCAGGGCGCGTCCCTAGTCTCGACAAGTACTCGAGACTTGATCGTCGAGTGTGGAACACGGGACACGGGCGTGTCACAGGGGCATGTTTGGCACACGGCTAGGGACACGGGCGTGTGCCTTGGCCGTGTCCTGCTTGGGTTATTTTGGAGATCATGTTATAGGGGTGACACGGCCAGGGACACGGCCGTGTAATGTGTGACATGGGCGTGTCAGGCTTGACACGGGCTTGTCAGGCTTGACACGGGCGTGTCAATACCCGTGTTCTGATTTATTTTCAGTCGGTTGTGCACCACTTCAGGAACACGGCCTGTGACACAGGCGTGTCACAACCCGTGTTCGGCCCAGAAAATCAAATTCAGGGCTGATTAGAGCCGTTCATTTTCTTTTACCAAGATCCAATGGTCTGGGCTCTTCCGTGGGTTGATAAGGCTGGGATTGAAGAAGAGAAAGCTCATTTGAGTTTCATCATTCTCTTTCTAAAGTTAAGAGAGATAGGAGAGCAAGATAAGGAAGAAGAAGAGGAATCCGGCCGCCGGTGGTGCTGCGGTGGTCCAAATTGCGAGCCGAGTTCTGATTTGCGTAGGCAAGGCTGCTGCGAAGTCTTTTATCCGTCTAAATTCTCTCCATGGCTCCGAGGCGACTTCCAAGGGTATCGATTTCCATCTTGGACATGTAAGATCCTACTTTCCTGCATTTGCATAGGGAAAACCCGTCCCCACGAGTGTGCGGTGGGTTATGGTGTCCCTTGGGGTAGATATGTGAAGTCCCCCTTATTTGAGTCCGGAATCTGAGTACGGATCTAGGCATGCTGTGTGAAACTCATCTAGACGTGCTGGTCTGGATTGGTGATGCTTGTTTGCATTCAGAGGAATCTCTGAGTATTTGATTGTTTGTGTGCAATCTGTGGTGTATACCTATCGCTTGGTACAGCAGGAAGTACTGGAGGAAGTCCAGGAAATTGTGAGAGTTGGTTCAACTCTTGTGACCGTGAGTGTCTCTTTACGTGGTGTTGAGCCGTTGGGCTACAACTATATAAAATGAGGCTTTGTGCCGAACAGGCAAGGTGAAACCGACCTGCGCCTTTATTTGTGGCCTCAGGTACGATGTACTTGGTAGTGGCAAGGCGATTTAAGCAATGGGGGGTGGCTAATCTGTACCTGCGTTATGTTGGTTGGACATGAGAGCGGCAAGGCATTGGGCTTTCGTCAGCGGCATAATGAGAGTCTTGGGCCGTCGTTCCAGACTAAATGCTCATTGGTGGGATCTGGTGTTTCCGGTACACACGAATGTGCCCTAAGTGCACGGAGCGTCGGGCCATCATGCCGACGTTTGTGATATGTATTGAATGTGCGGTTGTGCACGTCTTGCGTGGGTTACTATACATACTATTGAAACATGCTTTGCAGGGATGGAATTCCGCTGCCCCGTACCAGGGGCAGGGTCGTTATAATTGGTCAGCTGAATGCCGACCGTTGCCCTGTTTAACACTGCTTGTTGGATTGGTTCTTGCAGGTGCAGGAGGTGTTGGTCCGAGAGGGACTTAGCGGGCTGAAGCCCAAGCTGCGTTGCTGCCTTAGAAGGCTTTATTTTGTTTCATCTTGGTCATGTGTGGCCGGCCTGCGTGCCGATGTCTGTAAACCACACCTTGTTAAGAGAAATTTTGTAAGGCCTTAAGGCCAGATGCTTTGGTTGTATACATTCCTATGTTTTAGTGGACAGTCCTTGTTACTCTTGAGTTCAAGTTTTCAACCGTGAAGCTTCCGCAAGAATGCTCTGTGTTAGGATGCGTTGGTTTTGATATTATTTCGTAGCGTCTCCGCCTGTTTATGGAATATGGTGTGGGGCCCCGGCAAGATCCTCTATTAGATTCTTCTTGACGGGTAGAGGTGTTACAATTTGGTATCAGAGGGAGGTTTCGATCCTCCAACCTGTGGGTTATGGGCCCACCACACTTTCGCTGCGTGGTGTTACAATTTGGTAGAGGTGTTACAATTTGGTATCATCTTGTTGGTCGATCTCTTCCGAATTCGCGGACGAATTCTTTTTATAGGTGGCGAGCACGTGTCAGTGCTTTCGTTATAACACTTAACTTGAACTCAAGAATGTCCACTTAGGAATGCAAATACACTAGTTTGTTGAACCTGTGTATTCTTTTTGTATGTTTGCTGTTTTACTTGGTCGCTAAATTGTGTGTTTTACACATATAGGTGACTAGAAGTGTTGCGGGTCAATCCAAACCTCAACATTCTATAGAATGTACGGCACAAGATGAGGTGCCCACACCTCCTCCATCCGCTGAAACGGTACGTTTCATCACGGAAACGGTACTTGCTGTAATGAATGCTCAGCAGGCTGGGAAGGCACGTCCTGTAGTGGTGCCAACGCATGCTGGGGTACGACAAGAACCAGTAGAAGATGTAGTTTATCCGCGGGCAGCAGATCAATAATTGAAGCAATTCTTGAGCTTCAATCATCAACAATTTACTGGGGAAGCATCACCGGCCCAAGCAGAGGATTGGATTGTAAGGAACAAGAGGATCATTGAAGCGATCAAGGTTGAGGATGGACAGAAGGTTATGTTGGCCACTTTCCTATTGGAAGGAGAGGCTCGTTTATGGTGGGATGAGATTTAACTGCATCACTTGGCCGGTAGACAACTTGCAGAGGTCTCGATACACAAATTTTCTCGGTTGTTCTTGGTACAACATCTACCAATGCAGCAAAGGATATCGATGGAAATGGAATTTCAACGGTTAACCCAAGGAGATCGTATTGTGGATGATTATCTGCATGAATTCACACGTTTGGGAAGATATATGAGTACAATCTTCGTCGAAGAAGAGCGTAAGACTAATAGGTTTTATGCGGGACTGCGAGATGAGCTGCGGTATTTTCTCTCGAGTTCTGTGAGTCAGGGATTTCAAGCCTTAATTTGTACGGCTTTGTCTTTGGAGACGAACATGAGAAGAGGGAAGGAAAAAGGGACCTTGGCTGTGACAAAGCCATAGTTCAAGCCACCGCATCCGAAAAAGTTTGGGTACCGTAAGAGATGGGGAAAGAAGTCCAAGTCTACTGGACAAGCTCCTTCTGCGACTGTGACAGAGAGATCTGGGTATGGATCTCGTGCTTGTTTTACGTGCGGGAAGTTGGGACACTTCGCACGTGATTGCCGAGTTGGTCCTCTAAAGGGTGACAAGAAGACGGGAGCGTCTTATGTGGAGAAAGGGAAGACTGTGGTGGAGTCTTCTGCCTCGCACGCGCAGCCCAGGGTCTTCAACCTTGGATAACAAGAGGCCATTAAGAAGGCGGATGTCGTCTCAGGTGCGCGCAGTTTTTAATGTTATTTTATACTATGTGCTGTGCTTGTTTTGATTGTGATGTTTTAGGGTTTTTCCTTATACGAGAGTATCCGTCGCGAGAACTATTTGACACAGGTGCTTCACATTCATTTCTGTCTGAAGATTTCGTCTTTCGTGTCGGGGTACCAATCCGGACTATGACAGACAGTGTAAAGGTGTTGTTACCTAACGGATTTTTTATGTGCGCGGATAAATCTTGTGGTCTTGAGGTCAAGATTGGGAGTCGGGAGTTCAAGGTGGTAACATTAGTATTGTCGATCAAGGAATTTGATATAATCTTTGGTATGGACTGGATATTAGAGCAGCGTGCCTGTATAGATTGCACTTCAAAAGAGGTCACACTCGGGCAGAATAACGAACAAGAGACCAAGTTCATTGGTATACAACGGATGAGTGGGATGTTTTTATCTGCTCTCCAAGTCGTTAAGGCAGCTCGGAAGGGTGCAGAGTTATTCTTCACACTCGTAGAGGCGGTGGCGCCGAAGGCCAGTGTGAGTGAAGTGCCGATTGTGTCGGAGTATGCTGATGTGTTTCCAAAGGACCTTCTGGGGATACCTCGCCAAAGGGAAATCGACTTCGCTATCGATCTGGTGCCGGGTGCGAAACCTGTGGCCCGTTCGCCGTATCGGGTAGCGCTAAAAGAGATGGCCGAACTTAAAGTTCAGTTGCAAGAGTTGTTGGAGCAGGGATACATACGCCCAAGTATGTCACCTTGGAGAGCGCATGTTCTTTTTGTGAAAAAGAAAGACGGTGGTTTGCGGCTATGTATCAATTATTGCGAACTGAATAAGCTGACGGAGATAACAAGTATCTGATTCCATGAATCGATGACTTGTTCGATCAGCTAGCAGGCTCAACCGTCTCTTCCAAGTTGGATTTGAAATCTGGGTATTACCAATTACGGATTAGGGAATGTGATATTCCCAAGACAGCGTTTGGCACACGCTACAGTCATTATGAGTTCACAGTGATGTCGTTCGGCTTATGTAATGCGCCTTCAGTATTCATGGATCTCATGAATCGAACGTTTCGCGAATACTTGGATCTGTTTGTGATTGTGTTCATTGATGATATCCATGTGTACTCATAGTCGGAGGAAGATCATGCAAACAATTTGCGGTTGGTATTGCATACCTTACGGAGAAATAAGCTATATGCCAAGTTCTAAAAGTGTGAGTTCTGGATCTCGTCGGTGGCTTTTCTAGGCCATGTGGTAAGTGGAGAGGGCATAGTGGTGGATCCGACAAAGATAAGTGTCATTCGTGATTGGCCAGTGATGTCTTCGGTGGCCGAAGTCAGGAGTTTTCTTGGACTGGCAGGCTACTATAGATGACTTGTTGCGAACTTCTCCCGGATTGCTTTGCCTTTGACTACGTTAACGAGAAAAGATCAGAAGTTCGTTTGGATGTCGGAGTGCGCGCGGGCTTTTGAGGAGCTAAAAGGTCGTTTGACCATAGCGCCTGTTTTGATGTCGCCATTTGGTTCAAATGGTTTTGAGATATACAGCGATGCGTCAGGAATCGGCTTAGGCTGCGTTCTCCTGCAGTTTGGCAAGGTGATCGCTTATGGCTCACGTCAATTGAAAGTGCATGAACGTAATTACCCCGTCCACGACTTGGAATTCGCAGCGGTGATCTTTTCGCTAAAGTTGTGGCGGCACTATCTTTATGTCGTGAAGGTAGATATTTATACAGATCATAAAAGTCTAAAGTATCTGCTCGATCAAAAGGATTTGAATATGCGACAAAGGAGGTGGATGGAATTCCTAGGGGATTATACCTTCGACATTCACTATGTTCCCGGAAAGGGAAATGTGGTCGCTGATGCCTTGAGTCATCGGACTCCGGTGCGGGCAAGTTGGTTGCGGATACATGATGAGCGTCTAATCCAGGAGTTGGAAGCGTTGGAGATATCTTATGTGGAAAGGGATTCTTCGGCCGATGCATGCTTGAACTGGATGGAGGTTCAATATGACCTTGCGGACAAAGTTCGGCAGGCAACGGAGTTTGATGAAAGTCTCCAACGCTATGCAAAGGAGGGGTCTGGTGACCAATTCTCCTGGGATGATTGTTTATTACGGAAGGATGGCCGATTGTGCGTCCCTTGTGCGGGTAAATTGCGAGAAGAATTGTTATATGAAGCACACTTTACAAAGTACTCAATTTACCCTGGGAGCACAAAAATGTACAAGGACATGAAGAAATTGTTCTGGTGGCCTGGTTTAAAGAAGGACATAGCCGCGTATGTGGCTAAGTGTCGTACTTGTGCTTTGGTAAAGGCAGAATGTCAACGACTGAGTGGTTTCCTGAAATCGTTGCTGGTTCCGTAGTGGAAGTTTGAGGATATTTCTATGGATTTCGTGCACGGATTGCCGAGATCTAAACGTGGGAATGACTCAATCTGGGTGATTGTAGACCGGTTGACAAAGATGGCTTACTTTCTACCGAACAAGCGGGACGATTCTGTGGAAATGTTGGCAAATCTCTATGTGGAGCAGATTGTTCGATTGCACGGTGTTCCCCGGAGCATCGTAAGTGACCGAGATGGGCGATTAACTTCGAAAGATTGGAGGCTAATTCATCAGCTGTTGTGCACGAAGTTAGCATTCAGTACGGCCTTTCATCCGCAAACGGATGGCCAAACTGAACGAACCAACAGAACAATAGAGGATATGCTCTGTATGTGTGCCCTGGACTTTGGTAAGAAATGGGAAGATCATCTTGTTATGGTGGAGTTTTCCTATAATAATAGCTACCAAGCGAGTATCGGTATGGCACCGTTTTAAGCTTTGTATGGTCGCAAGTGCCGTACACCGTTAGCTTGGGCAGAAACTGGCGAATCCAAACTTTTGGGACAAAAGGAAGTCGAGGATGCTAACGCAACAATACGCTCAATTCGAGAGAGACTACTAATAGCCCAGGATCGGAAAGCCAAGTATTATAATGCTAAGCACCGAAACGTGGAGTTTGCGGTGGGTGGCTGGGTCTATTTAAAGTTTAAACCCTTCAAAGGCGTATCTCGTATTCGGCGGTTGAAAAAGCTAAGTCCGTGATACCTTGGTCCGTTTGAAGTGGTGGAGCGAGTTGGGGAAGCTGCCTATCGGCTACCTCTTTTATCATAATTGGGTGGACTGCATGATGTGTTCCACATCTCGGTACTACGAAAAGCAGTCAAATACCTAGCTGAAGTGATTGAGAATGATCAGGTGTCGGTTGAGTATGGGCTAACGACAAAGGTGAGGCCCATTCGGATCGAGGATCGAGCCGAGAAACAGTTGCGGAACAAAACGATCGGGATGGTCAAAGTCCGGTAGGACAATTGTGGCCAAGAAGAGAAAACATGGAAGCGGGAGCAGACCATGCGAGCTGAGTTCCCCGAGTTATTTGTTTAAACTGTTTGCTTGTCTGTTTGGTGTTGCAACATATATGTAAAAGTATCACTTTTTATGTCATGCTTGCATCTCCCTACTGCATCCCAATTTCGGGACGAAATTTTATTAAAGAGGGGAGGATTGTAACACCCCAGAAATCTCAAAAATCCAAAGTGGGATTCAGGTTGGCTGACACGGCCTGAGACACGGTCATATCTCAGGGCGTGTCAGGTGTACACGGCCTTGGACACGGGCATGTCCCATGGCGTTTCCCTAGTCTCGACAAGTACTCGAGACCTAATCGTGGAGTGTGGAACACGGCCTCTGACACAGGCGTGTCACAGGGGCGTGTTTGGCACACGGCTAGGGACACGGGCGTGTGCGTTAGCCGTGTCTTGCTTGGGTTATTTTGGAGATCGTGTTACAGGGGTTACATAGCCAGGGACACCGTCGTGTACTGTGTGACACAGGCATGTCAGGCTTGACACGGGCATGTCAATACCCGTGTTTATGTTTATTTTCAGTCGGTTGTGCACCGCTTCAGGAACACGGCCTGTGACACGGTCGTGCCACAACCCGTGTTCGGCCCAAAAAATCTAATTCAGGGCTGATCAGAGTCATTCATTTTCTTTGACCAAGATCCAATGGTTTGAGCTCTTCCCTGGGTTGATAAGGCCGGGATTGAAGAAGAGAAAGCTCATTTGAGTTTTATCATTCTCTTTCTAAAGTTAAGAGAGAGAGGAGAGCAAGGCAAGGAAGAAGAAGAGGAATCTGGCAGCCGGTGGTGTTGTGGTGGTCCAAATCGCGAGCCGAGTTCGGATTTTCGAAGGCAAGGCTGATGCGAAGGCTTTCATCCGTCTAATTCTCTCCATGTCTCCGAGGTGTCTTACAAGGGTAATGATTTCCGTTTTGGACATGTGAAGTCCTACTTTCCTGCATTTGCATAGGGAAAACCCGTCCCCGCGAGTGTGCGGTGGGTTGTTGTGTCCCTTGGTGTAGATATATGAAGTCCCTGGTGTGTGGTTAAAACTCGCGGGGTTTTTATTTATTTAAATGACTTAATGAAAGGTGGTTTTTTTTAAAAAAGGGCGGACGGAGTTTTATTTTGAGTTTTAACGAAAGGGAGGCAAGTGCACCTATCGCGTGTAGTACAGGATATTCCGTGTGTGGAATATCGGGGTCGTATTGTTCTCAGGGCCGGCTTAGCTATTTCTACTTTGTTGGTACCCTAGGTTTTGATTTGAGTTCAGTCTTCTCTTTCTGTCTCTTGACCCAAGATTTATCTATGGTCAAAGGTTTGTTGCTCTAGTTTTAGAGGCGTCACTTTTCCAGATGTCAATTTTGTTAAGTTGTTTTTCGTTCGACTATGGTCGAACGCCGCTCGACTATCATCTATCGCCTGATCGATGATCATCTATCAGTTGGTCGACGTTCTGTCTGCGTTGATAGTTCGACTATCTGTTTGATAGGTCGACTATCTGTTGTGTTTGATAGTTCGACTATCTGCTTGGATAGTTCAACTATCTGATAGTTCGACTATCTGTTTGATAGGTCGACAATCTGTTTGCTTTGATAGTTCGACTATCTGTTGATAGGTCGACTATCTGTGTCTCTTGATAGTTTGACTATCTGCTTGGATAGTTCAACTATCTGATAGTTCGACTATCTGTTGATAGGTCGACTATCTGTTTTGCTTGATAGCTCGACTATCTGTTGATAGGTCGACTATCTGTTTTCTTTGATAGGTCGACTATCTGTTTGATAGGTCGACTATCTGTTTTGTTTGGTAGTTCGACTATCTGTCCTGAAAGATCGACTATCTGATAGCTCGACTATCTGACCTGATAGTTCGACTATCTGCTGAGGTAGTTCGACTATCTTCTTTGATTGCTCGACTATTTGGATCGTTCGACTATCTGTCCGATAGGTCGACGATCTCTGTGCTTAGGTCGACGATCTCCGAGGGTCGTTCGACGTTTTGCTGTATGTCTTGAGTAGTTTTGTCGTCTTCTATGATGTGATTAATTTCATATTTATTTTGGCATATTTTATAAAAGATTATTTGAATAAATTGTGATATTATTTCCATGCAATATCTGTTCTATTCCTTATGTATGAGCTAATCTTTTTCTGACAAAGTTGTTTGTCTTATTAGCTGAGATATGATTTCTGCTTTATCTGCCAGGCTGTCCTTTATAGCCGTTAGACTCAGAAAGTCTTCTTTGGCTGTAAAGAGTCTCTTCTGATGTGACTTTCTCTTGTATTATTTCATCAGAGTTATTTGCAGCTTCTTAGAAAGCTTTATCCTCTTATAGGATATCTGTCTGCAGTATTTTGTTTTGCTTTATGCTTTTTGCAGCCCAGCTTACAGAGTTCAGTAGAAGACAAGATTCAAACTCAAGTAAGAGTCGTTGCTGCTGCTGCTATATAAAGACTTCTTTGAAGAAAGAAATCAACTAGTTCTGATATACAAAAAGCTAATTGCAGCATTCAAGCTTAGAACTTACAGTTTCCAACTGCTCTCAGTTCATTCACATCTAGCTGAGAAGAAGTTTTAGTTCTTCACTCTTCTTCAACCTGAGTTCTCCTGCTTACAGGAAGATCTTCACTCAGAGCTTTTTGAAGAAGAAGAAGAAGAAGATAGCTGCCTAAAGAAGAAATTTTATTTCATATTATTTATCTTCTTGTAGCTTTTTCCTTCAGATTTTCTGAAGTGTTTCTGCACTGAAGCAAGACTTCACCTGGACGTTCTTTTAGCCAGGGGGAGCCTTGATTCTTTAAGAGCTTTCTAGCTCAGTGCATGTTATTGTGCTTCTCTAATCTATTGTAAAATAGAGAAGACATTTTAACCTCCTTTCCCCCTCCTGTAAAGGGTTATTACTCCCTTCAAAAGTATCCCTTGGTGGCAGGGCACCTGATCAAAAACTTGTGTTGGTTTTTAGACACCTGATCAAAAGTCTAAAGGGTTTCTGGATCTACCTGAAGCAGATCTTGTTGGTGGCAGGGCACCTGATCAAAAACCTGAGTGGATTCCTACCTTGTTGGTAGAAGAGTGGACGTACCCAAGTTGTTTGGGGAACCACTATAAATTCCTTTTGTCATCTGGATTGTTTAATTAATTCTCTGTGCTGATTGGCTGTGATTAAATTTTAACTAGGTTTGCTAGTTGCTGTTTAGGATTCCAAGCCTTAACTGTAATTACAGTTGGCTGCCTTTTGTGCACATCACTTGTGTTAGGCTTTAGGGTTTAATCTCAAATATCTATAACCTTCATTCCGTAATTAACTCCAAGGGAGTTGAGTAGGCAGTCAACTTTGTTAGTGCAATTTTTGATTACTTTATTCACCCCCCCCCCCCCCCTCTAGAGTAGTATCTATCCATTTTCTTTCATACTCTTTCCCTGAAATACATATTATTCTACCGAAAATATTTGTGGTTTTATATAAAAAAGGAAAATGACATAAAAATTATATAAAAAGCATAATAATAATAACCATAAAAAGAAAGCAGGAAAAAATGTAGTAAATAAGTGCGGAAGTACGATGACCAACTTAGCGCGACGCTATCAAAAAGAGAATTGAACTAAAGTAAACTTTTAATAAAAAGAGATCCTAAATTTCAAATTAATTAAGGCGGAGACTCGGCCGTGGAGGTTCCATAAAAATGAGCTCCCTTATCTCTAGGACTATCGCTCACCTGAACGCTAAGACTATTCGACCGATCGTTAGACCGACGAAGGATTCCTCTTAACGCCTGCATTACGCTAAGAACCCCGCTATTGGGTGGGGAACCCAATCCGGTAGAGTCGCGTGCCTCCTCTCTCGAGGGTTAGCGCGGGTCTCTCTTTACCCAAGGGCGATCGGTCCATACGCACCGGCCTCTCGGCATTGCGTATGGATAACAGAAATAGGGCCCGCACATCGATATGCGGTCCTACGCGTCGTTAACCCGGGGCAAACCTTAAGAAATTTAATTAATAAGAAAAACAGGACCTTTAATTATTTAAAGCTATTTTATCCGTCCTAATGCCCTTCGATATTGAGGGCTAAGGGCGGTTAGCCACTCATCGGAATGGGGACACTTACACTAGAAAGCGATAAAGAAAGCGGTAAATGAAAGCAGTAAGAAAGCAGGAAGAAATCAGTAAATTGCAAGTCCTACCCAAACAAGTAGGACTGAAGAAAGCAGTAAATGCGAATCCCGGCTCGAGCGAGTGGGCGGGGGTAAATTTATACTCATACACACACACTCTACAGAAATGAAACGCACACACGCACTCTACTTGAAAGAAAACACATGCACGCACTCTAAGTTTTCCTACTCAAGTGAGTAGGAAGAAAATGAAAACATTAAAATGACGAGTCCTACTCAAACGAGTAGGCGGGAAATGAAAGCGATAAATGACAAGTCCCACTCAAACGAGTGGGCGGGAAATGAAAGCAGAGCGCCATTTAACTCTTAACGAGTAGGCGGAAATAAATGCACACACGCACACACACTTGCAAAAACATAAGAAAAATAAAGTGCTAGAAAAATTAAAATGACTGCATTTCTACCGCTAGAATGCGGTAGAAATGCATAAAAAGACAAAATAAAAATTAAATGGAGCGAAAAGTTTTGCAAATAAACGCAAAATGGAAGTTAGCGAAAAATTATAACGATTATATTTTCATTCTTATGTTTTTATAAAAAAGCAAAAAAAGTGAAAAGAAAACTAAAAAAGACGAAAAGTTTTTACGATCCTAAAGAGCCTAAGTTATATAAAATGAAAACATCACTTTTTAGGAGTTTTTATAAAAGCCTTAAGAATGAAAATAGAAAAAAATTAAACTAAAAGAGAGTGGAAAATGAAAATAAAAAGGACAGCACAATGGCTAGAAATACCATAAAATTCCTAACTTAACTAAGTTAAAAAGCTTTAAAATGAAGAAAACAAAAAAAAGAACAAAAAAGGGAATGAAAAATTGCAACGATAGAGCGCTTCCAAATGAACATTCGTGTTTTGCAAGAGAGAAAAATCTAAACATTTTATTAATTGAAAAGCTATTACAACCTAAGGGAGGGGGGAGAAATTCTCTTACATAACATTTGGATCCAAATGTGCAGCACTTTGGCTAAGCAAAGTGGTCAAAATAAAAGACAGGAAAAAAGCTTGCTGGAAGCTTGGTATTTATAGGAAAAAAAGGAAGATAAAAAATAATAAAAAGGAGAAGAGGTGGCGGTCAAAAATCAAATTTGACTTGTCTTCTTGCGACAGCTGACATTTGTTCTAGAAGGGCGGAAAGCTGGCGTGACTCCGCTGCTATGGAGTGATCTTATCCCAAGCGTGGTCGACGATCGTCGAACGGGTGGGTTGACTGTTGTTCGACGATAGTCGAATGGCTGGAAGCGGTCGACTGTCTGGTGTGGTTTGAAGCTGGTCCACTATCTGGCATTGCTGGTCGACTATTAGTGGGTCTTGTGGTTTGGTGTTTGACTATCGTCGAGTAGTTCGACGATCAGCTGGTCGACTGGTTTGGTGGTCGACGATCTGATGGCGATTATCTTTGGCAGCAACTTGGTCGACTATCTGCTAGCTTTTGTTGGTCAACTATTTGGCAGCTGACTGGAAGGTAGACGAGTGGCTGATGGTCGATGATCGTCGAGGTCGACGATCTACTGCATTCGACTATCGTCGAGGTCGACGATCTGGCAGCGTGGTCGACTATCTGCTGGCATGCGTTCGACTATCTTTGGAGTGGTCGGTCTACTATAGTCGAACGGCAATAATAAAGTCAAAAAGTTGACTTTTTCTGAAAAATTCTGAAAAAGAAAAAATGCATAAAATAAGCATTTTATTGAATAAAACAAATAAAAAATAACAAAACTAAACAAAAATTACTTAAATAAAATACAAAAATATAGGTATATTTACAACTCATCAGTCCCCTTTGTTAGAGTCCGGAATTGGAGTACAGATCTAGGTATGCTGTGTGAAGCCCATCTACACGTGCTAGTCTGGATTGGTGATGCTTGTTTGCATTCAGAGTAATCTCTGAGTATTTTATTATTTGTGTGCAATCTGTGGCACATACCTATCGCTTGGTGCACCAGGAAGTACAGGAGGAAGTCCAGGAAATTGTGAGAGTTGGTTCAACTCTTGTGACCGTGAGTATCACTTTACGTGGTGTTGAGCCGTTGGGCTGCAACTATATAAAATGAGGCTTCGTGCCGAACAAGCAAGGTGAAACCAACCCGCGCCTTTATTGGTGGATGATCCGTACTTGCGTTATATAGGCTGGACATGAGAGCTCCAAGGCATTGGGCTTTTGTCTGCGGCATAATGAGTGTCTTGGGCCGTCGTGCCAGACTAAATGCTCATTGGTGGGATCCGGTGTTTCCGGTACACCCGAATGTGCCCTGAGTGCACGGAGCGTCGGGCCGTCGTGCCGGTGTTTGTGATATGTATTGACTGTGCGGTCGTGCATGTCTTTAGTGGGTTGCTATATATACTGTTGAAACATGCTTTCCAGGGATGGAATTCTGATGCCCCGTGCCAGGGGTAGGGTCGTTATAATTGGTCAGCTGAATGCTAACCATTGCCCTATTTACCACTGCTTGGTGGTTTTGTTCTTGCAAGTGCAGGAGGTGCTGGTCCGAGCGGGACTTAGTGGGCTGAAGCCCAAGCTGCGTTGCTGCCCTAGAAGGCTTTATTTTGTTTCTTCTTGTTCATGTGTGGCCGGCCTGCGTGCCGATGTCTGTAAACCACACCTTGTTAAGAGAAATTTTGTAAGGCCTTAAGGCCAGATGCTTTGGTTGTATACATTCCTATGTTTTAGTCGACAGTCCTTGTTACTCTTGAGTTCAAGTTTTCAACCGTGAAGCATCCGCTAGAATGCTCTGTGTTATGATGCGTTGGTTTTGATATTATTTCGTAACATCTCCGCCTGTATATGGAACATTGTGTGGGGCCCCGGTCGTACCCTCCATTATATTCTTCTTGACGGGTAGAGGTGTTACACATGTATCCTTTAGCCACAAACCTAGCCTTGTTCTTGGTTATAATGCCATTTTCTTCAAGCTTCTTCCTATAAATCCATTTGACTCCAATGACATTATGTCCTTTTGGTCTGGGAACCAGCTTCCAGACCTTACACCTCTTAAACTGCTTCAGTTCCTCTTGCATTGCTGCAATACAGAACTGATCTATGTTGTCCTCTTTAAATCTCTTGGTCTCAACCTGTGACAGGAAACTAGAATACAAAGTTGTATTTAGACTTTTGCTCCTTATCACTACTCCTTGGCTATCATCACCAATGATCTAGGGTCTTGGATGATCCCTTAGATGCCTGACTGCTGGAGGAAATCTTGTTTTAGCTTCCTGATCTTCATTGTCTTCACTTTGTTCATCTTCATCCACAACCTGTGTGCATTGTGCTTCTTCTGGAATGCGCACTCTATCAGATTCATCTTGAGCTAATGGAGAAGCCTCCTTGATAGTTATACGGCCCATTGCCCACAATGTCCCAGATTTGAAGAAGTCAAGCATGTCAATGATATGCATAGTATTGTATTAAATGTATTCTTAAGTTCATGTATGTAGGTTAGTCCTTGTAATATTAATAGGACAGGTATTCTAAGTGATGTTATAGGTGGTCACAAAGTAAAGGAGTGTGGAGACAAAAATCTTCTCAAGTCCAAATGCATTGAGTGAAGCCAGTTCACTCAATGCCAGATGTAAGGGAAGATGCTGGATAGGCTAGAAACCGCCTAAGTCCACAGGCATTGAGTGAAGCAAGTTCACTCAATGCTAGATACCATAAAGTGCTGAGTTTGTTGTGGACAGTCAAAGCCATGCAGTTATCAAAGCAATTATGCGGCCAAGTCCACAGGCATTGAGTGATGATAGTTCACTCAAAGCCATCGTCAAGTACAACTGAATCTATCAATGCCTTAGTCTTGGCAGGATGAATATTCGACAACGTCCAGAAGCATCGAGTGATCACAGCTCACTCGATGCCAAAGATAAAGCGTTGAGTCTTGATGCTGTAGTCAAATCCTAAGAACAAGACAGAAATCAACTAAGTCCAAAAGCGTTCAGGGAAGCCGGTTCAATCAATTCCCAATAAAGAAGACAGGCAAATGAAGAAAACATTGAGTGAGGCCAGCTCACTCAATGCTTTCAGAGAGGTGAAGAAATGACCAAACTATAAAAGCGTTGAGTGAAGCGATTGCACTCAACGCTCTCAACGCCTATGATGCAAATTGATCCAGACAAGACTAAGGGTTTTGGCATTGAGTGGAGCTTTCTCACCAAATGCACTCAATGCCTGGAGTGAATTTTATAGAATTGGCTAAGTCCATAATCTGATGACATCATCCCAAATTGACAAAGTCAATAGAGTTTAAACCAAGTGAGAGGAAGCTACAGAACACGACAAATACTACCGAAGAGCCACTGTATGTCTTCTTCCAATAAATCAAGGTGCAGCTGTTTGCTGTAGGTGGTCCCCACTGCTTCTTGGAGTCGTTATTCGACGAAAGATATAAAGCGACAGCTACTCAATGTTGAACACAACTTTTTGGGTTTTGTTTCAAAAATAAAAAGAGTCCTTGGACTTCATCTTACTCACCATTGCTTCCTTAAATAAGCTTGATGTTGATCAGCTGAACTAAAAGTTAAGTTAGATGTAGCATTTTCTTTTGCTATAGCAAGTTCAGAAACACTTTTGAAAAAGAAAGAGGAGAGAGCCTTCAGTCTTCAGTAGATTCAGTAGCTATTTGAAGAACTCAATACCTAGCAGATCTTCAGTCTTCTACAGCAAAGTTCAGAAACAATTCTCTGAGATACTTCTAGTAGAGGTAACCGTTTATTGAAAAATATCTTTCTACTGCTGTGAAGATATTTAGAGCTGAGAAAACTCAGTTCTAGTAGTAGACAAAGTGAAATTTTTGTGTGTCAAATTAAAAAAAAAAGATTGTATTTTTGTAGGATCCCTTTGGATCTGAGCTGTAGGGCTATTGAGCATAAGGTAGGGCAGTTTTTCCTATGCTATAGGAGAGTTATACTTTCTGAGTGTAGAATCTAGTTTGGATCTGAGGTAGGTGATCCCTTGATCACTGAGCTGCAGGGCTTTTGAGCCTGAGGTAGGAGAGTCATTCTCTCTGAGTAGTAGGGCACTTGTGCTTGAGATGTAGGATCCTTTGGATCTGAGGTAGGGCCTTTATGCCTGAGTTGTAGGAGAGTCATTATCTCTTAGGTAGGGCTATTCTCCCAGCCTCTGTTCTAGGGCCTGTGGGACTGAGGTAGGTGATCAGCTGTTCATTGAGTTGTAGGAGCAAGTTTGCTCTGAGGTAGGGTTTTGTCCTTAGTTGTAAGTCTTGGAGGATACTGAGAATTCCTATGGGATTTTAGGTTTAAGCTCTTTGAGCTGAGTTTTGGAGAATAGCCTTGTCTAACTAGAAGTTAGAAAGGTGAGAGGAGAGTGGATGTACTCATAATCTGGGGAACCACTATATATTCAGTGTGTGATTTTTGTTGTGTTTTTTCTTTATTGTAGGTTTTTTAAAGCTGATAACTACTAACACACTAAGCACTTAATGGAGAGAATTAAAGTAAGTCAAAATAAACCAAGAAACCAATTCACCCCCCCCCCCTCTAGGTTGCTAGCTATCATGAAAACAAAGACTTTCAAGTGGTATTAGAGGGAGGTTACTCAAAAAGGATTTAACAATCTGAGTGATCTCCAAGGGTAGCTACAGTTCTGTACTTATGGGTTCTAGAGAGAGCCATAAGGAGCTAGGTTTCATTAAACTCCCCATCTGTAGAAAGGAGAATTTATGAATCTAGAAGGAGATGGTTAGGCTATTTATGGAAGCCTATGACCCTAAAATCTTTGTGACAGTCATGGAGGGCCCTTCATCCCCATGAAGATCTCTGTTCCAGATGGCAATGTCCAGACACCTAAGACCTATTCATATATGATAAAGGATGAAGTAATTTTTGCTACATTGGACAAGAGGGCACAAAACATTACTGTAAGTGCCATAGATGACTCAACATTTCAAGACTTGGTCCACTGCCAGACCTCCAAAGAGATATGGGATATCCTTATGGTCTATATGGATGGTACTGAAGAGGTAAGAGATGATAGAAAGTCCATACTCAACGAGGATTATGAGGCTTTCAGGAAATCCCTGAAAGAGAACATAGTTACTTGCTATGAAAGATTTTTCAGCATCATAAATGAACTGAGGACCTATAGGAGGGTCTTCAGTCATTATGAAATAAATTACAGGTTCCTCAGATCTCTCACTAGAGATTGGGATAATAAGATATGTGTCATAAGAGAAGTTTCAAGATTGCTGAAACTCCTCCCCAAACACTATTTGGGAAGCTGCACTCCTATGAGATGCAGTTGGCTTCCAGAAAAGTTTAGGAGGCCACCAGCAGATCTGTTGGGTCCATTGATCCCAATGAACTTGATTTGATGATGTCAAATAGGTCAATGAGATATACACAGCTATATTTGATGTGTGTAAGTTCATGTGCACAGGATAGTCCTTGTGACAAAGATTTGGCTGGTGGACTCAAAGAAGTGGCTGGAAGCGCAAAAGATTTGCCTAAGTCCACAGGCATTGAGTGAAGTCTATTAACTCAACGCCAGGTAAGTAAAATTGTTGAGTATAGTCAGCAAAACAATTGACAAGCTTTAAATGTGGCTAAGTTAATAGGCATTGAGTGAAGTGTACTCACTCAACGCCATAAAGCTAAAGGCTATGAGAAAGGCTAAGCTTAAGGAGAATAAGTCATAATTTTGACTAAGTCCACAGGCATTGAACGAAACTTACTCACTCAACGCCCTGAGATAGAAAATCTGTCTAAGTAGTTAGGCGTTGAGTATAGCTTACTCACTCAACCCAATGAGATAGAAAATATGTCTAAGTAGTTAGGCGTTGAGTATAGCTTACTCAATCATCGCCATGAGACAAAATCCGTCTAATTAGTTAGGCGTTTAGTGATGCTTACTCACTCAACGCTTGGGGCTATAGCGTTGACTGAATCCTAGTCAGTCAGAGCCAGTGTTCTTCTTGACAGATAAATTTGGCTAAGTCCAAATCAATTGATTACTTTTACTTTCGTCGAGCTGAGATCTGAGTTCGTCGAACTAAGCTCTGTGTTTATCGAACTGAGCTTTCACTGTTCGTCGAGCTGAGTTCTGAGTTCGTCGAACTGAGCCCTGAGTTATTCGAACTGAGCTTTCACATTTAATCGAGCTGACCTTTGAGTTCGTCGAACTGAGTTATGAGTTCATCGAATTGATGATTTCTGGAATACACCTTCTTTCTATGTCTTTTTGGCACTGAGTAATGGTCATTAACTCAATGCCTTTGCTACTGATACTTGATCTTGTTTATGTCCAGAGAGATGGTGACGTCAGCAAAGTCAAATATGTCAAAGCAGGTTCAAATGTTACGGGAATGATGCTAGAGGTATTGGGGGCCAGCTATGATGATTTTCTGCACTAGGAAAGATATTTCCCACTCGGGCCCACACCAAGCAAAGAGCCGTTGAATCAGCCGTCAATGTAAAGTAGGTGGCTAAATGGCAAAATCACAGCCACCATTTCAGGTGATGCCCACATCTCAATGAGACGTTGATCGGGAGATGATAAAAGGAGGAGGATCAAATCGAGAAAACAACAACAATAATCACAATCACCAATAAGAGACGTAATTAGGGTTCTCTGGATTCGCACTCGTGCGGCTGAACGACATCTTCTTCCTCGCTTTCTTGCCGAACTAGAAGACGAAGTTCAGATGAGAGAACCTGGTCACGAAAAGAGATTTTTACTGCAATACTCATCTGTGACAGGAACATCAAGATTGCTTCCTGAAAAAAAGAAGCAAAGTTTTTTGCATGTTGCTTCCAAAACTAGCTGTGCTTCAATTGAAGATTTCTTTCTAAACTTGTTGCTGTGAAGAAGAAGATAGGGCTGATATCTTCTCAGTCCAGGAAGACTGACACAAAGAACTTTCTCTGGTGTCTTAGTATTTAATCTCATTTACATTTTCTTTAAGATCCAATCTGGGATCTGAGGGTACGATTATTTAGGGAATCTGAGTGTAGGCCAGTGTTATAAAGGCCGAGGTAAGATCGAATTTTAGATCTGAGAGTTACATCTAATCTGGGATCTGAGGGTAGGATTCTTTAGGGAATCTGAGTATATGCTTGTGCTATAAAGGCTGATGTAAGATCTGTTGTAGATCTGAGAGTAGTATCCAATCTGGGATCTGAGGGTAGTATTCTTTAGGAAATCTCAGTGTAGTCCTGTGCTATAAAGGCTGAGGTAAGATCTACTGTAGATCTAAGTATAGGATCCAGTTGGGATCTGAGGTTTAGGGCTCATTTCCCGATTTGTAGGTCTTGGATAAGACTGAGTGATCCTGCGGGATCATGTTGTAAGCTATTAAGGATCCGAGGAATTGATAAAGGGTCTTGTCTAACACACTGTTAGAAAGGAGAAGAGGGAAAGTGGACGTACCCAAGATTGGGGAACCACTATAAAAATATCTGAGTCGTCTGTGATTGTTCTTGAAAGCACAAATCAATTAATCACTAAGCACAAGAAATCATATATAAGTCAGAGTATTTAAAAAGAAGGCCTAAAACCTATTCACCCCTCTAGGTATTTAGTTGACCTTGAAAATAAGACTTTCAAGTGGTATCAGAGAGAGGTTACTCGTTAAAGACTATAGAATCTGAGTAGATCTCCAAGGTCAAAAAGGAAAGATAGACCTTATGGGTTCAGGAGTGAACTACAAGGTGCAAGGGGCAATGAAGCTTCCTATCTGAAATAAGGGAGGGTTTGGCATATGGAAGGAGAGGGTTAGTCTGTTCATGGAGGCAGCTGACCCTAGAATTTTCATTACTGTCAAAGAGGGACCATTCATCCCTCTTAAGGTCTCAGCTCTGGATGCTAATGTCCAGACTCCAAGACATAATCTGAAATGACTAAGGATGAAGTCATCCTTGCCACAATGGATAAGAGGGCATAAAATATAATAGTTAGTTCCATTGTTGACTCAAACTTTCAAAAACTAGTTCACTTTAAGACATCTAAGGAGATGTGGGACACACTAGTTGTCTACATGGAGGGGACTGAAGAAGTGAGGGATGACAGGAAGTCCATGCTTAATCAAGAGTATAAGAGATTCAAGCAGAGCAGGACAGATGATAAGTTGTAAACATACCTATTTTATAGAATTTTTTATTATGTCATTTTTGATTATTTTTGCCTTTTTAGTTAGTTTTATTCAATAAATTACTTCCTTTTTTGTAAATACTATTTTTAACTTAGCTTAATTTTGATCAAGAAAAATTTCAGAAAATGGTGAAAAATTGACCTGACACGCCCGTGTTCTATGACCAACACGCCTGTGTCACCAACTCAACTCAACGCCATCTACTCAACACTCAACCCACTCAACGCCTTCATCAACTCGAGCAGAACACGCCCGTGTCATGATCGACACGCTTGTGTGAGCCACTCAATGCTAGCAGCAACTTATCGCTTTTATTGTTCACCTCTCGAAGTCACTCAACACTTTTACTGTTCACTTCTCGACGCCACTCAATGCCAGCATGTCACGCCCGTGTCCAAACATGACGCGCCTGTATTGGACACGTGTCCCGTCCCGAAGCTTCCAGAAATAAGCCAGCTCGCCAGATTTCGCCAAGTCAAACACGGTAACTGTGATACGTCTCCCGACACGCCCATGACTAGGGCGTGTCCAACCCAAAAATTATCTATATATAAAACTTTTCTGTAATGTCCATGTAACATCCCCAAGACAGCTAGACCCCCCAAGTGAATTTGTCATGACTAGGTCATGATAAGGCTTTGGTAGCTCAGGAACCTCTTGGACTTAGACAAAAAAAAGGGGTTGAAGCACCTTTGTCAGCAAATAGTAATTTCCCAATATCAAACCTAGGGTTTGACTTAAGGGCCTTAACATGACTCAGTGACCCCACCACAACATACCTAGGTCATTTATGATCCCAGGGGGACATTCAGAACCCATTGGGACCAGACAAATAGGCCAAGTTGACCAAAGTCAACCCTAACCCTAATTAGGGCAAAATGGTCAATTCCCCATCAAATGACCCAATTGACCATCACCATGTGGAAATAACTCCACTTCTACGTCTAAAAAATCATAAGAGACCAATTAGACCAAAAAGCCCCATCCTAGGGTCACCACATGGCTAAATGACCAAAATACCCCTATTAGGTCAAATAACTTAGACCTAGCCCAATCCTTTTGGGCTAGCACCAATTTTAGTGGTCAACCAGCCAAGTAGGCTGATATTAAACATGGGAGTGAGTGAAAATTCGGCCATGATGATTAAGAGAAAGAAATGTGGGTTTTCTCCAATTTTGAGGAGAGAGAAAGTGGCCATTCATGGCCATAAAGGTGACACACCCCTTGGCATCCCTCCATTACACTCCCATTCATCTTATCTGATAAATTTGAGGAGATTCAGCTGTTTTTAGGGGAAATGAGGGCAGGGGGGATGCATAGGGTCGTCCATGGGAGGGGAGATGAAGAGGCTATTAATGGCATATGGGGTTAAAGCCACTACCACCCCCAATTAACCCCCCTATCACCTACACAAGCCTCAGAGCTATGAAACCCCCCCCCCCCATTTCTTGAGAGTTTGAGAAATGGAGGCCCGCAATTGGAGCAAGGGAATGCCTCAAATGAGGTCTAATCCCCCTCCTCTCTATCTATGCTAGATCTAGAATCCTTTAGCAAGAGAAATCAGGCTCAATTGAGCCCGATCGGTAAGAAATTTCTCACCAGAAATCCATGAAAATCGCACTATCGGGTTCGCCGGAATAGGCCCCTCTGGCAGCTGTGCTGCCGCCAGGCGATAGACACCACCTCGACGGTGGTGGTGATGGCGGTGGCCAGCCAGGTAGGTTGACGGATGGAGGGGATTTCGGCCTGGAAAATTCTCCAGGCGCAGCTAATCTAAGCCGTTGGCTCAAGGAGGAAGACGACTCCAAGACCGCTGATCGTGCTTTAAGATCTGTGCTAGATCTTCAATTATTATTATTATTAGAATTTTCCTGTGTAGGAATTAGTATTGTTTTGATTAAATTTTTAAAAATACTTAGAGGCTCCTGCTGGAAATGTGATCAACGTCAAAGTTGTAGTCCTAAGTCTCTAGTTTATTTTAAAATTTGTTTCAAGTAATTTGGAGCATTGAATAGACCTCTGCTCTCATTTTGGTGAGGTCTATCCATAAGTCTGTCCAGAGCTTAATTTAAATGCCCACTCCAAACCAAACATCCAAATGAACTGATATTTGGGGTATGGGATATTATTAACTATATCTAGGACATCCTAAAATCCGAATTTTTTGAAAACATTTTTCTATAGTTTTTAGAAAAATTTAATAATCCATGAATAAATTAATTAGGTGTCATAAACATTTCAAAATCCCCCCAAATTTGGGTGGGTGGTCTTAGAGAGTATGTTAGGGCCATGATAAAAATTTCATCTCCTTTGGAGATGTTTTGATTAGTTTTTTATCTAACCCTAGGTTGACCCTTATAGGGTTAATTAGTTCAAAACACCCCCTTGGGTTTTGAGTGGCCAAATCACCTCAACAGATGCTCATATTTTGGCAACAGACTTTTTATGGTATGACACACCCTCCAATGAAATTTGGGGTGGTTTGGAGTAGGGTAGCCCTAGAACTCTAGGGTAGGTCCCTTAATGGGGATTTTTAGGGTTTGAAGGTCATGGTGTCAAATGACCTTGGAATGACTTGAAAACTGGTAGAGAGGACCATAGGGTTAGTATAGTCCCTTGGTTAAAATTTTAGGGAATTTGGAAGACCTTAACCCTCTAAAAACCCTAACCCTAGTTTAGGGCACTGATGCATAAAAATCGTCTTACGGACTACAATACGAATAGGCAAGTGTACCTATCGTTTTGTAGTATAGTGATATAAATAAATCAAGGTCATATAAAAACTCAGGGCAGGCAAGTACTATTACTCACAATGACTCTATTATCCTACCGAACGATTGATGAGTTTTAAAAATAAAATAAACTTAGTTAAAAGAGAAATAAACGATTGCAAAAGGGTGCTCGATTGACGATTCACTTTGAAATAAAATTACGAAATAAATTAGTTTAGCATTTGCAATACTATTAAGACCGTGACAGATCCGATATTAGGAAGTAATCTCGCTAGAGCATTAAATCCCCTAACCTATAGACGTTTTGACCGAAATCTCTTTACAAGTCAAAATAGCCTAAAGTCGCATTACCAAAGTGACTCGTACTATTGGATTTGACTCCAATCAAGAGGATTTACGTCATCCTATCTCTAGGGTTGCGTGCAACTCCTTCCTTCTTTGAGTGATCTTCGAAATCAATGAGTCTCTCGACTTCTATGAAATGAGTTCAAATGTCTACTACCGTATACCGGAATACAGAGTCGACACAATAAAAATCAAAGAAGGATCAATAATAGAAAAAAATACAAATGCAAACATAAAATTAAAGATGCGTTATTTTATCGCAATGTTTATCGCGATCGGGAACAAAATAAAATTAGCTAATCATGATTGGAAAGGAAACTATGAAAATAAAAGAAAGAGATTTCATTTTCATTGCAAGAAATAAGAAAGGTACGCAATAATAATAATAAAAAGACAAGATTATACTACTAAAGCAAAAATTACAATAAAAGGAACTTGACAAGAATAGTAATGCTCTTGAACAAGCACTCTACTTCTACATCAAAAACTTAACTTACTAAAGCATGAGGCAAGGGGTCCTTTTATATGTTAGGTAGAAGGTTCTAGAATGAAGTGAAGATGAAGGGACAAGGGGGTGGCCAACCATATATGTTGGAGAGGGTTCATGCATGATATTAAATGAGGGGGAGAGAGAAAGAGGCTAAATGCATGCATTTTATTTTTGAAAATAAAAAGAAATAAAATAAATATAAGAGGGGGGATGGATGGGTTTAAATGAGAATGAAAGAGGGAAAAAAGGGATGAATGTGAAATAAAGAAGGGAGAAAGGAATAAAAGAGGGGGGCCAACCATGCATGAATGTGGAGGTGCATGCATGGAGAAATTTATGGAGGAAGAGAGAGAGGGTCGATCAAGCATGGGCTTGATGATGTGGGCGGAAATATTGTTTGTGGGCTGCTTGGTGGGCTCGGGTAGGGCTTGGATTGCATGTAGGGGCTGCTCCAATAGTGGTCGGGCTACTCTTAGAGTGGGCTTCATCATGCTTTGGCTTTGAACCTACAAATAAAACAAAACAAAACATTAATCAATTTTTTATAACATAACATAAATAAACATCAGACATGGTCAAAAAAAATGAAAAATACATAAAACATATAAATAAAACTAATCATAACATAATACATAAAATAATTAAAATACATATAATAAAACTATAGATTTTTATATCAAAACATAACAAAATAAAATTGCAACATGACAAGCAAATAAATCTAGGAATTATAATATCCTAACACAAAAAGACAAAACATGCATAAAAATACTTAAAACATTTAATTAAACTAGAAATTTTGCATACAAAACTACCCCAAAAAGGGATGTCTAAAACTAGTCATCAGGCACCAAACCTAATTTTGAGTATTAGGCTATCAAATCACATTAAAATAACTTGAAATTTGGGCAAAGTAGTTCCCTGGTAGAAATGTTCCTAAATTAATTTTGGTGGAAATTTTTGGGCTAATAAATAAGTACTTCTTTTTCAACCCTAGATGTGCCCTTAAAGATTCATATGTTGATTGTGAAGTTTCTGTTTATTTTAAAATTGTGAAACCTTGGAATTGGACATTTTATATCATGATGGAGCCTTCTGTATTTTGTTTTAAATTTTTAGATGACTTTTTCAAGTACTTACTTCATAAAATTATAATTTGTAGTTTTTGATCAAAAATAGGAACAGAGACCCAATATTGTCAAGAAAATTATGAAATTAGGTCAGAGAGTGTTTCTGACAATTATTATTATCCTGTAATTTTCCCATGATTTTTAGATGGATGAAAACAGTACTTACTTCACAAGTCTGTAAACTTGGAAGTTTACATTTAATATGATTTAGAGTCCCTCATTTGTGAGAAAAAATATAAAACTTGGTTACTGTTAATTTTAAATCATTATCAGACTTCTGGAAACTTTTTATAATTATTAGATGAGCTTTACTTTACTTGCTTCATTAACCAATAGTTATGGAATAAATGGTTATAAATTAAATTAGGGGCTACTATTCACTATAAAAAATATGAGACTACTTCGAGGGTGTTTTTAGGCCATGATAGTCCTAATGGAATTTTATTATAATTTTTAGAACAACATTGCAGGCCTTTTTTTCTTTAGATGGTATTACTGACCTTATGTTCTAAATTATTAAAGGTAAGTCTAATCACCTCTGAAAATTCTCAAACCTTGTATTTACTGTTTAAATGTCACTAAGTATTTATCATAATTTTGTGGTGATTTGTTTCTAACTTTGGAGAGCACTTCATGTTCAAAGTAGGGCATTTGGAGTCTAGGGTTAATTAAATTAAATGCCCACATAATTAGGAAAATTAAGAGACTCTTGATTTATTCTTAATAGGTCATGGTAGACTCCAGTAATTATTAGGGATCTATTGGAAGAGTAATTTGGGTACCCCCTAATGGGAGCACCATATATCTTAGCATGGTTTGCATATTGTGGATAGGTCTGAAATAGGTTAACACGGAGAGCTTAAACACACTTAGGGTAGTCACATTGAAATTAAAGAGAGGTTTGATCAAAGGTAGAAATCAATAACATTAAGTGCCTTGGGAAAGGGAGCTTTGGGCTTCAGCCCATCGTAGTACCTAGTGCCCTCGAGATCCCTTCATGGGGTATCCCTTGGGCAGTCCTGGGCTAGTGTAAACCTAGGCATAATATGGATAAGAAAAACCTCAATAATACCTTCACCTCACAGTCACACTTGTACACGTAGGGAGATAAATTGGTAATTAAAGGATAGCGTAGGCCCGTGGCCTAAGGGCTTACTGGTAGAGTTAAATGGACTTGGTATTTATCTGGAAGTCCGGGGAGCTGGATGCTCGAGTACTTGGTATAGACTTGGAAGTTCGGGGAGCTGGATGCTTGGGGACTTGGAAAAAAGAAACTTGATTAGTCTCGGGAGCCGTGGGCTCGGGAACTTGGTAAACTAGTGGACTCGATAGTCTAGAGAGCTGGAGGCTCGGTACTATAATTAGATACAAACTATCATGGTTGCAGGTGTATAGCAGTGGTGGGTCCTCGGTATTGGACGATCGAAAACACCGTCGTCAGTACGTTGACTCGGGGGGGGGGGGGGGGGGGGGGCTAGGCTGAGTAGTGTGTTTACAAGTCTAGGAGTGGAGAGGCCCAACCCATTGTCTCCATTTTTCCACAGCAGAGGCTCCTTAGAGTTTAGCTAATTCCAAAAAGGGGAAATAAAGGTCTGTGCGCATAGAGTCGTGTGTGTGAGTTGCACTTACGTGTGCATACCATAGCATACTTGCATGTTATAGCATAATCATTGCATTTAACCCCTGACACCTATCGTATAAAATGGTATAGGACATTTTATATGATAGGCCCGACAAAACAACCCCTTGGTCTATATGGGTAATCCCTGTAAATCAACGGTTAATTTTCTTACTGATTTTACTTATCTCTTACTTATTACTGTTTATTTTTTAACTCTAATATTTACTCATCTTTAGCTATCATTATTTAGCCTGCAATGCTTTGTTACTCCACTTCCTTAGGATAGTTGTCACATGCTTTATTAAACCCTACTTTTGGTCCTCCTTTTCACTCCTTTCCGCCCGGTGCCTAGGAGCCATGGGTAGAGGGGTGGGGGATCGTGACTGTGTTTAGTTTGACTGACAGTCGTTTGACCACAACATTTTAGGTGTACCATATGGAAGAGACACGAGTTTTGCAGATTCCGACAGAGTTGACCCCACGGTCGTGCTACCATTGTCACTAGTCGGGGCATACACGAGTCAAATTCTCCATGATGGGTGGGCGGTCTCCCACCAGCTCAATGGTCCGGAGGCCGAAGATGTAGACGCAGACGTGGATTCCGAGGAGGCAACTGCATGCCAAAAAGAAGAAGCACCTAGAGATGTAGCCCCAGCAGAGTACAAAGTTGGTGGAGATGGGCCAGTCTAGCTTGGGTGCTCTCTATTCAGTGACAGTTACAGTGACGCTTTGTTTTAGTTTTGCTTCAGCGAGTGACTTGTAGTGAGGATTACATGTACTGGGCATAAGCCCGCTTTTCCTATTTTATCTTACCATTTACTTTAGACTGTTATGTTGTGGACTATATAATGTTGTGATTTCCTCTTTATATGCTATTAGCGCCTTGGACACTTATGTCCTTCTTACTACTTCTTCAGTCGATGGTGATTGATATGGGCGACATAATCGACGTTTTGTGGTGTCGACCATCCCGGAGGATGGTGTCACTGCAAAACGGTAGTTTTGGGCCTAAAACCCCGGTGGTTGTTGCAAAAAAAAGGGGTCGTACAAGTGGTATCAGAGGGAAACCTCGATCAAAAGAGAAGAAGTCCACAAACCATGGGCCACCCCGCGCGAGCTTAGTTTGAGGACAAACTAGCAGTAGAAGCAGTGGTGGGCCCATGGGAGGGGGGGAATCACATGCTGATGTTCACTCAGAACAAACCTAGGTAGACCCCCTACTGTAGGAGTTAGACTCAACCCAATTAGGACGAATATCTTACCTTGACAATCCCAATAGTAGCCTAGTCAATAGTAGATCTTATGTAGTTTTAAGGTATGCAAATACCCAAAGCGACTACGGGCAGATCCTAATGCGAGATCATTTTAGATCAGGTCACATGTTGACCTTGAGGAAATTGTTGCAACCGGTGAATTGAAGAGTTAAAGTATGGAGAATGTTGACATGTCTCAAGATTAAATCCAAGTCTAGGTTGTTATGCCGTAAGGATTTCTGGAATACCTAGGGTGAATATTACATTTGGAGATACTTAGCCCGGAGTAGGTAGGGGCTTATCTTGTTTGGCTATTAGGGAATTGTCTCTTGGTGGAGTATATACCGACTTAGGTCCCCTTGGACCTAGGTAACTATTATAGTGCCACAAACATGGTGATGTTGAACTTGACTATGTTCGAGGTTATTCGGACAGAGACGAGATTGTGATAAAAATGTGTTTGGATTGACGACCTATAATGTTATCAGGACTACGGTTAAACATCATTGATTGAACAAATGCTCGAGGACATAGGAAGTATATTAACCCTGTAAATTGTAAATTGGGTATAATGATTAGTTAAAAAGTGTCCATCTAAGTAATGATTCTTCAATTATTATCTTGATGATATCAAGTATAGGACACAGAGCTTCGATAATAGGACAGTCAACTTTGGCAGATTCATGACTACGAGAAGTAACGAGTTAATGTGATCGTTCGTATAATGAAATTATCTCATGATGAATCTTGTTATTTTGGATTATTTTACCCTAAAACCAACGGCGAAGATGATACTCTATAATCGCCTCATGATTCTAGGAATTAGTTTAAGTATGAAGACCTCATAAAGACTGTGATCGGTATTTGGAAGAAATTCTAGATCCATATGTGATTAAGAGCTAATAAGAGTATTAATTATGGGACAACATGAGTTGGAGTACAATGTCTCGAGGTTTGTATGGGAGGAAGGTTCGATCAGACCGCTTAGAGACGGCCAGGATAGACGATATGACGGTGCAGGCCTTGTGGCACAAGAAGGTCCAGCTAGGCAAGGTCTGATGATCGAACCATGGATAGGAGGAGCATACTTAAGGAATCTCTTGAAGCGATGCAGTAGAAGTATCCAGAGCTCTTCATCTCTTGTTTAACTTGTCTCCTTTGGATGATACATTCAGTAAAGCCCCCGCAAGCCTAACCTGAATTTCGAGGATGAAATTATTTGTTTGTCTATTGCGATTTATAACTTCCCCCAGACAGCTAGACCCCCCAAGTGAATTTGTCATGACTAGGTCATGACAAGGCTTTGGTAGCTCAGGAACCTCTTGGACTTAGACAAAAAAAGGAGGTTGAAGCACCTTGATCTGCAAATAGTAATTTCCAAATATCAAACCTAGGGTTTGACTTAAGGGCGTTAACTTGACTCGGTGACCCCACCACAACATACCTAGGTCATTTAGGAGCCCAGGGGGACATTCAGGACTCATTGGGACTAGTCAAATAGGCCAAGATGACAAAAGTGAACCCTAACCCTAATTAGGGCAAAATGGTCAATTCCCCATCAAATGACCCAATTGACCATCACCATGTGGAAATAACTCCACTTCTAGGTCTAAAACATCATAAGAGACCAATTAGACCAAAAAGCCCCATCCTAGGGTTACCACATGGCTAAATGACCAAAATACCCCTATAAGGTCAAATTACTTAGACCTAGCCCAATCCTTTTGGGCTAGGCCCAATTTGAGTGGTCAACCAGCCTAGTAGGCTTATATTAAACATGGGAGGGAGTGGAAATTCGGCCATGGTGATTAGGAGAGAGAAATGGGGGTTTTCCCAAATTTTAAGGAGAGAGGAAGTGGCAATTCAAGGCCATTAAGGTGACACATCCCTTGGCATCCCTCCATTACACTCACATTCATCTTCTCTGATGAATTTGAGAAGATTCCAGCCATTTTTAGGGGCAATTAGGGCAGGGGGAATGCATAGCGTCGGCCATGGGAGGGGAGGTGAAGAGGCCATTAATGGTATATGGGGTTAAAGCCAATACCACCCCCAATGAACCCCCCTATCACCTTCAAAAGCCTCGGAGAAGTGAACCCCCCCCCCCAATTTCCCGAGATTTTGGCGGTCTCCTTGCAAGAAATCAAATGGCACACAAAGCTTTGAGGAGGAGAAATGGAAGCCGGCGATTGGAGCAAGGGAATGCCCCCAAATGAGGTTCAATCCCCCTCCTCTCTGTCTATGCTAGATCTAGGATCCCTTAGCCAGAGAAATCGGGCTCAATTGAGCCCGATCGATGAGAAATTTCTCACCGAAAATACATGAAAATCGCACTATCGGGTCGCCGGAATAGGCCACTTCAGCGGTCGTGCCGTCGCCAGGCGATAGCCACCACCTCGACGGAGGTGGTGGTGGCGGTGGCCGACCAGGAAGGTGGCCGGATGGCCAGGATTTCGGCCTGGAAAATGCACCAGAAGCGGCTAATATGAGCCGTTGGCTCAATGAGGAAGACGACTCCAAGACCGCTGATCGTGCTTTAAGATCTATGCAAGATCTTCAATTATAATTATTATTGGTATTTTCCTGTGTAGGAATTAGCAGTATTTTGATTAAATTTTAAAAAACCCCTTGGAGGCTCCTGCTGGAAATGTAATCAACATCAAAGTTGTATCCCTAGGTCTCTAGTTTATTTTAAAATTTGTTCCAAGTCATTTGGAGCCCTGGATAGACCTCAGCTCTCATTTTGGTAATGTATATCCATAAGGCTGTCTAGAGCTTAATTTAAATGCCCACTCTAAACCAGACATCCAAATGAACTGAAATTATGGGTATGGGCTATTCTTAACTATATCTAGGACTTATCGAAAAATCAAGAATTTTTGAAAAACATTTTTCTATAGTTTTTTGAAAAATTTAATAATCCATGAAAAAATTAATTAGGTGTCCTAAACATCTCAAAATCACCCAAATTTGGGTTGGTGGTCTTAGAGAGCATGTTAGGGCTCTAATAAAAATTTCATCTCCTTTTGAGATGTTTTGATTATGTTTTTATCCAACCCTAGGTTGACCCTTATAGGGTTAATTCGGTCAAAACACCCCCTTGGGTTTTGAGTGGTCAAATCACCTCAACAGATGCTGATATTTTGGCCAATGACTATTTATAGTATGACACACCCTCCATGGAATTTGGGGTGGTTTGGAGTTGGGTAGCCCTAGAACCCTAGGGTCCCTTAATGGGAATTTTTAGGGTTTGATATTCATGGGGTCAAATTACCTTGGAATGACATGATAAATGGTGGAGAGGACTATATGGTTTGTATAGTCCTCTAGATTAAATTTTAGGGAATTTGGAAGCCCTTAACCCCCTCAAAACCATAACCCAAGTTTAGGGCACCAAACCTAATTTGGATTATTAGGCTATCAAATTACTTTAAAATCAATTGAAATTTGGGCAGGGTAGTTCTCTGGTAAAAATGTTCCTAAATTAATTATGGTGGAAATTTTTGGGCTAATAAATCAGTTCTTCCTTTTCAACCCTAGATGTGCCCTAAAAGATTATTATGTTGATTGTGAAGTTTTTTTATTAAAAATTGTGAAACCTTGGAATATGACATTTTATATCATGATGGAGCCTTCAATATTTTTGTTTAAATTTTTAGATGACTGTTTCAAGTACTTGCTTTATAAAATTATGATTTGTGGTTTCTGATCAAAAATAGGAACAGAGCCCCAATATTTGGAAGAAAATTATGAAATTAGATCAGAGAGTGTTTCTGACCATTATTATTATTCTATAATTATCCCATGATTTTTAGATGGATAAAACCAATACTTACTTCACAAGTCTGTAAATTTGGAAGTTTACATTTAATTAGATTCAGAGTCCCTCATGTGTGAGAAAAATTGTAAAACTTGGTTACTATTGATTTAAGATCATTATCAGACTTCTGTAATTTTCTTATAATTATTAGATGAGTTTTTACAGTACTTGCTTCATTAACCAGTTATTATGGAATAAATGTGTATAAATTAAATTAGGGGCTACTATTCACTGTAGAAAAATATGAAACTACTTCTTGGGTGTTTTTAGGCCATGATACTGGAATTTTATTATAATTTTTAGAACAACATTACTGGCCTTTTCTTCATTAGATGGTATAATTGACCTTAAGTTCTAAATTATGAAAGGTAGGTCTAATAACCTCTGAAAATTCTCAAATCTTGGATTTACTGTTTAAATGTCACTTAGTATTTATTATAATTTTTTAGTGATTTTTTCTAAATTTGGAGAGCATTTCATGTTCAAAGTAGGGCATTTGGAGTATAGGGTTAATTAAATTAAATGCCCACATAATTAGAAAAATTATGAGACTCTGGATTTAGTCTTAAAAGGTCATGGTAGACTCCCAGTAATTATTAGGAATCTATTGGAAGAGTAATTAGGGTATCCACTAATGGGAGCACTATGTAGCTTAGCATGGTTTGCATATTATGGATAGGTCTGAAATAGGTTAACACGAAGAGCTTAAACACACTTAGGGTAGTCATACTGAAATTAAAGAGAGGTTTGATCAAGGGTAGAAATCAATAACAATAAGTGCCTTGCGAAAGGGAGCTTTGGGCTTTGCCCATCGTAGTTCCTAGTGCCCTCGAGAACCCTTCATGGGGTATGCCTTAGGAAGTCCTGGGCTAACATAAACCTAGCCATAATATGGATAAGAGAAACCTCAATAATACCTTCACCTCACACTCACACTTGTACACGTAGGGAGATAAATTGGTAATGAAAAGATAGCGTAGGCATGTTGCCTAAGGGCTTACTAGTAGAGTTAAATGGACTTGGTATTGATCTGGAAGTCCGGGGAGCTGGATGCTCGGGGACTTTGTATAGACTTGGAAGTCCGGGTAGCTGGATGCTTGGGGACTTGGAAAAAGGAGACTTGATTAGTCTAGGGAGCCGTCAGCTAGGGAACTTGGTGAACTAGTACACTCGGTAGTCTAGAGAGCTGGAGGCTCGGTACTATAATTAGATACAAACTATCATGGTTGCAGGTGCATAACAGTGGTGGGTCCTCGGTATTGGACGATCGAGCAAGCCGTCGTCAGTACGTTAACTCGGGAGACTAGCTATTTTTCTAGGAATACTACGGTAATGTACGAGAGGGGCTAGACTGAGTAGTGTGTTTACCAGTCTAGGAGTGGAGAGGCCCAACCCACTATCTCCGTTTTGCCACGGCGGAGGCTCCTAAAAGTTTAGCTAACTCCAAAAAGGGAAACTAAAGGTATGTGCGCATAGAGTCATGTGTGTGAGTTGAACTTGCGTGTGCATACCATAACATACTTTCATGTCATAGCATAATCATTGCATTTAACCACTGACACCTATCGTGTAAAATTGTTTGGGATGTTTTATACGATAGGCCCTACAAAACGACCCCATGGTCTATATGGGTAATCCCTATAAATCAACGGTTACTTTTCTTACTGCTTTTACTTACCTCTTACTTATTACTGTTTACTTTTGCACTCTTATGTTTACTCATGTTTAGCTATCATTATTTACCCTGCCATGCTTTATTACTCCACTTCCTTAGGATAGTTGTCACCTTCTTGATTACACCCTACTTTTGGTCCTCCATTTCACTCATTTCCGTCCAGTTCCTAGGAGCCACGAGTAGAGGGGTGGGGGATCGTGACAGAGTCTAGTTTTACTGACGGTCGTTTGACCACAACATTTTAGGTTGACCATATGGAAGAGATACGAGTTTTGTAGATTCCGACAGTATTGACCCCACGACCGTGCAACCATTATCACCAGTCGGGGCATACATGGGTCAAATGCCCCATGATCGGTTGGCTCCCACCAGCTTAGCAGCCAGGAGGCCAAAGACCTAGACGCAGACGTGGATTACGAGGCAGTAACTACAGGTCAAAAAGGAAGAAGCACCCAGAGATGCAGCACAAGCAGAGTACGGAGTCGGTGGAGGTCGTCCAGTCTAGCTTGGGTGCTCTCAGTTCAGTGACAGTTACAGTGATGCTTAGTTTTAGTTTTGCTTCCGCGAGTGACTTGTAGTGAGGATTACATGTACTGGTCATAAGCCGCTTTTCCCATTTTACCTTACCATTTACTTAGACTGTTATGTTATGGACTATATAATGTTGTGATTTCCTCTTTATTTGATATTGTGGCCTTGGACACTTATGTCCTTCTTACTACTTCTTCAGTCGATGGTGATTGAGATTGCCGGTAGAATCAGCATTTTGTGGTGTCGACCATCCAGGAGGATAGTGTCACTGCAGAACGGCGGTTCTGGGCCTAAGACATTGGTGGTTATTGCAAAAAAAATGGGGTCTTATAGTCCAAGGGTTCACTTTTTTGAGCCAAAATTTATTGTGTTTTGTGGGCTGCCCTTGGTGATTCCATAGCCATGTAAAGATTTGTCTCCCCCCTCCCTTTTATGTTTGCTTTTTCTTTAGCTTTAGCTTTGTTATAGCTTTGTAATAGTTCTCTTTCATTAATAAAATATGTTAGCTTTTCTCTTCTTAAATGACTTTGGAATGAACTTGTGTGCCCACTTTGTTCCTCTTTTTATCCCGTTGTACCACTTTGTTTTTTCTCCTTATGAAAAGTGTGTGTGTGTGTGTGTGTATGAGTTTAACTAGTTAATTTTTTCATGCCCTTAATTAGTTGTTATGTTATATTTTATTATAGTTTTTTATTCAAAAAATGAAATGTTATTATGGTAGTTTTTCTTCAAGCTTTGTGTTACATTAAAAGTATATCTTCTTTATCCTTATGAACTTGTAAAAGTGATTTCAAAAGTGAATTTTTTATTTTCTTTAACTTAGTTTTTGTTTAAGTTGTAAAACTTTTTGTCTCTTTGAAATTTTATTTTTACTTTTTCATCACTTTTATGAACTCTTAAAAATGAAAAAGTTATAATTTTAATTTTTAAACAACTTTGGTTTTAACTTTAATTTCCAAAACTTTTGACTTTTTATTTTTATTTCAACTTTTTATGTGTTTTTAGCAAATCCTAAGTACAAAAAAGTTGTTTTAATTTTTAGGTAACTTTGATCTTGTTCTTTTAAAAATTTCATTTTGTGTGTGTGAGTGTATGAGAATAATTTTGATGCTTTCTTACATTATGTAGAGTGCGTGTGTGAATGAGAATAAATTTTCATGCTTTATTTCATGCTTTCTTCAATTATATAGATTGCGTGTGTGTATGAGAATAAATTTTCATGCTTTATTTTATCGCTTTCTTTCAATTTCGTAGAGTATCTGCGTGTGCGCATTTATTTCTGCATACTCGTTAAGAGTTAAATGGCGTGTTTTCATTTACCTCCTACTCATTCGAGTAGGACTTGTCATTTACCGTCTACTCATTTGAGTAGAACTTGTACACGCATTTATTTTTGCCAACTCATTAAGTGTTAAATGGCGTGTTTTCATTTCCCGCCTACTCATTCGAGTAGGACTTGTCATTACTTTATTTTATGGTTTTGAAGTGTCCGTGAGTTCTCATTTTAATTTGCTTTTCAAATTTATTTAAATGTTTGTTATTTTATGTCTTATTCTTATAATCATTTAGTGTTTAGTTTCGAACTCGCGCCTCATTAAAACTATAAAGTCGTCCCCATACCGATGAGTGGCTATTCGTCTTTAGCCCTTGGCATCAAAGGGCATTGGGACATATAAAATGATTTGAAATAATTAAAGTTCTTTATTTTCACTTTAATATTAGGACTTAAGGTTTACCCCAGGTTAACGATGCGTAGGACCACATAATCGATGTGTGCGCTCTATTTCCGTTATCCATATGCTAGCAAGCTGAGAGGCCGTGCGTATGGACTGATCCCCCTTGGGTAAATAGAATTGCGTACATACCCTCGAGAGAGGAGAAGCGTAGTTCTACCGGATTGGGTTCCCCACCCAATAGAGTGGTTCTTAGCATAAAGCTGGCGTTAAGAGTAATCTTTCGTCGGACAAACATTAGGCCGAATAGTCTTAGGGTTCAGGTGAGCAATATTCCTAGAGATAAGTGCGCTCATACTTGTGGAACCTCCACGGCAAAGTTGCCCTTTATTAATTTTAAAACTAAGTTCAATAATTATTAAGAATTATTTTAGTCTTAATGTGATTCGATGCCGAGCATTAACCCATCATCGAATTAATCTAGTAACTTTCATCTTTCTTTTATTTTCGTTGTTAAGTGACAAACAAAAAATTCCACCTTACTTTTAGTAAAATAATAGTCCTCCTGGAGGAGTAGAAATAATCAAACCGTCCCCGAGAACAGTATGACCTCGGTATTCTCCCGAATATCGAGTACTACATGCGATAGGTGCACTTGCTTCCTTTCATTAGAAACTTTGATTTTCTAGCAAGTCCGCAAAAGCTCTCCCCACCAATGATGCGCGCGTCGTCGTTACATTTCTTAAAAAACTATTTTCTCACTTTGGCACGCCTCGCACAATTGTTAGTAATAGGGGAACACATTTTTGTAACGCTCTTATGGCTAAGACGTTAGCTAAATACAGAGTCACGTACAAATATGCCACCCCTACCACCCGCAAACAAGTGGCCAAGTTGAGGTAGTAAATCGAGAGATTAAGCGTATATTAGAAAAAACCGTTTCACTAAATAGGAAAGATTGGTCCGTTATACTTGACGACGCATTATGGATGTATCATACGACATATAAAACCACAACCGGTAGTACTCCGTTTCGATTAGTCTATGGCAAAGCGTATCATTTACCCATAGAACAAGAACATTGCGCTCTTTGGGCTTTAAAACTCTTAAACCTTGACGCTAACTTAGCCGCTCAAAATAGAAAACTGCAACTAAATGAGCTCGATGAATGGCATGCGAACGCTTACCAAAGCAATAAGTTCTATAAGGAGCGTTCTTAGTTATATCACGATCGAAAAATAAAGTCCCAATTTTTTTTTATCCAGGCGATGTTGTCCTTCATTATAATTGACGTCTTAAACTTTTAACAGAAAAACACAAATCTAGATGGTCCGGTCCCTTCATAGTTCAAGAAGTCTTTCCATATGGGACCATATTAGTCTCCCACCCGGAAAAAGGCTCGTTTTAAGTAAATGGTCATCGGTTAAAGACTTACATAGAGGGTGACCCTGTGATCGAGCATAACGAGACCATAACCCTCCTCGATAAATAAACCCACATATATAGTCAAGCTACACGACTATAAACAAAGCGCTCCTGGGAGGCACCCCAAGTTTATCTTTTTCTCTCTTTATTTATCATGTTTTCTACTTTTTCTAATAATGCAGGGTTTCTAAATGGGCTTCCCCAAACATGCATTAGGGACGTTTTTACCCTCCGTCTTTGTTTTTGTATATATAGCATTTATTTTTTCCCGTTCTGCATACTTATCTTACAACATTGGGGAGAATGTTGGAACTAAGTATGGGGGTGTTTTTGTATTTTTCCTTTTTTTCTGCACTTCTCTTATTTGCACTTATATCTCCAAAACAAAAAAATTTTTAAAAAAAAGACAAAAAAAAATTTATTACAAAAAAAAAATATATATTCCAAAATTTTTTTGGTTTACTTTGTAAATAATTTTTGTAGATAAATTTTTGTAAAATTTTTTTTGTATATACTCTTCACTTTCCCCTCTCCCCTTTTCTCTATCATCCTTCTAAATAACTTCTCTTTTTTCTCCCAATTTTTGTAAATAGAATGAAAATTTTCGAAAAAAATTATATACAAAAAAATTTGCAAAACTTAAAAATCTAAAATTTTTTATTTTATTTTCGCATTTTCCTTTCTTTAGTATTTATATATTAAAGAAGTAAATACAAAAATAGAAAAAAAGATAATAACTTTAAAAATTCAAAAAAATTAGTTTATAAAACAAATAAATTAAATATACCATTCTTAATTTTCTTACTATCCAAAAATTTTGTTTTGAGTTTATTTATATGTGAATTTTCTTAATTCTTTGTTCATTATTAGTTTTTAATTATTGATTGAAAAATTTGAATAGTCAGGGTTAAGTTTTAAAGAATTTACTATGCTTTGTTAAAAATAGTGAACTTGTTTTAGGCAGTTCTAATTTTTCATAGATAGGAGCACGTGTAATATGTTAGAAAATAACGTCTATAGAATTCAATTATTCTTACTTTTAGCTTTCTGAAAAATTGGAACATACAATTTACAAAGGTTGCTCTCCAAAATTTTTTAATTAAAAATCTTGTTTTCTTTTCTTCCCCTTATTTATCATATCAAACTTGGCATGATTAAAATTTTACCTTTAAAAGATCATATGTCAAATGGAATAAGATTTCGTTCCGTAAATATAGGCACCCAATAATTTAAAAAAAGATTATATGTTATGGGGTAAGAGGATAAAATTCATTACTCCTACACATATACATTGGGTTAATTTTATTATGAAGTTAAAAAAGAAAAAAATCATATTAGGAAAATAAGATTTCGTTTTCCTAATAATCCAAAAAGAAAAAAATGGAGGTTCTAGAATAAAAAATTACCTCGCCTCAAAATCCAAACCACTTCATAAACCGCCAAACCCCATCAACCAATTTCACGACTCTAGAATTAATTAAAAAAATCTTTTTGAGAGCATAATTTGTAAATTGCATTATTTCCCATAAAACTAATATAAGCTAAAGTTCATATAATTCCAAACTATTCTTGTTAACCTAACCATTATAACTATTGCTTTCTATTTGATTACATCAAGAAGTCTTTTGGCCAAAACTTTTTGCCCTATTTAAATTATCTACATAATTTTAGGACTTAACTCTTATACCCCGTATATTTATTTAGATCTCTCTTATAATTAATTTAAAACGGTAGCTAAACTTAGAGTTTTTTTTATTCCTTATAAGTTCACCTCAAAATTTTGCTCTGGTATAGCAAAAGCTTAAGTATGGGGGTATTTGATAAGTTGTTAATATACCTATTTTATAGTATTTTTTATTAAGTCATTTTAGTTTATTTTTGCCTTTTTAGTTAGTTTTATTCAATAAATTGCTTCCTTTTTTGTAAATATTATTTCTAACTTAGCTTTATTTTGATTCCAGAAAAATTTCAAAAATGGTGAAAAATTGACCTGACACGCCCGTGTCACCACCTCAACTCAACGCCATCTACTCAACACTCAATGCCACTCAATGCCTTCATCAACCCAAGCAGAACACGCTCGTGTCATGACCGACACACCCGTATCAGCCACTCAATGCCACTCAACACTTTTATTGTTTACCTCTCGAAGCCACTCAACGCTTTTATTGTTCACCTCTCGACCCACTCAAGGCCAGCATGTCACGCCCATGTCCAAACACGACCTGCCCATGTCGGACACGTGTCCCATCCCGAAGCTTCCAGAAACAAGCCATCTTGCCAGATTCCGCCAAGTCAAACACGGTAACTGTGACACGCCACCCGATACGCCCGTGACTAGGGCGTGTTCCATCCGAAATTTTATCGATAAATAAAACCTTTCTATAATGTCCAATGGTTCACTTTTTGAGCCAAAATTTAGTGGGTTTTGTGGGCTGCACTTGGTGATTCCATAGCCATGTTTTCTCCCCCTCCCTTTTATGTTTGCTTTTGCTTTAGCTTTAGCTTTGTAATAGCTTTGTAATAGTTCTCTTTCATTAATAAAATATGTAAGCTTTTCTCTTCTTAAATGACTTTGGAATGAACTTGTGTGCCCACTTTGTTCCTCTTTTTATCCCTTTGTACCTCTTTGTTTTTTCTCTTTATGAAAAGTTTGGTGTGTGTATGAGTTTCACTAGTTAATTTTTTCATGCTCGTAATTAGTTGTTATGTTAAATTTTATTATAGTTTTTATTTCAAAAAATGAAATGTTATTATGGTAGTTTTTTCTTCAAGCTTTGTGTTACATTAAAAGTATATCTTCTTCATCCTTATGAACTTGTAAAAGTGATTTCAAAAGTGAATTTTTTATTTTCTTTAACTTAGTTTTTGTTTAGGTTGTAAAACTTTTTGTCTCTTTTAGATTTTATTTTTACTTTTTCATCACTTTTATGAACTCTTAAGAATGAAAAAGTTATAATTTTAATTTTTAAACAACTTTGGTTTTAACTTTAATTTCCAAAACTTTTGCTCTTTTTATTTTTATTTAATCTTTTTATGTTTTTTTAGCAAATCCTAAGTATAGAAAAGTTGTTTTAATTTTTAGGTAACTTTGATCTTGTTCTTTTAAAAATTTCATGTTGTGTGTGTGAATGTATGAGAATAATTTTGATGCTTTTTCAAATTATGTAGTGTGCGTGTGTGTATGAGAATAAATTTTCATGCTTTATTTCATTCTTTCTTCAATTATGTAGAGTGTGTGTGTGAATGAGAATAAATTTTCAGGCTTTATTTCATGCTTTATTTTATCGCTTTCTTTCAATTATGTAGAGTGTGTGCGTGTGCGCATTTATTTCCGCCTACTCGTTAAGAGTTAAATGGCGTGTTTTCATTTACCGCCTACTCATTCGAGTACGACTTGTCATTTACCGTCTACTTAATTGAGTAGAACTTGTACACGCATTTATTTCCTCCTACTGGTTAAGAGTTAAATGGCGTGTTTTCATTTGCCGCCTACTCATTCGAGTAGGACTTGTCTTTACTTTATTTTATGGTTTCGAAGTGTGTGTGACTTCTCGATTTAATTAGCTTTTCAATTTTATCTAAAAGTTTGTTATTTTATGCCTTCTTCCTATAATCGTTTAGTGTTTAGTTTCAAACTCGCGCCTCTTTAAAACCATAAAGCCATCCCCATTCCGATGAGTGGCTAATCGTCTTAGCCCTTTGCATTGAAGAGCATTGGGACATATAAAATGATTTGAAATAATTAAAGTTCTTTATTTTCACTTTAATATTAGGACTTAAGGTTTACCTCTGGTTAACGACGCGTAGGACCACATAATCGATGTGTGGGCTCTATTTCCGTTATCCATACTATAGCTAGCTGCGAGGCCATGCGTATGGACCGATCCCCCATGGGTAAATAGAATTGCGTACATACCCTCGAGAGAGGAGAAGCGTAGTTCTACCAGATTTGGTTCCCCACCCAATAATGGGGTTCTTAGCGTAAAGCGAGCGTTAAGAGGAATCCTTCATCGTACTAACGTTCGGTTGAATAGTCTTAGCGTTCAGGTGAGCAATATTCCTAGAGATAAGTGCGCTCATACTTGTGGAACCTCCACAGCCAAGTTGCCTTTTATTAATTTGAAAACTAAGTTCAATAATTATTAAGAATTATTTTCGTCTTAATCCGATTTATTGCCGAGCGTTAACCCGTCATCGAATTAATCTAGAAACTTTCAGCTTTCTTTTATTTCCATTATTAAGTGACAAACAAAAAATTCCACCTTACTTTCAGTAAAATAATAGTCCTCCTAGAGGAGTAGGAATAATCAACCCGTCCCCGAGAACAATACGACCTCGGTATTCTCCCGAATATCGAGTACTACATGTGATAGGTGCACTTGCCTCCATTCATTAGAAATTTCGATTTTATAGCCAGTCCGCGACGGTTGACTCATCGAACCAACAAACCAAATAAGATTCTACGCGCGGGCTCCATCAACAGATATTATAGATGTGTGTTATTAAAGGTTCTTTAGCATTGTAATTGAGCTGAGGACATATGGCAGAGTCTTTAGCACATATGAATTAAATGATAAGTTTCTCAGGTCTCTAACTAAAGACTAGACACAACAATCTATGCCATTACAGAAGTGGCAAGACTAGAAGACACACCACCACCAATTATATTTGGAAAGCTATTGTCCAGTGAAATTCAGCAACAACCAGAAAGGAGGAGGAGAAAATAAACAAGTCTGCAGTATAGGATAAGTAAGTGGCGTTCAAAGATGAAGCCATAAGGAGGAGCAGGAGAAAGACACCTTCTCCACTAAGGAGGGATACTGAATCAGATTCAAAAAGTTTAGAAACAAGCACATCTGACTACCACATGACTGATGAAGACTTAGTTGCCTTCTCCAAGAAATTCCAGAAATTCATAAAGAAGAAGCACTGGAGAAGTAGGCCCTCCTCTTCTTCTTTTCCCAAAGAAGACTACTACAAGGGCATGAAGAAAACCTCTAAAGAGGACCGGTATATTTCTAAACCAAATAAACTTTCTTCTTCTAAAATAGTTTGTTATTGTTGCAGCAAGCCAGGGCATGTTATAGATGACTGCCCTATCAAAAGGAAGGGTGCTTGTGAAAAGAAGGAACAACAGCAAAAGTGCAAGAAGGAGAAATCCTTCATTGCTAAGAAGCAAAAGAGCTAGACTGAATGCTCATCATCAGAGTCAGAAGAGGAAGATGAAGATGAAGCCTACATTGGGATATTCACTGATGAAGAAGAAACTGTAGAGGCAGATTTATTAGAGAAGCTGGCTGCTATTGCTGGAGAAGCTGATGATGCTGTCAGGACTGAAGAAGGCAAAGAAGACAACCACTTCCTTGGGCTGATGGATTTGACTGATGAAGAACCCAGCAAGGAGCAGCCTAGACTAAGCAAAGTACATTCTCTATCCCATATGTCAGATTAAAAGATAGGTCCTGAGTCAGAGACATATTCATCAAGTGATGAAGATGGCTCTTAATCTGAAAGATACATCAATCAAATGATTGATGAATATGGTGAACTCCTTCAGGCACTGAAGATAAGCAAGATCCTAGCCAAAATGCAGGCTTAGGAGATTGCCTCTCTACAACTTGCTGCTTCTAAGTCAACAAACCTACTGGAACTGAAGCTGAAAGAAATCATCAAGCTGAAAAACATAATGTTATTCAGATGAGCACAATAGCCTTTAAGAATGACCACATTAAGAATCTTGAAGGTAAACTCCAAAAGGAGAAGGATCTAGTGGTTAAGTTTTCAAATCAATGTTCAGTGTTTGCTTTGATTGATTCCTTTACCTCACAAAAGTATAAGAAGGGGTTAGGCTTCAAAGTGACACTAGAGCTGCCAATTCCAAAAGGAAGGGCAAAAATCCAGTGTAGCTATAACACCTCCCCTTCAATGACTATATAATATGGGTTCGGTCGAGGCCCCACAACATACAGATGCCACAGATTTAGTGTTAAAATATGATATTTACTACCCAGCTCAAAACTCAGAATAAAGCAACCTCGGAAACAGAAAACAAGACCAGAAGTTATCCACATACTTAAGAGTATCAACACGGCCTTAGGGCCTTACAACAATAGAGTGTCCCAACTCAAATAATAACGATAAACATAACCGTGCAGAAGCACGCCTAGACTATCTCGGCATGCAAGCCAGAAACAAAGTGCATCAAACATACAATTTCACGAAACAGAGCTATTACATAACTTGAAACACTTCATGAGGCTTAGGGATTTTTGGCAGGTGAGCTAGCTCCTTCTTGCGATCCCTGCTCTATATAAATTGGTGGTAACGTGGGTCAGCAAAGGCTGACCTCAACAGTTTAACCACACATCTCCTCTCGGTCGTCCCTAGTGGACCCCGGGGAACTCCATCACCCTACAAGTCAGCACTTCGTATGCAATATACATAAATATGTAGAGAAGTAAATCAATTTTGGATGTCTCATACAACAAACATGTTTCTACGTTGAGCACAAGAAAAAGGGGGCCTTTAATTCAGCATGTATACAATCCTGAGTTTCACCCATGACACCCTATCGCGTATGAATCTAGTACATCATCATAACATAACAACTGGGTACTTCTAATTTCCCCATCGGCGTCAAGACGCAATAAAAAGGGTACTGCAATTCCCCTAATGGCAAACAAGCCGCTACACGTAAATCTTGTCAAGGCCCCACCCCCTCGTGGGTCTTAGACCCAGGCTTGCCTGCAAACTCTGACTTCTCATGTCAGGATTTCGTCTCACACACAAACCGATCCTAAGAACCCTTGTTGAACACCACCCACTCATGGGCTTCATCGCTCTGTCTTGTCCTATGTTTGGCGTTCTCGTCAGTCTCACAGAAGGGGACTAGTCTTGCTGGAGCACTCTCCCCACATGACTTGCACGTCACGGGATAGACAGCAAACAACAAAGACAAAGCTGCAACTTAGCACATCACAATTCATAACCTTTCAGCCCTAATCCATAATTCGTACTACAACATTATCACGCACCAAGGAAACCATCTACCGCCAACACGGAGCTTACCTTGTCCGGTTCCGGCTACACGTACTCACTCAAAAAATGAGGTGAAACGCATACATCACTAACGGTATCTTGCCGCAACGGATTTCCACAAAATCCTTAAGCCTCATTATGCAACATCACCGAGTCAGACTAACGGTTGCCGGTACGGCTTCACCCATAATCCTTAATCCACAAACGTGGAGGATCTCTATTGTTATATCATGTCGGGGACGGACATAATCGACACGGTGGTTCCACTTGAACCATGGAGACCCAAACCCCTCTCATTTGTGAGATTTGGTGCCCAAAAGATTGAAAAGCAAGAAAGAAAGAGATGTTATGCACGGATCCTAAAAACCGAGAGGATAAATGTCGTTAACTTACGACCCATCTTCCTAGCCATAGAATCCTTGCTTTGAACGGATTTACACGAGCGCCTCCACGCCCTCTCTGCGGATCTGGTCTTGGAACGAAAATTGGAGCTCTGAAGCTCTGTCAATGGTGGAAGGAAGCTCTCTCCTTCCTCCTCCCTTATCTTCCTCTGCACCCTACTCTAACTCTAAAAGATGTGAAATGAGGGGAAAGACCCTTTAAGCCCTAATAAAAACCGTTTGGGCGGAAGATCCTGGGCCCTTGGATCGATTTTGAGGAAGCATCGGACGGCCACGAAATAAAATGATGGAACAACACCCACCCGCACGATTAGTGGCGCACGACCAGTGGTCCTGCGCACTAAATCCCATGATCGTGCGATCAACAATGGAAGAACTCTAGAAAGAAAGGGATAAACGCGCACGAGCAGCGACGCACAACCAGTGGTCGTGCGCACTAGGTCCAATGGTAGTGCATTTGACCTAGGCAGATCTTGGAAAAATGAAGAATAGTCTGCACGACCAGTGGTGGTGCGCACTAGATCCAATGATCGTGCGCCTCCAATACAGAGCTCATCGACCTATAGCCAGCGGTATCTCTACCACCGGGCATTAGCTTCTAGCGACTCCAGGTCTGAAAATTGGGGTGCTACAACTTCTCCCCCCTTACAAGAATTTCGTTCCCGAAATTAATCTTCATACAGGAAGACATCAAGAATTTTTTTTTACAACCAAATAAAAACATTGTTGCTATATATCGGTTACTGTTTCAAACTAGCATTACACAAATAACACGTGATAGTCCTCGCGCATTGCTTGCTCATGCTCCGAAGAAAACTCGTTATGCCCGCAGTTATCCCAACACACCTTCACGAGCTTGACTTCTTTGTTTCGCAACTGCCGAACTTCGGTATCCTCTATACTAATTGGCTGAACACACATCCTCAAGTCCTCTTCTATCGACACTAATTCTGATTCAATCACCACACTAGCCTCTACTAAGGCTTTCCTCAAGATGGAGACATGGAAAACATCGTGTAATCCACTCAGCTCTGTGGACAACGCCATCCGGTACGCTGCTTCTCCCACCCATTCTATAACCTCGAAAGGTCCCAAAAACCTCGGACTCAACTTCTTGAGTCGGCGAATCCGCGAAACGCATTTGAACGGCTTGATCTTTAGATAGACCTAGTCGCCAACCGTAAATTCCACATTCCTATGGAGAGCATTAAAATACTTTGCTTGTCGGTCAAGGGCAACCTTCATGAGCTCTTGAATGGTTCGCACCAACTCACATGCATCAGCTACTTTCCCAAAAGTTTGGTGTCTCCGGCCTCTGTCCAAGACATCGGTGTTCGACACCGCCTCCATTACAAAGCTTTGTATGGCGCCATATTTATACTTGCCTAGTAACTGTTGTTATAGGCAAACTTCACAATGAAGAGGTGGTCTTCCGACTTTTTCCCAAAGTCAAGAGTACACATCCTCAACATATCCTCCATTGTACGATACGTCCTTTCGGTTTGTCCATCAGTTTGAGGATGGAATGCCATACTGAACTTGAGCTTCGTGCCCAGACTCTTCTGAACCAGCCACCAGTCTTTGGACATGAATCGTCCATCGCGATCACTGACTATACTCTTAGGAATCCTGTGTAGTCGCACAATAATGCGAACATACAACTCTACAAGCTTCTTCACGCTATCCTCTTTCCGATTTGGGATGAAGTGAGCCACTTTGGTCAAGCGATCCATGATCACCCAAATCGCGTCGTTACCCTGTTACGATCTAGGTAACCCATGTACATAGCCCATGGAGATGTCATCAAATTTCCACTCGGGAATAGGAAGAGGATTCAGGAACTCGTCGGGCTTCTTACACTTGACCTTCACCAAGGCACACGTTTGGCACTGACTCATATATAAAGCTATGTCTCGCTTCAGACCAGGCCACCAAAAAGATTTCTTTATATCCAAGTACATATTTGTACTTCCCGGGTGAATGGAGTACTTCGTAAAATGAGCCTCAAACATCAACTCCTCCCAAAGCTTGCCGAACGACGGTACACAAATCCTTTCATCCATTCTCAGAATCCCATTGAATAACTCCCAGGCGCTACTCTCGCCCTTTTGAGCTTCCACTATGTATGGCTGGAACTCCACATCCAAACGAGTCGCTTCCTGAATACGATCAGACAAGTCATTCTGCATTTCAATCAAGTTTAGCTGAGCCACGCTAGACTCGCCTCTTGCTACACACTCCATACAAAGGGACTCCCAGTCCCGCATCAACCGCTCTTCATGAGCCTCGATCCAATTACCTTGCCTAGAGTATATTCTACTCAAGGCATCTGCCACCACATTGGCCTTTCCTGTCATATACTGAATCTCCACGTCGTAGTCTCCAAGGAACTCGACCAACCTGCGCTACCGCATATTCAAGTTATTTTGATCTAGAAGATACTTCAGGCTTTTGTGGTCCGTGAAGATCCCCACCTTCGCACCATAAACATAGTGCCGCCACAATTTCATTGCAAAAATTACCGCCGCCAATTCCAAGTCATGGACGTGGTAATTCCTCTCGTAAGCCTTCAATTGCCTAGACCCAAAGGCTAACGTACTGCCATGTTGCACCAATACTCAACCCAAACTGTATCCTGATGCGCCAATGAAAATTTGAAATCCTTCAGTCCCTTTTGACAGACTTTGGATTAGGGATGTCATCAGCCTTTCCTTCAGGGTGTCAAACAGCTGATTGCACTCCTGAGTCCACACAAACTTCTGGTCCTTACGAGTTAGTGAAGTGAGAGGTAGAGCTATCCGTGAAAAGTTTTCCACGAACCTTCTATAGTACCCAGCTTGTCCAAAGAAACATCGGACTTCCGTCACGGTTCTCAAAATAGGCCAATCTTTAATGGCTTCCACTTTTATTGGATCTACAGCCACCCCATCCCCACTAATCACATGGCCCAAAAATGCCACCTTCTCTAACCAGAACTCGCACTTCGAGAACTTTGCATAAAACTGGTTCTCTCTCAACACTTGCAAGACTACTCTCAAGTGAGTCTCATGCTCCACATCCGATTTTGAGTAAACAAAAATGTCGTCAATAAAGACAACTACAAAAGAGTCCAAGTATTCACGAAATACTCAATTCATCAAGTCCATGAATACGGATAGTGTATTCGTCAATCCGAATTGCATACCCGAGAACTAAAAGTGACCATACCTCGTACCAAACGCTGTCTTGGATATGTACTTGTCTCGAATTCATAACTGATAGTATCCTGACTTCAAGTCCAACTTTGAATACACCACTGGCCCCACCAAATAGTCGAGAAGGTCATCTATCCGAGGAATAAGATACTTATTCTTGATAGTCAGATTATTTAACTCTCGGTAGTCTACGCACATCCGCATACTACAGTCTTTCTTCTTCACGAACAACACCGGCATGCTCCACGGTGAAGAACTGGGTCTCATATACCTCTGCTCCAACAATTCCTGAAACTATACTTTGAGTTCGGCCAACTCTTTTGCTGCCATACTAAAAGAAGGACATGACACCGGCCTAGCCTATGACACTAATTCAATCGAGAAATCAATCTCCCATCGAGTAGGTGCTCCAGGATGCTCATCAGGAAACACATCCTTGAATTTTGCCACTACAGGTACTTTTCTAAGGGATAACCTGGAAAGATGAACTTACAACAATGCTACAAGAGCTACTCCTCCCGGGTTAACTGCCCGCACCAACTGTATGGCCGAAATCAGGGAAGAGGCAACTCCACTAAGATCCTCAAACTCAACTTCTGTCTGCCCTTTGCTTCTCAGGGTCACCACCTTAGATAGGCAGTCAATACTGGCATGCTGCTCTACTTGCAAGTCCATTCCCAATATCAAATCAAACTCAACCAGTGGTAGGAATGTTGCTATCAACATGAAGTCAACTCCTCCTAGATTCAAACAAATGCGCCCCCTCGCCCCGGTAGTCATGGATGACCCATTGGGCATGCACACCTTCATGTCTGTGTCCACCGAGAATGACTCAACTCCTATCCTCTTGATAAAACTTTCCCCAAGAAAGGATTGCGATGCTCCCGTATCAAACAATACCATAGCGAGGTATCCAGAGACTAACAAAAAGCCTAAACACAGACAACAAACATAAACGGTCTTTAAAGGATGAGGATTTTTCTTCCATCTATTCCATTCAGGCTTCCCTTGGGATTGAGAAGGCTTCCCTTCCACTTGTTTGGCTACCCTTCCAATGTTGGGTTAACTCCATATTGCTTTCCTATATTCTGGTAGCCTCAACCAGCTCATTGAAACCAGAGCTCTTCATAGATATGAGGGATTGCCTCAGATTCTCCCTCAGTCCATGGTTGAAGAGGTTGTCCCTCTCCTCATCATTCGCCATGGTCGTTCCAGCATAACGACCCAACCGAATGAACTCCTGAACATACTCGTCCATTATTCCGTCCCATTGTACCAAGTGCAGAAATTGCCTCTGAAGGGCTAACCTCATCGACGCAGGAATGTACTTCTTAAAGAAAGCATTCCCGAACTCTTCAATGGACTGGGTGTATCCAGGAAATTGCCGACCGCTATGGCTCACCCACAACAACTTAGCGTCTCCTTCCAACAGGAATGATATAAACTCAGATTTCTTCGCCTATAGCATCTCTACCGCCCTCAGAAGTTCTTGAATCCTAGCCCACCAATCCTCTGCATCGGTCGGCGTGCCGACTCCCTTAAATGTTGGAGGATGTAAGCCTAAGAAATACTTCATTTGACGGTCTCTATGACCGACAACCACACTTTCAGCCAAATGCTCTACTTGCTTGGCCCCTCCAGCCGACACGGCCGTCGCCGTATCCGGGGTAGAAGTAGTTACTACATGAGCAATAAGGGTTGCAACTTGTGCTTCCACTGCAGCTTGGGCCACTACCATTGCTTCTTCAAGCAAGCGATAGAAATCGGCCGGGGTTACCCCCATGTCCAACAGACCAGGAGCAGTAGTACTACTCTCCTAAGGCTCTTCTCGTGACCTTGACAACCCTGCCTATCTGCTTGCACCCTTAGCAAAAGCAAGGTAAACACAAATCAGTCTCTAATCTCAAGACTCAAACACAAGGACACTCATGGTCCCGCAATACTCCTATGTTGATATTTTCTCTAACGCGATTCGATTATGACATTCGACCATGAATACTTTTCTTGGACACTAACCTGGCTCTTATACCAAATTGTGACACCTCCCCTTTAATGACCGTATAATATGGGTTCGACCAGGGCCCCACAACATACAGACGCCATAGATTTAGCGTTAAAAGATGATATTTACTACCCAACTCAAAACATAGAATAAACTAACTGCGAAAACAGAAAACAAGACCAGAAGTTATCCACATACTTAAGAGTATCAACACGGCCTTAGGGCCGTACAATAATATAGAGTCCCAACTCAAATAATAACAACAAACGTCAACATGCATAAGAACTCCTAGACTACCTCGGCATGCAAGCCGGAAACAAAGTGCATCAAACATACAATTTCATGAAACAAAGCTATTATACAACTTGAAAAACTTCATAAGGCTTCGGCCTTTTTGGTCGGCGCAATAGCTCTTGCTTGCGATCCCTGCCCTGTAAAAATTGGTGGTAATGTGGGTCAGCAAAGGCTAACCTCAAATGTATAACCAACACATCTCCTCCCATCCATCCCTATCGGACCCCGGGGCACTCCATCACCCTACAGGTCAGTACTTTGTATGCAATATACATAAATTGTAGAGCAGTAAAACAAGTTTGGTTGTCTCATACAACAAACATGTTTCTACGTTGAGCACAAGAAAAATGGGGCCTACAATGCAGCATGTATGTAATCTTGGGTTTCACCCAAGGCACCCTATGGCATATGCATCTAGCGCATCATCATAACATAACAACTGGGTACTTCCAATTTTCCTATCGACGTCAAGCCATAAACAAAAAGGGTACTGAGTTTCCCCTAACTACATACATTCTGCAACACGAAAATCTTGTCAAGGCCCAACCCGCTCGTGGGTCTTAGACCCGGGATTGCCTGCAAACTTTGACTTCTCATGTCAGGATTCCGTCTCACACACAAACTGATCCTAAGAACCCTTGCTAGACCCCACCCACTCGTGGGCTTCATCGCCCGTCCTTGTCCTATGCTTGGCATTCTCGTCATCTCACAGAAGTGGACTAGTCTCGCAGGGACACTCTCCCCATATGACTTGCACGTCACGGGATAGTCAGCTGAACACAAAGACAATGCCGCACCTTAGCACATCACAATCCATAACCTTTCCCACCCTAATCCATCATTCGTACTGCAACATTCCCGCGCACCAAGGAAATCATCTACCGCCAACGCGGAGCTAACCTTATCATGCTCTTGCTACACGTACTCACTCAAAAAATAGGGGGAAACATATACAATAACAATTGTATCTTGCCACAATGGATATTTATAAAATCCTTAAGGCTCACTATGCAACATCACTAAGTCGGACTAACGGTCGCGACTATGGCTTCACTAATAATGCCAAATCAACCAACGGAGCGAATCTCTAATGCAATATCATGACAGGGATGGATACAATAGACCCGGTGGTTCCTCTTGGACCATGGCGACCCAAACCCCTCTCATTTGAGAGAATTGGTTCCCAAAATCTTGAAAAGCAAGAAAGAAAGAGATATTATGCACGCATCCTAGAAACCGAGAGGAGAAATGTCGTTACCATATGACCCCTCTTCTTAGCCATGAAATCCTTGCTTTGAATGGATTGATACGAGCCCCTCCATGCCCTCTCCACAGATTTGTTCTCGGAACGACGATCGGAGCTCTGAAACTCCATCAATGGTGGAAGGAAACTCTCTCCTTCCTTCTCCCTTATCTTCCTTTCCACCCTACTCTAACTCTAAAATATGAGAAATGAGGGGAAAGACCCTCTCTACCCAAATAAAACTATTTGGGCGGAAGATCCTTGGCCCTTGGATCAATTTTGAGGAAGCATCATACGACCACGAAATAAAATGACGGAATAACACCCGCCTGCACGATCAGTTGTGCACAACCTGTGGTCGTGCGCACTAGATCCCATGATAGTGCGATCAACAATGACAAAACTACAGGAAGAAAGGGATAAACGCGCACGAGCAGCGGTGCACGACCAGTGGTCAAGCGCACTAGGTCTAATGGTCGTGCGTTTGACCTAGGAATAACTTGGAAAAATGGAGAATAGTACGTACGATCATGGCGCACGACCAGTGGTCATGCGCACTAGATCCTATGATCGTGCGACTCTAATACCGAGCTCATCGACCTACGGCCAACGGTATCTCTACCGCCAGGCGTTAGATTCTAGCGACTCTAGGTCTTAAAACTCGGGTGTTATAACAACCACTAGCTTCAAAGCCTCCTATTCCTTTCAAGAGAGTGATGCTACCATCTAGCAGGTATGACCAAGAGAGCATCTTTCGTCTTTGGGAGAATGGTGAATCCACCAATGAGAACAAAGCGGTTCACCACTATGGTGGTAGGAATTACAAGGGTGATAGTGCATACAAAGCAGCCCATGAGGAGATCCAAATGGCCCAACCTACACCATTTGTGTTTGGTGTATAAGCTCCAACACTCAAGAATAAGGCTGCAGCCTTTTCTCAAAATCTGCCAGTCCATAATCAGACCAAAGGAAAGTCTGTTAGCTAATGAGAATTGAGCATATCTGAAGCCATCAGGAGCATTCTCTCTGAAAAGAAGGCAGCTGCTGGTAGGGTCTAAGATACCCCAACTACCTATGTTGCCAGACATTTCCCAAATTTTGTTGTGGCTGGAAGACATAAGAAAAAGGTTGCTGTTGTACCTGTTGGACTAAGAGATGCAAACAGCACTGTTATAAAACCATCCCTTAAAAGAAGGTACAACACCTTTGAGTGCTGGTGTTGTGGCAAAGTGGGCCACTATGCCATTGATTGCTGGCACAATAATAGTGTCTAGAGAGTTAATGTCGGCTTACCTGTCAGAAGAGCTACAGGAAGGCATATTCATTTTCAGCCTAACATGCACCTAGGACCCAATAAGAATTCGGGTCCTAAGGTTAAATGATTTATTTCTTGAAGGTGAGTCCAAGTTGTCATACCCCTATATGGTACTTGGGCAATGGATGTTCCATGTACATGACTGTAATAAGAAGCACTCTGTTAGAGTACACTCAAGAAGATAATTGACACCTAGTCATATTTGATGGTTCAGAAAAGGGAGTAACCAAAGGGTATGGTAAGATATCAAATGGCATAATCACTATCACACAGGTAGCGTATGTGAAAGGTTTGTAACACAACCTGATAAGCATAAGCCAACTATATGATCTTGGTTATGACATTTTTTACTCAAAGATAAGTGCCAAATTAGGAGGTTAAGTGACCATAGGGTAATCTTGATAGGCACTAGGTGATGAAATGTCTGTTGTCTAAATTTTGTTTGTTAGAGTAAGGAATCACCCATATGCCTAGTTTTAGATGAGAAAGCCTCACACTGTGTCCAATGGTACAGGAGGCTAGCTCACCTGAAATACAAGACCATAGACAAATCTTTAGTGAAGAGTTAGTGAGAAATTGACCTAAGGTAACGTGCACTGATGGCTCTAATTTATATAGGGTTTTTCAGACTCATTTGGGAGTATTATCTTGCATGTGTAGTACTATTTCAGTAGGAAAAGTCATATATTTGATTAGGGCTTCACTTAGCAATTGTTGCACTATTTCGGCCTATTTTGGGTTTGCAAATTGCACCGGGATTTCGGGGGTAACTACTGGGGTACTCTCCGTGCGGATTTTGTTATTTTATTCTGTATATTGGTGCTGGGAACTTGTGCTCCAACTTTGGTTTTTTATATACAGGTGGTCATTTTTCCCCCAAATCAGGAATTCTGACTTGTGGATGACGCATGGTCGTGCGATTCCATAGCGCACTGTTTTGTTGAAAGCATTTGTTTTCTGCAGGTTTCTCTAGAGGATTGACCAACACATGCGATTTCTTCACGCACGGTTTTCCTATAGCTATCTAGTTTCTTAGCGCACTGTGTTTAATCATGCGATTTGTTCATGCACGGGCTGAAGTGCCCGTGTGCGAGTAAAATGCACGGTTACACCTTCTTGCCTGGCATTTCAGCCCTCTATGGTTACTCGTGCGTTTGCCTTAATGCACGGGCGGCGGTGTCCGTGCGCGAGTAAAATGCACGTATCAACGCATCTTCATCCGCATGCTTTGTCCTTGAAGTTAATATCACATGATTAACACACGGTCGTGCGCCAAACCGTGTGTGACCATTTTTCTTACCTGCTCGTATTTAAGCTTAGGAGTTGACTGGAGTAGAGGACATTCCGCCATTTCTGATCCTTTGAGCAGGAAAATCCTACAACTACCGCTTTTTCCTCTCTCCTCCTTTGAGAGCTCGTCCGGCCACTATTCGTCCTCCAAACTTTACCGCAAGCATAGATTTTCCGTCGTTTCCTTCATCTTCTTCTCAAGAGGAGCATTTGGAACTCCTTCTCGCTGCCATTGGAAAGTTTTTCGGCGATAACCAGCCTTCACGGTTCATGAAGAAGACGGGGAAAACACCTTTGATGTAGGTGACAACACTTCAAGCTTCCTCGTACGTCAACCATCGACCGAGCCCGGACGAAGACTGACAACCTTGGACTCCGACGGAGAATCATGGCAAGCCTTCATGCGTTGATTTGTAAATCTCCTATTTACTCTCATTTGGAGGTTATTTCTATGCTTTGGATGTTTTCTAAACTTGCTAGGAACTCTTAACAATGTTCATGATGGTTTACTATTTAAAATGTTTTGGTAGTTCTTATTTTGTCTTTACTTAATTTGCTTGCTTTGGGTTGTTGCTTGGTGATATGCCACACTAACGTATGTTAGGGGCTTGCTTGGCGAAGAGGTGATTTCGACCCTCAATGATTACGACCGCATGCCCTAATACTCATCGGACTATTCCACCATTGCGAAGCGGTGAAGGCGACCCGCGTAATTATTTTTAGTTGTTACAAAACGAAAACTCAACCCACAAACCATTGTTGCGTTGGAAATCACTTTCCAACAAGGAATATCACATTCCCAATCTGCACTCCTCGAGAGATTCGATACTCGGAGGATAACTCCCACATTTATTACTTAACGACGATCGGTGCACTTGCCGAGATTGCATCATGTTTTTGGCGCCGTTGTCTGGGAGTGCAACAGTTTTGTGTATTTTTCTATTGGAAAAGTTATTGCAAGTGCCTTTTGCATTTTGATCGATTTTTGGGTGTTGTATGATGGATCCAAACCCTAGGGATAGAGGTTAAGATTTTTGAATTGATCTTGAAACCGCACGAGTGAGGCGAGCCTGTCGGCATGCTGCTGCTGCTGAAGGAAGAGAAAGAATGGAATATTTTGGTCAAGGAAGAAATGACATTGGTGAAAGGGTCATTGAGGACCAGGAGGACGTCCGACCCCGCATTAGGACAATACGCGAATTCACGACACCTACCGCGTGAAGTGTTTACCCTTGTTTTAGTCCAGCCATCGTGAACAACCACTTTGATATATAGCCTGCCATCCTCAACATGATCCACAATAACATGCAGTTTTTGCGCCTGCCAAGTGAGGATCCACAGCTCCATCTAGCGGAATTCTCGGAGATCTGTGGCACCTTCCGCTATGCCGGCATTACAGATGACATGGTGAAGCTAAGGCTGTTCCCATTTTCGCTAAGGGACAAGGCAAGAACCTGGCTCCGCACTATTGCTCAAGGGACTACAACTACGTGGGAAGCTCTTTCCATGAAGTTCTGAGCGAAATTCCACCCGGTGGACAAAATATTGAATGTACGAAGGGAGATAGACACCTTCCTGCAGCTGGACAAAAAAACATTATCTGAGGTATGGGAGAGATTTGTTGATCTGCAACGTCGATTCCCCCAGCATGGCTGTGAGCCGTGGAATTTGGCAGAAATATTTTATTTTGCTGTTGAGCCTAATTATAGGGCCATGATTGATGCAGCGGCTGGAGGCACTATCATGAACCAGACTCCCAACGAGGCTTTGCGGCTCTTTTGTGACACAGATTCTCATAGAATGTATTGTACTGCTGGAAGAAACAGACCTAGGTGTGTGAGAAATTTGTTAGAGGTAAATGCAGTGCAGCCGCGAGCTGAGATGAGCCATCCTACTATGGATGAAATGATGTTGCTGACTAGATCGACTCCTCCTCCAGCTCAGGTGATGGCTATTTCATGCAAGGGTTATGGAAACCCCGGCCATCATATATATGAGTGCCCAGCTGGAGAAGCTTTTGCTGATACCTCAGGTATACTTGCTGACGAGAGTGTGAACTTTATAAATAATCAGAACAGCACTGCTCCTTTTAACAATGCTTATTACCTGAATGCGAGAAATCATCTGAATTTCTCCTGGAACCAAAATGCTCCCGGTCAAAGGTGGCAGGGAGGCCAGCATCAGTTTGATGCTCAAGCTTCTAAAAGCCAGCAGCGACCGCCACAATCTGGTTATAATCAGAACGCGTAGGGGACGCAAAAGAGTGCGTTAGAAGAAATGATGGAGAAATTCGTGGAGATGGCTCAATCCAACATGTCCACTCAGACCGCCTCCATAAGAAACTTGGAGACGCATCTGGGGAAATTGGACCATGTGTTTCTGAGCATACTCGCGATGCCCTCCCGAGTGACACGGAAAAAAAATCCCCGTGAGCAAGGGAAGTGTGTTGGGGAGTCGGATGAGTGTGTTAAAAATGAAGTGGCTGTGAAGTGTGAAATAAATGAGGTAGAGATAGTGGCCATATGTGATTTTGGATCTTCTTGCAACATTCTTGCTTTGCGAGATGTTGAAAAATTAAATTTAAATATCGAGTCGAATGTCCGTAAATCACTCGTACTAGCCGATGGGTCGGTGGTGAAGACCGATGGTGAGATAAAGGAGGTGGAAGTGATATTGAATAGGTCTGCGGTAGTCACTGATTTCCAGGTTCTAGTACCAATGGGGAATCCTTCAAAACCCATCTTAGGGGTCCCCTTTCAAAAAGCTAGTGGGGCGAAGTTGCAGTTTAACGCGAGCGGCATCACCTTGGCTTCCAAGTTTGATGTGCCTTTACCACCGCCCCTTACCTCTATGATTCTGAATGAACCCGAAAAACTACAGGATTTGAATGTTATGCTATCTGACGGTTTGTTTAGTGTTGTTTAGACAGGTGTGCTGCAGGAAGTGGAAGACAGTGCGGTGAATATAGCAGGAATGCTGAAGATTACTGAAGGGGAAACAAAAGAGGAGTTGCTTGGAGTGCAACGAGTTGTGGATGAGAAGGGTAGTAGCGATCGGTGTGAGAGTCACATTGTTGATACTAAGGAGAGGAGCACGGCTGTTGAAAGAGTGAATGAATTAGAATCAAAAACTTATATTGAGCCAGATGCTTTGTATAAAACTATAAAACAGGTTGCATGGGCTGATCTATCACCCACCATGGGTGAGGAAAGGATGCCTCCGGATGGAATAGCTACAACTACCACTGAATTTGATGGAGTTCTAGTACAACCATGGCAGTCTACATCCGTGTAATTGCGAATAAAAGAACTATGAATGCACAAGGCGCTGGATTTTGCCCGCCGGCGCGTGAAGGAAGTGGCTAGGGGCAGGGGAGATTTGTCTTCCATGGGCCCTAAAGCTTTCGCTTCTCCCTCATCTATCATGTCCGGGAGGATCTATCACTAGTCAGCATTTAGTTTAGATGTGAAAGATCTCCGGGCATTATTTTTTTTTCTTTCTTTTTTTTCTTTTCTCTAGTATAATTTTTGCTTAATGTTGTGTGTGAAGTTTTGGACTTTCTTGTTGCGTACCGCACTTATTCTTTAGTATGGATTGTTTTGCTTGGAGGTATCTTCTTTTGTAGGTGGAGTTCATTCGGGCTGTGGATTATCGACTGAAATTAACACCAATCTTCTGGTATCTGCATTTCTGAGCATTGGGTAACCCCTTCTCCTTACCTACTTTTTAATTTCATGATCACATTGTTATGTTAGGATGTTTAGTCTAAGTCTTGTGTGCCATACTAGAAGAATATATTCATTTGCTGGTTATTGTTATTGGCATTCCATACTACTGCACCACACTTGAGCGTGTGCTTGAACAGGAGCACGTCATGAGTTTTATCGTCACTAGTGTGTGATTTGGAAAATTTCGGTGCTGGCTTAGGATTGCGAGGTAGAGTAAAATGTTGCCTCCATGAGGGATCCTAATCGAGTTCTCATGTCTCATTTAGGATTATGCGTAGAATTAGATTCTTTTTATGCTTATAGCGTATTTTATTTCTATTGGCGTAAATATTATTTATTCTACTCGCCTACTTTGAATACGATGTGAATCTAATGGTAGTGTAGGGATGTGTATCGACATTGCTAGCCTCGTATTGCTTGAGTCGGGAGAAAGGATTGCCTTCTAGGTGGCTAAGAACTTTCCCCTAGCTACTCTCGAAGCATGGGTACATGGTTAGTCTAGTGCGTGTGTGATGTAGGCCGTCACTTTGTTCTAGTTTGAGCTTTGAACCATTCCCGACGTCTATCCGTTGTTATCCACGTTGAGCATGTCCCTTCCTTTGGCATCCTTACGCCTCACTACCAAAGCCATATATCCTTTCCTACTCTCACACCCGAATGTGGTCGCTCGGTTGGTTTGTTTTGTTGTAGTTTTATATCAGTTTTTTGTGGCTATTATGCGGGAGCTTTGTGCCGCTTGTGGTGTTGCCATGTTTTCGGTTTGTTTTGGTTATTTGGTTAAATAAAAAAAAAGGAGAAAAAAGAAAAAAAATTAAATGAAATGGAAATGACAATTCCCAATGTGGAATAAGAGAAAAAGAAATTTTGTTGTAGAATTATAGATTTATGGTTGTAAAATATTGTTATATTATGATCGTTATGTGTGTGCGCGTGACGTTAAAAGTCCAAGTCTAGTGGTGCGGTGCACGTGTTTGTCATTGCATGTAGCAATGACTGTTTTTGGGCGATCTTATTTCGTGTGTGCGTATCCGTCGTGTTTATCTTTTTATACCCCGCCTTCGCCTAAGCCTCCATTTTACTCTAAGTCCTACGAATTCGCGCTTGAGTCAAACTAGTGCCATGGAGAGAGTGTGAACATGCGAGCTTATGGTATCGAAGTTGGTGGATTCCTTTGGAGGTTATCCCGATCGCTTGCTTTGGCAATGCTCAACTCGGTGTTTGTCCGCTTTCTCATTCCGTGTGACCGAATGATTCCCCTCGATTCTATAGTAGAGTAGTAATAATATTTTTTATATGCCTTTAGAAATATATAGGTTATTAGTGCATAATCAGATTTTCCTTCTACGATATTCCAATGAACGTGAGAATGCGATTTTGCATGGTTCTCCGTTGCACAGTTTTAGGCCAACTATTTGTTTTTTCTCGTCCGCATTAGGGATGATTTGCTCGGGACAAGAAAATGTTTAATTCTAGTGGGGTTATGAGTTCGATTTATATTGGGTTTTTTGGACTCATCTAGGCATATTATCTTGCATGTGCACTACTATTTCTGTAGGAAAAGTCATATATTTAATTAGGGCTTCAGTTAGCAATTATTGCACTGTTTCGGCCCATTTTGGTTTGAAAATTGCACCGGAATGTTGGGGTAAGTACTGTGGTACTCTCTGTGCGGATTTGGTTATTTTATGCAATATATTGGTGTTGGGGGCTTGTGCTACAGCTTTGGTTTTTTCTATGCAGGTGGTAAGTTTTACCCCAAATTAGGAATTCTAACTTGTGGAAAATGCACAGTCGTACGATTCCTTAGCACACGATTTGGTAGAAAGCATGCGTTTTCTGCAGGTTTCTCTAGAGGATTGACAAACACGTGTGATTTCTTCACGCACGGTTTCTTCTGAACCGTATGTGAAGGAGACACATGGTTTCCAGCAGATGTCTAGTTTCTTAGCGCTTTGTGGTTAATCGTGCGATTTTTTCACGCATGGGTAGAAGTGCTCGTGCGCGAGTAAAATGCACGGTTCCACCAGCTTGTCGGGCACTTCAGTGCTCTGTGATTACCCGTGTGTTCACCTTCACGCACTTGCGACAACTTCTGTGCACGAGTAAAATGCATGAGTCAATGCATCTTCATCCACAAGCTTTATCTTGGAAGTTAATATCGCACGGTTAGCGTACGGTCATGCGCAAAAACGTGCGTGACAATTTTTCTGACCTGCTCATATATAAGCTCAAGAGTTGACTAGAGCAGGGGACATTCTGCCATTTCTTCTCCTCTGAGAAGGAAAATCCTAGATCAGCCGCTTTTTCCTCTCTCCTCCATGGAGAGCTCGTTTGGCCACCGTTCCTCCTCCAAACTTCACCGCAAGAGAAGATTTTCCGTCATTTCTTCATCTCCGTCTCAAGAAGAGCATTTGGAGCTCCTTCTCGCTGCCATTGGAGAGTTTTCTTGTGACTACCAACCTTCACGGTTCATGAAAAATATGGGAAAACACCTTTGAAGTAGGTGACAACACTTTAAGCTTCCTCGGACGTCAACCACCGACCGAGCCCGGACGAGGACTGACAACCTTCGACTCCGGCCGAGAATCGTTGTTAGCCTTCATACGTTGGGTTGTAAATCTCCTCTTTACTCTCATTTGGATATTATTTCTTTGATTTGGATGTTTGCTAAACTTGCTAGGAACTCTTAACAATGTTTATGATGTTTTACTATTGCTAATGTTATAGTTGTTCTTAGTTTGGCTTTACTTCCTTTGCTTGCTTTGGGTTGTTGTTTAGCGATATACCACACTATCTTGTGTTAGGGGTTGGCTTGGCGAAGAGGTGCTTTTGACCCTCAACAGTTTTGACCGCACGCTCGATTACTCATCGGAGTATTCCACCATTACGAAGCGGTGAAGGAGACCCGCGTAATTAGTTTTAGTTGTTAGAAAACGAAAACTCAACCCCCAAACCTTTGTTTCGTTTGCAATCACTTTCCAAAGAGGAAGATCACATTCCCAATCTGCACTCCTCAAGATATTCGATACTCGGAGGATAACTCCCCTAGTTTATTTGTTGACGACGATCGGTGCACTTGCCGAGATTACATCATGCACCAAGGAGGGTATTTGCTTTGCATGCAAAAAGGGCAAGCAGACAAAGACGCTTCAAGAGCCTTAGTACCAAACACTCTGTGATGTATTTATACCTCCTGCATATGGATCTATTTGGTCATATGCCAGTTCATAGTCTAGGTAGGAAAGTCTACCCCCTTGTGATTGTTGATGATTTTTGAAGATTTGCCTAGGTGTTCTTCCTTAGGAAGAAATCTGAACCCCTGATGTCTTCCAAACATTTCTTAAGCAAATTCAGAATGAATTTTACTGTACTATGGTCAAAAAAAGAAGTGACCATGAGACTGAGTTTCAATTTGAGTGCATGATAAGGTTTTGTGAAGAGCATGGGATTCATTAAGAGTTCTCTCCTTGAACACCTCAGCAAAATGGAATTGCTGAGAGGAAAAACAGAACCCTCATAGAGGCTGGTAGTACCTTTTTAAGTGACACTTTTCTCCCAGAATATTTTTGAGCTGAGGAAGTAAGCACTGCATGCCTTGTCCTTAATAGGGCTTCCATCACCAAAAGCCATAAGAAGACTCCCTATGATATTCTGAAAGGCCAAAAACTAAACTTATCCAACTTCCGGATTTTTGGTAGCAAGTGCTATATACTGAATAATGGAAATTACTATGCGACAAAGTTTGCTGCCAAGTCACATGAAGGGATCTTTGTTGGGTATAACAACAATAGGAGGGCTTGTAGGATCTACAACTTGACTAGTCAAGTTGTATAAGAATTAGTCCATGTTGTCTTTGATGAGTCAAACTTGATTAACTGTGAGATTCCTAGCTCCTCTTCTAGCTCTGTAGGTTTAAAGAAGGTGATGGACAAGCTTACAATCAGGGAAGGTGATTCAGTAGAATAAGATAAGAAAGAAGATTGGTGTTGTCCAGGGGGAGCTCAAGTCTCACAAGCTGAGGATGAAGAACAGCTAGCTGAAGATAATGAAGAACAACCAACTGAGGATAATGAAGAACAACAAGCTGAAGCAAGATTTCCTCTAGCTGGGAGACATATGAGGGACCATCCATCACACCAAATCATTGGTGATGTAAGACATGGAGCCCAGACAAGAAGCAAGAGCATCAACACAGCTCTCTATTTATGCTTCCTATCTTAAGAAGAACCCAAGAGGCATGAAAAGGCTATCAAAGACCCATTCTGGATTAGAGCAATGCAGGAAGAGCTGAACCAGTTCAAGAGGTGTAGTGTCTAGAAGTTGGTTCCCAGACCTAAGGGACATAATATCATAGGAACTAAGTGGATCTACAGGAACAAGTTAGATGAGAATGACATTATTGTCAAGAACAAGGCTAGATTGGTGGAAAAAGGATACATGCAAGAAGAAGGAATAGACTTTGACCAGATTTTTGCCCCAGTAGCCAGGCTTGAAGCAATAAGGTAATTCCTTCCATTTTTGTCTATCAAGGATTCAAAGTCTTCCAAATGGATGTGACGTCAGCATTCCTGAACTGGGACTTAATAGAGGAAGTATTTGTGGATCAACCACCAGGTTTTGTAGACCCTTACCTTCCTGATTTTGTTTATAGGATTAGGAAAGCTCTATATGGGTTGAATCAAGCCCCTAGAACATGGTATTAAACTTTGCCTAGTTTCCTAATTGAGAATAAATTCTCAAAGGGGAAAATAGAAAAGACCCTAATCCTTAGGGAATCTAAGGGCAAGATCATCCTAGTACAGATATATGTCGATGACATTGTCTTTGGATCTACTGAAGACAAACTTTACAGGAAGTTTGCTAAACTTATATAAGGGAAGTTTGAGATGAGCAGCATGGGTGAGCACAAGTTCTTCTCTGGACTCTAAGTAAGACAGACTGATGATGGCTTGTTCATATCCCAATCAAAGTTCATCAGAGAGTTGATTATGAAATATAGTATGGAGAATGCCTCCACCATGAGAACTCCCATGGGGTCAAGTATGCCTATAAGCAAATATGAGGCCGAGAAACCTGTTGATGAGTCTTTGTATAGAGGGATAATTTGCTCCCTTCTATACTTCACTGCTAGTAGGATTGACATCATGTATGTTACATGTGTCTGTGTTAGGTATCAGGCATGCCCAAAAGAATCTCATTATTCTGCCTCAAAAAGAATTTTAGGGTATCTTAAGACCACTCTAGATCTTTGCCTATGGTACCCTAGGAATAAGGATTTTGATCTCATAGGATTTTCAGATGCAAATTTTGCGGGATGCAAGGAAGACAGGAAAAGTACTACTGGTACAAATCAATTCCTAGGTGGAAGACTAGTGTCATGGAGCAGTAAGAAGCAAACATGTGTGGCTATCTCAACTACAGTGTTAGAGTACATTTCAACACGCTGCTGTTGTGCTCAATTGTTGTGGATTCAGCATCAGCTTTATAAGTATAATATTAAGATAAGTAGAACTCCTCTTTATTTGTATTCTACTAGTGCCATTTCTATTGCTAGGAATCTTATCTCACACAACAGGACTAAGAAAATAGAAATTAAGTATCATTTTATTAGGGAGCATGTTGAGAAAGAAGACATTAGCCTAGAGTTTGTCTCCACTGACAAACAAGTGGTTGAGATCTTCAATAGGCAACTAGATGAAGACAAGTTCAACACCTTTAAGATTGAATTCGGTATGTTGAACTTAGAATAGCTTCAGATACTCCCTAAGGTATTTTTTTTGTACAAGCTTTTTCTTCTTGCAGGTGATGTAGACATAGTGGAAATCAAGAACAAGATGAGAGCAGATGCTCCTATTGAGGTGGAGAAAGTCTAGCAGCTGCAGGACTAAAGTCAGCTTGGTATAATGAGCAAGATGGCAGTTGCATTACTGGCCTCATCTATATAAGCTAGGTGGAGAACACAAGGGGAGAAAAAGAACTGGTGAACCTCCCTGACTATATGAAGAAGTCAAAAAGGGCGAGAGAAGAGATTGATCAAGTTCAAGTAGTATCCAAGGGGGAGAATCAAGCTCAAGAAAGGATAAATCCCCAATATGGCAGAAAAGTAGGGGGAGAAAGTCATGGTGAGAACAAATTTATCAAGAAAAGATCAAGCTGAGAGGTAAACATCTATGTCAACACACACCATGCAGTAATCCAGGGGAAGTAAGTAAACTATCATCTCATTGTATTCAAAAAATTTTTACTGCCCATGTGATTTTGTATTTCATTGACTAAGGAAACTAATCAATGGTTTTGACATCTTCTAATAGGGGGAGATTGTTGGGTCCATTAATCCCAATGGCCCTAATATGATGATGTTAAACAGGTCAATGAGATACACACAACTATGTTTGATGTGTGTGTATGTTCATGTGTGCAGGATAGTCCTTGTGACAAAGATTAGGCTGGTGGACTCAAGGAAGTTGCTGGAAGGGCAGACATTTGCCTAAGTCTACATGCGTTGAGTGAAGTCTATTCACTCAATGCAACGTAAGTAAAATCGTTAAGTATAGTCAGCAAAACAATTAGCAAGCTGAAAATATGGCTATGTCCACAGGCGTTAAGTGAAGTGTACTCACTCAAAGCCAAACAGCGAAAGGTTGTGAGACTTGCTAGTCCACAAGCATTGAGTGAAGCTTACTCACTCAATGCCATGAGACAGAAAATCTATCTAAGTAGTTAGATGTTGAGTGTATCTTACTCACTCAACGCCATGAGATAGAAAATCTGCCTAAGTAGTTAGGCATTGAGTGTAGCTTACTCACTCAATGCCATGAGACAAAATCTGTCTAAGTAGTTAGGCATTGAGTGATGCTTACTCACTGAACACCATGGGGATATATCATTGACTGAATCCTTGTCGGTCAGAGCTAGTGTTCTTCTTGACATAGAAATTTGGCTAAGTCCAAATCAATTGATTTTCTTTTACTTTCGTCGAGCTGAGCTTTGAGTTCGTCGAACTGAGCATTCACTGTTCGTGGATCTGAGTTATGAGTTCGTCGAACTAAGCTCTGAGTTCATCGAACTAGGCTTTCACTTTTCATTGAACAGAGATCATAGTTCATCGAACTAAGTTCTAAGTTCATCGAACTGAGTATTTCTTGAATACACCTTATGTCTAAGTCTTTTTGGTACTGGGTGATGGTCATTCACTCAATGCCTTCGCTACTAATGCTTGATTTTGTCGAAGTCCAGAGAGATGGTGACTTCAGCAAAGTCAATAAAGTCAAAGATGGTTCAAATGTTGCGGGAATGTTGCTAGAGGCGCTGGGGGCGAGCTGTCAAGATTTTCTGCACTAGGAAAGAGATTTCTCGATGAATCCCATGCAAAGAAAAGAGTTGTTGACTCAACCATCAATGGAAAGTAGGTGGCTGAATGGCAAAATCACAACCATCAATTCTGGTGGGCCCCACTGCTCAATGAGGCGTTGATCGGGAGACGATAAAAAGAGCAGGATCAAATTGAGAAAACAATAACAATAACAATCACAATCACCAAGAAGCGACGTAATTAAGGTTCTCTGGATTCGCACTCTTATTGCTGGACAACATCTTCTCCCTCGCTTTCTTTCCGAACCAGAAGAAGAAGTTTAGATTAGAGAACCTGATCACAAAAAGAGTTAGCTGATGTAATACTCGTCTGCGACAGCAAGATCAGGATTGCATCCTAAAAAAGAAGAAGTAGAGTTTTTGTAAGTTGCTTACAGAATAAGTCGTGCTTCAATTGAATATTTCTTTCTCAACTTGTTGATGTGAAGAAGAAGATAAGGCTGATATCTGCTCAGTACATGAAGACATACACAAAGAACTTTATCTGATGTCTGAGTATTTCATCTCTTTGATATTTTCTATAAGATTTAATTTGGGATCTTAGGGTAGGATTTTTTAGGGAATCTGAGTGTAGTCATGTGCTATAAAGGCCGATGTAAGATATGTTGTAGATCTTAGAGTGGGATCTAATCTAGGATCAGAGGGTAGGATTCTTTAGGGAATCTGAGTGTAGGACTGTGTTATAAAGGCTGAGGTGAGATCTGTTGTTGATCTGAGAGTACGATCCAATCTGGGATCTGAGGGTAGGATTCTTTAGGGAATCTGAGTGTAGGCATATGCTATAAAGGCTGAGGTAAGATCTATTGTAGATCTGAGAGTAGGATCCAGTTTGGATCTGAGTGGTAGGGCTCAGTGCCAGAGTTGTAGGTCTTGGATAATACAGAGTGGTCCTGCGGGATCCTGTTGTAAGCTCTTAAGGAGCCGAGGAATTGGTGAAGAGCCTTGTCTAACACACTGTCAGAAAGGCAGAGAGGGACAGTGGACGTACACAAGATTTGGGAACCACTATAAAAATATCTGAGTCGTCTGTGATTGTTCTTGAAAGCACAAATCAATTAATCACTAAGCACAGAAAATCAGATATAAGTCAGAGTATTTAAAAAGAAGGCCAAAAACTTATTCACCCCCCCCCCCCTCTAAATATTTAGTGTACCTTGAAAACAAGACTTTCAAGATCCCAAGCCAAGGAAAAGACCTTGGCATCAAGGCAGATGATAGTATGTTTTGTAGTTTAAAATATTAGGATATTTTCTAGTTTTGAAGGAACTAATCTTGTCTTATTAGCTTAATTTTTATCTTTCTTATGTAAATATTGTTGCCACTAACATTTTCTTCTCTTATTGTAGGTTTCCAGAATTTTGGCAAAAAATGACCTGACACGCCCCCCTGCCACGCCATCCCTGGGCGTGTCACAGGGCGTGTCACCCGATCCCGAAGAAGCTTGCTGACAGAGACCAAGTAACAGAAAAAACAGATGTCATGCCCCCTGACACGTCCTCCTTGGGCGTTTACCAGGGCGTGTTGCCCTCTGCCCGAAGTCTACCGCCGTATTAAATGCATTTTCGCAAGTGCACGCCAATTGTACCTGTCACGCCCCCAATCACTAGCGTTAATCAGTGCGTGTTCGCCACCTTTTTCAAAACTGACGGATTTCCGACCAATGATTCCTACGCGACGTACGTGTCACGCCCCCCCCCCCCTATACGAGCGTGACCCAGGGTATGTCCACCATCGTACAGAAGCAATCATCCTTCCCGCTAGAATCCAAAACCCGAGGTCAACCCCGGACGTGTCACGCCCCCTGACACGCCCTTTCCTGGTATGACCTAGGGCATGACCAACCCCTGGAAAATTCTTTAAATTCAGATGTCCCCCCTGGTGTCCAGAAAAAGTTTGGCTGAGAGGGGGAGGTGCTGCCCCTTTGTTTCTTGTTTTTTTAGTGTTCTTCCCTTTCTCTCTCTCTTTCTCATTTTGTGTTTTTCCTTAACCCTAGCTTAGTGCTTTCTTTGTAATAATTTTTTGTGTAATTTTTGCACTTGCTCTAATTGCTAATTGTAGGGCTAGAATAGGATTTCAATTTCCATGTAATTGTAATTTTAATTTCAAGTATAGTTAACTTTCTATATTAATATAAAAGTGATCTTTGTTTACTTTTTCTCCTTAATGATTTACTACTCATCCCTCCCACTCCACTTCACTATGATTAACTAATCCTCCTTTTACTCGATCTTGATGATCCGAGGTTCGAGTGATTAAGTTATGATGCTTTGAATTTTCCTTCTCTTTTTAGGATTTTACACCTTTGATTACTCTTAATTAACCTTTGCTTGGAGATATATCATCGATATATATTTTCCATCTTATCTTTCATTCTTGGCTAGCCAAGAGGCAGATAGTTTTAAGTGAGCACTCAGGAGTAAAGAGAGTTATACGCACCCCTCGAGAGAGGCAGATGTCCAAATCTCCCGGATTGGAGAAAAATCCAATTGTGTGGTTCACCGCGTAAAGAGAGCTTTAGGCATCCAATTTAGATGAGAGTCGGTCGTACCTTCATAAACTCAGTTTGGCACGACATAGAGAGAAGCGTGTTTAATCTTTAGGAACCTCCACGGTCAAGGACCTTTACCTTATTAAGTTTAAGTTTATTTATCATGTTTTAAATCGACTTTAGCCGAGGTGATTCTTGATCGAGTGCTTTCCATCTCATTGTTCCAACCCTTTATCATAATCGCTTCTTTTATGCTTTCTATTTAGCTGCAATTAGTTCTCTTTTTTATGCAATATTTCCTTTCTTTAGTGCATTTAGATTTCTCTTCAACCCTAAAGATTTCCGTCGATAAAATAATAGTCTTCGTGTGAGTATGTTTACTCAACAGTTCCCGGATTTTAATACGAAACTTGTGTCCTCTATCTACAGTTTGATAGGTATGCTTGCCTAATTGGATTGCTAGTTCGGCTCTCATTTCTTAACCGGAAAGTGATCACCAAGTTTTTGGCACTGTTGTCGAGGAGCAACTTTTGTTGATATATCGAAAACACAAACCTATTACTTTTATCATTTCTCTTTATCATCCTCCTTCTATAAAATTTTAAAATCCAAAAATTTTATTATCACTCTTAAAAGAAACCCACTTCACAATTTTTATACGCCACCTAATTCTCTCGGAAAGGGAAAATTGGTTGTAAATGCCACTATCTTGTCTAGTACCTTGCGAGCCCTTCACCGGGTAGTCCTTGGTAAGTTCGAGAGTTAAAATATTAAAAAAAATCTATTTCAAAAAAAAAATCTACCTTTTTTTTAGTTTATTTGTTTCTCTTTCTTCTCTTCTCATATTTTAGTGCATGACCCGCGGGAGTCCGTCGGTTATTTTGGACTTGGAACACGAAATTGAGCATATTCTTTGGAGAAGATAGCGATTTTAAAGCCCTACTCTCCAAGTACTAGTTTAGGAATCCGAGTCATTCTCTACTTCAAGAATAGAAGAACCCCACTTGGAGAAAGTCGTGCATAGGCCTATGTCCTATTATACACAGTCGAATATAGAGGGAAAAAAATCTAGTATAGTGCGCCCTACTATAGCTAATAATAATTTCAAACTAAAGCCTAACATAATTCAATTGGTGCAGCAGTATGTGCAATATGACGGACTTCAAGATGAAGATCTGAACGCACATATAACAAGCTTTCTTGAGATTTGTGACACCTTAGAGATAACTAGTGTCACAAATGATGCTATTAGGCTAAGACTTTTCCCCTTCTCTCTAAGAACTAAGGCTAAGCAGTAGTTGAACACTCTACCTAAAAAATCATCACAACATGGGATCAATTAACTGAAAAATTTTTTGTAAAGTATTTTCTGCCAACTAAAACTGCAAAACTTTGGAACAACTTTTCTGCTTTTGGAAAGATAAACTCTGAAACCTTATATGAAACATGGGAAAGATTTAAAAAATTGTTAAGATGATGCCCGCATCACGTGTTGCATGTATTGTTACAAGTACAAACATTTTATAACGGGCTAAATCAAAATACAAAGCAAATGATAGACGCAGCTTCTAGTGGTACTTTAAACCATAAGACCCCGGAAGAAGCTTTTAGATTTTCAAGGACATAGCCATGAACACTTATTAGTGGAATGCACCTAGGTCCCTCCCAAACAAAACTGCAGGTATCTTTGAAGGTGACAACGTCTCCCAGCTCGCTCTGCAAGTTGAAATATTAAGCAAAAAAATTACGGAGATGACAGCTGCCTCCGCCCCTCTGGTATGGTAATCTGCAACTCCTGCTCCCGAACAATTAGATTATGTTAATAATATGCCTAGAAATTCTTTTCATATTTTTCCTACTGCAAATTTTCCTGTGCCCGGTTTTGCTTTTCCAAATAGTTTAATCCTGCTTTAAGAAATCACCCGAATTATTCGTGGAGTAATCCCTCAAACGCAATGCGCCCGCCACCACAAAACGATTTTTATGCACCCCTACCACCTCTTCAAAACTATCCAAAACCTCCATGCTTGGAGGAGTTACTTTCTAAATATATAACCACAAATGTCGCTACTATAAGAACCTTAACTAGAAGCGTTAAAAGTCTTGAAAATCAAGTAGGACTGCTCACAAAAATAATTTCTGAGCAACCCGCAGGGTGTCTTCCTTCCAATATTGAGCCCAACCCGAGAGAGCAAGCGAAAGATATAACTCTTCGGATTGGGAAGCAAGTTTCCGGTAGGGTTAGTGAAGAGCCCAAGGCAAGCTCCGCCCTCGTTTTAAGAATTCCACCCTCTGCTGAAAAATTTATCACCCCCGTTTTAGAAAAAGACCTCTCTCCACCACCCATCTTTAAAAATAATCCAACCCTGCCATACCCTTCCGAACATAATAAGCAACGTCAGGATGATCAGTACTCCCATTTCTTAGAAATGTTCAAGCAAATCCACATAAATCTGCACTTACACGAAGCGATCTCCTAGATTCCAAAGTACGCTAAGTACCTTAAGGACCTCCTGACTAACAAAAAAAAGTTAGAAATCCTTTCGCATGTCACGTTAAATGTCGAGTGCTCTGCGGTCTTGACAAACGGTTCACCAAAGAAAATAAGTGGCCCGAGTAGTTTTTCTATTTCGTGTTTCTTTAGTGATCTTTTTGTCAAGCACGCATTAGCCGACTTAGGTGCGAGTATTAATCTAATGCCCCTCTCGTTGTTTAAGAAGTAAGGAATTGGAAGCCTCAACCCCACATGCATTAGTATCCAGCTCACCGACAGATCTGTCAAATACCCGTTAGGAATCGTGGAGGATGTTGAAAGTATCTAGTGTCGACTAAATCCACCTATGGGGGGAGGATAGGTGTCGTGTGGTCTTTTGCGGAATAAAATGTACCTGTACAAATTAACAAACACAGCACAGAAAACACACGAGAAATTATAGTGGTTCCCCGATTTGGGTACGTCCACTTTCTCCCTTCAAACTATCTCCCACCAAGGGACGACTCGGTCACTTCTCCAAACGGATTGAAATCCAATCCTCACACTACGGAAGGAACCTGATGCAAGAAGATCACGGCAGTGAACCGGTCGCACAAGTAATATAAAATAGGCGAATTTTCCCAAGTATCGATCTCACAAGGAACACAGTAAGGTGGAGTTAATTTCGAGGAGGACTTGAGATTGAAGTCCTCGGGTCGGAAGTAACGAAGGGGGTTTTGTTGGTTGCCGAAACAGAAAATAAAACACTACCAACTACTCCTATGCAACGCCGCTATGTGAAGCTTCACTAGGCGGGATGAAGACTAGTCGGGCCGCTATGCACCGATTCACAAGGCGGATGGGCGAGTAGGCTAGCGGATGAGGTGGAGAGAACGGAGGAATGAGGGTCGTAAGCACCTCTTCGCTACGCACGCCACTAGCAATTGCTAGTGCGGCAAGGGTGGATGGAATATGGCGCACCTCAAGCAATAATAACAAAATCACAATAACTCACATAGACATGAATAAGTGAAAATGTTAATCAATAAAAATACTTCATCAATACATAGAAATTAAACTAAGCTATCAACAACAACATAAGAGGAGTGTGCGAAATCGACCGGGTCCGAAGCCTTATTGAGGGTTCACGGTTGGAATCCCGGGTTGTCAATCCAAGTCCAAGCTCGGTCCTCAACTGCGTCCGGGGTAGAGGAGGCTGTCACTCACTCCCAGTGACCCGTCTTCTTCGTATCACGCTGCGGAAGATGGACACACAAGCTCCTCCTAGCTTGGTGGAGAAGGCTAGGTCAAATTTCCCTTGAAGCTCGAGGATGAAGGAGGAGGTCGAGGGGATGCTCCGGCTTTGATTTGGCGATGAAAGCTTGCCCGAATACCCTCCCTAAGGTGGAGAATGAAGGAGGACGGTGGAAAAACTCGTCGGGGACGAAATACGGCGGAAAATGTCGAGCTCTCCTCAATTAGGGCGAGACCTGCGCTATTTATAGAAAACAGAATTAAAAACTGCGCACGATCACAGGCGCACGACCAGTGGTCGTGCGTGATATGGCCTGTGACCGTGCGATATGGCGGCAGAACTTGAACAAAAGAGGTCATGACTGCGCATGATCGGCAACGCACGACCAGTGATCGTGCGCGGTATAACAGGTGATCGTGCGATATGGCAGGACAGAACTTTCGAAAAGAGGGCAAGAATGCGCACGACCGATGATTGTGCGCCAAAGAGGTCGATGGTCGTGCGTGGGTAAAAACGCACGACCATTGACTCCTTTGCCAAAAATGGTGAAAGTCCTACCCCGGACGCCCACACGATCCCCGAACCTGCAGGAAAACTGGACGGGTTGTCGAACATGGCAGTCACGGATATCAAATAAATGCACAGCAAGAGGGAAATACATACACGCACAGAAATAGGCTAATAAAGTGCACAAGACGTGGACTGTCGCAGCGAACCAAAAGGAGTGCTAATGGCGCTGAAGGGTAGTGCAAAGACATGCAAACGAGCCCAGATGAGTCCGAAATTAAGTATAAAATATGGACTCATCACACCCCCAGACTTAACTGTTTGCGCGTCCCGAGCAAACACAACCTAAGCAGACAAGGAAAAAGAACTAGCTAACAAAGAAATTGCAGAAAAGAGTACCATGCGAAGTCGCATGCCCGCGTGCATAAAAATAAAATAGAAGAAATTTCTAAGTATGCAAAATAGTTTATATTTTCCACAATGTGTATCAACACGTTATTATTACTCAAAAATAAAATCACGGTGAATCATCCGGTCACGCATAGGAAGAAAGTAGACTGGCCACTAAGGTGAGCTTTGCCAAAGATTGGGGCTCAGGATCACCTCCAAAGGAATCCACCAATGTCGGGGACCATACGCTTGCCCGTTCACACTCTCTCTACGGCACTAGTTTGACTCAAGCGTGAATCCATAGGACTTTAGGAAAATCACAGGGCTTGGGTTACGGTGAGGTAAACAAAGATAAACAGAAAGGCTATGCACCTAACCCAAATGAGCTATCCAAAAACGAAAGAATCCAAACGCTAACCCCAAAAATATAAACGAGTACACCACACCCCCAGACTTAATTTTTACAACATGGGTGTGTGCACCGCCTACTCCAAATCAAAATCATCCCCTAAAAGATTTTCAATTAAACTCGTACTTTTCACTTTTCCTTTTCACATATTTTTTTTACAAACAATTTTCTTTTCTTTAACAATTTTTCTTTTCTTTATCAAAATCAGCAAATATGACTTTGGAGCACAACCACATATTCACCTGAAATATCACCACATCAACACCCCAATCATGAAAATATAAAATTCTAAAGCTCGACTTGGGTGTGCGACTAGGATCGGCTATGAGGCTTTGGTGAAATAATGGTGGAGCTGAATCAAAAGAAGGGTAGGCACAACGGGGCTTAGCGAGGATAAGACGTTCGGAACGGTACAAAACTCAACCGGGCCAAAATGATGGCCTACATCACGCTCACGCTAGACTAACCATGTACCAATGCTTCGAAAGTAGCTTGGGGCAAGTTCTTAGCCACCGAGAAAGATAATCCTTCCTCCCGACTCGAGCAAAACGAGTCTAGTGACGACTACACACATTCCTACACTACCGTTTGATTCACACCGGATTCACCAACTTTTGAGTAGAATAAAATGTCTTTACACAAATAGAAAAATATAAAACTATAAGCATACAGAAAAATTAAATCTACACATATTTCTACACAAAACGAGAGCAATTGACTAGGAACACAGCAAGGCCAACATTTTACTCTATCGTGCAATCCTAAACTAGCACAATAATTTTTCCAAATCAAACAAAGGAAATGAGTTTAACTCGCGGCACGCTAACAGCTAAGCATGCGCTCATGTGGGTGTAGTGGTGTGTAATGCAATGAACTAAATAAAATAAAACTACAAAAGCTTCTAGTATGCACAAGAAATGTGTGCGTGCAAAAGGTAAACTGATTCTCCCCCAGACTTAAACTAAACAACACATCAAATGATATAGAAATTTAAATCAAAAAGAGCTAAGGGAAGAGGTTACCCAATGCTCAGCTAGTGAGCATACCAGAAGACGCATGAAAAGTAGAAGCAGGCCTGCCATACGAAGGATCACAACCCTGCCAATGCGTAGTTTCCATGAATACCTGCAGGGGTGAGCTCCGCAAAAACAAAAGAAAAATATACAAAAAGAAATACTAAAACTAAAACGAGACATGAAAAATAAAATGCAGAAAATATAAGATAACTAATGGGGTTACTATCATCCCAGCATGACTTATTAAATTCTATACAGTTCTAGCTAATGGGCAAATGAAAAGAAAAATGAACAGATAACTGTTCCATTATCCGTGTCGGTAATGGGTACTGATACGGTGATAGAACAGTTACCCCTCTACCTGAGTAATAATACCTGTGACGCACAGGTAGAGGAAATAGGAAGTAAGATGAGGATGAGCACTGGTCCTCACTCAACTCACCACAAAAAATATCCTTGCCTAGCAAGGTAACGTCCACCACCGGTTTATTGGAAGCGACGACAGCGGCAAAAATGCCAGGCTCATCGACAACCTCACATAACCATGGAGATTCCACCTGCACAGGCTCAGATAAAGAAGGGGGATCAAGAAATAAAGTAGAAGAAAAACTAAACGAATCAGAAATAGGGAGAGTGATCCCGGAATCACTCTCAGCAGGATTCAAGCATAGATCATTGTCGGTGTCATGTGAGTCATGGCGAGGGGAAGCTGAGACTATGAGGTCCTCGATGGTGATTTGGACCTCCTCAACCAATAAGGAAGTGGGAACTTCCTCATCAGCAAGGATCTCCTCATCAACACACCTCGGTGCGTCACTATGTTCCAAGACATAATATTCTCCATTGACGAGAATAATGTCCTCGTCACACCATGGCACATCCTCATGTTCCTAATCTCCAAAGGGCATAACATCATCAACCAACTCACTAAAAAGAGGAGTAGATGATTATTGCAAAGAAAGCGGAGGAACAACAACATCAGAGAAAGTAGGTGCAGGTTCCTCCGGGGGTGAATCAAGAAGATGGGAAGAAGGTATAGAGGGCGACTGTACCGCAATGTCGTCACATCGATCAGTAGAAAGTCTGATGGGTGTATCCACAGCAGTCCCCCATAGATAAGGTGGTACTGCGAATACATCATCAGAATCAGAAGGAGCAGCCATTTGAGAGGTGGATGAGACAATCCGGATATCGGTTCATCATCCGCCTCCAACTGGCGCTGAAATTCTGCGCAATCTTTCAACACATGGTCGGTGCTACGACAACACAAACACCGTTTTCCATTACTCCTCGGTCCAGGTGGGACCGGAGAGGAATATGAAAAAGGTGAAGGCGGAGAAGAGTAGTGACCATAAGACTGAGGTACGGTGTATGAAGTACCATAAGACAACGGTGCTCCATACACTGAACCACGAGAATTATGCTCCCATTCTTCAGTGGGGCACTCATCACTGTTATGCCTATAATCCCCGCACCAACGGCAACGAATATTCGCATAAGAATACATGGTGCAGCAAGAAAGAATTCACCACGAGAATTTTCTAAGCAAAAATTAACTACACACAAGCAGATAAATAAAAAGGAATACCTGCTACTGAAATATCAAAATTAGAAAAGGAATAAAGAAAAATAAGCAATAAATTATAAAACTAAAGCAAAGAAAAATAAAACATGGAATGAACAGATGGAAAAGGGCTTCAATCTATAATCTCCCTCTCCAAAAACTCACACGACTGTGTTCCCCGGCAACGGCGCCAAAAACTTGATGCAAGAAGATCACGACAGTGAACCAGTCGCACAAGTAATATAAAATGGGCGAATTTTCCCAAGTATCGATCTCACAAGGAACACAGTAAGGTGGAGTTAATTTCGAGGAGGACTTGAGATTGAAGTCCTCGGGTTGGAAGTAATGAAGGGGGTTTTGTTGGTTGCGGAAACAGAAAATAAAACACTACCAACTACTCTATGCAACGCCGCTATGCGAAGCTTCACTAGGCGGGATGAAGACTAATCGGGCCGCTATGCACCAATTCACAAGGCGGATGGGCGAGTAGGCTAGCGGATGAGGTGGAGAGAATGGCGGAATGAGGGTCGTAAGCACCTCTTCGCTACGCACGCCACTAGCAATTGCTAGTGCGGCAAGGGTAGATGGAATATGGCACACCTCAAGCAATAATAACAAAATCATAATAACTCACATAGACATGAATAAGTGAAAATGCTAATCAATAAAAATACTTCATCAATACATAGAAATTAAACTAAGCTATCAACAACAACATAAGAGGAGTGTGCGAAATCGACCGGGTCTGAAGCCTTATTGAGGGTTCACGGTTGGAATCCCGGGTTGTCAATCCAAGTCCAAGCTCGGTCCTCAACTGCGTCCGAGGTAGAGGAGGCTGCCACTCACTCCCAGTGACCCGTCTTCTTCGTATCACGCTGCGGAAGATGGACACACAAGCTCCTCCTAGCTTGGTGGAGAAGGCTAGGTCAAATTTCCCTTGAAGCTCGAGGATGAAGGAGGAGGCCGAGGGATGCTCCGGCTTTGATTAGGCGGTGAAAGCTTGCCCGGAGACCCTCCCTAAGGTGGAGAATGAAGGAGGACGGCAGAAAAACTCATCGGGGATGAAATACGGCGGAAAATTTCGAGCTCTCCTCAATTAGGGCGAGACCTGCACTATTTATAGAAAACAGAATTAAATACTGCGCACGATCACAGGCGCACGACCAGTGGTCGTGCGCGATATGGCCTGTGACCGTGCGATATGGCGGCAGAACTTGCACAAAAGAGGTCATGACTGCGCACGATCGGCAACACACGAGCAGTGATCGTGCGCGGTATAGCAGGTGATCGTGCGATATGGCAGGACAGAACTTTCAAAAAGAGGGCAAGACTGCGCACGACCGATGATCATGCGTCAAAGAGGTCGATGGTCGTGCGTGGGTAAAAACGCACGACCATTGACTCCTTTGCCAAAAATGGTGAAAGTCCTACCCCGGACGCCCACACGATCCCCGAACCTACAGGAAAACTGGACGGGTTGTCGAACATGACAGTCACGGATATCAATAAAATGCACAGCAAGAGGGAAATACACACACGCACAGAAATAGGCTAATAAAGTGCACAAGACGTGGAATGTCGCAGCGAACCAAAAGGAGTGCTAATGGCGCTGAAGGGTAGTGCAAAGACATGCAAATGAGCCCAGATGAGTCCGAAATTAAGTATAAAATATGGACTCATCAGAACCCTTCCAACACACGAGTCACCACTCAACCACCACGGGTTGCACCCAACCCTTACAACTAGGAATAAAAATTCCATTACAACAAAACAAAAATTGAATGTATAAGAAAATATAAACAAGGCTTTTGGATATTCCGATGTCCTTCTTTGTTCGTTGAAGCTTTCTTAAAAGATACGAAGAGTCCACAACCGGAGTTATCTCTTGGAGAGGATCTTGTCAAGATTGGCGGCGGCAAGTGATTACGGCGGCGATACATTGTAGATCCAAACTTCTTGACGAAGCAAGCAAGGTAAACGAACGATCTCAGTCGGATCAGTCGTCTCAATCGATTCGGAATGAAGAACTAACCTCGTTCAATGAATCGAAAGACAAGAGATCTCAAGAGGGATGTGTGAGACGCACTGCTAGCCTCGGTACTGTCCTCAAAAGATCAAAGAAGCTCTGAGATCAGTGGCGGTGACGAACTTGCGAGCGGCGTCAGCGATTGGTGATTTTCCGCGATCTGCTAGGGAACGGCGTCGGCTTTTTGATTTCGCGTGAATGGGTTACTGTAGAAGTTCGAAATACGTATGTATATATATCCGAGCCAACCCTAATGACAGTTGTGGGACCCACAAGGATAAACCCTAGCCCCAGCCGAAACAGCGCACGGCCTCTTGGTTCGGTCCAGCGAACAGACGAAAAATTGCAGAAGGCAAAATCAGCAAGAATCGTTGGTGATTCCCGTCAAAGTAGGCGGGAATCACTCACGATTCCCGGAGATTCTTCCTTGGCCGAATTCAAGTTGGAAACCTTGTCAGCCGGTGGGAATCGGCGGGAATGCAAACTGATTCTCGTTGAATCGGCGAGAATCACAACGATTTCCGTCGAAGTCGGCGAGAATCACTTGGTGATTCCCATCTATTCTGCCTTAGCAGAATTCCTGTACGAAAACAGTAATCCGAAAGAGGTCGGTGGGAATGCAGACTGATTCTCTCCGAATCGGCGGGAATCACTAACAATTTTCGTCGTAGTCGGCAAGAATCACTTAGTGATTCCCGGTCGATTTTGACTTAGAAGAATTTTCTCTTCCTTCCTTTGATGACTTGGTCTTTAACCCATCTTTGCTCCTTCTTCTGCTTATGATCTACCTTAATCCTGTAGTTGAAAATAAGTACACTCCAATAGAGAGAGCACATGTGAGTCAACACACTAATCTGCTCAACGAGGTGTTACATTGCACAGACCTGTGTATATTAACCTACTGCACCCTGACATTGGTGTGTACTTAGCATGGAATAGCTATAAGCACAACTTGAAAGAAAATCATCAAATACATTGTCAATTCAACTTAGCTTGTTCAGGGGCTTCTTCAAATCAGGTACATTGTGGATACAATACCCAACAATCTCCCCCTATTTGAAGAAGCCTAAACCATACAAGCTAAGGTGAATAGAACAGATTGGAATGAAAATCATAAAATGAAAATTCAGCTGAGAGTAAAATTCATTACCATTTTCCTGAGAGCATACTTAACATTGGCAGCCACCTTAGCCTTAGCCGAGAGGGTAATCTCCCACTTTTCGGCTTCTGCAAATCTGGGACTTCACTTGGAGCCAAATGCTCCCACTCAGTTCTTGCATCCGTGCTCGAGCTTTAGTTCCTTGCTGATGCTCCCCCTTGATCCAAGAATTTTAAGCCCTTCAGTATTCAATCTTCATAGTTCAGCATACCGAGTTCAGTTTTGAAGAGACTGAACTTGGCCTCTTCTAGGGGCTTTGTGAAGATATCTGTAACCTGCTTATCTATGGGGACATAGCAGAGAGATATATCTTTGTTTTCCACATGCTCCCGAATAAAGTGGTAGCGCGCTTCAATATTCTTTGTTCTGCTGTGCGACACTGGATTGTTCGCAATAGCTATTGCGCTCGAGGAGTCGTAATACATAGGAACTTCTCTGAACTGGAAGTCATAATCTTCGAGTTATTTTTTGATCCATAGAAGTCGTGCGCAACAGCTGCCTACTGAGATGTACTCAGATTCAACTGTAGAGGTTGCGACGCAGTTCTGCTTTTTACTGTTCCACGATATAAGCCTTCTTTCGAGGAATTTGCACGTCCCGGAAGTGCTTTTCCTATCATCCCTGCTTCCTGCAAAGTCAGCATCTGAAAATCCTATCAGCTCGACATCATTGTTTCTTTGGTACCACAAGCAAAGATTTGGTGTACCTTTAAGGTATCTAAGAATTCGCTTTGCAGCGACATAATGAGATTACTTAGTGTTCACCTGATATCTTGCACAAATGCATGTGGAAAACATAATATCCGGTCTACTCGTAGTAAGGTAGAGCAGGGATCCAATTATGCTTATGTATTTGGTTTCATCAAAAGGTTTCCCTTTCTCATCCTTGTCCAAAGACATAGTGGATCCCATTGGAGTCCTCATAGAGGTTGCATTCTCCATTCCGAATTTCTTGAGGAGTTCATTTGTGAACTTCGTCTGAGAAAAGAAAATTCCATCCTCAGAATGTTTCACTTGAAGTCTCAAGAAATACTTTAGCTCTCCCATGCTGCTCATTTCAAACTTTCCTTGCATAAGTTTAGAAAACTTCTTGCAAAGATTGTTGTTTGTTGAGCCGAATATTATGTAATCGACATAGATTTGCACCAACAAAATCTTGCCTTTGACTTCCCTAAGAAACAATGTCTTATCTATTTTTCCTCTCGAGAACTTGTTCTCAAGAAGAAAACTAGACAGAGTCTCATACCAAGCTCGAGGAGCTTGTTTTAAGCCATATAATGCTTTATTAAGAAAATAAATATGATTAGGAAGTGATGGATTAACAATACCTTGGGGTTGCGCGACATATACTTCCTCTTTCAAATTTCCATTTAGAAACGCAAATTTCACGTCTATCTAATAAACAGTGAATCCTTTGTGAGAGGAATATGCCAAGAAAAATCTGATCGCCTCCAGCCTTGCAACCGGTGAAAATGTTTGGTCAAAGCCAATCCCCTCCTCCTGTCTGTAACCTTGTGCAACCAGTCTGGCCTTATTCTTGATGATGACACCATGTTCATCCAATTTGTTTCTGAAGATCCACTTGGTGCCGATCACATTCTGTTTCTTTGGTATGGGAACAAGCGTCCAGACGTTGCATCGTTCGAATTGAAGTAGTTCATCTTGCATTGCCAATATCCATGATGCATCTTTGTTCGCTTCATCGAACTTCTTTGGCTCAACCTGTGACAGAAAACTAAGGTGCAGAATCTCGTTAATTATACCTCTGCAGGTTCTGACACCGTCACGAGGATCTCCTATGATCTGATCTCTAGGATGATCCCTCATGTGTCGGAGCTCTAAGAGTCTAGTATCTGGAGCTCTAATAGCTTCTCGGGCTCCTCCCTCTTCTGGGAGATCTTCTCCATCCTGATCGTCATCTTCTCCAGTTGGAGTTGAGGTGGAAACCTTGACGTGCTTGAGAGTTGCACCTTTAGCAGTCTCATCGAGACTTAGCTGTTCAAGCCTTGCACCTGCATCTTCAAGAATGCCACTGGAAGAATTGCTATGAAGTAAGATTCCTTCATCAAAAACAACATTAATGGATTCCTCTACCACTAGGGTTTTCTGATTGAAGATCGTGTATGCCCGACCATGGCCACTATAGCCAATGAAGATGCCTTCGAAGCATTTTTCTCCGAATTTAGTACGTGGGTACTTCCCATTATTGAGTACATAGCATCTGAAGCAAAAAATCCTTAAATAGGACATGGTCAGTTTCCTGCCTTTCAATAGCTCATAAGGCGTCTTACAATGATTCTCGTTGATCAAAGCTCGGTTCTGCACATGACAAGCCATATTGACAACCTCTGCCCAGAAGTACTCTGGAAGAGAAGCGTCATTAAACATAGTCGTACATGCTTCAATGACCGTTCTATTTGTCCTGTCCGCAACTTCGTTTATCTGAGGGGTACGCGGGGAGGAAAACTCATGAAAGATACCATGTTCTTTACCGAAGTCTGTTATAGCAGCAGACTCGAATTTTGTTCCATGATCACTACTGATTTTGACCACGGAGAAGTTAAGTTCGTTCTGAATCTGCTTGATAAAATTAGTGAAGATGTCAAACGTATCTGACTTTCGTTTCAAGAAGAACACCCATGTAAACCGAGATTGATCATCAACAATCACTAGCATATATGATTTGCCTCCTAAGCAATGAAATTGCACTGGACCGAACAAGTCCATATGCAAAAGAGATAAAGACATCTGGAGGAGTCTTTGTCTGTAATGCCCTTAAAGGTAGCCCGAGTCTGTTTACCCTTCTGGCCTTCAGGACAAGGGCTATCTTTGATGCACTAAATAGTAGGGGCATCCATTACTAAATTCTTGGAAAACAACATATTAATTGTCTTGAAATTAATATGTGCTAATCTCTTGTGCCATTGTTCACAAAGAGATGCACTGCCTTTTGCTACTAGGCACACGGGGGTAGAAGAGGCTTAGCTAAGAAAATCTAAGTAAAAGATTTTTCTGCTCTAATGCCAGTTAATACCGTCTCCGAAGAGGCACACGATATTATCAAGCACTTATCCTTGCAAAACTTAACGTCGTATCCTTTATCACACAACTAGCTTACATTGATCAGGTTATGGTTTAACCTTTCAACATAGGCCACGTCAGTGATAGGGAATACACTGTTGGAAATCATACCATAACCACTGGTGACTCCTCGATCAGATCCTCCAAAGATGACTTTGGGTCCATTTTCGACTAGGGAGTAATCACGTGTAAGACCCCCTTTTAATTTTAAACACCGGGGTCTTAGCCCAGAACTGCCGCTTTGCGGTGGCACCGACTCACGAGAAGACCGCCACTACAAAACGCCAATTCTGCCGGCCCTTTTCGATCGCAGAATAGTAGCATAATGAAGTAGAAGCAAGTCCACATAACCACATGCATATAAATAAATATCCACGAAGGGAGTGTCCACAGTAATAATATATCAGAGTACAAAGGAGGGCTTATGCCCGGTACATCATATCCTCACTACAAGTCACTCGCGAAAGCAAAACTAAAACTAAGCATCACCGTAACTGTCACTGAACTGAGAGCACCCAAGCTAGACTGGCCCATCTCCACCGACTCCGTGCTCTGTTGGTGATGCATCTCTGGGTGCTTCTTCCTTTTTGGTCTGCCGTCGCTGCCTCGCAATCCACGTCTGCGTCTACGTCTTCGGCCTCCTGGCTGCTGAGCTGGTGGGATCCCACCCATAAGGGGGCATTTAACCCGTGTATGTCCCGGCTGGTGACAATGGTAACACGATCGCGGGGTCAACTTTGTGAGAAACTGCAACACCCGGGACCCTTCCATATGGTACAGCTAAAATGTTGTGGTTCAAAAACCGTTAGTCATAAATACTAAGCCCTATCATCCCCTACCCCTTCCCCCATGGCTCCTAGGTACCGAGCGGAGAGGAAGAAAGGGAAGGACATGATGGTGGAGATTAAATCAAAGAAACAGGTGACAGCGTACCTATGCTACCAATTCTATAGTAAATCTGATAGAAGCAGAAAGTAGGAAATGTAACCTTAACTTATGCACGAAAGCGCATAAGCCAAGGGGTCTTTTGCAGGGCTCCCATCGTATAAAGTGTCCCATACCACTTATACGTTAAGGTGTCGGTTATCAAACAGCTAAGAGTAGCAAGTAAGTAAAAGCACCAGAAATATAACCATTGATTTATAGGGATTACCCCTATAGACTAAGGGGTCGTTTTGCAAGGCCTATCGTATAAAACGTCCCATACGATTTTATACGTTAGGTGGCATGTTTATGCTATGACACACAATTATGCTATGAAATGCACAAGCAAGTGCAACACACCCACACGACTCTATGCGCACAGACCTTTAGTTCCCCCTATTCGGGCGGCTAGCTTCACCCCCAGGAACCTCCGTTGTGGCAAACGGAGACAGTGAGTCGGGCCCCCCACTCCTAGGCGGGTAACCACACTACCAGGCCTAGCCCTTCCGTACGCCCCTAGAAGAACACAACCTAGAGTATCCGCGTACTTGTGCTGGCTGTACCCACCAGGCTTTCTTTGGCTAAGTTTCCCACACCGCCGAGTCAACGTACCGCTGTCGGTGTGATCGTTCTCCTAGTACCGATGACCCACCACTTTTATGCACATGCAACCATGACAGTTTTATAAGTACAAGTTCTCAAGTTACCGAGCCTCCAGCTCTATAGGCTACCAAGCATATACCAAGTCCCCGAGCATCCCGCTCCTTGGACTTCCAATCACAGACCTGACCATAGACTTAACTAGTAGGCCCTTAGCCAACGGACCTACACTACCTATCCTGACTTCCAATAATGAACTTGATTTAACTTACCCTATCAAACCAACAAACTACCAAAACTCCATTTTCCCAAGTTCATTACCCTCTCTAGTTCAGTTTCTGCAGTTTTACTATATGTAGACCATCCTAAGCTGTATGAGGTACACCAGGGGAGGTACTCCAAATTGTCTTCCAAATCTCCTATAATATTTACTGGAGGTCTACCAAATCATAACTTGTCTAAATCCAGAAACTTATAACTTTCCTAATTAATCTGATATTTATTTAATTTTTCCCAAAAAGCCATGGGTCATTTTAAACATGAACTACATGATCCTCTTAAGTAATGGCCACCCAAAAATCATGATCATCAAATAACAGCAAGATAACATCAAATACAAATTTTCAGAATTTTTCAGAAAGTATTTAGCCTCTAATTAATTTATCCAGTATAATCACGTTAATCCTATGTAAAGAAGGAAGTACTGAAATTACTCATCAGAAAATTATAGAAAAATTACTAATCAATAATATGATATAGAAAAGATATTTGTGCAAAGAATCATAACTTTACCAGCTTGCTAGACACCACTATAGATTTAATCAAATATTCAAGGTAAACCATACTTAATGAAGCAAGCCTTAGAATTATACTTCCAAAAATCCCTTAAAAATTCACAGAGATTTAAAATCATAATAAACATTCTCTGCCTAAATTTCATCAATTTCCAGGAAGTATTTATTCAATAATAAATTTTCTAAGCAAATCATACAAGCTACTAAATCGTTAATGAAGTATCCAAAATAATGATCTTAAAATTCATAGAAAAATCTCCAGAGCTTGTACCATCCCTATAATCCACTCTATCCAAATCTCATCACTTTTTAATGTGATTTAGTGTCATTTCCTATCCCTACAATTTTTGCACCCTAAACTAGGGTTAGATTTTTAGGTATCCCAACTGTCTCTAAATCTACTAAGATTTTATCCAGAGAACTATAATGGCCCTATGGTCCTCTTCACCAAATTTCAAGTCAATCCAAGGTCATTTGACCTTATGACCTTCACAAGCCACCAAGATCCATCCTTAGGGTTTGGCCTTGGTTCCTAGGGCAAACTTACCCCAATCCACCTCAAACTCTATGAGCAAGTGCTAGAGGATACTACTAGCCAGTGGTAAAAATCTCGGCCTCTGTTGAGGTGATCTGCCCACTCAAATCTCAAAAGTGCACCTTTAACCCAAGACCCCTTATTAGGGAAAAACTTAGGTTTGTTCAATTCTAATCCAAACCATCTCCAAATGAGATGAAAAATTATACAGAACCTTATGGTGAAACCAGGGACAACTCACCAAAATTTGGGAGGGTTTGGAAATTGTTTAGCCATCTAATTAAATTAAGCTAGGATTATTCAATTTTTCTAAAACCTATAGAAAACTATTTCTAAAAAATCCTAATTTTTGGATGGTACCTAGATATATGTAAGATTAGGCCACACCCCAAATTTCAAGTCATTTTGATGACTGGATTGAAGTGGGGAATTTTTCTAAGGTCAGGACAACCATATGGGTAGACCTCACCAAATTGAGTGCTGAGGTCTATCCCGTTGTCCAAAATGCTTGAAACAAATTTTAAAATTACCTAGACTCAAAGAGCTACAATATTGGTGTTGACCATTTTTCCTGTAGGTGCCTCTACGTATTTTTTCAAATTATTTAAAGTGACAGATATTTTCATTCAGAAATTGTTTCAAAAATAGAATCTAATTTCATGGCACTGTTCATCTTCTTCTACAGCCCGAAACCAGAGCCCTGAAAACTTATTTTCCTGTAGCTTTTCCAAAGCTATTTCCCGGCCACCCAGCCATCTCCCTGGCCGGCCACCACCACCACCACCTCTGTTGGGGTGAGGGCAACCGTCGAGCGGCGGCACGGCCGCCGGAGAGGCGGTTTCCGGCGAACCCGCCACTATGAAATTTTTGGAAAAACATGAAAACGCTCACCCGATCCGGCTCTTTTGAGCCCAATATCTCTCCTAATGATTTCAAAGATCTGTCCATAGAAGAAAGAGTAGAGGAGGACCTTATTCACGGTTTGGAGGCGTGATGGACGTCAGACTGTCATGGCGCGGTGGTGGCGTCGCCAGAATTATTCTACAGCACAGTAGGAGGCTCGAAACTTCAGTTAAGGGCAGGGAAACTTCATCCTTGAACCTAAGGGGCATTTTTAAAGCAGTAAAAAGGAGGGAGGGGAAAGGTCTAACGCTTATGGCCATTAATGTTTCGCTCAATAAAGTTTCGGTTATGATGTTGGGAAGAGGAAAAGGTGGATGATGAATTGGTTGATCCAGGTGGCGATTTCCTATTGGACCTCACTCTCTCATTCTATTAAATAATTAAAGACAGAAACAGCTAATCAATATTCCTGCTGTTCATTCCATAATCAGAATTGATTAAGACGTCGGTTACCGAAATTTAAAATCTGGCTGACGTTTCGGCCTTGGTCACGGGAGTGACACATAGGTCATGGGCGTGACAGGCCCGAATGGCAAATTCTGGGTTCGACGACAGTCAAACTGAGGTCGACGATCGTCGAAGGGTGGTCACTCCCTAGGTCACGGGCGTGACACATGGGTCACGGGCGTGACTGGCCCGGGTGGCCAATTCGGGGTTCGACGATCATCGAACTGAGATCGACGATTGTCGAAGGGTGGTCACGCCCTAGGTCACGGGTGTGACACATGGGTCACGGGAGTGACAGGGCCATGAGGCAAATTCCGTGCTTGGCAATCGTCGCGCTGAGATCGACGGTCGCCGAAGGGGGTCACGCCCTTGGTCACGGGCGTGACACCTGGTTCACGGGCGTGACAGGGCTAGTGTGAAAATTCTGCGCCCGACGATCGTCTACCTGAGATCGACGATCGTCGAAGGAGTCACGCCCTAGGTCACGGGCGTGACACCTGGGTCACGGGCGTGATATGGCCGGGTTGAAAATTCTGCGCCCGATGATCATCTCCCTGAGATCGACGATCGTCGAATGAGTCACGCCCTAGATCATAGGCGTGATGGGTCGGTCACGGGCGTGACCAACCCGTGACCCGAAATCTTGGTCGATTTATTTCAATTTTTGGGCTCCCTAGGGTTCTGTCACAACCAACCGACTCCTAGGGGTCTAGCCGGAAATGGGATGTTACAAATCCCAATAATCAAAACAAAGATTTTGTCCCTGAAATCAAGGTTAAGCCTACGGGGCTCTAATCGGGAAAAGAAGCTTGTAATATCCCATGAGAATTGAAAGATTACATCTCTATGTTAGGTTTGCTATGTGCAGTTTTGATTCCAAAACCAGTTCGTCCAATTGATATGGTGTATATCCCAATAAACAAAGGATTAGCCCCTATTCTTGAAATTTCAGTCTTATTGGTCTAAAAAAAGGAACGAAAATTGATTGTCCAGAGGGGTTGTGAGGTATACCTGACCGAAAAGTGGAGTGCTCTGGTGGCAATCTCCAGCCTATAAGCTAGGGCCCCGATTCGCTCCAGGATCCTGTAAGGGCCCATATACCTAGGACTGAGCTTCTTGCTCCGACCACGCACCCCGTGGTATCGAACAATCTGCTCCACAAATCTCCGCACTAGTGCCCCCCCCCATAGAGTCATCCTTCTTGATCGGAATGAATCTGACCACCTTCGTCAACCGATTGACGATGACCCAAGTCGAGTCGTTTCCCGTCCGTGATCGGGGAAGTCCATGAATAATATCCATCGCGATGTCCTCAAATTTCCATTCCGGGGGCACATGTTCTGAGATACATCATCCTTCTGAGGATACGACCTAGCGATTAAATCTTTACCTTCTCAGATATCCCGAATCTTGTTACCCGTCACCTAATTTCACGTGATAATAGTTAATTCTCGAAATCATTCCGTCTTATTACCATGTCATTGTCTTGGTAACGCTACGGGTCATCATTCCAAACATGTTCGTTACGCCACTTTCCCTAAACTAGGTCCAAGGGAACCCAAGCCAATACTAATTTGCCCAATAAATAAAAGTTTAGCCCCCAATAAATAAAAGATCAGCCCCTACCTTTCTTGGGCTAAGTATCTTGATATTACCATGTTACATCTGTCCTAGCTGGGTGCACAACCTCTAGGGCATCAATCTTCGACTTGGGGTTCCACCCTGAAACTCGTTAATATACTCCATACTTTAAACCCTCTGAGTCATATTTGCGACAACCCTATCTGGGTCAAAATGTTCCCAATCCCAAATGGGAATCTTCCGAACTTGAATTCCTATCCGACCCTCAGTGTTTGTCTCGGTGGTTGCCTCCAAGTAATTTCATTACCGGTGTTGAGGGTTAAGACTACTTGTCTTTTACCATTCTGCTAATGTATTATTGGTCTCAATTCTCCTTAAAGTAGTCTACCTTTCGAATAATCGTTGATTGGGATAGTATGGACACCTAAGTTTACGTCTTAGGTAGTCATTCTCGTGCTAAACTCCTCCTTTATTCTCTTTGGGTATCTCCTTACCTTTACCAAATTCATACCCAAGGTCTATTTTGAACTAGGGCATACTATAGATTGTCATGGTTAGTCACGAGTCCTAGTTGGTTGAGTCTAAATCATTGGTTTGAGGATGATATGATGAGATCTTCGCAGCCGGAGGGGTTCCCTGCTGAGGGCAGGGTAGGCCACAGGCTACAAAGAAGGATTCCAATTAATGATGAAGTGGACTTTTACATGTGATTTCCCTTATGGGCACACCACTGCTTCCGCTGCTTAGTTTGTCCCCAAACTAAACTCGAGCGGGGGTGACCCAGGGTTAGTGGACTGCTACTTTTCTGATCGAGGTTTCCTCTGATACCACTTGTAAGACCCCCTTTTTTTTTAAACACCGGGGTCTTAGCCCAGAACTGCCACTTTGCGGTGGCACCGACTCACGAGAAGGCCGCCACTACAAAACGCCAATTCTGCCGTCCCTTTTCGATCGCAGAATAGTAGCATAATGAAGTAGAAGCAAGTCCACATAACCACATGTATATAAATAAATCTCCACGAAGGGAGTGTCCACAGTAATAATATATCAGAGTACAAAGGAGGGCATATGCCCGGTACATCATATCCTCACTACAAGTCACTCGCGGAAGCAAAACTAAAACTAAGCGTCACCGTAACTGTCACTGAACCGAGAGCACCCAAGCTAGACTGGCCCATCTCCACCGACTCCGTGCTCTGCTGGTGATGCATCTCTGGGTGCTTCTTCCTTTTTGGTCTGCCATCGCCGCCTCGCAATCCACGTCTACGTCTACTTCTTCGCCCTCCTAGCTGCCGAGCTGGTGGGATCCCACCCATTAGGGGGCATTTAACTCATGTATGTCCCGGCTTGTGACAATGGTAATACGGTCGCGGGGTCAACTTTGTCAGAAACTGCAACACCTGGGACCCTTTCATATGGTACACCTAAAATGTTGTGGTTCGAAAATCGTTAGTCATAAAGACTAAGCCCTATCATCCCCTACCCCTTCCCCCATGGCTCCTAGGTACCGAGCGGAGAGGAAGAAAGGGAAGGACATGATGGCGGAGATTAAATCAAAGAAACAGGTGACAGCGAACCTATGCTAGCAATTCTATAGTAAATATGATAGAAGCAGAAAGTAGGAAATGTAACCTTAACTTATGCGCGAAAGCGCATAAGCCAAGGGGTCTTTTGCAGGGCTCCCATCGTATAAAGTGTCCCATACCACTTATACATTGGGGTGTCGGTTATCAAACAGCTAAGAGTAGCAAGTAAGTAAAAGCACCAGAAATATAACCATTGATTTATAGGGATTACCCCTATAGACCAAGGGGTTGTTTTGCAAGGCCTATCGTATAAAACGTCCCATACCATTTTATACGTTAGGTGGCATGTTTATGCTATGACACACAATTATGCTATGAAATGCACAAGCAAGTGCAACATACCCACACGACTCTATGCGCACAGACCTTTAGTTCCCCCTGTTCGGGCGGCTAGCTTCACCCCCAGGAACCTCCGTTGTGGCAAACGGAGACAGTGAGTCGGGCCCCCCACTCCTAGACGGTTAACCACACTACCAGGCCTATCCCTTCCGTACGCCCTAGAAGAACACAACCTAGAGTATCCGCGTACTTGTGCTGGCTGTACCCACCAGTCTTTCTTTGGCTAAGTTTCCCACACCGCCGAGTCAACGTACCGCTGTCAGTGTGATCGATCGCCTAGTACCGATGACCCACCACTTTTATTCACATACAACCATGATAGTTTTATAAGTACAAGTTCTCAAGTTACCGAGCCTCCAGCTCTCTAGGCTACCAAGCATATATCAAGTCCCCGAGCATCCCGCTCCTTGGACTTCCAATCACAGACCTGACCATAGACTTAACTAGTAGGCCCTTAGCCCACAGACCTACACTACCTATCCTGACTTCCAATAATGAACTTGATTTAACTTACCCTATCAAACCAACAAACTACCAAAACTCCATTTTCCCAAGTTCATTACCCTCTCTAGTTCAGTTTCTGCAGTTTTACTATATGCAGACCATCCTAAGCTGTATGAGGTATACTAGGGGAGGTACTCCAAATTATCTTCCAAATCTCCTATAATATTTACTGGAGGTCTACCAAATCATAACTTGTCTAAATCCAGAAACTTATTACTTTCCTAATTAATCTGATATTTATTTAATTTTTCCCAAAGGATGGGCCATGGGTCATTTTAAACATGAACTACATGATCCTCTTAAGTAATGGCCACCCAAAAATCATGATCATCAAATAACAGCAAGATAACCTCAAATACAAATTTTCAGAATTTTTCAGAAAGTATTTAGCCTCTAATTAATTTATCCAGTATAATCACGTTAATCCTACGTAAAGAAGGAAGTACTGAAATTACTCATCGGAAAATTATAGAAAAATTACTAATCAGTAATATGATATAGAAAAGATCTTTGTGCAAAGAATCATAACTTTACCAGCTTGCTAGACACAACTATAGATTTAATCAAATATTCAAGGTAAATCATACATAATGAAGCAAGCCTTAGAATTATACTTCCAAAAATCCCATAAAAATTCACAGAGATTTAAAAACATAATAAACGTTCTCTGCCTAAATTTCATCAATTTCCAGGAAGTATTTATTCCATAATAAATTTTCTAAGCAAATCATACAAGCTACTAAATCGTTAATGAAGTATCCAAAATAATGATCTTAAAATTCATAGAAAAATCTCCAGAGCTTGTACCATCCCTATAATCCACTCTATCCAAATCTCATCACTTTTCAATGTGATTTAGTGTCATTTCCTATCCCTACAAGTTTTGCACCCTAAACTAGGTTAGATTTTTAGGTATCCCAACTGTCTCTAAATCTACTAAGATTTTATCCAGAGAACTATAATGGACCTATGGCCCTCTTCACCAAATTTCAAGTCAATCCAAGGTCATTTGACCTTATGACCTTCACAAGCCACCAAGATCCATCCTTAGGGTTTGGCCTTGGTTCCTAGGGCAAACTTACCCCAATCCACCTCAAACTCTATGAGGGGGTGCTAGAGAATACTACTAGCCAGTGTTAAAAATCTCGGCCTCTGTTGAGGTGATCTGCCCACTCAAATCTCAAAAGTGCACCTTTAACCTAAGACCCCTTATTAGGGAAAAACTTAGGTTTGTTCATTTCTAATCCAAACAATCTCCAAATGAGATGAAAAATTATACAGAACCTTATGGTGAAACCAGGGACCACTCACCAAAATTTGGGAGGGTTTGGAAATTGTTTAGCCATCTAATTAAATTAAGCTAGGATTATTGAATTTTTCTAAAAACTATAGAAGAATATTTCCCAAAAATCCTAATTTTTGGATGGTACCTAGATATAAATAAGATTAGGCCACACCCCAAATTTCAAGTCATTGTCATGACTGGATTGAAGTGGGGAATTTTTCTAAGGTCAGGACAACCCTATGGGTAGACCTCACCAAATTGAGTGCTGAGGTCTATCCCGTGGTCCAAAATGCTTGAAACAAATTTTAAAATTACCTAAACTCAAAGAGCTACAATATTTGTGTTGACCGTTTTTCCTGTAGGAGCCTTTACATATTTTTCCCAAATTATTTAAAGTGACAGATATTTTCATTCAGAAATTGTTTAAAAAATAGAATCTAATTTCATGGCACTGTTCATCTTCTTCTACAGCCCGAAACCAGAGCCTTGAAAACTTATTTTCCTGTAGCTTTTCCAAAGCTATTTCCCGGCCACCCAGCCATCTCCCTGGCCGGCCACCACCACCACCACCTTTGTTGGTGTGTGGGCTACCGTCGGGCGGCGGCACGGCCGCCGGAGAGGCGGTTTCCGGCAAACCCGCCACCATGAAATTTTTGGAAAAACATGAAAACGCTCACCCGATCCGGCTCTTTTGAGCCCAATATCTCTCCTAATGATTTCAAAGTTCTGTCCATAGAAGAAAGAGTAGAGGAGGACCTTATTCGCGGTTTGGAGGCGTGATGGACGTCGGACTGTCATGGCGCGGTGGTGGCGTCGCCGGAATTATTCTGCAGCACAGTAGGAGGCTCGAAACTTCAGGTAAGGGCTGGGAAACTTCATGCTTGAACCTAAGGGGCCTTTTTAAAGCAGTAAAAAGGAGGGAGGGGAAAGGTCTAACGCTTATGGCCATTAATGTTTCGCTTAATAACGTTTCGGTTATGATGTTGGGAAGAGGAAAAGGTGGAAGATGAATTGGCTGATCCAGGTGGCGATTTCCTATTGGACCTCACTCTCTCATTCTATTAAATAATTAAATACAGAAACGGCTAATCAATATTCCTGCTGTTCATTCCATAATCAGAATTGATTAAGACGTCGGTTACCGAAATTTAAAATCTGGCTGACGTTTCGGCCTTTGTCACGGGCGTGACACATAGGTCACGGGCGTGACAGTCCCGAATGGCAAATTCTGGGTTCGACGACCGTCGAACTGAGGTCGACGATCATCGAAGTGTGGTCACGCCCTAGGTCACGGGCGTGACACATGGGTCACGGGCGTGACATGCCCGGGTGGCCAATTCTGGGTTCGACGATCGTCAAACTGAGATCGACGATCGTTGAAGGATGGTCACGCCCTAGGTCACGGGCATGACACATGGGTCACGGGAGTGACAGGGCCATGAGGCAAATTCTGCGCTCGGCGATCGTCGCGCTGAGATCGACGGTCGCCGAAGGGGGTCACGCCCTTGGTCACGGGCGTGACACCTGGGTCACGGGCATGACAGGACTAGGGTGAAAATTCTGTGCCCGATGATCGTCTACCTGAGATCGACGATCGTCGAAGGAGTCACGCCCTAGGTCACGGGCGTGGCACCTGGGTCACGGGCATGACATGGCCGGGTTGAAAATTCTGCGCCCGACGATCGTCTCCCTGAGATCGACGATCGTCGAATGAGTCACGCCCTAGATCACGGGCGTGATGGGTCGGTCACGGGCATGACCAACCCGTGACCCGAAATCTTGGTCGATTTATTTCAATTTTTGGGCTCCCTAGGGTTCTATCACAACCAACCGAGTCCTTGGGGTCTAGCCGAAAATGGGATATTACATCACGCAATAAGCTTCTTATCCCGGTCATATGCCTGGAACATCCACTATCCAAGTACCTGATAGGCATTTTGGTGGCATTTGGACATACCTGAAAAACAGAATTAGTTTCCCTTAGGAACCCAATCGAACTTGGGTCCTAGATTCCTTGTTAGCACACTCCCATTCGGGTGGTTAACCCTACGAGTGGTCGGCTTCGCATTGCTAACATGAGGAGTCTCATTGAATCTTAGATTAAACCAGCAATCCACGGCAAAGTGACCAACTTTGCCATAGCACTAACAGTCAAACCTGTTGTACCGTTTCCTAGGCTCCTGCTTCACCCTTGGAACGGTGGGTCCAGCCGGGGCCTTGGATCAGGATGTGGAGGCATCATGATGACAGCAGTCAAATGATTTCTTCAGTTCCTGTTCCTTCAGTATAACATGCTTGGCCTTTGGTGCCTGCTTCCTATTATGGCCGCTAGAGAAGTTGCCATAATTCTCCACTTGGATTTCCTCATAAGGTGCCTTAAAGACACTCTCACCGTAGTTTTAGGGGAAGGTCCGACCATTATACCGGCTCTTGGGCTTTTCAACCGAGGGCTGGAAGAAGTGGTCATAGGTTGACTCAAAGTCCTGCTCATTGCAAGGAAAGCCAGGCTTTCTGAATGAAACATGATCGAGTGGGGCCTTTCCATTTTCTACAGCAGAGGCCTTCTTACCAGCCTTATTTTTCCTCTGTTTCCTATTTCTCCTGGATGATTTACCAGGCATACCAACATGCCCTAAGCCAGCCCCCTTAGCCTTAGCAGAGAATTCATCAACCAGAGGAAGAACAGTCTTGGGCATAGAGAAGCTTTTGACAATCTTCCTTTCTGCCGCAAGCTGTTCTTCCAACTTGTTGATTTCTTCCTGTTTTGGTCAAGGAGCCTTAGAGACTCTTAGTGCTCAGAAGCAACCACCAGGTGTTCCTGTCGGAGAGAAATCAAGCTAGTGATCTCTTCTCTTAGGGACATACCCTCAGCCTTATGGAATTTGACTTCCTTTTTCTGAGCCCTCAACCTCTTGCGACATTCCTCAAAGGTATTAAGCAGAAGCTCATACTTTTCGAGGAGCTCAGCTTCACGAGCAGATGGGCTGTCCTCGAGATCATCATCAGGAGACTAGGAGTCAGAGTCAGAGAGGGGGGTACGATCTTTTACCTTCCCAATAAATGGGGGGCAGTCTCCTTCTGAGTCAGAGCGACCCATTATCCCGAAGTAGGCTTCCTCATCATTACTTGAGTCTGAAGAATCAGATTCACTCAGTGTCTTTGTCTTTTTCGCAATGTAGCTCCTCTCCTTCTTCTTATCTCTAGAGGACCTGTGCTCCTCTCCCTTCCCCTTGTCTCTCTTGCTTTGGTGGCAGTTAGCAATGGCGTGGACTGGCTTATTGCATCCAAAGCAAATGATGTCAGCAGAGCAATGTTTGTTCTGTTTGGATTCATACCTGTCAGAAGAGTAGTTCTTCTTCTGATGTCTGGAGGAGGAGTCGTCTCTTTTTCTTTGTTTCCTCAACTTGAGGAACTTCTTGAACTCTCGAGTGATGAGGGAGAATTCTTCTTCAGATAGCTCTGAGCCGGAAGAGCATGGCTCAGAGTCTTCTTCCTCATCCTTTTTCCAGGAGCAGGACGAGGCTGCACCCTTGCCTTTCCTTGAGTTATTGGCTTTCAGGACTATAGTCTTTTCTTTGGCAGCGGCTTTATCGACTTCTTCTTTAGCTTTTCTGGTGTTCAGTTGAAGCTCATAGGACATAAGCTTTCCAAAAAGAATCTGGGGATCAGTTTCTTCCAGCTTGCCAAACTCTCTGATGGCGCAGATCTTGGTGTCCCATTCCTTAGTGAGGGATCTAAGGAATTTGTCATTTAGTTCACCATTGGTGAACACTCTGCCATAACCCTTCAGGGCATTTACGATCTTCAGGAAGTTCTCGAATGTCACTCGGATTTCTTCCTTGGGACCTTGCCTGAAGGCCTCATACTTTTGGTTCAGAAGGGATCTTCGATCATCCCTTACTTCATCTGTGCCTTCCATCAGGATTATCAGGCAGTGCCAGATGTCCTTGGCAGTCCTGCAGTTACTGAAATTCTACATCATGGAATCATCGATGGTGCTTACAAGAATGTTCTGAGCTTTCTTGTCTAGTTCGATAAGCACCATCTCATCTTTATCCATTTCGGAGAGCTTCTTGGGCACCATCTTGGTACGATCAATGGTGGAGGCCTTAGTGGGGTTATAAGGGCCCTCCTCCACTACCATGAAGTGTCAAGGGTCAACTTCTTCCATGTATAACCCGATCCTTTCTTTCCAGATGGGAAAGTTCAGCTTGGTACACACTGGGATCGTTCCTAAATACTTGAGTTCGTCCATTTCTGAGATCTTCTTGACACTAGACACGGGATCTTACTCAAGGTGTTAACCTTATTGACGAGTAACCTCCCTCTGATACCACTTGAAAGAATCTAGTATCGACTAAATCCACATATGGGGGGTGGGAATAGGTGTTGTGTGGTATTTTGCGGAATAAAATGTACCTACACAAATTAACAAACACAGCACAGAAAATAAAAAAGAAATTATAGTGGTTCCCCGATTTGATTACGTCCATTTTCCCCCTTCGACCTATCTCCCACCAAGGGACGACTCGGTCACTTCTCCAAACGGATTGAAATCCAATCCTCACACTACGGAAGGAACCCTTCCAACAAATGAGTCACCACTCCACCACCACGGGTTGCACCCAACCCATACAACTAGGAATCAAAATTCCTTTACAAAAAAAAACAAAAATTGAATGTATAAGAAAATACAAATAAGGTTTTGGAGATTCCGATGTCCTTCTTCGTTCGTTGAAGCTTTCTTGAAAGATACGAAGAGACCACAACCGGAGTTCTCTCTTGGAGAGGATCTTGTAAAGATCAGCGGCGACAAGTGATTGCGGCGGCGATACTTTGTAGATCCAAACTTCTTGACGAAGCAAGCAAGGTCTACGAACGATCTCAGTCAGATCAGTCATCTCAATCGATTCAGAATGAAGAACTAACCTCGTTCAACGAATCGAGAGATAAGAGATCTCAAGAGAGATGCGTAAGACGCACTGCTAGCAATGGTACTATCGTCAGAAGATCAAAGAAGCTTTGAGATCAGTGGCAACGACAAGCTTGCGAGCGGCGTCAGCGATCGACTATTTTCTGCGATCTGCTAGGGCACGGCGTCGGCTTTTTGATTTCGTGTGAATGAGTTACTGTATAAGTTCGAAATACGTATGTATATATACCTGAGCCAACCCTAATTACCATTGTGGGACCCATAAGGAGAAACCCTAGCCCCGGCCAAAATAGCGCACGACCTCTTGGTTCGGTCCAGCGAACAGACGAAAATTGCCTATGGCAAAATCGGCAAAAATCATTGGTGATTCCCATTGAAGTCGGCAGGAATCACTCACGATTCCCGTCGATTCTGCCTTGGCCGAATTCAAGTTTGGAAACCTTGTCAGCTGGTGGGAATCGGCGGGAATGCAAACTGATTCTCGTCGAATCGGCGGGAATCACAACGATTTCCGTCGAAGTCGGCGAGAATCACTTGGTGATTCCCGTCGATTCTGCCTTAGCAGAATTCCTGTAGGAAAACAGTCATCCGGAAGAGGTCGGCGGGAATGGAGACTGATTCTTGCCAAATCGGCGGGAATCACTAACAATTCTCGTCGAAGTCGGGGAGAATCACTTAGTGATTCCCGTCGATTTTGACTTAGAAGATTTTTCTCTTCCTTCCTTTGATGACTTGGTCTTGTACCCATCTTTGCTCCTTCTGCTCATGATCTGCCTTAATCCTGTACTTGAAAATAAGTACACTCTAATAGAGAGAGCACACATGAGTAAACACACTGATCTTCTCAACGAGGGATTACGTTGCGCATACCCGTGTATATTGACCCTCTGCACCCTGACATTGGTGGGTACTTAGAATGGAATAGCTGCAAGCACAACTTGATAGAAAATCATCAAATACATTGTCCATTTAACTTAGCTTGTTAAGGGGCTTCTTCAAATCAGGTACATCATGGATACAATACCCAACCGATGTCTTAGTTAAAGTCGACAAGTTCATCTTCCCAGTTGAATTTGTCATATTGGACATCGATGAAGACGTTGAGGTTCCCCTGATCCTTGGCCGACCCTTCCTTGCCACCTACCGAGCTATCATTTTCGTAAGCAATGGTAAGCTCTTCGTTCGAGTAGGCAACGATGAAGTGACTTTCTCTATCACCCCTTGATGAAAAACACCCTAGAAAATGACGAATCATATTTTTTCGTAGATGCCCTAAGTGAAGTATCCTCCTATTGCCTCTCTAAATTTGAATTTTTTTTTCTGATTTTTGTTCCTCCTCTACTCTTCCAACTTAATCGTTGCATCTAAGTGAAGAATCCTCCTATCACCTCTCTGAATTTGAAAAAGAATTATCTGATTTTTGTTCCTCCTCTACTCTTCCAACTGAATCGCTGCAAGAAGCCGCCATGGTCGCTAGCCCCACCTCTTTTAATTTTTCGTTTAAAAAAGTCTACGAGGACATAGTTTTTGAAAAAGAACGGATTTCTAAAACCTCGTATGAAGACTCCCTACCATAGAATTGAAAGAACTACCCGAAAATCTTAGGTATGCCTTCTTATAAAAAGATTTCATATTACCAGTAATAGTTTCGGCCTACCTCACGGATGTGCAAAATTATAAACTTCTTTTATTCTTGCGTAAACATAGACGAGCTATTGTTTGACAAATTTCGGATATCAAGGGCATAAGCCCATCTTTCTGCACTCACAAAATACTAATGGAAGATTATTCGCTTAATTCAATCCAACCACAGCGTCGCATAAATCCCAACATGAAAGAAGTAGTTAAGGGCAAGGTTATTAAATTGTTAGACGCAGGAATTATCTATCCTATTTCTGAGAGTAAGTGGGTTAGCCCAATCTAGGTAGTGCTGATGAAGGGAGGGATAATGGTAGTAAGTAATGAGAATAATGAATTAATCCCGACACGGACTGTGACCCGGTGGCGAAAGTGTATAAATAATCGTAAGTAAAATGATGCCACCCGTAAGGATCACTTTCCCTTGTTGTTCATCAATCAAATTTTAGAATGATTTTCTGGCCAAAGATTTTATTATTTTCTCGATGGCCTCTCTGGGTATTTTCAAATCCCCATCTCCCCTGAGGACCAAGAGAAAACTACGTTTACTTGTCCCTTCGGCACCTTTGCCTACCGAAGAATGTCATTTGGATTGTCCAATGCACCAGCTATATTCCAGCGATGTATGCTCTTTATCTTTGACAAGTACGTAGAAAGCATTATGGAGGTATTCATGGATGATTTCTCCATTTTCGATGACACTTTTGATAGTTGTTTGAAATTTTTTGAAAAAGTCTTAGAATGATGCGAAGAGACTAACCATGCACTAAACTGGGAAAATGCCATTTTATGGTGAGGTAAGGGTTAGTTTTGGGTCATAAGATTTCTGCGAGAGGAATTGCAGTAGACATATGCATGATAGAAGTCATCGTGAAGTTGTCGCCGCCTATGAACGTAAAAGCTATAAGAAGTTTCCTAGGTCACGCTTGATTTTACCGCTGCTTTATAAAGGACATCTCCAAGATCACCAAGAACCTTACCCATCTCTTAGAAAAAGATGCCCCATTTATTTTTGATGACCTTTGCCTAGCTATTTTTAATTTAATAAAAGAAAAATTAATTAAAGCCCCGATTATGATAGCTCCAGTGCGGGACCTTCCATTTGAAATCATGTGTGATGCAAGTAGTTTTGCGATAGGAGCCGTATTAGGTCAACGTATATCTAAAAACTTCCACCCCATCTATTACCCTAGTAAACGCTTACATCTGGACAGGAAAATTACACCACGACCGAGAAGGAGCTCCTAGCTGTAGTATTCGCTTTTGATAAATTTTTCCCTTATATTACGCATACAAAAATTATTAATTTACGGACCACTCGACCCTCAAAAATCTTCTTTCTAAATCGGATGCCAAGCCACGCTTGATTCGCTAGGTCTTACTCCTCCAGGAGTTTGACTTAGAGATCCGTGATAAGAGAGGAGCCAAGAATTGGTCGTCGACCATCTCTCCCGATTAGATAATCCGTTTATTGAAAAATTAGATGAAAAATCTTTTAACGATTTATTACCTTATGAGAAGCTATTTTCAATTAACACATCTACTTCTCTTGGTTTGCACATATTGCCGACTACTTAGTGGCTCGTGTGCTCCCAAAAGTGTTCTCCTCTCAACAAAATAAGAAATTCTTTTCTAAGTGGAAGAACTCTTTTTGGGAGGGCCCGCCTCTTTTCAGAGTTTGTGTGGACCAAGTGATAAGGAGATGTGTTTCTTATGAAGAAGGTTTAGATATTTTAAAGCATTTGCATGAAGGACCGACAGGTGGGAACTATCAAGCTGCTCGCACCGCTCACAAAGTGCTAAGCATGGGTTTTTACTGGACTAGCCTGTTTAAAGACGCGCAAGGCTTTGTGAGTAGGTGTGAAGTTACCAATGGTCGGGCAATATTTCCAATCAAAATAAAATGCCACAAAATTATTTCCTCGAGAGCAAAGTTTTCGACCTCTGGGGAATTGATTTTGCTGGCCCTCTTCCTTCTAGCTTCGGGAATAAGTATATTTTTGTCGCTATCGATTATGTTTCGCGATGGGAAGGGGCCCAAGCTCTTCCTACGAACAACGCCCGAGTCATAGTTATATTTTTAAAAAAATTATTATCTCGATTCGGTATGCCGCAAGCCATCGTTAGTGATAAGGTTTCCCTTTTCTGTAATGCTCTATTTTCTAAAATCCATACTAAATAAGGCGTTACGCATAAACATTCAACTGCCCACCACCCCCAAACTAACGGACAAGTCAAAGTAGTGAACAGAGAAATTAAAAGAATTTTAGAAAAGGCTGTTTCAACTTCTAGAAAAGACTGATTAGCGAAATTAGACGATGCTCTATGAGCCTACCGAACTGCGTACAAAACCGCCCTCGGATGTACGCCGTACCGGTTGGTTTATGGAAAATCGTGTCATTTACCCGTAGAATTAGAACACCGCGCTTTTTGGGCCTTAATTTTTTTAAATTTCGATCCCCACTCTGTTGGCGACCTTAGAAAATTTCAACTTAATGAACTCGACGAGTTGGGCTCTTACGCTTACGAGAACAACAAATTTTATAAAGAGCGGACGAAACGTTTTCACGACAAGAACTTAAGGCACCCAAAAAACATTAAGTCGAGCGACCAAGTTCTTCTTTATAATTCTCGAATACGTTTATTTTCAGGGAAATTAAAATCACGATGGTCTGGGTCGTTTTCTGTTTTAGAAGATTTTCCTTATGGTGTTGTTCAAATTTCACACCCTGATAAGGGTGATTTCAAAGTAAATGGTCAGCGTCTTAAACTTTATTTTTCTGGTGATGATGTTGTCATTCTGAACATTGTTATGTTTCTTCCGCACAAACTTTAACTAACTTCGAACTTTTATTTTTCGTTAAAAAATTTAATTAATATTTTGGACAAAATATTTTTTTAGACAATATTATTTTTTTGCGTCGAGCTCAAACGATGTTTTAAACAAAGGGCGCTCTTGGGAGGAAACCCAAGTTATCTTTTTATGTTTTCTTTATTTTACAATTTTTGCCCTAGACGGCTCCGACAAGCTAAAGCTTCTACGATTGCCTGCTCCTACATTATTGAATCCATCACGAAGTCCAAAGAAGACATTTCATGAAGATCCAAAGAGCAAGCATAGGGGAGCGACATCACTCAGCTTTTGCAACGAATAAATCTGGGGAAGTACCTGTTTTTCAATTATGTCATTTCAGTTTCACTCCTTCTCTAACCTCCTTTCTCCATTAAGGACAATGTCCATTTTAAGCTTGTGGGAGGACTTCCTCCTTCTTTTTGCTAAGTGTGAATATTTTGCTTTTTGTGAAAATATTTCAAAATTCCAAAATCGAAAAAAAAGAAAATATTTCAAAATTTAAAAAAATATTTGCATTTTGTCATTACTTTAATTGTTTAGATATTTTGGTATTTCAATAGTACCACTTATTTTTCTTTTGTCTTTCTCAAAATCTCATAAAAACCCCTTAACTAATTATAATATTTCTAATCGCCCTTTTTAATTATGTTTCACAAGTAAAATATTGGCCATTCTATGTTTCTAATTCGCGGTAGCATGTTAACGTAAAATATTTTTTGTAAAACTCGCATTTCCATTATGGTTTTTGTTCTTTATTTTCTTTACTTTCTCAAAAATTCATCATCAACTATTTTCCTTTTCTTTTTTGGATAATTTTTGTAAGTCAAACTATTGAATAGCGTAGTAGATGTGAATGATCCAAGCTACCTATTATTTCTATTTTCAAGATAATTTCATCAATCTTCTTTTATTATGTAGGACTTGCTTTTTGAAAATTTTCTAATCTATGTTTTAAATAAACTTAAAAGCATGGAAATGATTTAGGCCGTTTTTGTTTTCGTTTGAGCTGTCCTGGAAACCTAAAAACTTTCACCACTAGTTAGCCGCTTTTGATCCTTTTTTTTCCAATTTAATTTGATAGCTCCTCTTTTCATATCATTTTCACCAAAGCCAAAATTAAAAAACCTATCAAATCACACTAGCCTTTTTGAGTTTCATAAAAAAATTTCCATGATTATGATAGGTTATTTTGTGATATTTTTGCAGTTATTTTTGAAAAAAGTATACTCAAAAGAAATGTTTGCTTTTGTTTGGCCAATTCAAAATGAAAATAAAAATATTTATGGCCTTTGTTTTGAAAAGAAAAAGAAAAAAAAATGGAAAAGAAAAAAAAAGAAAAATATTTTGTGTATAATAAATTTTTTGTAACTCTTTGTTTTGGTTTAGTGCGATTTTACGCATCCCTAATTATCTTTGAATTCCGCTCCTAATCATAATCCTAAACCAAACGTTTCAAACCTAATAAGTCCTTTTGATTCTTGTTTTTGAATTTTATTTAATAATTAAGAAAAGAAGAAAAGTAAATCAGTATTAGTTTTGGATTTAAACTTAGATTTTTGTTATTTAATTGATATAATTATAATGTGTTGCTTGGATCTAGTAACAACTCAATGCGTTTTTCATTTTCATTGCTTTGCTTAAATCTATTTAAAGAAATTTGTCAAAATTTTGGATGATTTATTTTCATTAAGTAAAGTTTATAAAAGTTAAGCCATACCTATATAATTGTTTTAGATTTACATTTCACCTTCTCCCTACTTAGAATTTCGCATTGTACTTGTGTAGGCATAATTAGAACTTTTTGATTAGTCCGATTTTATTATTATCTTATTTTTTTATTTTTGTTTAGGGACAAGCAAAGCTTAAGCTTGGGGGAATTTGATAGTACGTTTTGAAGTTTAAACTATTAGGATATTTTCAAGTTTTGAAGGCACTAATATTATCTTATTAGCTTAATTTGTATCTTTCTTATGTAAATATTATTGCCACTAAAATTTTCTTGTCTTTTTGAAGGTTTCAAAAATTTTGACCAAAAATGACTTGACATTCCCCCCTATCACGCCCTCCCTGGGCGTGTCACGGGGCATGTAAGCCGATCTCAAGGAAGCTTGCTGACAGAGACCAAGTAACAGTAAAAATGGCTGTCACGCCGACCTGACACGCCCTCCCTGGGCATGACACTGTGTGTGTCGCCATCTGCCTGAAGTCTGCTTCAGCATTAAATGCATTTTGCCTCTGCATGCCAATCATACCTATCATGCCCCCCGTCACGGGCGTGACCCTAGGAGTGTTCGCCCCCGTTTTCAAGACTGAAGGATTTCTGACCAATGAGTTTGACGTGATGTACGTATCACGCCCCCTATATGAGCGTCATCTAGGGTGTGTCCACCATCGTACAGAAGCAATATTCTTTCCTGCCAGAATCCAGAACCCGAGGTCAACCCCGTACGTGTCACGCCCTCCCCAGGCGTGACCTAGGGCGTGACAAACCCGTGGACAATTCTATAAATTTTGATGTCCCCCCTGGTATCCAGAACAAGTTTTGGCAGAGAGGGGGAGGTGCTGCCCCTCTGTTTCTTGTCTTTTTTAGTGTTCTTCCCTCTCTCTCTCTTTCTCATTTTGTGTTTTTCCTTATCCCTAGCTTAGTGCATGCTTTGTAATAGTTTTTTGTGTAATTTTTGCACTTGATCTAGTTGTTAATTGTAGGGATAGAATAGGATTTCAATTTCCATGCAATTGTATTTTTCATTTCAAGTGTAGTTAAAAAACTATATTAATATAAAAGTGCCCTTTATTTACTTAGTGTTCTTAATGCTTTACTACTCATCCCTCCCCCTCCACTTAACTATGATTAACTAATCCTCCTTGTACTCGATCTTGATGATCCGAGGTTCGAGTGATTAAGGTATGATTCTTTGAATTTACCTTCTCTTTGTAGGGTTTTACACCTTGCATTACTCTTGATTAACGTTTGCTTGGAGATATATCATCGATATATATTTTCCTTCTTAGCTTCATTCTTGGCTTGCCGAGAGGCAGATAGTTTGAAGTGAGCACTCAGGAATAAAGAGAGTTGTATGCACCCCTCGAGAGAGGTAGACGTCTAAATTTCCAGGATTGGAGTAAAATCTAATAGTGTGGTTCACCACGTAAAGCGAGCTTTAGGCCTCCGATTAAGACGAGAGTCGGCCGGACCTTCCTAAACTCACTTGGGCATGACTACGAGAGAAGCGTGTTTGAGATTTAAGAACCTCCACGGTCAAGGACCTTTACCCTATTAAGTTTAGGTTTATTTATCGTGTTTTTAATCGACTTTAGCCGAGGTGATTCTTGATCGAGTGCTTTCCATCTCATTGTTCCAACCCTTTATCGTAATCGCTTCTTTTATGCTTTATATTTAGCTGCAATTAGTTCTCTTTTTTATGTAATATTTCCTTTCTTTAGTGCGTTTAGATTTCTCTTCAACCCTAAAGATTTCCGTCGATAAAATAATAGTCTTCTTGTGAGTAAGTTTACTCAACGGTTCTCAAATTTCAATACGACAATTGTGTCCCCTAGCTACAGTTCGATAGGTATACTTGCCTAATTGGATTGCTAGTTCGGCTCTCTTTTCTTAACCGGAAAGCGATCACCAGCAGACAACAACATGAAAAGTAAGGAGAGGATTCCCTCTCCTCTAAGAAGACCAGCTGATTCAGACAGCTCGGAGTTAGATGCATCAGACTGTAGTATGTTTGATGAGAATTTTGCTGCCTTCTCCAAGCACTTTCAGAAGCTGATGAAGAAGAAATAGTGGAAGTTCAGACCTTCCACCTCTTCTCATCATAGGAGGAATCATTCCAAGGCTGGCAGGTAGGATTCTAAATCTAGTAAATATAATTCCTCTAATGTTTTCTGCTACTATTGCAGCAAACCAGGGCATCTGATAGTAGACTGCCCAGTGAAGAGGAAGGAGGCTGCTGAGAAGAAACAACACCAACATAAGGGAAAGAAGGAGAAATCCTTCATTGCTAAGAAGAAGAAGAGCTTGAAATAATTATCTTCATCATAGTCTTAAGAGGAAGAAGCTTTTATTAGGCTAGTTACTGCTACTGCTAAACAAGATACTATAGCAGCAGATGAAGACTATCTTGATGCTAAGATAGGTATCAGGGCCCCTCAATCACACTCAAACAGTGATTCAGAGATGGATGATGAAGATGCCTACAGCTGCTATGGGTTGATGACAATGATTGATGAAGAATCCAGTCAGGATAAGCCTGGTGAAGGCAAGGTAAATTCTCTATCATGTTCTTCTTCTGAGTCTAGATATGGGACTAGTCCCTATATAGAAGCTTCTTCATCGAGAGGTGAAGATGATTCTGAATTAGAAGGATATGTCAATCTATTGATTTATAAGTATAAAGAACTTCTAGATTCTTTCAAAAATAGTATGAAATTGTCTAAGAAGCAAGCTGTGGAGATTTCCTCTTTGTAGCTCGCTGCTTCCCAGCTGACTGAGACACGTCTTTGCTTGACCAAAAGGACAGGGAACTTAGCCAACTTAAGGCATTGAATCCCATCCAGATAGGCTCTGTCAAGTTCAATAATAGTCTCATCAGGGATCTTGAAGAGAGGCTAAAGAGGGAGAAAGAATAGAGGCTAACTATTCCAAGACAAGTACTGTGTTACCCTTGATAGACTCCTTCTCCTCTCAGAAGAGTAAGAAGGAGTTGGGATTCATGGGAAGCACAATAGTTTCTCCTTCCAAAGGGAAGGGAAAAGCTCCAGCTCCAGCTCAGCATCTTGCTTCCAACCCTCCCATTCCTTTAGGAAAGTTTAGTTGCCTTCAAATAGGTATGACCAAGAAAGCATCTATAGCTGGATGAATGGTGGAAGGTATTGTAGGGTTAGTGACTTTAAGGCTGCCCATGAAAAAATTTAAATGGCCGATCCTAGACCATTTGTCTTTTGTGCTCTAGCCCCCACTCTCAAGAATGTGGCTGCAGCAATGGTTCAGGATCATTCAGCAAAAACTCAGACTAAGGGTCAGTCTTCCAGCAAGCCTAGTTTAGTTGTGTCTAATGCTATCAAGAGTATGCTTTCTGAAAAGAAGCTTGCTGCTGCTTGCACTCAGAGTAGGCTAAACCAGCCAGCTAGAAGACTTACCTTCAGTTAGATTCTTGTTGAATGGAATCTATAGAAGGGTGCTGCTAGTATTCCTATTATTAGGTCAGTAGTTAACCAAACTGCAAGGTCTACACAGAAGAGAAGATACAATATTCATAAATATTGGTGTTATGGCAAAGTGGGCCACTTTGCTATAGACTGCTGACACAAACTATGTAAGATCCAACTCCCCCTTCCGAGGAGTTAACCCGGATCTTATGCCCAGTACCGCCGTCTTATGGTGACACTAACACACGGGTTAGTCGACACAACAAGTCTCTGATTCTGCCGGCTAGTACGATCATAAACCTATTCGGCCAATTAAGAAACAGAAGTATAAAACAGAGTATACACAACATAGTCCACAACCATAGTACTAATCACATATATAACAAATGAAAAGTACACAAATGAATAGTCCAAAATGAGTGCAAAATGAAAGAGAGTAATAAGGGCTTATGCCTAGTACATCAAATCAAATCTCTCACTCTCTCAAATACAAAAGCAGTAGAATCTAGTCATCTAAACCATACCACCTGAGGATGCGCAGTAGTAGTAGTAGTATCCGGTGGTGACGATATCTGCTCCTCAAGTCCTTCCATCTCGTCATTCTGGTACTCCATCTCCTCGAGATCCTAAAATGATATGGTCACCGACCATTAGTCAAAAATACTAAGTCGTTTCCTCCCCACCTCGCCCCGCAACTCCTAGGCACCGAGCGGGAGGACGAAGTGGAGGACAATAAGGGGTAGCAAAATGGAAGCAGGTGACAGAAGCTAACTAGCAAGTGTATAATATAGTTCTACATCTATCAGTTCTAAAAGAACTAAAGTGCAGTACAGTAAGTAAAGAACTGAAAGTAAAGCAGAAAGTAAGGCTACACTACCACTATACTATCATCACAGAGCGTACCTTAACTTATAAAAATGCCCATATAAATTTATAAGTTAAGGTTTCTAGAAATTGTAACTTATCATATAAAAGAGCCCATACTAATTTATATGATAAGGATCTATGAAGCGTATGACCTAATGAGTATGAATGATTATGTTATGGTTATGAAACATGCAAGTGCAACACACGCACGCGACCTTGAGATACCATACCTTTAGTTCCCACATTTCGAGAGCTAGCATCACTCTCAGGTAGCACCGTTGTGGCTACGGCAACAGCGGATCGGGCTTCTCCGCTTTCTAGGCGGGTATACACACTACCAGGCCTAGACCTCTCTTGTACGCCTCTGTACACGTAACAAGTTCACTTTAGAGTCTCTGCATACTAAATGCGAGCTTCCTGCTAGAATTTTAGGTCGGGTGCACGTCTTCGGGGATTGTCTGCCTGACCGCAGTATTAAACAACATACTGGCCCTTCCACCCGTACACCTCACCCGAGTCACCGTACTGCCATCGGTGTGACGATAGGCCCAGTACCGCATGACCCACCACAATTTGTTTAATCACATGTAATGATTTCAACTCGAGCCTCCAGCTCGCAGGACCAACCGGCCCGGATTCCTCCAACCCTGCCCGGGTGAGCAAGTAAACTAACAACTTCCTTCCAACTCTGCACGAGTTAGCAAGTAGTCAACAGACTCCAATTCCCTCCAACCCAGCACTAGTTAGAACATACATCAAGTTCAGGTCCCTCCAACCCATCACGGGTGAGCATGTGTACCATTTCCCTTAGCCTAGTATACTACTCTTGTCTACCGATTATTATACTTAGTAGTTTAGGCTTAATCCCAGGACTTCCCAAGGTATGCCCAATGAAGGGGTCTCGAAGGCACTAGGAACAAAGATGGAATTAAAATCCAAAGTTCCCTTTCACAAGGATAATTACTTTTAGTTGATGTCTACCCATGATCCACACTCAACTCTCCTTATTACTTTTGGGCGATCCGAATGACTTAATTTGTTATCGGGGAGGGCGACAGTCTTCCGCCGACCTCCACTCCATTTTTTACCCAATGACTTGCACTTACTCTCGTCACTAAGACAACACTTCCCACCAGGGTTACACTTCCAATTGTAATCTCCAGCTCAATTGTTGATCTATCCCCTTGGTGGGCCTTATGGTATAACCTTACTTTTACTATGCGCAGCCCATGACCTAATACCACCCCAAAGTCGAACTTCTGATTCCTTGGGCCACCAATCCCTAATTATTTATCCTAGGGTGGTATGGACTAATGAAATGAGCAAGTTGATTTTCATAACCTTCCTAGGTCATTAAGGCTTCTAATTAAATCATTTAAATTAATTCCCTAGGTCACTTTACACATGAAGTAGTACAATTTATAATCCACTGACCTAAGGAATTTTTCCTTGTTGTATATTGATAAACTATTGCTGTCTACAGAGTTTCATAATTTTCCTTTGATTATTTATATTTATTTCTTAATTAATACCAAATCCACATAATTATCATTTTCCAAATTAAGTATATGGAATACATAAGCCAAAATTCCAGGAAAATTAAAGGGCATATATATCTTTAATTTAAGACTAATGGCAGAGTTTCATTAACCTCTATAGTGTAATGGCCTATCAAATTCCATTCTTAAATATTTACCAAAATGCCATTATGAAAATTTAAAAATTATCAGTACATCCAAAATTTTTGAGATAATTACACATGACTAATCATACAAATATACAATGCTAGAAATAATTCAACAATTTTCTGATATATATTTCCATCAATTCATGAATAAATGCAATAAGGGTAACATGGTAATTTCAATGCAATTTACTCCAAAAGTTCTCAAACAGAAAGATAAAATTTTCCTAAGTAAAATATAACCTCCTTTTTGACTTGAAAAACTTTGGCGGTTTTCCTTGATCAAAACCTATTTTTCCAAATTATTTTCCAAAAGGGCCTATACTTTTAAAAATTTCCAAATAATGGGAATTTTTATCTCAAAAATCCCATAATTAATTTGAGGGGTGAACTTTACCCTATGAACCTCTGGAATCAATTCCTTGATTTTTGCATGCCTCAAATAGGCTGAATGTGCATTATTTCATTTATAATTATTTACACCCCAAGGCCATATTTAGCCAACACATGCAAGTGGATTAACCCAACATGCAGTGATCCAAATGTGATGAAATTTTTTTCAAGCACAAATGATGTCCCCAAGGACCTGCCACAAAATTTCGGGCCATTTGGAAGCTTATAACTCCAAATATTTCATTTATTTAATTTTTGATATTATGACAAATACTACAGAAATATTTGTCCCAAAAATTCCCAATTTTTGGCAGGGGCTAGATATTCCCTAGTCATGCACATGCCCAAAATTTTGGGTCATATAGACTTCTTGTTTGGCATGGGCTTAGGTTTTTGTTTATGCCCTAGCCTAGGACTAGTTCTACTAGAATAGCCCTACAGGGAGCCCTACTGCTCCAAATCTTATGTTTAGGGTGGCAAATAAAAGTTAAGACCAAGGCCTAGAAATTTCATTTAGGGTCTATGCTCTTGATATGTCTCTAATAAACCTATATTTAACAAATAACACTATGTATAAAGTGTGACAAAAAGTCACTATTCATTTATTTCATTTCTTAACATATATTTAAAATTTGCACGAATCTTAAAGTAGCCATGGATGGCATCTGGTCATCGTCCCCAATGGATCAAAGGCTGAGATTTAGTTTTCCTGGACCTACTTTATTAGCTGTTTCCGGCCAACTGAGCCACCACCACCGCCTGTAGATGTCGCCACCACCTTCACTGAGGTGGGGGCTTGCGTTTCCCGGCGGTGAGGCCGCCGGAGTTGGCTTCTCTGGCAAACACGAGCAAGAAGAAAAACTAGCCAATTTCGCATTTTTCTCTCATGGCATCAGGCTCAATTGATCCCGATATCTCCACTATTTTATTTAGATTGCTAGTACAGGTAGAGGGGCGGCGAAACGGACCTGAGTTGGTGGCTGGCGGTGTGTTTGGCGGCGGTTTGCCATGGTAGAGCTGTTCTTGCAATCTCCTGCCCGAAAGCTTATTTCTCCACCGATTTTTCTGCCCCAGCTATCGATCTTCACTCGTTTTCCCCTTCTGAAGCTAATGGTTGGGTTGGTTTGGACTGAGGTGTCTTATACATGGAGATAACTCCAAGGTGAGCTCGATTTTAAACTTTGGTTGTGTCACTAAAGGTGCCAGGTTGCCACCATGCTCTAAAATCATATGGAAAGTCTTTTGGGAGGCTTGCCAGTAAGCCATTGGGCAGAAGAGCCAAGGCAAAGTGGCATCCATCCTATAAACCCACTTTCTCACTCCTTCTTTTGGTGAATTCTCCAAAATGCCCCCTTGCTTGCACTCTCTCTCCACAACCAGAGGGTTGGGGCTGGTCTTTGACTCCTTGGGCTAATAATGGGCCATGCTTGGTGGGCTTAGCCCAAGGGATGAGGCTTGGGTTCATTTCTCCCTCCTTTAGGCCTCATGTTGACCAAGTTGACTTTTTTAGTTGACTTGGTCAACATGATGTGTGGGCTGACCCCACTTAATGGTCATGAGCCTAGTGGCACCTCCCAACATGGGTTGGGTCAAGGGTGTGCCCCATTTAGGCTAATTGGGCCTATGAGTGTGGGTTTGACAACTTTAGGCCCAAGGTTGGCTTGGGTCAACTAGGGTCAAAGTGTTGACCTTGTGACATGACCTAGGGTACACTTAGATTGTTTTTAGGGTTAGGGAAATATGGTGGGGTCATGGTGTGGCTAGGGTCCCTATCTAGGCTAGTTTGACCTAGCTTGACTTGGTCCTATCGTGGGCCCCACATGGCCACAACCCAAAACCTAGGTTCAAACCTAGCTAATTTCCCTAACACCCATCCTATTCCTAACCCAATCTAAGTTTAGGGGCCTAGAAGTAACATGGGATGTTACAAATCCTATAAACAAAAAAAATAATTTCGTCCCTGAAATTTAAGTTCGATTCTACGGGGTTCTACTTGCAGAATTAAAAGAGACTTTAAAGCGTGAATAAAAAGTACCTGATGTAAATAACTCCAGGTGTTGCTCCAACATCAGATCACTCGGCTCCTAGGTGTGCTCTTCCCGTCCATGGTTGGACCACAACACCTTCACGAGAGGGACCTTCTTCTTCCGCAACACTCGGACGACCATATCGTCAATCCGGATCGGCTAAAGTCTAACTGATCAGTCTGGTGCTACTGGTCCGGCTGTGGTAGTAATGTACTATTCTGGCCGAAGGAGAGCTCTTCAGAAGTAAGAGACATGGAAGACGTCGTGTAAGGTACTAAACTCCGGTGGCAGCTGTAGTCGGTAAGCCAAGGGGCCGATCTGCTCCATAATCAAGTATGGCCCCATGTATCGTGGACTGAGCTTCTTGTGCCTCTGCACCCGAGACAGACCGTGTAATGGACGAATCTTCAGGAAAACTCTGTCTCCAACCTGGAACTCCACCTTACGGTGCCGAGCATCATAATACTTTGTCTACTTGCTCTTGGCCTCTAGTAGCTTATCCTTGATCAAATTAATCTGAGCCTCCGTATCTTCCACAAAATCTGAACCAAGAGCTCGAGTGTCCACGTCCTGAACCGAAGATAGCAGTGTCCGGCACTTCCTCCCATACAGTGCCTCATATGGAGCAATCCCGATGCTAGCCTGGTGGCTGTTATTGTACGAGAACTCAATCAATGGTAGCATCCTCTCACAAGGCTTCCCCGTATCTAATATGCATAGTCTGAGCAGGTCCTCTATAGTCCTGTTTGTCCGCTCCGTCTGGCCGTTGGTCTATGGATGGAAAGCAGTGCTAAAAGTGTGTCTGGAACCCAAGTAAGCATGCACTGCCCTCCACTCCCTGGAAGTGAAGCGACCGTCTCGGTCCGGGACAATAGACCTGGGGATGCCATGATATCTGATGAACTACTCCACGAACACTCGCACCAAAACTGCAACTGGAGCATCCTTCCTTACCAGAATGAATCGCGCTACCTTGGTCAGTCTGTCTACAATGACCCAGATGGAATCGTGCCTACAGTGGGAGCAAGGAAGTCCGTGTATAAAATCCATAGTAATGTCCTCGAACTTCAACTCTGGGACTGGCAGTGGCTGTAACAACCCTCCCGGGCTCTTGCACTCCGCTTTCACTCGCTGGCAGGTCTCGTAGTATGTCACAAAATAGGTGATCTTCCTCTTCATCTCGGGCCAGTACATGGTCCTCCGTAAGTCTGCCCACATCTTGGTGATGCCGTGATGCACTGAAAATATAATTCTTCGCACGGCCTTCAAGGGCCTACAAGCAGCAAGGGTTTCATCCCACTCAATCCGATTCAGCCCGACAGCACCTGCATATGAACATCCACCCCAAGTGTGATAAATAAAGCAACGGTAAGCATTATGTTGAACAATTATAATGACCCTACCCCTTATCCGTGGGCAGTGGTTCCTTCTATGCATGCATCGCAATCACAACATATATATTTATATATCACAAAACGTGCTCTCATGCACAACAATATCACAAACCCCGGCCTTAGTGCTAGATGCTCCGTGCACTCAGGGCATGCTTACGGTGTACCGAATAATCCTTGGTAAAACCACCGATTAGAGGTTCTTAACTTGTTGGCTTTGGGCATTAGTCTACTACAACACGCATGCAGGAGACTTCCCCGCCCATCCCACTCAGAGGTGTTAACCTCACGACAATAATTGAGCATTCTAGATCGACCTATAATAGTGTAACAACCTGGGATTTGGCCCGCAGCCCCCCATTGCATTGCCACCAATCGATCTCTCACAACGCAGGTACAGGTCAGCCCTTTCTCGTTGCTCAACTCGTCAATAGCGCGGATCTTGACACAGGTCGGCTTTCCCTTTCTTGTTCAGCACACAACTCATGCAGAGCCCCTTTCCGGTTCATCTCATAGCTCACGTAGAGCATTCAATTCACGCAGCACAAACAACAAAAGGAGCTCACGTAAGGCTTCCTACGTATTTTCGAAGTATTCACAATTAACAGGCATCCTCACAAACTCCGTAAACTACTCGTTTCATACACAGAGACTTCTCCAGTTCGTAATATAAACATCACAAATCCAGACTAACCGTCAGGATGGGCTTCACACAGTATGCATATTCCGTTCTATATATTTCCGGATCTAGATGCAGACTTAACAGGGAATATCAACTATCAACCTGCTGGAATCACTTACGCTTTCCACCTCTTGGTGGAGGATTCCATGCACATGCATAAAGGAGGACATCACTTGTCCAAGAAGGAGATCGTTTCCCTTGACGATCGCTTTGGAGCCATGGAAAACTAGCCAGATTGAAATCACCGAAACAGCCTTGCCTCAACAAATCTAGACTCGGCTCATGATTTGGGGCTCTGAAGTTCCATCGGCGACCTGATTCCTCCTCCACCTTCTTCCTTGCTCTCCCCACTCTCTAACTCCTTAGAAAGGGAAAGGCCCAAGATGAATTAGAGTTTATCATTCAACTCTCGGCCTTATAACAACTTGAAGATCTCTAGACCATTGGATCCAAATTGAAGGAAATGAACGGCCACAAATCGCCTTGACTCAATTTCTTGGCCTGAACACGGCTTGTGATACACCCGTGTGCCTTAAGCAGCAAAGAAACAGACTCTGTCAGACAAGGACATGGCTCTGTGACATGCCCGTGTCACAGGCCGTATGCCAGACATGGCTTCGGACATGCTCGTGTCCAGCCCGTGTTTAGAAACCCTTACAAACTTGTCCATAACCAGAGAAGGACACGACCATTGACACTCCCGTGTCATAGGTCGTATGCCCAACCGACTTGCCTCTCGATGTTCGTTGACTGCATTTCGTCGAGCTCAGCAGGATACGGCCCTGGACACGCCCGTGTCACAGGCCGTGTGCCACACTCAATACCCACTCGAGACCCATTCTAGTACATAAAGTAGGACACGGCCTTGGACATGCCCGTATCCCTGGCCGTGTTTCCCAGTCTACAGTCTAATGAGATTTTGGGGTGTTACAATCCTCCCCCACTTAAAGAAATTTCGCCCCGAAATTTTGCTCAATTATAGAAACCAACACAACCACTCCTTTGTTGCACTTTTTATAGAATGACTCGGGTTTAGATCCCAGAGGCAGAATCTTGTCTCGCCCCACGGCATCGCACAAAAACAAGTCTTTAACAAACATATTGTCAGATATACATACAAAATGTACTTTATTACATCACAAAAACAGTAAAGTGCACTCTTTACTTTATTTCCGCTTATCCACATCCCACATACTCCGCTTTATAGCCTCCTATAATTCCAGATGATACACATGAGGCTTATGTTCTTCACGATTTGAGCTTTTCGGCTCCTTTAATTTGAGATTTTACACTCGAGTTTGCACCCGGGATGCAGATGACTCTGTCACTACCTTGCCCTTTTACTCATAAGACGCACATGCCTGTTTCTCACCCTTTGAAGTGCCACTCCTACAATCACGGGCTATATGTCCCTGCTTCCAACAATTAAAACATGTACGTGTCTTAACACGTCCTTTCCCATATGTTGCTCCTGAAATAACATTCGACTGAGTTTGTTCAGCAGGCCTGAACCTCTTCTTGTCTTGTTTCCTAAACTCTGATTGTTCCAACCATGGCACTTTGAACTCTGGCTTTTTCACCGTCAAGTTCTTCTTATCCTGCACCCATTTCAAATCCTTCTCCAGCGCACGGGTTGTATCTACTAAGGCTTGGAAACCTTGGTTCACCGAACTCGGGAGCTCCAACCTCAGCTCATCACGATGACCCTCATAGAATCTATTCATCTTCCGCTCCTCCTAAGCAAAAGTAGACACCGCATAGCGCCCATCCTGGTAAACTCATGTAGGTAAGTATGAACACTACTCTCACCATTCAGCAAACGTTGGAACTCATTTTCCATTGCAATTCGCTGTGACAATGACAAATACTTTGCCTAAAATAACCTTGAGAATTTCTCGATCAATATCTCTCCTAGGCCTCTGCCTGCCAAGTGGTGTAATTCCACTTAATCCTTCCAAAGCCTCGCCTCTCCTTCTAGCAGGAAAGTGGCTAAGGTAACTTTCTGCCCCTCCACAGTCCTGATTGGTGTCAGGATCCTCTTAACTCTTGACTGCTAGTCCTCGTCCTTCTTTGGGGAACCCGCCCCTACAAACGTAGGTGGATGAAAATATATAATCCTTTTCAGTTGCTCGTCAGCTGCTTGTTCGTAAATCAGAGCCTCAACATGATCTTCCCTCGCACCAAGACGTACTGGCAGCACTACAGACCTTGCCTGCCCAATAGGCTGAGCATTTAGTGTTGCGAGCACCGCCTCAGTTGTTGCCGGACTCTCTGCAGATTGTTGGGGCTCCGATCGCCCCTCACCACTCCTCGTCATCTATACATGTTCAAAACACCATTAACATCCATTCCATAACGGCAAGCATACCTATTATACACGATCACGCTCCTCAAACATATGTATTTCATTCCTAGTGGACATTCTTGAGTTCAAATATGTTATCCCTACAAAACCCTATCCTCTGATACCAATTTATAATGCCTCCATCCGTCACATGAAGTATAACAAAGAGTCTGGTCGGGGCCCCGCGGCATAAGTCACAGACAAACAACGGAATCACGTATTAATATAAAAAATACTTTCTACTCACATCTTAACTCAGAGCATTCTAGAAGAAGATTTTAACTTGCATGAACTCATCGCATGAATGTACACTAAATATATAAACAACATCTTTATATATATCACCAGGAATGTATACAAATGCACAAACGATCATATCCATAAGGCCTTACATGTTTCTCTTAATATATGCGGTTTCATACATCGGCATGTAGGCCGACCACACATGAAAATATAATTCTTCACACGACCTTCAAGGGCCTACAAGCAGCAAGGGTTTCAGCTCGCTCAGTCTGATTCAGCCCAACAGCACTTGCATATGGGTATAAACCCCAAGGGTGATAAACAAAGCAATGTTTAGCATTCTGCTGACTAATTATAACGACCCTACCTCTTACCTGGGGCAGTGGTTCCTTCCCTGCATGCATCACAATCACAATATATATTTTTATATATCACAATAAGTTCTCTCATGCACAACATCATCACAAATGCCAGCCTTAGTGCCAGACACTCTGTGCACTAAGAGCACGCTTATGTTGTACCGAATCATCCTTGGTAACTGTTGCGCACTAGGGTTCGAAGAAAATAAACGCAACCGAACTAGCAACCCAATGAGGCAAGTACACCTATCGAATTATAGCTAGGGGACACAAGTGTCGTATTAAAATCTGGGAACGGTTGGCTATGCTTACTCACACGAACGCTATTATCATATCGACGGAAAAACTAGGGTTTAAGAAAAACTAATTGCAAGGAAGGAAGTAAAGCTATACTAGAAAGAGAACTACCGCAATTAAGTAAAGTGCTATTAAGTAAAGAACTATGCTAGAAAGGAAACTACTGCAGTTAATTAAAGAGCACAAGATAGGAGATTACTACGAAAGATTGAAAATATGAAATGGAAATGCACTCGATCAAGAATCACTTCGGCTAAAGACGATTAAGAAAATGCGATAAAAATCTAAACTTAATAGGATAAAGGTCCTTGACCGTGGAGGTTCCTAAAGCTTGAACACGCTTCTCTCTAAGTCGTGCCCAACTGAGTTTAGGAAGGTCCGACCGACTCTCGTCTAAATCGGAGGCCTAAAACTCGCTTTATGCGGTGAACCCCACTATTGGATTTTACTCAAATCCGGGAGATTTAGATGTCTGCCTCTCTCGAGGGGTGCGTACAACTCCCTTTACTCTTGAATGCTCACTTCATTCTATCGGCCTCTCGGCTAGCACAGAATGAAAGCAAAGGTGGAGGGTATATATCGATAATATACCTCCAGCCCATGATTAATCAAGAGTAATTCAAGGCCCTAACCTAAAAAGAAAAGATTAATTAAAACATCATAACTTAATCGCTCTAACCTCGGATCATCAAGAGCGAGTACAAGGAGGATTAGTTAATCATTATGGAGTGGAGGAGGGGGGATGAGTAGTAAAACATATAAAAGGAACACTAGTAAAGAAAGAACACTTATATTAATTAAAAGGAGCAAGTTACACTAATGAAATTGAAATTACAAGTGCATGAAATTGAAACCTATTCTAGCCCTACAATTAGCACTAAGCAACACTAAAGATTATAAGGAAAGCATAAACAAGTAAAGATTAAACTAGGGTTAAAAGAAAATTATAAAGAGAGAGAGAGAGAGAAAAACATGAAAAAGATCAAGAATCAATGGGGCAGCACCTGCCCCACTCAACCAAAACCTGCTGAAATGAAGAGGGGGGTCTCAATTTATAGATTTTTTCTCACGGGTTGGTCACGCCCTCCGACACACCCTAGTGGGGGCGTGTCAGGGGGCGTGACAGTACTATGTTGACCTCGGGCTCTGGACTCTGGCGGGAAGGATCATTGCCTCTGTACGTTAGTGGTCACGCCCTAGGTCACGCCCGTGTAAGGGGGCGTGACAGGCACGTCATGTCCAAATCATTGGTCAAAAATCCGTCAGTCACCGAAAAAGGAGGGAGTCACGCCCATGTCACGGGCGTGACATGGGGCGTGACAGTACTGTTTGCATGCTGTCGAGAAACGGCATTTAATAAGGAGGCAGGCTTTGCGGTAGGGGGCGACACGCCCATGGTCACGCCTGGTGACACGCCCAGAGAGGGCGTGTCAGGGGGGCGTGACAGCGATTTTGTTCGTTTTTCCGTCCCTTCCAGCAGGAGTCCTCAGGATCGGGTGACACGCCCTAGGTCACGCCCATGGAGGGCGTGACAGGGGGGCGTGACAGGTCATTTTTGAACAATTTTCTGAAAACCTGCAAAAGGACAAGAAAATGTTAGTGGCAATAATATTTACATAAAAATGATAAAAATAAACTAATAATAGACATAATTTGTACAATATAAAATAGAAAATACAATAATAGTTTAGGCTACAAAACGTATTATCAAATTCCCACAAGCATAAGCTTTGCTTGTCCCCAAGCAAAAATATAAAAACTAGATATTTATAAAAAAGACTAATAAAAAAGTTTTAATTATGCATACACAAGTACTATGCGAAATTCTAAGTAGGGAAAAGGTGAAACGTAAGTCTAAAACAATTATTTAGGTATGGTAAAACTTTTATAAACTTTACTCAATAAAAACAAATCATCCAAAATTTTAATGAAATTCTTTAAATAGACTTAAGCAAAGAAACAAAAATAAAAAACACGTATTGAGTTGTTATTAGATCCAAGTAACGCATTATAATTATATCAATTTAATTAACAAAAATCTAGGTTTAAATCCAAAACTAAAACTAATTTACTTTTTTTTCTTTTCTAAGTTGTTAAATAAAAATCAAAAAGCGTGAATCAAAAGGACTTAAATAGGACAGAAACGTTTGGTTTAGGAATATGATTAAGAGTGGAATTCAAAGATAAACGTGAAGGTTTTAAAATCACACTAAACCAAAGCAAAGAGTTTCAAAAACTTTCATAAAAATATATATACAATTTTTTTTCTTTTTGTTCTTTTTTTCATTTTTTTCAAAATAAAGGCCAAAAATATTTTTATTTTCCTTTTGAATTGGCCAAACAAAAATAAACATCACTTTTGAGCATACTTTTTTTTTTCAAAAACCTTTCTCCCACAAAAATCACAAAATATCCTATCAAAATCGTCAAAATAATTTATGAAACTCAAAAAGGCTAGTGTGATTCGATAGGTTGGAAATTTTGGCTTTGGTGAAACTGAAATGAAGGGAGGAACTTTCAAATGAAATCGGAAAGAGGCTCAAAAATGGCTAACTAGTGGCAAAAGTATTTTAGGTTGGCAGGAATGCTCAAATGAAAAAAAAACGGCCTAAATCATTTCCACGCTTTTGAATTTATTTAAAACAAAGGCTTGAAAAATTTCAAAAAGCGAGTCCTAGATAATAAAAGAAGATTGATGAAATTAACTTGAAAATAGAAATAATAGGTGACTTAGATCGTTCACATCTACTATATTATTCAAAAGTTGACTTTACAAAAATTATTCATAAACGAAAAAGAAAATAGTGGATGATGACTTTTTGAGAAAGTAAAGGAAATAAAAAACAAAATAACCATAATAGAAATGCGAGTTTTAGAAAAATATTTCACCTTAACATGCTACCGTGAATTATAAACACAGCATGACCAACATTTTACTTGTGAAACATAATTAAAAAGGACGATTAGAAATATTATAATTAACTACGTTGTTTATAGAAAATTTTGAGTAAAACAAAAACAAAACTAGGGGTACTATTGAAATACAAAAATGTCTAAACTATTCAAAAACACATTTTTTTTTTAATTTTGTGAAATATTCTCTTTTTTTTTGGATTTTGGAATTTTTTTCTCTTTTTTTTGGAATTTTAAGATATTCATTTTTTTTTGGAAATATTTAAAATATATACAAAGAGAAAAATTTGTACACTAAGTAAAAATGAAGGAGGAAGTCCTCCCCCAAGCTTAAAATAGACATTGTCCTCAATGGCTAAAGAAGGGGATTGGAGAAGGAGAGAAAAATAAAGTACAGAATTGAAAGACAGAATTGAAAGACAGGATTGAAAGACAGGTACTTCCCCGGATTTATTTGCTGCAAAAGCTGAGTGATGCCGCTCCTCCCAATGTCTTCTTTGGACTTCGTGATGGATTCAGCAACGTTGGTTCAGGCGATCGCAGAAGCTTCAGCTTGTCGGAGCCGTCCGAGACAAAAATTGAAAAATAAAGAAAACAAAAAAAGATAACTTGGGTTGCCTCCCAAGAGCGCCCTTTGGTTAAAGCGTCATTGAGCTCGACGCATCAAAAAATAATATTGTCCAAAAATATTGTTGTCCAGAAATAAAATTGTTTTTAACAAAAATTAAGAGTTCAAAGTTAGAGTTCGTGAAGCAGAAACTTAATAATGTTTGGACTGACATCATCATCACCAGAGAAATACAGTTTAAGACGCTGACCATTCACTTTGAAATTACCCTTATCGGGATGAGAAATTAAAACAGCTCCATAAGGAAATACTTCTAAAACAGAAAATGGGCCAGACCAGTGAGATTTTAATTTGCCTGGAAATAAACGTAAACGAGAATTATATAAAAGGACTTGGTCGCCCAGCTTAAAGTTTTTAGGGTGCCTTAAGTGTTTATCGTGTAAACGCTTCGTCCGCTCTTTATAAAGTTTATTATTTTCATAAGCATAAGAGCGCCACTCATCAAGTTCATTTAGTTGAAATTTTCGAAGGTCACCGACTGAGTGGGATCGAAGTTTAAAAATTTTAAGGCCCAAAAGGCGCGGTGTTCTAACTCTATGGGCAGATGACATGATTTTCCCTAGACTAGCCGATACGGTGTACATCCAAGGGCAGTTTTGTACGTTGTTCGGTAGGCCCATAGAGCATCGTCAAGTTTGGCTGACCAGTCTTTCCTAGAAGTTGAAACAGTCTTTTCTAATATTCTTTTTATTTCTCTATTAACTACTTCGACTTGTCCGTTAGTTTGGGGGTGGTAGGCAGTGGAAAGCTTATGTGTAACAGCGTATTTGGTAAGGATTTTTGGAAATTGCGCGTTATAGAAATGGGAACCCCTATCGCTAACGATCGCACGTGGCATACCGAATCTAGAAAATAATCTTTTTAGAAACGTGACTACAACTCGGGAGTCATTTGTAGGAAGAGCTTGTGCCTCAGCCCATCGTGAAACATAATCAACAGCAACTAAAATATATTTGTTTCCGAAGCTAGAAGGAAGGGGGCCAACAAAATACATTCCCCTCAGGTCGAAAAATTCGCACTCTAAGAAATAATTTTGCGGCATTTCATTTTTATTAGAAATGTTGCCCGACCGTTGGCAACTATCACACCTGCTCACAAAGGCTTGCGCGTCTTTAAACAGGCTAGGCCAGTAAAAACCTGCGCCAAGCACCTTGTGAGCGGTGCGAGCAGCTTGATAGTGCCCACCTATCGGACCATCATGCAAATGTTTTAGAATATCAATTCCTTTATCTTAAGAAACACATCTCCTTATCACTTGATCCGCACAAATTTTGAAAAGATGCGGGTCTTCCCAAAAGTAGTTCTTCAGCTCAGAAAAGAATTTCTTCTTTTGCTGAGAGGAGAACTCTTTTGGGAGCACCCAGGCCACTAGATAGTTGGCGATGTGCGCGAACCAAGGAGAAGTAGATGTATTAACTAAAAGCAGCTTCTCATTAGGAAAATAGTCATTAAAAGATTTTTCATTTAATTTTTCTTTAAAGGGGTTATCTAATCTGGATAGATGGTCGGCGGCCAAGTTCTCGGCTCCTCGCTTATCACGGATCTCTAAGTCAAACTCCTGGAGGAGTAAGACCTAGCGAATCAAGCGAGGTTTGGCATCCGTTTTGTCAAGAAGGTACTTGAGGGCCGAGTGGTCTGTAAAAACAATGATTTTTGAAAGTGTAATGTAAGAGCAGAATTTATCAAATGCGAATACTACAGCTAAGAGCTCCTTCTCGGTTGTGGTGTAATTTTCTTGTGCAGATGTGAGGGTTTTACTAGCGTAATAGATGGGGTGGAAGTTTTTAGATATGCGTTGACCTAATACGGCTCCCACAGCAAAACTACTCGCATCGCACATAATCTTGAAAGGAAGGTCCCACCCCGGAGCTATCATAATCGGTGCGTTAATTAACTTTTCTTTAATATATTCAAAGGCAGAAATACAAGAGTCATCAAAAATGAATGGAGCGTCTTTTTCTAAGAGATGGGTGAGGGGCTTAGTGATCTTGGAGAAGTCCTTTATAAAACGACGATAAAAGCCAGCGTGGCCTAGGAAACTTCTTATAGCTTTTATGTTTGTAGGCAGTGGTAACTTCTCAATAACTTCTATCTTGGCAACGTCTACCTCAATACCTTTAGCATAAATTTTATGACCCAAAACTAACCCTTCCCTCACCATAAAATGGAATTTTTCCCAATTTAGGGCAAGGTTAGTTTCTTCGCATCGCTCTAAGACTTTTTCGAGGTTTTCTAAACATCTATCGAAGGAATCGCCGAACACGGAGAAATCGTCCATAAATACCTCCATAATGCTTTCTACGTACTTGTCAAATATTGCGAGCATACATCGCTGTAATGTAGCTGGCGCATTGCACAATCCAAACGGCATTCTTCGGTAAGCGAAGGTGCCGAAGGGACAAGTAAACGTAGTTTTCTCTTGGTCCTCGGGAGAAATGGGTATTTGAAAGTACCCCGAGAGACCATCGAGAAAACAATACAAGCTATGGCCGGATAATCGTTCTAAAATCTGGTCGATAAACGGTAAAGGAAAGTGGTCCTTGCGGGTGGCGTCATTTAACTTACGGTAATCTATACACATACGCCAACCATTCACCGTCCGTGTCGGGATTAATTCATTATTCTCATTACTAACTACGGTTATCCCTCCCTTCTTTGGAACTACCTAAACGGGGCTAACCCACTTACTGTCTGAAATAGGGTAGATAATTCCTGCGTCTAATAATTTCATAACCTCGCCCTTAACTACTTCTTTCATATTCGGGTTTATACAGTGCTGAGGTTGAATAGAGTTACGCGAATTATCTTCCATTAAAATTTAATGTGTACAGAAAGATGGGCTTATGCCCTTGATATCAGAAATTTGCCAAGCAATAGCCTGGCGATGCTTACGTAGAACTAGAAGAAGTTTATCATTTTACGTATCCGTGAGGTAGGTAGAAACGATAACTGGTAACTTGGAATCTTTTTATAAGAAAGCATACTTAAGGTGTTCAGGAAGTTCTTTAAGTTCTAGGGTAGGGGGTTCTTCATAAGAGGATTTAGAGATTCTTTCTTTTTCAAAAATAATATCTTCATAAACTTTTTTATAAGGAGCGTAATAAGGGGTGGGGCTAGTAGCCAAGACGGCTTCTTGTAGCGATTCAGTGGGAAGAAAAGAGGAAGAACAAAAATCAGAAAATTCTTTTTCAAACTCAGAAAGACAATAAGAAGATTCATCACTTCCCTACAGCGATTCAGCGGGAAGAGAAGAAGAAAAACAAAAGTCAGAAAGTTCTTTTTCAAAGTCGGAGAGGCAGCAGCAAGATTCATCACTCACGGCGTCTACGAAAAAACATGAGTCATCATTTGCTAGGGTGTTCTTCATCGAAGGGGTGATAGAAAATGTGACTTCATCGTCGCCTACTCGAAGGAAGAGCTTACCATTGCTTACATCAATGATGGCTCAGGAGGTGGCAAGGAAGGGTCGGCCAAGGATCAGGGGAACCTCGACATCTTCTTCGATGTCCAAAATGACAAAGCCCACCGGGAAGATGAACTTGTCGACTTTCACTAGAACGTCCTCCACTATTCCTAACGGGTACTTGACGGATCTATCGTCTAGCTAGATACTCATACGCGTGGGGTTAATGCTACCAATCCCTAACTTTTTAAATAACGAAAAGGGCATCAGGTTTATACTCGCGCCTAAGTCGGCTAACGTGTGTTTAACAAAAAGATCACCGAAGACACACGGGATAGAGAAACTACCCGGGTCACTGATTTTCTTCGGCAAACCGTTTGTTAAAACGGCGGAGCACTCGACGTTTAGCGTGACGTGCGAAAGATTCTCTAGCTTCTTCTTGTTTGTGAGGAAGTTCTTAAGATACTTGGCGTATTTCGGCATCTGTGAAATAGCCTTGTGGAAGGGAAGAATAATGTGGATTTGCTTAAAGATCTCTAAGAAGCGGGAGTACTGATCATCTTGACGTTGTCTATTAAGTTCGGAGGGGTATGGAGGTGTTGAATTATTTTTGAAGATGGGTGGTGGAGTGAGATTATTTTCAAAAATAGGGGTGATAACTTCTTCAGCAGAGGGTGGAAGCGGAGCGGAGCTTTGATTTTTAAAGGCAGGAGCGGAGCTTTGATTTTTAAAGGCGGGAGCGGAGCTTGCCTCGGGCTCTTAACTTACCATACTGGAGACTTGCTTCCCACTCCAAAGAGTTATAGCTTTCGCTTGCTCTCTCGGGTTGGGTTGTGTATTGGAAGGAAGAGACATTGCGGGTCGCTCAGAAATTATTTTCGTGAGCTATCCTACCTGATTTTCTAGACTTTTTACGCTTCCGGTTAAAGTTCTTTTAGTAGCGTCATTTGTGGTGATATACTTAGAAAGTAATTCCTCCAAGCTTGGAGGTTTTGGGTAATTTTGAAGAGGTGGTGGTGGTGGTGCAGAAAAATCATTTTGCGGTGGTGGGCGCATCGCATTCGATGGATTACTCCACGAAAAATTTGGATGATTTCTTAAACCAGGGTTATAACTATTCGGAAAATTAAAACCAGGAGGATGAAAATTTGAAGCAGAAAAATTATTAAAAGCAGTTCTAGGCATATTATTAACATAATCTAAATGTTCTGGAGTAGGGGTTGCAGATTCCCATACCTGAGGGGCGGAGGCAGCAGTCATCTCCGTGATTTTTTTGCTTAGGATTTCTACTTGCAGAGTGAGCTGGGAGACGTTGTCCACTTCATAGATACCTGCAGACTTGTTCGGGCGGGACCTAGGCACATTCCACTGATAAGTGTTCATGACCATGTCCTCAAAAAGCTCAAGAGCTGCTTCTGGGGTCTTATGATTTAAAGTACCGCCAGAAGCTGCGTCTATAATTTGCTTCGTGCTTTGATTTAGCCCGTTATAAAACATCTTCACTTGTAACCATACAGGCAGCGCGTGATGTGGGCATCGTCTTAATAATTCTTTAAATCTCTCCCAGGTTTCATATAGGGTTTCAGAGTCTATTTGTCCGAAGGCAGAGATGTCGTTTCTATGTTTTGCAGTTTTAGCTTGCGGAAAATACTTCGCAAAAAATTTTTCAGTTAATTCATTCCAAGTGGTTATGCTATTTTTAGGTAGAGTGTTAATCCACGGCTTAGCTTTAGTTCTTAAAGAGAAGGGGAAGAGTCTTAGCCTGATTGCATCATTTGTGACACCATTTATCTTGAAGGTGTCGCAAATTTCAAGAAAGCTAGCTATATGTGCGTTCGGATCTTCATCTTGAAGTCCGTCAAATTGCACATATTGCTGCACCATTTGAATTATCCTAGGCTTTAGTTCGAAGTTTTTATTTGCTAGAGCAGGGCGGACTATACTAGATTCTATTCCCTCGAGGTTCGGTCGTGCATAATAGGACATAGTCCTTTGCATAGCCTCATCTACATTGGGTTCTTCCATTCTTAAAGTAGCAAATGACTCGGAGTCCTCAACCGGCACTTGGATGGTAGGACATTGAAATCGCGATCTTCTCCGAAGAGTACGCTCAATTTCGTGGTCCAAGTCCAAAATAACCGACGGACTCCCGCGGGTCATGCACTAAAAGAACAGAAAAGAAGAAGAGAAAGAGAAAAAGGATAAACTAGAAAGAAAAAAACTAGATTGGAAATTTTTTTTTTTTGAAATAGATTTTTTTATAGATTAACTCCCGAACTTCCCAAGGACTACCCCGTGAAGGGTTCGCAAGGTACTAGACAAGATAGGGGCGTTAAATCCCTTTGCCCTTTTCGAGAGAATTAGGTGGCGTAGAAAAATTGTGAAGTTGGTTAATATTAAGAGTGGTGATAATTTTTTTGATTTTTTTAAAAAATTTAAAGAAAGAGGATGAGAAAGGGAAGAGATAAAATTAATAGGTTCGTGTTTTCAATATATCAACTGAAGTTGGATCCCCGGCAACGGCGCAAAAAACTTATTGCGCGCTAGGGTTCAAAGAAAATAAACGCAACCGAACTAGCAACCCAATGAGGCAAGTATACCTATCGAATTGTAGCTAGGGGACACAAGTGTCGTATTGAAATCCGGGAACTGTTGGCTATGCTTACTCACACGAATGCTATTATCTTATCGACGGAAAAACTAGGGTTTAAGAAAAACGAATTGCAAGGAAGGAAGTAAAGCTATACTAGAAAGAGAACTACCGCAATTAAGTAAAGTGCTATTAAGTAAAGAACTATGCTAGAAAGGAAACTACTGTAGTTAATTAAAGAGCACAAGATAGGAGATTACTACTAAAGATTGAAAATATGAAATGGAAATGCACTCGATCAAGAATCACCTCGGCTAAAGACGATTAAGAAAATGCGATAAAAATCTAAACTTAATAGGATAAAGGTCCTTGACCGTGGAGGTTCCTAAAGCTTGAACACGCTTCTCTCGAAGTCGTGCCCAACTGAGTTTAGGAAGGTCCGACCAACTCTCATCTAAATCGGAGGCCTAAAACTCGCCTTACGCGGTGAACCCCACTATTGGATTTTACTCCAATCCGGGAGATTTGGAATGTCTGTCTCTCTCAAGGGGTGTGTACAACTCCCATTACTTTTGAATGCTCACTTCATTCTATCGACCTCTCGGCTAGCCCAGAATGAAAGCAAAGGTGGAGGGTATATATCAATAATATACCTCCAGCCCATGATTAATCAAGAGTAATTCAAGGCCCTAACCTAAAAAGAAAAGATTAATTAAAACATCATAACTTAATCGCTCTAACCTCAGATCATCAAGATCGAGTAAAATGAGGATTAGTTAATCATAATGGAGTGGAGGAGGGGGGATGAGTAGTAAAACATATAAAAGGAACACTAGTAAAGAAAGAACACTTATATTAATTAAAAGGAGCAAGTTACACTAATGAAATTGAAATTACAAGTGCAAGAAATTGAAACCTATTATAGCCCAACAATTAGCACTAAGCAACACTAAATATTACAAGGAAAGCATAAACAAGTAAAGATTAAACTGTAACACCCCGAAACTCAAAAGAGGGACGGGTGATGTTTTAAGCCCAGTTTGGGTTTTGGAGCAGGTGTCACGGGCGTGTCATGGGCGTGACACAGGCGTGTTCGTCCTCGGGTCGTGCGGTCGACACTTTGGCGGTCGACGCTAGTCGAGTTGTAGAACACGGCCTAGGACACGGGCGTGTCCCAAGCCGTGTCACTTCAGGGATTATACAAGTGTGGTACACGGGCCGTGACACGGGCACAAACACGGGCGTGTCAAATTTGACACGGGCGTGTCTGATGCCGGGTCACAAGGCCGTGTACCTCTCTGACTGCGAAATGTTGGTCGATTGCACACGGGGGGCGTGACACGGGTCCCGACACGGGCGTGTCGCAGGTGACATGGGCGTGTTAGAGGCCGTGTCAAAGGCCGTGTACTGGTTTTTCGACTCGATCGAGACGGCGAGTGGGTAACACGGCCTGGCACACGGCCGTGTTGTAACCCATATTCGGCCCAGTTATTGTAATTTTAGGCCGAATCGTGACCGTCCGTTTCTTTGGGATGAGATCCAACTGCTGGGGGCTAGATCTGAGGGATTAAACTCGGGAATAGGGTTTGAAACCCTCACTTTTCTCCTATCTTTATCTCTCTTGATTCTAGAGAGAAGGGAGAGCAAGGAGGAGGAAGAAGGCCAAGATCCGGCCGCCGGCGAAGCTTCGGAGGTCCGTTTCGCGAGCGGAGTTCAGATCCGCGAAGGTGGGAGCGTTGCGGTGGTTTTCAACCAAGCAAATCTTCTCCATGGCTAGGAAGAGGGGGCGGAAGGTAACGACACTTCTCCTCTCGGTTTTTTTAGGATTTAGGATGCATGAATAGCATCCCCTTCCTTTCGTATTTTGAGCACCGAATCTCTCAAATGAGAGGGACTCGTGTAGCCTAGGTTCAAGAGGAACCTCCGGGTTGAGTATGTTCATCCCGGCATGCTTTGAATTAGAGATCCGCTCCGTTAGCGGATTAGGCATTGTGGGTGAATCTGTAACGTCCCAATTCGCGCTAGGCCCCTTGATTGCGTATTTGAGTCAAGGGGGATGTGGTGAGCCCAATGGGGGATGTGGGTGAACAGGTGCGAACGTACGGGAAATGAGGAAAACAAGGCAAAATGGCATTTCTGGCTGACACGGGTATGGACACGGCCGTGTCCATACCCGTGTGCCTCATAAAATTAGGCTTACCAGTCAGAGAGGTACACGGGTATTGGGACACGGCGTGTCCCTACCCGTGTGCCGAGGACACGGGTCGAGACACGGCCGTGTCTCTACCCGTGTACCGCAACCCCGACATGGCAGAAAGTTGTTCTGGGATGAACACGGCCCTAAACACGGCAGGCAACACGGCCGTGTCACCTGAATACGGGTAAGAACACGGCTGTGTGCCTACCCGTGTCTGCGGTGTATAAAAAGGAAAAAGTTGTGAAACCCTAGCATTCATTCCCCTTTCTTCTGCCCCGAAATTTCTGAGAGAGTTCTTGGCTGGAGGAGGAGGAAGAGCATGCCGGAGCCATCCTTGGAGGAATCAAATCGCCGCCACCGTCAAGGGAAAAACAATGCCGCCGCAAAGGAGTGCGAGGCTCATGGCCGGCAATGGTGGTACCGCTGGACTTGAGGTGAGCTTCCTCCCCTCTCCCTTGGTGCTAGATCTATAGTTATTTTAGGAGAGACATCGACTCCATAGAGTCTTGATGGTGAGGAGGAGAGTTCTTAGGATAAGCCATGCCTAGGTTTTCTAGGCTTAGTCTCCCTCAACCTTCTCATCATTCAAAGTGGAGATGAGAGGGGTTTTCGTTGAGGGTTTGGCTTTGAAAGGAGAAATAAGGTTGGGTGTGATTTCTGGAGAAGTTTATGCGAGGTCGTTGCAAGGAAGAAGATGAACGGATGCCGTTCATCTCGCCTTAAGATGCGTGCAGAAATCTGATTTCTGCACGCGGCGACCTTCGTGGCCAATTTCGGAGGTGTTCTGGCCAGATCTGGGTGAATGACTCAACACGAAAGTCGTAGCCCTTGAAATTACCTTTCCAACGAGTGGTTGCTCGTTTCCATGCGATACCTGTAGCCACGGGAAAGCTGGTTCGAGTCCCCTGCGTTCGGGAAAATTCCTGTACAGGAAACTGTTTCCTGTACGTATTCTGGTATGTTGCGACCCGATCTGGGCGATCGACTCAACACGAAAGTCGTAGCCCTCTCGAATACCTTTCCAACGAGGGGTTGTGCATTGTGATCGGATTCCTGTAGCTCCGGGAATCCCAGTTTTAGTATCGGGCTATCCTATGTTAATGCACTTGTTAATTTATAATGCTAGCACTCTTGCAATGATTGTGATTTGCCCATTTGTTATCATGCTCCCATATATCTATAATGTTGTTGTTACTATAATTTAGCATGGTTACTCATTTGGTTGTGTAATAAGGAATAACCATGCAATGGTAGAGAAATGGATTGGATGGGAAGGCTAGATTTTAGGAGTTGAGATTGGTATAGGATATATTTATACAATTTGGTGTTGACATATCTATTATGCATGGTGATGAGGTGAATTCATTGAATAGGTGGGCGTGAACATGATGAACACTATGTGAAGAGTATTTTGTAACCGTAATCCGAGCCCAAGGGTTTATTAACAACCGATGCTTAGAGTGGTAGTCTCCCTACGGGTAGCATCGAGTGAGTTGTTTTGGGGCATGTGATGTGCGACGATTCATCGTGTCGCGATATTGAGATAATGGTTGTGGCAGGTCTACGGGTTCGCCAGTTGTCACACCGATGGGAGCCAATGGGTAGACCTTGGGCGGTAGGGTTAGATACTTGGTGTCCATAACCCGAGATCTCCTCCGCGCCATGAGAACGGTTGGGCTTGCACCTTGTGCGTTTCCGAGGTTACATCTGGTTCGAAATCAAAGGCCAGGTTGGGCTGTGTTCTTGGTGCACATTTACCCAAGACCCCTTCTGAGCCGTAGTACGCATGTGAGCTCCGCTGTTGTGTTCTTAGCGTTGAGGCGTACGGGGGCCTAGGATAGGTAGTGTGATACGACCTAGTAGTGGAGACGCCCGCTCCACTGTCGCCGTCTGGCCACGACGGGCGACGCCTGAGAGGTTAGCTACCTGCTCGAAAAGTGGGAACTTCAAGTCTGTGTCGACATAGCAACTTGCATGTGTGTGCGCATGATTCGGTCATAGCATAACATTCATATCATGTCATTCATTGCATACACAAGATCCTCATCGTATAAGTTTGTATGGGCACTCTTATACGATGAGTTACTTTACTGTTAACCCGATCCTTAACTTATAAGTTTGTATGGGCACTCTTATAAGTTGAGTTATTATTTTGATTAATTATACCTGCTGTCATTATTATTGATATTTGTAGAATTACTAGTTGTGTAGCGTAGTTTATACTCCACCATATTTACAGTCACCTTCTTGTTTACTTGCTCATATATATACATATTGTACCTCTGTTCCTTTCTCCGCCCGGTGCCGAGGAGTCGCCGGGGGAGCGGATGTGAAGCCACTTAGTCTTATGACTAACGGTTGCTACGTCTTCCTTTTTAGGAGGAAACCCCGCAGGTAGAGCAGCAACGGACTATGCAGCAGGACAGCCAGGCCCGGATGATATGACCTGAGGTGGTGGTGCCATCGGCACCGTCAGTGACAGTCGTGAGTGTTTTCATGTAGCCGTTTGGCAAAACATTTCTAGACTCTTGTTCTTTTGTACAAGCCTGTCGTGCTTGTTATCTTCCGCTCTTTTGGACTTAAGCTTAGCTGTGAATTGAACTGCTTTACTTTTCTGTTATGGTTGGGTTGGCATTGTTTATGTGATATGGATTGTAGCCGACGGAATAGGCGTCTTATGGTAAAGGCTAACCCGTGTGTTAGTGCTACCACAAGGCGGCTATTTCGGGCATAAGACTCCCCTCGTGCCGTGTGTTGTGTTCCGGGAGGGGGGGTCTTACAAATGGTATCAGACTTAGCCGATCTTCAACTAGAGCAGTCAGGTAACAATGGGCCACTCCCGTTCGATTAGTCGGTTTGGGGACAAACCGACTTAGCGGAAGCAGTGGTGTGCCCATATGTAATTCACACTAAGTTGTCCAACTTTGACATTAGTTTTAGCCAACCTGACCCTAATCTGTACCTTGCGTATAGGTCCCAGCGCAGGTGGAGCCGGTTGGGGGCACTCCTACCCCTTCCGTCCCTTCACAATTCCAGCAGTCGGAACTGGGACAAACGCTGTCAGCCATATTGGATGCATTTAAAGCCCAGCAAGCTCCGGTGCAACAACAAGCGCCAGGCTCCAACTAGTTGAGCACCTTCCGTGCCCTGTCCCCTCCTGCCTATCTTGGGACAGAATCGCCGGTGCGCACCGAGGAATGGCTTGATACCGTGCAGGAATTGATGGCTGGCATAAGATGTCCGAACAGCATGGCGGTGACATTGGTAGTGACGCTGCTAGAGCAGCACGCCAAAAGGTGGTGGAAGTCCCTCATGGGCTCCAACTTCCAAGGGCGGTTGTACACGGACATCAGTTGGAACGAGTTCACCGAGGCTTTTCTGGATCACTTCATCCCTTCTTCTGCTCGGGATGAACTTGAAGAAAGATTTCTGCAGCTGAAGCAGGGATCGAAATCGGTAACGGAGTACCAGAGGGAGTTCCAACACCTCGCTAGGTTTGCCGATTCCTATGATTTGGACGATAGAGGCTACGCGAGGCGCTTCTACAAAGGATTATGGGACCCCCTGAGGCAGGCCCTTTTGTTTATAGCCGATGGAAGCCTGGCAGAAATCATTGACATGGCAAAGAGACTGGAGGCGGACCACATGGGATGTGGCAAGAGACCTGCGGAAGGAGTAATTGAAGTCGGCCCTAGTAATAGAAGGCGGAATGATCATGGCAGAGGAAGGGGAAACCACAGAGGCGGTTGGTGGGTCAACCGGAACTATCGGGTGGAGTACCCAATTCCGCAATTACCTCCACCACCGCAGCAGCAACATTATCAACAACCTGGGGGCCGACGTGAGGTGATATGTTTCGAGTGCAACCAACCGGGGCATGTCCGACGAGTTTGCCCGCGATTGATCGGAGGTGCTCCTATTGCTCCCCCTCCAGTAGCTCCACGGGGGCGAGGGCACATGCGTGGCCGAGGAAGAGGACCACCAGGGAGAAATCAAGGACATGCACGGGAGCATGTATTCGCATTGGATATGACTCAGGAGAGAAATCCGCAGGAAGTCATCACCGGTACGTGCAAAATTTATTAATATTATATGACTTGTTAGATTTACGATACAAATGATCCGCGCAATTTTGAATAGTGATTACCTTTTTGGAACCTAGGCACTGTCATGGTTAGCGGGAGACCCGCCTATACGTTATTTGACACGGGTGCGTCTCACTCGTTCATTTCGGAGGACTTCGTGAAGGACTTGGAGGGAGTGCAACACTTCACGGGCACTACTCAAAGGGTGCGCCTTCCGGACGGCTCTGAGATGATGTCGTCAGCAAGTTGCGACTTCGACACCCTTATTGGAGGAAAGCTCTTTGAAACTCCGGCTACAGTGTTAAGAATCCCGGAGTTCGATCTCATCCTGGGCATGAAGTGGTTGGACTGGCACCACGCCAGGATCAATTGTGCGGAGAAGCAAGTTATGTTGAGGCATGGAGACTCGGAAGTCATCTTCCAAGGTATTAAATTCGCACCCCGTAAATTATTATCTTCAATCCAAGTTATGAAATCTCATATGGAAGGGGACGAGGTCTATGTAATTTGCTTCGAGTTGAAGAAATTGACACTAGAAGTCAAGGATGTGCGGGTGGTGCGAGAATTTCCCGAGGTATTTCCCGAGAAATTGCCGGGACTACCCCCGCATAGGGAAGTGGACTTCCAAATCAAGCTAATTCCGGGTGCCAAGCCCGTCTCGCGAGCTCCATACCGAATGGCTCCGAAGGAACTTGCAGAGTTTAGAGTCCAGCTTCAGGAATTGGTGGAAGCAGGGTTCGTTCGCCCAAGCTCATCGCCTTGGGGAGCGCCCGTTTTGTTCGTCAAAAAGAAGAATGGCACCCTGCGGTTATGTATTGATTTTTGGGAGTTGAACCGGTTAACGGTACGGAACACCTACCCCCTACCACGCATTGATGAATTATTTGATCAATTGGTGGGATCGTATTGGTTCTCCAAGTTAGATCTGCGTTCGGGATATTATCAGCTGAGGATACAAGAAGATGACATTCAGAAGACGGCGTTCAGTTCGAGATATGGTTTGTATGAATTCACCGTGATGCCGTTTGGGCTCACAAACGCCCCTTCTGCCTTTATGAGCTTGATGAACAAGGTGTTCAGCCCTTATTTGGACATCTTTGTCATCGTGTTCATCAATGATATCCTGGTATACTCCAAGACTGAAGCAGAACACGCCGAACATCTAACTTTAGTGCTGAGGAAACTAAAGGAGCACACTTTGTTTGCCAAGTTCAGCAAATGTGAGTTTTGGCTTCGAGAGGTCGCGTTCTTGGGCCATGTGATTAGTGGGGCGGGGCTAGCAGTAGATCCGGCCAAGGTGCGGGCCGTGAAGGAGTGGTCGCCATTGAAGTCAGCGGCCGACATACGGAGCGTTCTTGGACTTGCCGGGTACTATCGCAAGTTCGTGAAAGGCTTCTCGAAGATCGCCCTTCCCCTTACTACGCTGACCAAGAAGGGTGTGCCGTTTGAATGGACACCCCAGTGCGAAGCTGCATTCCAAGAGTTGAAGGACAGATTGACGACTGCACCCATCCTAGCTCTTCCATCTGGGAAGGAGGGCTTTCAAGTTTACACGGATGCGTCGTATCAAGGGATGGGAGCTGTGTTGATGCAGAATGGGCATGTGATCGCTTATGCTTCAAGACAGTTGAAGAAGCATGAAGCCAGCTACCCGGTGCATGATCTAGAGTTGGGAGCGGTGGTATTCGCCTTGAAGATGTGGAGGCATTATTTATACGGCGTCCACTGCGAGATCTACTCGGATCACAAAAATCTGAAGTACGTTCACACCCAAAAGGAGTTAAACTTGAGACAGCGGCGGTGGTTGGAGTTCTTGTGCGACTATGAATTCACCTTGAACTACCACCCCGGGAAGGTTAATTCCGTAGCTGATGCCTTGAGCCGAAAGGCACCGGGAACGAGCACGGAATCCCGCTTGATGAGGATGGAGTTAATCCGGACACTGCAAGAGATGGAAATCACTTTGGTCTTTAAGAATCAACCGGAAGAGTATACATAATATTTGGCCGCGATGAGTATAGTTTGCAACATACGAGACCGGATCCGTACGGAACAAAAGAAGGATGCGGCTTTAACCCCGACTTTCAAGTCAATGGAGGATGGGACTACGGAAGAATACTCCCTAAAAGACGGCCTCGTCCATTTTCGTGGCCGGCTTTACATCCCCGAAGGTGACAACATTCGAGAGGATATTCTAAAGGAGGCCCATTGCTCCAAGTACTCGGTGCACCCGGGGATCGCGAAGATGTACACCGATTTGAGAAAGACATTGTGTTGGCCGGGCATGAAGAGGGATGTCAAGTACTTTGTTACTCATTGTGTGGCCTGTCAAATGGTGAAGGCGGAATGCAGAAGCCCCGGTGGAATGCAACAGTCATTGCCCATCCCCGAATGGAAATTTGAGGACATCTCCATGGACTTCATCCACGGGTTACCTCGCTCGCGCTCGGGGAATGATTCTGTGTGGGTGATAGTTGACCGGTTGACCAAGGTAGCCCGATTTATCCCAATGAAGAAGGAGGCGCAGGTGGGTGTCCTAGTGCGTCTCTTTGTGGAGCAATTTGTGCGGTACCATGGTGTGCCGAAGACGATCTTCTCCGATCGGGATGGTCGGTTTACTTCAAGAGAATGGAGGGCTGTACAGGCTTATCTGGGCTCGCGCCTCGCCTTTAGCACAGCCTTTCACCCTCAAACGGACGGGCAGTCTGAACGAACCATCCGAACATTGGAGGACCTTCTGAGGTTGTGTGTGCTAGATAAAGGAGAACCATGGGAGAGGCTCTTACCCCTCGTGGAGTTCTCTTATAATAACAGTCATCAAGCCAGTATTGGAATGGCACCTCATGAAGCTTTGTATGGAAGGAGGTGTAGAACACCCTTGTCCTGGGTGCAAGACGAAGACCCGAAGACATTGGGAAATGAGTATATTGATGACATGGACGCGGTGGTTAGGTTGATCCGGGATCGAATGCTAGAGGCTCAAAGCCGACAGACGAAATATTACAACGCAAGGCACCGTATGGTAGAGTTTCAAGTGGGTGATAAGGTGTTCCTGAAGATTCGACCGATGCACGGAGTGTCGCGGGTACGTGGAGTCAAGAAGCTCAGCCCAAGGTATGTCGGGCCCTATGTCGTAGTGGAAAGGATTGGCCCTCTGGCCTATCGATTGGAGTTACCACCGGAGCTGGAGAACCTTCACGACGTGTTCCATGTATCGTCGCTTCGGAAGGCTTTGCTGCGGCCAGAACAATATATCCCCACGGCGGATGGTGCCGTAGCGTCTGATAGGTTTGTGCGACTGGAGCCGGTGCGGATCGTTGATAACGAGACAAGAACCTTGCGCCGCAAAAGTGTTCCCTTGGTGAAAGTGCTATGGTCTAATCATGGGAAGGAGGAGTTCACATGGGAGCCAAGGGATTTAATGCAAGAGCGCTACCCGGAATTATTTACCCCTGGTAAAAATTTTATTTGAAAGCATAGTTCCCTTTTATGTGTTTCACACCCATAGCCTTACCCTGATTTCGGGGACGAAATCTTTTATTTTGTTTATAGGATTTGTAACGTCCCAATTCGCGCTAGGCCCCTTGATTGCGTATTTGAGTCAAGGGGGCTGTGGTGAGCCCAATGGGGGATGTGGGTGAACAGGTGCGAACGTACGGGAAATGAGGAAAACAAGGCAAAATGGCATTTCTGGCTGACACGGGTATGGACACGGCCGTGTCCATACCCGTGTGCCTCATAAAATTAGGCTTACCAGTCAGAGAGGTACACGGGTATTGGGACACGGCGTGTCCCTACCCGTGTGCCGAGGACACGGGTCGAGACACGGCCGTGTCTCTACCCGTGTGCCGCAACCCCGACACGGCAGAAAGTTGTTCTGGGATGATCACGGCCCTAAACACGGCAGGCAACACGGCCGTGTCACCTGAACACGGGTAAGAACACGGCCGTGTGCCTACCCGTGTCTGCGGTGTATAAAAAGGAAAAAGTTGTGAAACCCTAGCATTCATTCCCCTTTCTTCTGCCCCGAAATTTCTGAGAGAGTTTTTGGCTGGAGGAGGAGGAAGAGCTTGCCGGAGCCATCCTTGGAGGAATCAAAACGCCGCCACCGTCAAGGGAAAAACAATGCCGCCGCGAAGGAGTACGAGGCTCATGGCCGGCCATGGTGGTACCGCTGGACTTGAGGTGAGCTTCCTCCCCTCTCCCTTGGTGCTAGATCTATAGTTATTTTAGGAGAGACATCGACTCCATAGAGTCTTGATGGTGAGGAGGAGAGTTCTTAGGATAAGCCATGCCTAGGTTTTCTAGGCTTAGTCTCCCTCAACCTTCTCATCATTCAAAGTGGAGATGAGAGGGGTTTTCGTTGAGGGTTTGGCTTTGAAAGGAGAAATAAGGTTGGGTGTGATTTCTGGAGAAGTTTATGCGAGGTCGTTGCAAGGAAGAAGATGAACGGATGCCGTTCATCTCGCCTTAAGATGCGTGCAGAAATCTGATTTCTGCACGCGGCGACCTTCGTGGCCAATTTCGGAGGTGTTCTGGCCAGATCTGGGTGAACGACTCAACACAAAAGTCGTATTCCTTGAAATTACCTTTCCAACGAGTGGTTGCTCGTTTCCATGCGATACCTGTAGCCACGGGAAAGCTGGTTCGAGTCCGCTGCGTTCGGGAAAATTCCTGTACAGGAAACTGTTTCCTGTATGTATTCGAGTTGAATTTCTGGTATGTTGCGACCAGATCTGGGCGATCGACTCAACACGAAAGTCGTAGACCTCGCGAATACCTTTCCAACGAGGGGTTGTACATTGTGATCGGATTCCTGTAGCTCCGGGAATCCCAGTTTTAGTATCGGGCTATCATATGTTAATGCACTTGTTAATTTATAATGCTAGCACTCTTGCAATGATTGTGATTTGCCCATTTGTTATCTTGCTCCCATATATCTATAATGTTGTTGTTACTATAATTTAGCATGGTTACTCATTTGGTTGTGTAATAAGGAATAACCATGCAATGGTAGAGAAATGGATTGGATGGGAAGGCTAGATTTTAGGAGTTGAGATTGGTATAGGATATATTTATACAATTTGGTGTTGAACATATCTATTATGCGTGGTGATGAGGTGAATTCATTGAATAGGTGGGCGTGAACATGATGAACACTATGTGAAGAGTATTTTGTAACCGTAATCCGAGCCCAAGGGTTTATTAACAACCGATGCTTAGAGTGGTAGTCTCCCTATGGGTAGCATCGAGTGAGTTGTTTTGGGGCATGTGATGTGCGACGAATCATCGTGTCGCGATATTGAGATAATGGTTGTGGCAGGTCTACGGGTTCGCCAGTCGTCACACCGATGGGATCCAATGGGTAGACCTTGGGCGGTAGGGTTAGATACTTGGTGTCCATAACCCGAGATCTCCTCCGCGCCATGAGAACGGTTGGGCTTGCACCTCGTGCGTTTCCGAGGTTCCATCCGGTTCGAAATCAAAGGCCAGGTTGGGCTGTGTTCTTGGTGCACATTTACCCAAGACCCCTTCTGAGCCGTAGTACGCATGTGAGCTCTGCTGTTGTGTTCTTGGCGTTGAGGCGTACGGGGGCCTAGGATAGGTAGTGTGATACCACCTAGTAGTGGAGACGCCCGCTCCACTGTCGCCGTCAGGCCACGACGGGCGACGCCTGAGAGGTTAGCTACCTGCTCGAAAAGTGGGAACTTCAAGTCTGTGTCGACATAGCAACTTGCATGTGTGTGCGCATGATTCGGTCATAGCATAACATTCATATCATGTCTTTCATTGCATACACAAGATCCTCATCGTATAAGTTTGTATGGGCACTCTTATACGATGAGTTACTTTACTGTTAACCCGATCCTTAACTTATAAGTTTGTATGGGCACTCTTATAAGTTGAGTTATTATTTTGATTAATTATACCTGCTGTCATTATTATTGATATTTGTAGAATTGCTAGTTGTGTAGCGTAGTTTATACTCCACCATATTTACAGTCAGCTACTTGTTTACTTGCTCATATATATACATATTGTACCTCTGTTCCTTTCTCCGCCCGGTGCCGAGGAGTCGCCGGGGGAGCGGATGTGAAGCCACTTAGTCTTATGACTAACGGTTGCTACGTCTTCCTTTTTAGGATGAAACCCCATAGGTAGAGCAGCAACGGACTATGCAGCAGGACAGCCAGGCCCGGATGATAGGACCTGAGGTGGTGGTGCCATCGGCACCGTCAGTGACAGTCGTGAGTGTTTTCATGTAGCCGTTTGGCAAAACATTTCTAGACTCTTGTTCTTTTGTACAAGCCTGTCGTGCTTGTTATCTTCCGCTCTTTTGGACTTAAGCTTAGCTGTGAATTAAACTGCTTTACTTTTCTGTTATGGTTGGGTTGGCATTATTTATGTGATATGGATTGTAGCCGACGGAATAGGCGTCTTATGGTAAAGGCTAACCCGTGTGTTAGTGCTACCACAAGGCGGCTATTTCGGGCATAAGACTCCCCTCGTGCCGTGTGTTGTGTTCCGGGCGGGGGGTCTTACAGAATCCGTGGTCGCGACCGTTAGTCCGATCCGGTGATGTTGCATAGCGAGCTTCGGGGTTTCGGTAGAAATCCGTGGCGGCAATACGCCGTTGTATGTATGCGTTTTCCCCCTTACATTTGAGTGAGTACTCGTAGTCGGAACCGGACGAGGTTAGCTCCGCTTTGTGCGGTAGATGGTTTACTTGGAGCGCGGGAAAGACACGGTGCGAGTGGTGATTGGGGTGGGGGAAACCTTTGTTTGTCCTGTGCTAAGGCGTGGCTATGTCTCCGTGGTCGGCTGGCTATCCCGTGACGCGCAAGTCATGTGGGGAAAGTGTCCCGGCGAGACTATCCCCTTGTGTGAGACTGACGAGAATGCCGAGCGGAGGGCAAGCCCGGGCAATGTGGCCATGAGCGGGTGGGGTCCAGCAAGGCTTCTTAGAATCGGTCAGTGTGAGACGGAACCCTGACGTGCGAAGTCAGAATGTGCGGGCAAGCCCCGGGGTATATGGCCCTTGCGCGGGTGGGGCCTTTGCAAGGTTCCGTGTGACGGCGTGTGTGCCGTTAGGGACATGGTGGTTCACTTGTGTTTGCGGCTTTAAGCCAATGGGGAAACGGAAGTACCTAGTGTTTGATGTTGTGCTAGATGCATACGAGCTAGGGTGCCTTGGGTGAAACCCGGGTTGCATTCATGTTGCATCGTAGGCCCCTTTCACTTTGTACAAAACATAGAGAACATGTATGTTGTATGAGACATCCAAGCCTGTTTTACCGCTTTAATATATATGCTCTTTTGGTATACGAAGTGCTAACTTGCAGGTGGAGTGGTACCCCAGGGTCCGTTAGGGACAGCCGGGAGGAGATGTGTTTGTTACACAGTAAAGGTCAGCCTTTGCTAACCCACGTTACTTCAAATACTTACAGGGCAAGGTTCGCATGCAGGAGCTAGCGCGCCGGGCGAAAAGCCCTATGCCTCATGAAGTGTTGTTGTGCTTGGATTTTCCCTTTTGTGTTTGCTACTCTTGTTATGTTTATGTCCGGCTTGCATGCCGAGGTAGCCTAGGAGTGCTTGGCACATTTATATTTTTGGACTATTATTGTGTAAGGCCTTAAGGCCATTTGATACTCTATTGTTAGTCGATAACTTTTGTCGGTTAATGTTTCGTTTCCGCTGTGTTTGTCTGGAGTTTTGAGATTGGGTAGTTTTCATATCATCTTTTAATACTAAAGCTGTGGCGTCCGTATGTTGTGGGGCCTCGGCCGGACCCATATTATATGGTCTTTACAGGGGAGGTGTTACAAAAACTAGGGTTAAAAGAAAATTACAAAGAGAGAGAGAAAGAGAGAAAAAAAACATGAAAAAGATCAAGAACCAAAGGGGCAGCACCTCCCCCACTCAACCAAAACTTGCTGAAATGAAGAGGGGGGTCTCAATTTATAGATTTTTTCTCACGGGTTGGTCACGCCCTCCGACACGCCCTAGTGGGGGCCTCCGACACGCCCTAGGGGGGGCGTGTCCGGGGGCGTGACAGTACTATGTTGACCTCGGGCTCTGGACTCTGGCAGGAAGGACCATTGCCTCTGTACGTCGGTGGTCACGCCCGTATAGGGGGGGCGTGACAGGCACATCATGTCCAAATCATTGGTCGGAAATCCGTCAGTGACCGAAAAAGGAGGGAGTTACGCCCATGTCACGGGCGTGACATGGGGCGTGACAGTACTGTTTGCGTGCTGTCGAGAAACAACATTTAATACAGCGGCAGGCTTTGCGGCAGAGGGCGTGTCAGGGGGGCGTGACAGCAGTTTTGTTCGTTTTTCTGTCCCTTCCAGCAGGAGTCCTCGGGATCAGGTGACACGCCCTAGGTCACGCCCATGGAGGGTGTGACAGGGGGGTGTGACAGGTCATTTTTGACCAATTTTCTGAAAACCTGCAAAAGGACAAGAAAATATTAGTGGTAATAATATTTACATAAAAATGATAAAAATAAACTAATAATAGACATGATTTGACAATATAAAATAGAAAATACAATAATAGTTTAGACTACAAAACGTATTATCAGTAACACAACCGATTAGAGATTCTTAACATGTTGTCTATGGGCATTGGTCTACTATAACACGCATGTTGGAGACTTCCTCGCCCATCCTACTCAGAGGTGTTAACCTCACGACAACAATTAAGCATTATACATAGACCTACCACAGTAGTGTAATAACGTGGGATTTGGCACGCAGCCCCCCATTGCATTGCCATCAATTGATCTCTCACAATGCAGGTACTGGTCAGCTCTTTCCCGGTTCTCAACTCGTCAATAACGCAGATCTTGACGAGGGTCGGCCTTCACTTTCTTGTTCAGCACACAACTCATGCAGAACCCCTTTCTGGTTCAGCACACAGCTTACACAGAGCATACAATTCACGCAGCACACACAACACAAGGAGCTCACGCAGAGCTTACTAGGAATTTTGGAAGTATTCACAATTCACAGGCATCCTCACAAATTCCATAAACTACTCGTTTCATACAAGGAGTCTTCTCTGGTTCGCAACATAAACATTACCAATCCAGCCTAACCGTACGGATGGCTTCACACAGTATGCCTATTCCGTAATACACATTTCCGGATCTAAATGCAGACTCAATCGGGGATATCAACTATCAACCCACTGGAATCACTTACTCTTTCCACCTCTTGGTGGAGGATTCCATGCACATGCATAAAGGAGGACTTCACTTGTCCAAGAAAGAGATCGTTACTCTTGACGATCGTTATGGAGCCATAGAAAACTAGCCAGATGGAAATCATCGCAATGGCCTAGCCTCAGTAAATCTGGACTCGACTCGTAATTTGGGGCTCTAAAGCGCCACCGACGACCCGATTCCTCCTCCACCTTATTCCTTGCTCTCCCCACTCTCTAACTCCTTAGAAAGAGAAAGGCCCATGATGAATGAGAGTTTATCCTTCAAATCTCAGCCTTATAACACCAAGAAGATCTCTGGACCGTTGGATCCTAATTAAAGGAAATGAACGGCCACGAATCGCCCTGAAACTCCATTTCCTGGGCTGAACACGGCTTGTGACATGCCTGTGTCACAGGCCGTGTGCCTTAAGCGGAAAAGAAACCGACTCTGCAAGACCTGAACACTGCTCTGTGACACGCCCGTGTCACAGGCCGTGTGCCAGACACGGCTTCAGACACGCTCGTGTCAAGCCCGTGTTTAGAAACCGTCACAAACCTGGCCATAACTAGAGAAGGACACGACCATTGACACGCTCGTTTCACAGGCCGTGTGCCCAACCGACTTGCCTCTCGAGGATCGCCGACTACATTTCATCGACCTCTGTAGGACACGGCCCTAGACACGCCCGTGTCACAGGCCATGTGCCACACATGACACCCACTCGAGACCCACTCGAGTACACAGAGCGGGACACAGCCATGGACACGCCCGTGTCCCTGTCCATGTTTCCCAGTCTACAGTCCAATGTGATTTTTGGGTGTTATAGGTGTTGAGTAGAGTAGACGCGGCGTTGAGTGGTCGCCGAGTGAAGGTTCCATACTCAGCAATTTTTGAATTAAAAAATTTGGACGCAACGAGGCGTCGAGTGCGTTTAGTGCACTCGACGACACTCAACGATTTGTCATGTAAGGGTAAGTAAACTCAACGCTTTTTACTTGGTGTTATTCTGAGTTTGTAGGCATCGAGTGCATTGAGTGCACACGATGCCACACGGCGCAGTCTGCTTGCTGTCACATGCCTGGTCTGAACCAGATTTTTGGGATTAGCGCCAAATGACTTAAAATGGACGCATCTTCTCAAAAGGACATATTTAATATAATAATAGGCGGTCCAATGTTTGGATGACACGTGGCGAGGCAACCAAACCCTAATTCTCTTTATAAAATTATATTTACAGAAAACTCTAGCCATCACTTAACCATTTTTTCTGAATAGTTACAGTGCAACCCCGACGGAAGCGGAAGGAACGACAAGAATACTGGAGTAGGATTTTCTGGAGGAAGTCTTCCTATTCTCTTACAAGAAAAGAACAACATAGAAAAGAGAAAGATGCTGCCAAGGAGAGTGACGAGATCTATGGTCGGAACTGCCGAAAATGAGGTGTGCTTCCTACCCTTTCCCTTGGTGCTAGATCTGTATTTATTTTTTAGGAGAGATGTCGACTCAAAATAGTGTGACTTGTGAGATGAAGAACTCCTAGGTATAGACCATGTTTGTTCTGGTACCCTAGAGATGTGATGTTTTCAACCTCTCCTCACTTCTTTGTGAAAGTGGTGGACTTGGTTTTGTGAAGAGAAATGGTCTAATAAGGGTGAATAAGGGAGGAGGAAGTTCTGCAAATAATTTTCATTAAATTTCTATTGTAAGAATATGAACCGATGTCGTTCATCTTGCTTTAAGATGCGTGCAGAAATCAGTTTTCTGTGCGCAGCGAAATTCAAGACCATTTTTGGGTATGTTACGGCCAGATCTGGGCTTTTGGATAAACAATAAAGTCGTAGCCCTCGGAAAGACCTTTACAACGGATGGTTACATGTTTTCATATGAGTCTTATGGACTCAGGAATGTCCTATCGAAGTTGTTGTACAGTCAGTCCAAGTACATGTTGCTCTCGGTTTGTGTAGAATCGAGTTGGTTTGGGTAGAGAAATCGTAGCAAAATAATGTTGAGGTTTGGTGAACTTAGACTTGCATGATCGTGATAAACAAATTGTTTGGAGAAACAAGATGTTGCGTGTTTATAATCTGGAGAATGGAATAGGTTTTGGAAGAGGATGTTATGCTAGATAATTGAAAGAGTAACCCATAACTATGTTGTCATGTTGATGGATTGGTGAAATACCATTATGTTGTTGTGATTATCATAAGAATGCATACTTGCTGGAGAATGCTTAATTTTAGAAAAGGAATTGGAAGAGGTTAATTCATGGCCATGAGATGTGATAAATAATTGAAGGTGTAAAGTGGTCCTCTGCTTAGAGTTATGTCTCCCTTCGGGTAGCAGAGTGAGATTGGTATGTTGTGTAAGGTGGCTTGCCAACTATGTAAATTATGAAACCTTCTGTGGTATGGAAATGTGGAAGGGTTTGGAGTGCGTGTGTGTTTGCCATACTGGAACAATGTGTTGATAAGGGACTCAGTATGGAGCCCTTGCGTGTTGTTGAGCACGGGATGTGAATAAATAAAAGGGACTCAAAGTGGAGCCCTTATATGTGAAATTGCATGTGGTGTGAGTTGACAACCTGTGTCATAATCCTGGGTTATGGATAGTGTGGAAGGTCTACAGGCTCGCCAGTTATCACACTGAAGGGAGTTGACAGATATACTTGTACGATTAGGCCTTGGTCCACGGAGTTTACTTCCCGAGGCACCCTCCGTACTATTTGACGGTTGGCCTTGGTCCTTTGGTGATTTGTTCACAGAGGCATCTATCATGCCACGATGATAGGACAACATAGTTATTCATTCTTGGTGCACATCTACCCGAGACCCCTCTGAGCCATAGTACACATATGAGCTTCGCGGTTGTGTTCTTAGTGTTGGGGCATACAAAGGCCTAGGCTTGGTAGTATGGAAGCCCGCCTAGTAGTGGAAAATCTTGTTCCACTATCACTATCTGGTCACAATGGTTGGCGCATGAGAGGTTAGCTACCTACTCGAAAAGTTGGAACTACAAGTTTGTGTCGACGTAGAAGTTGATTGTGTGTCAGCATGTGTGAGTAATCATAAGTCATTCATAACATAGCATTGCACTACATAAGATCCTTATCATATAAGTTTGTGTTGGGTCCCTTGCCCACAATGTCCTAGATTTGAGGAAGTAAATCTTGTCAATGATATACATATTGTTGTAATTGACAGTGATGGTACAGGTAGCCTAAATGGGCAAGTTTGGTAAACACTTACCTATGATATGGGTTGACAGAAATCTATCTAAGTCCACAAGCGTTGAGTGAAGGTGACTCACTCAACGCCAGATGAATTATAGTGCTGAGTGAAGCCTTTACAGTCAAAGCCAAAGTAGTGGCAAGCTGAGAAAGTGGCTAAGTCCACAGGCGTTGATTGAAGTCAACTCACTCAACGCCTTACATCAAAAATGTTGTGAGTTAAACTAAGTTCCGAGTTGAGTGAGGCATGCTAGCTAACTGAACTCTCTCATAGCTTAAGATGTTGTAGAGACAAAAAATGGTCTAAGGCAATAAGCATTGAGTGAGGCGTGCTCACTCAACTCTCTCAATGCCTAAGATGGTGCAAAGGGTGAAAATTTGCTAAAGAAAAAAGTGTTGAGTGAGGCGTGCTCACTCAACGCTCTCAACACCTAAGATGAAGAAAGCTTTTCTAAGATAAAAACCATTGAGTGATGAAGACGCACTCAACGCGCTCAATGCAAGAGAAGCCGAAAGATTTTGCTAAGGCAAAAAGCATTTGGTGAGGCTTGTTCACTTAACGCTCTTAACGCCTAGATAGACAGAATTCGATCTAAGTATTTTGGCATTGAGTGAAGCTTATTCCCTCAATGCCTATTCTACTGATTCTCGATTTTGGCTAAGTCCACAGGTGCTGACATCAACAAAATCGACAAAGTCAACTGATTTCAAATCAAGTACGGAGAAGCTACAGAACACGACAAACTATGCCAAGAAGCTAATGTAAGTCTTCTTCCGTTAAAGCAAGTTGTGGCTGGAAGCTGCATATGGGGCCCACTGATCTCTAACAGCCGCTATTCAGTGAACTACAAAAGTGAGAGATGGGCAAAGACACAAGACAACCTTTAGTGCTTTATCATTTTCAAAAAGGTTGTGGCTTGATTTCATCTTCCTCGCCATTACTGCAAGTAAAAGCTTGAAGTCTCCCTACAAAAAGTTCAGTTTGTTGTGTGTCTTCTTCATCTACACCAGCAAGATAAGAAGGATTTCCTTCTGAGGGAGAAGCGGAAATAAGGGAGAATTCTCCGTAGATCAAGTTGCTTTTAAGTTCAGCAAGCCCAAACCTGAAGGTCTACTTCTGAAGCTGAGAAGAAGGATGAATAAAGAAGTTGACTCAGTCCTAAGAAGGAAGAGGAAACAAATCAGTTTAATGATAGTTACATCCATCTCAAGATCCTTGTAGCTGGGAAGAAAGTTTGAGCTGAGATAAATCAGCTCAGGGTACTGTCAAAGAGAAATTTCTCTATAATAGATACAAATCTATTTCACTCTAGTAGGATCCAACTAGATCTGAGTTGTAGGGCCATTGGCCTGAGGTATCGCAACTTGCCTGAGTTATAGGAGAGTTTTGCTCTCTGACTGACGGATCCCTTGTGGATCTGTGGTATGTCTGTCCTCCCATCCTGAGTGTAGGGCTTAACAACCTGATGGAGGTGATCAGCTGATCACTAAGTTGTAGGCCCTTGTGGCTGAGTTGTAGGTCTTGAAGGATACTGAGAGATCCTGAGTGATCTGAGGTATAAGCTCTATGGAGCATTGTTTTGCAGAAGTGACTTGACTAATAGGAAGTTAGCAAGGTGGGAGGAGAGTGGATGTACCCAAAAGTTTGGTAACCGATATAAATCATTGTTGTCTTTTCTGTGGTGTTGTTTTTGCGCAACTTCTTGAAAGCAAATTACTGCCAACTCACCAAGCTTTAAAGGAAGAAACTAAAAGATATAAAAAGAGGAAGAAAACCTATTCACCCCCTTCTAGGTTGAAAGCTGCCTTAAACTTTAGAACTTTCAAGTGGTATCAGAGGGAGGTTGCTCAAAAAGGGATTTAACAATCTGAGTGATCTCCAAAGGTAGTTATAGTTAAGTGATCATGGTCTCTACAAAGAGCTAGAGAGAGCTGAGTTCTATGAAACTCCCCATCTATAGGAAGGAGTATTTTGGAATATGGAAAGAGAGTGTGAGGCTATTTATTGAATCCTATGATCCAAGGATATTTGTAATAGTTAGGGAGGGACCTGTCATTCCTATGAAAGTCTCTGCACTGGATGCCAATATCCAGACACCAATGACATATTCTGAAATGGCAAAGGATGAGGTCATCTTAGCTGGCTTTGACAAGATAGCACATAATATCATTGTCAGTGCAGTAGATGATTCAAATTTTCAGAACTTGGTCCACAACCAGACATCCAAGGAGATGTGGGACACTCTTATTGTCTACATGGAGGGTACAAAAAAGGTAAGGGATGATAGAAAGTCTCTGCTCAATCAGGAGTATGAGGCTTTCAGGAAAAATCTGAAAGAAAACATAGCTGCTTGCTATGAATGATTTTTCAGGATCATAAATGAGTTGAAGACCTATGGGAGGGTCATCAATAATTATGAAATAAATGACAAGTTTCTAAGATCTCTCACTAGAGATTGGGATACTAAGATCTGTGTCATAAGAGAGGTGGCCAAATTTGCTGAAACTCCTCCCCAAACTTTGTTTGGAAAGCTGCTCTCTTATGAGATGCAGCTAGCTATCAGAAAAGAGGAGGAGGCCACCGACAAATCCTTAGCCAAGGAAAAGACCTTAACATTCAAAGTAGAAAGCACCAAAAAGAGTAAGGAGACGATTCCCTCTCCTCCAAGAAGACCAGCTGAGTCAGACAACTCAGAATCAGAAGCATCAGATAGCAACATGTCTGATGAGGATTTTGCAGCTTTCTCCAGGCAACTCCAAAGGCTGATTAAGAAGAAGCATTGGAAGAAGAGGCCTTCCAACTCAACTCATCACAGGAAGAATTACTCCAAGGCTGACAGGTATGATTCCAAACCTATTAAATACAACTCTTCTAAAGTAATTTGCTACTGTTATAGCAAGCCTGGTCATATGATAGCTGACTGCCACGTGAACAGGAAGGAGGCTGAGGAGAAGAAGCAGCTTCAGTACAAAGGGAAGAAGGAGAAGTACTTCATTGCTAAGTAGGAAAAGAGATGGAAAGACTCATCATCATCTGAGTCTTAAGAAGTGGAAGCCTACATTGGGCTAATTGCTTCTGTTGCTGCTAATGATGAAACTTTATCAGCTGAGGATGTATGTCCTTCAACACGGATAGGTATCAGGGCCCCTATGACACTATCAAACAGAGATTCAGATGTGTATGAAGATGATGTCCAAAGCTATAGAGGTCTTATGGCAATGACTGATGAATAAGCCAGCCAGGACCTGGCTGGTCCATGCAAGGTACATTCAATACCTATTTCTTCTTCTATGTCTGGGTATGAGACTAGTACTTATTAATAAACCTCTTCACCCATTGGTGAAGAAGATTCTGGATCTGAAAGAGATGTCAATCAACTAATTGACAAGTATGGAGAACTTCTAAATGCCTTTAAGAAGGTCAACAAGTTGTCTAAGAAGCAAGCTAAGGTGATTTCATCTCTTAAGCTTGTAGTTGCCCAGTAGACTGTACCAGCTAATCTGCTGGATCCGAAAGCTAGGGAAAGAAGCCAACTGAAGTACCTCTTAGACATCCAAATTGAATACATCAAGCCCAAGAACTGTCTCATCAGGGAGCTTGAAGAAAGTCTTGAGAAGTAGAAAAGCATAGTGACTAGCTATTCTACACCAAGCACAGTACTACCCTTGATAAACATCTTCTCCTCTCAAAAGCGTAAGAAGGGGTTTGGATTCAAGGGAAGCACAAGAGTTGCTCCTTCGAAAAGGAAGGGCAAAGCTCCAGCTCCAACTCAACCTATTACTTCCAAGACTCCCATTCTTTTTATAAAAGTTCTGTTACCTTCTTACAGGTATGACCAAGAATGCTGCTGTGGTCACTAGGAGAATGGTTTTTCCTCAGGGGTGAACAAAGATGTTCACCTCCATGGTGAAAGCTCTAGCCGGGTGAGTGCCTTTATGGCTGCCCATTAGAAAACTCAAATGGCCCAAACTGGACTATTTTGTTTTAGTGCTTCAGCTCAAACACTCAAAAATATAGATGCAGCCAAGGCTCTCAATCTAACAACTAAGGCTCAGACTAAGGGCAAGTCTAACAGCCAGGCTGATTTGGGCATATTTGATGCCATTAAAAGCATACTCTCTGAAAAGAATCTTGCTACTGATAGCTCTCAGAGCAGACCATACAAGCCGGCTAAAAGTTTTGCCTTTTATAAAATTCTAGCTGAAAAAAATCAGAAAAGGTTTGCAGCACATCTTCCTCCTGTTAAGGCTGCTGCTAACCAAGTTGTAGGGTGAACACAAAAGAGAAGATATAATATACAGAACTTTTGGTGATGTGTTAAGATAGGGAATTTTTTCATTGATTGCTTGCACAATCCTAATGTGGCCAGAGTTAAGGTCAATCCACCAGTCAGAAATTCTACTGGTGGACTTGTTCAGTTTCATAATAATGTGCACCTAGGACCCAATAGATATTGGGGTCCTAAGGTAAAGTAAACTGTGTATTGTAGGACAGTCCAAGTGTCCATACCCCTATATTGTACTTGGTCAGTGGTTGTTCCAGGCACATGACTGAGACAAGGGGCAACTTGAAGGAGTACACTTTAGTAAAAGATGGACCCAAAGTAATCTTTGGTGGTTCAGATAGAGGGGTTACAAAAGGCTATGGTATGATAACCAATGGCATAGTCACCATCACTAGGGTGTATTATGTTGAAGGGTTGCATCACAACATTATAAGCATAAGCAAGCTCTCTGATCTTTGCTATGTTATTATTATCCACAAGTATGAGTGCCTAATTAGGAGGTCAAGTAACTAAGAGGTCATATTGACAGGCATTAGGAGTGGAAATGTTTATTGCTTAAAATTTCTATGTTTAGATACAAACTGTGTAATCTGTCTAGTGGCAAATGAGAAAGCCTCCTATTATGTCCTATGGTACAAGAGGCTACACCATATAAATTACAACACTCTTGGTAAGCTCTTTAGTCACGAGCTAGTTAGGAATGGTCCCAATGTGAAGTGCTCCAAAGAGGGCATATGTTCTGCTTGTCAAAAGGGCAAGCAGACCAAAGCTTCCGTCAAGGGCATTGAGACCAAAGATTCTGTGAGGTGCATATACCTCCTGCATATGGGTTTTTTTGGTCCTATGCCAGTTCATAGTCATGGTAGGAAGGTCTACACCATTGTGGTGGTTGACGAATTTTCCAGGTTTGCTTGCGTATTCTTCTTCAAGAGAAAGAATGAAACCCTTGATATCCTCACAAAGTTTGTCAAGCAAATACGGAATGAGTTCAACAGCTCTTTGGTCAAAATCAGAAGTGACCATGCGATTGAATTCTAGTCTAATAGCATGACAAGGTTCTGTGAAGAGCATGGGATTCATCAAGAATTCTCTTCACCTAGAACACACCAATAAAATGGGATTGTTGAGAGGAAAAATTGAACCCTCATAGTGGCTAGAAGGACTCTACTGAATGACACATCTCTCCCAGAATATTTCTGGGCTAAGGCAGTCAACACTGCATGTCATGTCCTCAGTAGAGCCTCTATCACCAAGTGCCACAAGAAAACTCCCTATGAGATCTTGAAAGGCAAAAAACAAAACATGAGCTATCTCAGGTTCTTTGGTAGCAAGTGCTATGTACTTCATAATGGAAAGTCCTATGTAACTAAGTTTGCTGCCAAATCCTTTGATAGAATTTTTGTTGGGTACAACAATAATAACAAAGCATATATGATCTACAACTTGAAAAGCCAAGCTGTAGAAGAATTAGTTCATGTAGTCTTTGATGAGTCTACTATGATTAACATGAGCTACCAAGAACCTCTTGTAGTACTGCAGGTACAAAGCAGATGATGGAAAAACTAACCATCATAGAAACATCACCAGTTATCAAAGATGAAGTGGATACTACAAAAGATTTACCTGGGACACTTGGAGTGGATGAAGATCAATAAGAGGCTGCACCTGATGCTGCAACTCTTGCTGATACTGAAAGAAACTGCCACCTGTAGTCAAACATATGAGAGATCATCCAGCTCACAAAATCATTTGTGAGGCAAGCTATGGAGTAATTACAAGGAGCAAAAGTCTTAATACAGCCATGTACTCAAGCTTTCTATCACAAGTGGAGCACAAGAAATTTAAAGAGTCCAACATAGATCAGCATTGGATTGGAGCTATGCAAGAGGAACTAAACTAGTTCAAGAAATGCAAGGTCTGTAAGCTGGTTCCCAGACCACAAGGACATAATATCATTGAAGTCATGTGGATCTACACAAACAAGCTTGATGAAAGTGGCATTATAATCAAGAACAAAGCCAGACTAGTTGTTAAGGGTACAAATAAGAAAAGGGCATTGACTTTGATAAAATCTTTGCCTCTGTAGCAAGATTGGAAGCCATCAGATTGTTCCTTGCATATGCTGCACACAAGGGATTCAAGGTCTACCAGATGGATGTAAAGTCAGCCTTTCTGAATGGTGACTTAAAGGCAGAAGTTTATGTTGAGAAACCTCCAGGTTTTATAGTTCCTAACTCACCTGATTCTGTTTATAGACTTAGGAAAGCTCTATATGAGCTGAAGCAAGCCCCTAGATCATGGTATGATACTTTGTCTAGTGTCCTCATTGATAACAAATTCTCAAGGGAGAAGATAGACAATACCCTATTCATAAGGGAATCTAAGGGTAAGATAATCCTATTTCAGATCTTTGTAGATGACATCATTTTTGGATCTACTGATGAAAACCTTTATAGGAAGTTTGCTAAACTTATGCAGGGGAAGTTTGAGATGAGAAGTATGGGTGAACTAAAGACATCTTGGGTCTCAAAGTAAGACAGACTGATGATGGTTTGTCCATATCCATGTCGAAGTTCACTAGGGAGTTAATAAAGAAATTTGGTATGGAAAATTCCTCCACCATGAGAACTCCAATGGGATCAAGTATGCCCATATGCAAAGATGAGGCAGGGAAACCTGTTGATGAGACTTTGTATAGGGGGATAAATGGTTCCCTTCTTTGTCTAACTACTAGTGGGTTAGACATCATGTATGTTATATGTGTTTGTGCTACGTATCAGGCTTGACTCATAGAATCTCATTACTCTACTGCAAAGAGAATTTTAAGGTATCTTAAGAATACACCAGATCTTGGCCTATGGTACCCTAGGAATGGGGAATTTTATCTAGCGCGCTATTCAGATGCAGACTTTGCAGGATGCAAGGAGGACAAGAAGAGCACTTCTGGCACCTGACAATACCTAGGTGGAAGGCTAGTTTCATAGAGCAGTAAGAAGCAAACTAGTGTTGCAATTTCAACTATAGAGTCAGAGTATATCTCAGCAGGTAGCTTCTATGTTCAGTTCCTGTGGATCTAGCATCAGCTCCATGACTACAACCTTCAGATAAGTAGAATTCCTCTTTTTGTGATTCTACTAGTGCTATTTTAATTGCTAAGAATCCTATCTCCCATAGTAGGACTATGAACATTGAGATTAGATATCATTTCATTAGGGAGCATGTGGAATATGAAGATATCAACCTTGAGTTTGTCTCAACCGACAAGCATGTGGCTGATATCTTCACTAAGCCACTAGATGAAGCAAAGTTTAACACCTTCAAATTTGAGTTGGGTATGTTAAACCTGATATAGCTTCAGTTGCTCCTCATCTTGTTGTGAGTAATTTTGTATTTTGCAGATGGAAATGTTCTTTAAAGAAATGAAGATTCTCTAATTGAAAAGGAGCCTGTCCAGCACAATTCCAACAATTCACTACTGCCTATTTGAGGGAGAGCAGATGATAAGAATTCTACCAGCTATTTGCTGAAGTCAAAAAGAGTGAGGAAAAGATGATCAGATGATAATCTTATTGTTCAAGTATGGTAGCAGCAATTCAGGTGAAGAAGGTGCAGTGATGTTCCACTCTACAGGCAAGGAAGTGTGGTAACTATAGATCACTTCTCTGTTATGTAGTGTTAATTCCTATTGATGCATAGCACTGTGTATATCATTTACTCACTTGCTTAAGATTTTTGACTTCCTCTAATAGGGGGATATTGTTGGGTCCATTGCCCATAATGTCCTAGATTTGAGGAAGTCAATATTTTCAATGATATACATATAGTTGTAGTTGATAGTGATGGGACAGGTAGCCTAAGTAGCCAAGTCAGGTAAACACTTACCTAAGATTTGGGTTGACAAAAATTTTTCTAAGTCCACAGGCGTTAAGTGATGGTGACTCACTCAATGCCAGATGACTTATAGCGCTGAGTGAAGCCTATACAGTCAAATACAAAGCAATGGCCAGCTGAGAAAGTGGCTAAGTCCACAGGAGTTGAGTGAAGTCAACTCACTCAACGCCATACAAAAATTATGTTGTGTTTAACTAAATTCAGAGTTGAGTGAGAAATGCTAGCTAACTCAACGCTCACAACGCCTAAGATTCTGCGAAGACAAAAAAATTTCTATGGCAAAAAGCGTTGAGTGAGGCATGCTCACTCAATGCTCCTAACGCCTAAGATGATGCAGTGGAAGAAAATTGGCTAAGGCAAAAAGCATTGAGTGAGGCATGCTCACTCAATGCTCTCAATGCCTAAGATACAGAAAGCATTTCTAAGACAAAAAGCATTGAGTGATGAAGACACAATCAATGCTCTTAACGCCAGAGAAGCAGGACAATTTTGCTAAGGAAAAAAGCATTGAGTGAGGCTTATTCACTCAACACTCTAAATGCTTAGATAGAATTTTTTCTAAGTGTTTTGGCATTGAGTGAAGATTATTCACTAAACGCCAATTCTACTGATGCTTTATTTTTGCTAAGTCCACAAGTGCTGACGTCAGTAAAATCAACAAAGTCAACTGATTTCAAATCAAGTACGGAGAAGCAACAGAATACGACAAAATATGCCGATAAGCTACTGTACGACTTCTTCAGTAAAAGCAAGGTGCAGTTGGAAGCTGCTGGTGGGGCCCACTGATCTCTAAGGGTCGTTGATCGGCGAACTTCATGTAAGACCCCCATTTTTTTTTCTTTTTCGACACCGGGGTCTTAGGACCAGAACCGCCGCCTTGCGGTGATACCTTCGCACCCGGGAAGGTCGTCACTACAAGACGCCGATTCTGCCGGCCAAAATCGATCACCACTGTAGCATAAGAATAAAGCAAGTCCACAGAAAAATCACATATATAGAAATAAACTCCACGAAGGGAGTGTCCACAGATAGTACATATAATGAAAATCTCGGGCTTATGCCCGGTACATCAAGTCCTCACTACAATTCACTCATCGCGGAAGCAAACTAATACAACTACTATAGTTCGGGACTCACTGTCCCTGCTGTCTGGACTCCAGTGCTAGACTGTCCGATCTCCAAGCATGCCGACCTCCGGGGCTGCTCCTCCATGCTGGGCTCCGTGGTCCCCTAAATGATGTAGTTCGAAAACCGTTAGTCTAAAAGACTAAGTCCTATCGTCCCCCACCCCTTCCCCCATGGCTCCTAAGCACCGAGCGGGGAGAAGGAAAGGGAAGGACATGAAGGTGGAGAATAGTCAAATTCCAGATGGCAGCGGAACTAAACTAATAGTGTACGCATGATAATAATTATACAAAATTAAATATGTAACCTTAACTTATGTGGGTACACATAAGCTAAGGGATCTTTTGCAGGGCTCCTATCGTAAAAAAAGTCCCATACCGATTTATACGATAGGGTGTCGGTTCTATTAGCAGGCTTATAATATTGAAAGAGAACATTGACTTATAAGCAAGCTCACACGAACTTACAGGCCAAGGGGTCGTTTTGCAAGGCCTAATGTATAGAGCGTCCCATACCACTTATACATTAGTTGTCGGGTTTTATGCAATGGTTATGCTATGAAATACAATTATGCTATGATGTGAACATGCAAGTGCAACTCACCCACTCGACTCTGTGTACACAGACCTTTAGTTCCCCCTTTCGGAGCCGTTACCTCCCAGGATACCTCCGTAGTGGCAGACAGAAGCGGTGGTTTGGGCCTCACCCACCTCTAAACTAGTAAAGCACTACCGGTCAGACCTATCGTACGCCTCAACGCTTGGTGCACTAAGCGAACGCCTGCGTACTCTTGCCGGCTGGCGCACCGGACTTCTGTTGGCGAAGTGCTCACCACACTTGCCGAGCCAACGATATTGGTGTCGGTGCATCGAACTCCCCAATATCGAAGACCCACCACCTTAAACCTTTTATGCACATGCAATAGTTATGAGTCAAACAACCAACCGAGCCGAAGTTCACCGGACAATCCCGTCCATCATAATCTACAATTGAGCCAAAGCTCCCCGGACTATCCCGTCCGTCACAATCTACCACCGAGCCAAAGCTCCCCGGACTATCCCGTCCGTCATAACCGTCAACCGAGCCAAAGCTCACCGGACAATCCCGTCCGTCATAATCTACTACCGAACCAAAGCTCCCCGGACTATCCCGTCCGTCATAATCAATAACCGAGCTGAAGCTCGCCAGACTACTATACCCAATAACTATCGGGCTTATTGCCCCAGTAACCCATACTATCTCCTGGGACACTGGGGTGTGAATGTGTGAAACCCTAAGTTTACTTTTTACTTTATGCCTACGACTTAGGTTTTACCCCTTTCATTTCCATATTATAGTAACTAGACCTAAGGAGATTTGACCTTCCACTTTATGGGGAAGACGATCTTTCGTCGATCGCAAAATATCATCCAACATTTAGTCAAACTCATTCCTATCTTATCCAGCCCTGAGTGATGAACTCTTATGTACCTAACTTGTACTCCAGATTATTTCTGAAGAATTACTATATGCAGACCACCAAGGTTTAATGTTATGTAAAATGGGAAGTATGTCAAGTAATCATCCATTACTCCTATAATAATTTATGGAGGTCCATTATGACCTTTATTGCCCAAATCAAGAGTTTTACAATTTTCCTATTTATCTAGGAATTTATTAAATCTTTATAGTGGCCAAAGTCTCCAAGATTGAACTGAAGGTACCAAATTTTGACAAGATAAAATTCCCTTAAATTTATGTTATACTTCAATATAACAATTAACCTAATATCCAAGATCTCTTGATTTTTCAGCAAGGTTTATGCCACTGATTCTATTTTTTTAAAATTATCTCACCATATTTCATTAAAATAAATAAATAGGGTAATATTACTCCTAAAATTTCAAGTAAACTTCCAACATGATAACAAAGGCATATAAATGCTCTGAGATAAATATCATAAGTGAATTAAGGAGTGATAAACTTCAAACAAACTATATAAACATTTTTCCAAAACTGCTAAATGCAGACCTCCAAGTCAAACTTCATGTAAAATGGGAAGTATATCAAATAATCATCCAAAACCCCTATAATAATTAATGGAGGTCCATTAAGACCTTTAAGTCCTACATCCAGAGTTCCAAAATTTTCCTTATTTATTTAATAATTTATTTAATTATTTTAATGTCTAAAATTTCTAATAATGAACATGAAGTGCTATTTTTAGTCAAGACATCATTCTACAAATTTTATATTTTACTCAAAATAATGTTATAACTTATCTTCCAAAATATCTAATTATTTTCAGTAAGGTTTTATCCTTAAATCAATATTACATTTAAATCCTTGAAAATTCATTTAAGAATTATAAAATACTATATTGCTTCCAAAAATTCAGAGAAAGTTCAAGTATGAATTTAAAGGCATGTAAATGGTTTGGGCCAAATTTCATAATTTATTTATCAGTAAATGGACTTAAATAATTTATTGAATAATTCCATCATATTGCAAGCTTGTGAAGTAACTACTTCAAATAAGTGTCCAAGTATTTTTATAAAATTTATATAAGCTCATAATGATTCAAAACCTCCTCTTCCAAAATTTCATGACCTCTCAAGGGCCAGAGGTGGCATAATAATTTATTTACTAAAGTGAGGCATTTCTTGTGTTACAAATGAAGTGCTATATATAATACTCCAAAATTTCTAAATAAATAACCAACGCTTCTTAATATCATTATGACCATCCTACCAAAATTTCATATCATTTTAAGGGGTTTAGCTAACCCATTCCTATCCCACCACATTTGTGCCCTAAACTAGGGTTAGGGTTTTGAGGGTCCTAAACCTTCCAAAATACCCTAATATTTCTACCAGAGGGTTATAGTTACCAAAATACCACCCCTACAAAATTTCATAGCCATACAAGGTGTTTTGGCCATATGTCCTTCACAAGGTACAAAAGCCCTTCCTTAGGTTTTGACCTAGGATCTTGGGCCAAATCAACTCCAATGCCCCCAAGTTTTCATTGGGAGGTGTATATTGTCATGCCAAACTAGTGTACCAAATTTGAACCTCTGTTGAGGTGAATTGGACACTAAAAGCCAAAATTACATTTTGGACCAAAATACCCTTCTTAGGGCAAGGCTAGGGTTTGCTTGAATCCCATTCAAATCAACTCCAAACTTAATGAAATTTTAACCAGAGGTCTATATTGACCTCATATCCATCCCACCAAAATTTGGACTTCATTTGACCCATAATTTGATTTACCCTAGCATAATTAAATTTTTTACAAAACTATAGGAAAATTATTCCCAAATATTCCTATTTTTGGGCAGGGTCTAGGTATAGTGTAGGGTGACTCCCTGCCAAAATTTCAGCTCATTTGGACCAAGTATGAAGTGTGGGCAACTAGTTTAATGACTGCCTATTCATTTGTATAGACCCCACCAAAATGAGTGCCCTGGTCAAACCAGTCACCCAAATTGGTTCAAACTAATTTTATCAGATAGTAGATCCATAGGGATAAATTTTTGGTGTTGACCATTTTCTCTGAAAATGGCTCCAGCTATTTTTAATAATTAAAACCAATAAATGTAAAAACTGTGACAGAAATGAAATGATTCAAACTATATATTCCATAGTTTAATTATTATACAGCACGAATCTTGGCGCATAACCGACGGCATCCCATCATCGTCCCCCATGCGCCAACGGCCAGGATTAATCCTGCCTGGGCCGATTTCCAGCGGCTGCCGCCGTCGCTCCGGCCACCTCCCCGGCCTGCCACCGCCGCCGACACCTTCGTGGTGGTCGGGGCTATCTCCAGACGGCGGCTAGGCCGCCGGGAAGCACTATTCCGGCGATCCCAGCAAGCGGAAAAACCATGAAAATCCATGATTTTTGAAATCTGGATTGGGCTTAATTGAGCTCCAACCTTGGTTCTATTGATTCCTACGATCTACCCATGAGAGAAGGAGTGGAGGAGGACCTGTGGTGGCGGTTGTAGCCTGGCTGATTGCCGGATTGGCATGGTGGTGGTGGGTGGTGGTCGGCTTATTCACAAATACAAATTAGGGCTTGGCCTCTTCAGGAAACTGGTGGGAATTCATCCCTGGACCTCACTGAAGCTTTTAAAGAGAGAGAGGAGGGAGTTAGGTGGCTGAAATGGCATGTGCCATTTTTGGCCTAAGTCCATTTTGGCGGCTAGGTTGGTAGGGGGGGTGGAGCTTGCTCTAATCAGTCCACAATGGCTGCTGCACTCTCCCTTGTCCTTCTGAAATGAATGGGGAGGTTGGGGAGGGGGGAGGAGGAGCACAAAGTCCTCCTTCCTTCTTCTTCCTTCTCTTTCTCTCTCCTCCATGGGTGACTTTCTCTCTCCTAGTCACCATGACTGAATTTTTGGCTCCTACATGTCCCATGTCAGACCACAAATCCATTTGGCCACTTAAGTCAAGGTTAGCCCCAATGTAATGGGCTTGAGCTTGAGTTAGCCCATTTGGGCTAACTTGACCCAAAGTTGGACTAGGGCCCATCTAGGTTAATTTGATCCTTTAGATTTCCTTAATAGGTCCTTGGTGACCCATTAGCCTCCCCTAGGGTCAAGGTGGGGTTGGATTGGCCCTTGGAGGTCATTTAGCCCTTAACTAGGGCATTTTGACCATTTTAGGTCAAGGGTTGACTTTGGTCAAAACTAGCCCTTTTGATTGGTCCCAATGGGTCCTTGGTGACCTATTGGCCTCTCACTACGCTTATGAGGGTAGGGGTGGGGTCCATTTGGCTAAGGGACTGCAATTGACCCTTGTGTAGGCCAATTTGACCTAATTAGGGTTATAGTTGACTTTGGTCAACTTAGCCCTATTGACTACTCTCTATGGGTCCTTAGTGACCCATTGACCTCTCACTAGATCTAAGAAGGTATGGGTGGGGTCTACTGGGCTAAGGGACTGCAATTGACCCTTGTGTAGGCCAATTTGACCCAATTAGGGCTATAGTTGACTTTGGTCAACTTAGGTCCTTTGATTGCTCTTCATGGGTCCTTAGTGACCCATTGATCTCTTTCTAGGGTTATAAGGGTATGGGTGGGGTCTTGGAGTCTTGGTGAAGCCCCATGATCACTTTTATCTAAGGTTTAGAGATCTGCTATGTGTAGACCATAGTGGCCCTATCCACACCACCAGGTCCACTTGACTCATTCTTGGGCTTCCTAGGGTTTTGTCATGACAAAACCACTCTTAGGGGTCTAGTTGGAAATGGGATGTTACAAATCCCAATAAAAAAAACAAAGATTTCGTCCCCGAAATCCAGGTTAAGCCTATGGGGACTCCTATCAGGGAGCGGCAACTTGTAACATCCCATGAGGTTCAAAGATGTTTGTCAATATTAAGATCAAATTGCCCAATTGGCAAAGTCTAGACCCCATAAACAAAAGTTTGGCCCATAACCTTGAAATTTCAGTTCTACTAGTTTAAATTAGGAATGAAATTGAACATTTTGAGTGGTTGCGAGGAATACCTGACTGAAGAGTTCCGGATATCTTTGTCGCATCAAGTCCTGGGGCTCCCATGTGTGCTCCTCTCTTCCGTGATTTCTCCACAGGACCTTGACTAACGGATCCCTCTTGTGGCGTAAAACTCGTACCCCCTTGTCGTCAATCCGGACCGGTTCTAGGTGAACTGACCGATCATATGCTATCGGTCCATCTGTGGTTGTAACTTGCTGCTCTGGACGTAGTAGAGCTCTCCTAAGAGAGGATATATGGAACACGTCGTGCAGACTCGCCAGCTCCGGTGGCAGTTCCAGCCTGTATGCCATGGGACCGATCCGCTCCTGTATCCTATAAGGCCCCATGTACCTTGGGCTGAGCTTCTTCCTCTGTCCGCGTACACGAGTAACTCCATGCATGGGTCGGATCTTCAAGAACACCTGATCTCCTATCTGGAATTCCACCTGACGGTGCCGAGCGTCGTAATACTTAGCCTGCCGGCTCTGTGCTTCCAGCATTCTGTCCCGTATCAATCTTACCTGAGCCTCGGTGTCCTCGACAAACTCCGAACCCAATGCCTTAGGATCCTCGTCTTGTATCCATGACAAAGGAGTCCTGCACTTTCATCCATACAATGCCTCATAAGGAGCCATTTTAATACTGGACTGGTAGCTGTTATTATACGAGAACTCGATCAGTGGTAATAACTTCTCCCATGGTTCACCGCGATCTAATACGCAGAGTCGTAGTAAATCCTCCAAAGTCCGGTTGGTCCGTTCTGTCTGTCCATCTGTCTGGGGATGAAAAGCTGTACTGAAGGTTAGTCGAGTGCCTAAGTAAGTTTGCACTGACCTCCACTCCCTGGATGTAAATCGTCCGTCCCGGTCTGACACAATCGACTTGGGTACACCATGGTAGCGGACGAACTGCTCCACAAATTTTTGAACTAACACCCCCATCGAGTCATCCTTCCTGATTGGAATAAACCTCGCCACCTTCGTTAGTCAGTCGATGATCACCCATATCGAATCGTTCCCTGTCCTGGATCGAGGAAATCCATGTATAAAGTCCATGGCGATATCATCAAACTTCCACTCTGGTACTGGGAGTGGCTGCAATAATCCTGCGGGGTTTCTGCACTCCGCTTTTACTAATTGGCACGCCATGCAACGGGTCACGAAGTAGGTGATATCCTTCTTCATGCCGGGCCAGAACATAGTCTTCTTCAGATCTGCAGTCATCTTCGTAATCCCCGGGTGTACTGAATATCGATTGCAATGAGCCTCCATCATGATGTCCTCCCAGATCTGGCCTCCCTCTGGTATGTAGACCCGTCCTCTGAAGCATACTAAATCGTCCCTCAGTGTGTAATCTCCCACAGTGCCTGCTTCTAAGGACCGGAATATCGGCTCTAGCTGAGTATCCTGCCTCTGTCCATCCTTGACCCGTTCTCGTATGTCATCCGTGGCGATTAATGACGACAGATATTCTCGGTATAACTCAGGGTGATCCTCAGATACCAGGGATACTTGCATCTTATCAAACATCTGTATTAACTCCAAGGCCATCAACGGTGTTCCTACTCCAGCATTTGTGGTCTTTCGGCTTAATGCATCTGCTACCACATTCGCCTTTCCAGGGTGATAGTGCATCTCATACTAGTAGTCTGCTAAAAATTCCACCCATCGTCTCTGTCTAATGCTTAGCTCCTTCTGTGTGTCCACATACCTCAGATTTTTATGGTCGGAGTATATGTCGCAGTGGACACCGTACAGATAGTGATGCCAGAGTTTTAGTGCAAAAATAACCGCTCCCATCTCTAAGTCATGAACTCGGTAGTTTTGCTCGTGCTTCTTCAGCTGCCGAGAAGCATAAGCTATCACATGGTCATTCTGCATAAGTACTGCCCCCATGCCCTGGTAGGAGGCATTGGTGTAGACCTGGAATCCTTCTTTCCCTGAAGGAAGGGCAAGTATTGGAGCCGAAGTGAGTCGCCCCTTTAGCTCTTGAAAAGCCTCTTCACATCGTGGGGTCCAGATAAAGGGCACCTCCTTCCTTGTCAGAGATGTGAGTGGGAGGGCGACACGAGAGAATCCCTCTACAAATTTCCTGTAATAAACGGCAAGTCCTAGGAAACTTCGTACATCTGTGGCCGTCTTCAATTGTGGCCAGTCCCGAACCGCTTGGATCTTGGCCGGGTCCACTGCCAACCCAGCACCACTGATGATATGGCCTAGGAAGGCCACCTCCTTCAACCAAAACTGGCATTTGCTGATCTTTGCATAAAGCTTGTGCTCCCGTAGTCTCTCCAGGGTCAGCGTCAGATGCCGTGTGTGCTCCTCCTCTGTCCTTGAGTAAATGAGGATGTCATCGATAAACACAATGACAAACACATCTAAATATTCTTCGAACACCTGATTCATAAGGCTCATAAATGCTGATGGCGCATTTGTGAGCCCGATGGGCATCACTGTAAATTCATATAGCCCGTATCTGCTACTGAAAGCAGTCTTCGGAATGTACTCCTCCTGGATCCTTAGCTGGTAGTAACCAGACCTCAAATCCAATTTGGAAAATAAATGTGCACCTTCTAGCTGGTCAAACAGCTCATCTATCCTTGGCAACGGATATGTGTTTCGGACTGTCAATCGGTTTAGTGCTCGGTAGTCGATGCACAGTCTCAGAGTTCCATCCTTCTTTTTAACGAATAAGACCGGGGCTCCCCAAGGCGAAGAGCTCGGTCAGACAAATCCAGCCTCCACCAGTTCTTGGAGTTGGCTTCAAAACTCTGTCAATTCCTTCGGGGCCATCCGGTAAGGGGCCCTAGCTGCCGGCTTAGCCCCCGGCACCAGCTATATCCGGAAATCCTGCTCCCGGTGCGGGGGTAGCCCAGGCAGTTTCTCTGGGAATACGTCAGCAAAATCTCGCACCACTGGAATATCCGAGGTGGAGACCTTGGTCTCAGTCATCTCAAATATTACTTCATACACTTCTTCCCCCTGTAAGTGAGCCTTGACGGCTTGTACAGACGATAGTATGAGAGGGGGAATAGATTTAATACCTTCAATGACGAGGTAGGAATCCCCATATCTTATGGTAACTCTTTTGGACGTGCAGTCAATTTGAGCATGATTCCAGTTCAACCACGTCATCCCTAGGATCAAATCAAAGATTGGCATCTTTATGATCGTCGCTGGAGCTTCAAATATCCTTCCGACGATCTCCGCCTCTATGTTGCAGTGGGCAGAGGTGAACAACTCTGATCCGTCGGGTAGTCGTATCCTCATCATCAGACCCGTGAATCGTTCCACGCCTTCCAATCCTTCTATGAAGGCCTCCGATACAAATGAGTGCGAAGCACCCGTATCAAATAGAGTATAAGCGGGTTTGCCGCTGATGAAAACTATTCCTGGGGTTTTGGAAAAATTAAATGTCTCAGAATTCTAGCTATGGTTTTCTTTCCTAGATTGTCACTTCTATATAAAATTTAAGTTCATGAGGAATAACTTAAACCAAAATTTTCAGACGTACCAGTGATTACTTGCTCTGGGTTTCGGGGCTGAGCCAGATCCAGTGCATAAATTTGCTCCGTCTGCTGCCTACGATCTGCACCCTGGAAACAACGTCCTCGACCACGTCCTCGTCCTCCAAACTGCTGGACATGCGGGGCAACCTGTGGTGCTGGTAGAGGTGCTTCCCTCATGGGGCAGTTTCTCCGAGTATGCCCTATTTGATGGCAGTTGTAGCACTCTGGTGGGGGAAATGCCATGCCCCCGGGTCTTGGTGCCTCCCTCATCTGAAGAGGCTGAGGAGCCATTACCACCAGCTCCCTCGTCTCTCGTCTTATTTCCTGACGAGGTTGGTCTTCTGTTCTTCTTCCTTCTCTCCCATCTATGATGCGGCCCCGCCGCTGATCATTATGAGCTCCTCGGCCCTGGTCCTCTGTTGGCCTCTTTCGGCCTCGAGTTGTGTGCAAGTCAGCCTCAATCCTCTTGGCCATTTCCATGATCCGGGAGATAGGTCCATCAGAAACGAACAGAAGGGCCTCCCTCAACTCCTCTCATAGACCATTATAAAACCTTTTTGTGTAGCCCGCCTCATCTAGTTGATACGAATTTGCATAGCGAGCCAAGTGGTCGAACTCCCGATGGTACTCTACCACCGTCCAGGTACCCTGCTTCAACTGTAAGAACCATTCCTCCAACTCATCCCTGGCTGATTGTGGAACAAAATGTTCCAGGAGAGCGGTACTGAACTCTTCCCAGGAGATTTCTGTAACCTCCCTATCAGCAAATGTTGTATCCAGCAGCGTCTTCCACCACCTCTTTGCATGGGACTCTAGGCAGGAGACAACTAAGGCCACCTTCTCCTCCCAAGGACATCGTATCCCAGTCAGCATTTCGTACATAATATCTAGCCACTCCTCTGTCCGTACAACGGATTCTGTCCCCAAGTAAGATGGAGTAGAGAGTCCTCGAAAAATGCTCACCCAATTGGCCCCCGGGTTCGGCTGCGGAGCCGGAACCTGCTGAGGCCTGAAAGCATCTAGAATGGCCGTCAGCGTTTGACCCATCTCCGAGTGTAAGAATGGAGTGGGGACCGTGGGAGGTGGTGCAATAGTCGGAGTCTGCTGAACTCCGCCTTGTGGTGTTGGCTGCGCTGGGGGCTGCGTAATAGAAGACAATTATAAGAAGTCTCACCGATTTAACTAAAAGTGGACAATTTTCATGTGATTTGCCATATGGGCCCACCACTGCTTCCGCTGCTTAGTTTGTCCCCAAACTAAACTCGAGCGGGGGGGTCCCAGGGTTAGTGGACTGCTACTTTTCTGATCGAGGTTTCCTCTGATACCACTTGTAAGACCCCCATTTTTTTTTTCTTTTTCGACACTGGGGTCTTAGGCCCAGAACTGCCGCCTTGCGGTGATACCTTCGCACCCGGGAAGGTCGTCACTACAAGACGCCGATTCTGCCGGCCAAAATCGATCACCACTGTAGTATAAGAATAAAGCAAGTCCACAGAAAAATCACATATATAGAAATAAACTCCACGAAGGGAGTGTCCACAGATAGTACATATAATGAAAATCTCGAGCTTATACCCGGTACATCAAGTCCTCACTACAATTCACTCATCGCGGAAGCAAACTAATACAACTACTATAGTTTGGGACTCACTGTCCCTGCTGTCTGGACTCCAGTGCTAGACTGTCCGATCTCCAAGCGTGCCGACCTCCGGGGCTGCTCCTCCATGCTGGGCTCCGTGGTCCCCTAAATGATGTGGATCGAAAACCATTAGTCTAAAAGACTAACTCCTATCGTCCCCCACCCCTTCCCCCATGGCTCCTAAGCACCGAGCGGGGATAAGGAAAGGGAAGGAAATGAAGGTGGAAAATAGTCAAATTCCAGATGGCAGCGGAACTAAACTAACAGTGTACGCATGATAATAATTATACAAAATTAAATAAGTAACCTTAACTTATGTGGGTACACATAAGCTAAGGGATCTTTTGCAGGGCTCCTATCGTATAAAAAGTCTCATACTGATTTATACGATAGGGTGTCGGTTCTATTAGCAGGCTTATAATATTGAAAGAGAACCTTGACTTATAAGCACGCTCACACGAACTTACAGGCCAAGGGGTCGTTTTGCAAGGCCTAATGTATAGAGCGTCCCATACCGCTTATACATTAGTTGTCGGGTTTTATGCAATGGTTATGCTATGAAATACAATTATTCTATGATGTGAATATGCAAGTGCAACTCACCCACTCGACTCTGTGTACACAGACCTTTAGTTCCCCCTTTCGGAGCCGTTACCTCCCAGGATACCTCCGTAGTGGTAGACGGAAGCGGTGGGTTGGGCCTCACCCACCTCTAAACTATTAAAGCACTACCGATCAGACCTATCGTACGCCTCAACGCTTGGTGCACTAAGCAGACACATGCGTACTCTTGTCGGCTGGCGCACCGGACTTCTGTTGGCGAAGTGCTCACCACACTTGCCGAGCCAATGATAATGATGTCGGTGCATCGAACTCCCCAATATCGAAGACCCACCACCTTAAACCTTTTATGCACATGCAATAGTTATGAGTCAAACAACCAACCGAGCCGAAGCTCACCGCACAATCCCGTCCATCATAATCTACAACCGAGCCAAAGCTCCCAGACTATCCCGTCCGTCACAATCTACCACCGAGCCAAAGCTCCCCGGACTATCCCGTCCGTCATAACCGTCAACCGAGCCAAAGCTCATCGGACAATCCCGTCCGTCATAATCTACTACTGAACCAAAGCTCCCCGGACTATCCCGTCCGTCATAATCAATAACCGAGCTGAAGCTCGCCAGACTACCATACCCAATAACTACCGGGCTTATTGCCCCAGTAAACCATACTATCTCCCGGGACACTGGGGTGTGAATGTGTGAAACCCTAAGTTTACTATTTACTTTATGCCTACGACTTAGGATTTACCCCTTTCATTTACATATTACAGTAACTAGACCTAAGGAGATTTGACCTTCCACTTTATGGGGAAGACGTTCTTTCGTCGATCCCAAAACATCAGACAACATTTAGTCAAACTCATTCCTATCTTATCCAGCCCTGAGTGATGAACTCTTATGTACCTAACTTGTACTCCAGATTATTTCTGAAGAATTACTATATGCAGGCCACCAAGGTTTAATGTTATGTAAAATGGGAAGTATGTCAAGTAATCATCCATTACTCCTATAATAATTTATGGAGGTCCATTATGACCTTTATTGCCCAAATCCAGAGTTTTACAATTTTCCTATTTATCTAGGAATTTATTAAATATTTATAGTGGCCAAAGTCTCCAAGATTGAACTGAAGGTACCAAATTTTGACAAGATAAAATTCCCTTAAATTTATGTTATACTTCAATATAACAATTAACCTAATATCCAAGATTTCTTGATTTTTCAGCAAGGTTTAGGCCACTGATTCTATTTTTTTTTAAATTATCTCACCATATTTCATTAAAATAAATAAATAGGGTAATATTACTCCTAAAATTTCAAGTATACTTCCAACATGATAACAAAGGCATATAAATGCTCTGGGATAAATATCATAAGTGAATTAAGGAGTGATAAACTTCAAACAAACTATATAAACAATTTTCCAAAACTGCTAAATGCAGACCACCAAGTCAAACTTCATGTAAAATGGGAAGTATATCAAAAATTCATCCAACACCCCTATAATAATTAATGGAGGTCCATTAAGACCTTTAAGTCCTACATCCAGAGTTCCAAAATTTTCCTTATTTATTTAATAATTTATTTAATTATTTTAATGTCTAAAATTTCCAATAATGAACATGAAGTACTATTTTCAGTCAAGACATCATTCTACAAATTTTATATTTTACTCAAAATAATGTTATAACTTATCTTCCAAAATATCTAATTCTTTTCAGTAAGCTTTTATCCTTAAATCAATATTACATTTAAATCCTTGAAAATTCATTTAAGAATTATAAAATAGTATATTGCTTCCAAAAATTCAGAGAAATTTCAAGTAAGAATCTAATGGCATGTAAATGGTTTGGGCCAAATTTCATAATTTATTTATCAGTAAATGGACTTAAATAATTTATTGAATAATTCCATCATATAGCAAGCTTGTGAAGTAACTACTTCAAATAAGTGTCCAAGTATTTTTATAAAATTTATATAAGTTCATAATGATTCAAAACCTCCTCTGCCAAAATTTCATGACCTCTCAAGGGTCAGAGGTAGCATAATAATTTATTTACTAAAGTGAAGCATTTCTTGTGTTACAAATGAAGTGCTATATATAATACTCCAAAATTTCTAAATAAATAACCAAAGCTTCTTAATATCATTATGACCATCCTACCAAAATTTCATATCATTTTAAGGGGTTTAGCTAACCCATTCCTATCCCACCACATTTGTGCCCTAAACTAGGGTTAGGGTTTTAAGGGTCCTAAACATTCCAAAATACCCTAATATTTTTACCAGAGGGTTATAGTTACCAAAATACCACCCCTACAAAATTTCATAGCCATACAAGGTGTTTTGGCCATATGTCCTTCACAAGGTACAAAAGCCCTTCCTTAGGGTTTGACCTAGGATCTTGGGCCAAATCAACTCCAATGCCCCCAAGTTTTCATTGGGAGGTGTATATTGTCATGACAAACCAGTGTACCAAATTTGAACCTCTGTTGAGGTGAATTGGACACTAAAAGCCAAAATTACATTTTGGACCAAAATACCCTTCTTAGGGCAAGGCTAGGGTTTGCTTGAATCCCATTCAAATCAACTCCAAATTTAATGAAATTTTAACCAGAGGTCTATATTGACCTCGTATCCTTCCCACCAAAATTTGGATAAATTTGGACTTCATTTGACCCATAATTTAATTTACCCTAGCATAATAAACGTTTTTACAAAACTATAGGAAACTTATTCCCAAAAATTCCCATTTTTGGGCAGAGTCTAGGTATAGGGTAGGGTGACTCCTTGCCAAAATTTCAGCTCATTTGGACCAAGGATGAAGTGTGGGCAACTAGTTTAATGACTGCCTATTCATTTGTATAGACCCCACAAAATGAGTGCCTTGATCAAACCAGTCACCCAAATTAGTTTACACCAATTTTGTTAGACAGTAGATCCATAGGGCTACATTTTTGGTGTTGACCATTTTCTCTGAAAATGGCTCCAGCTATTTTTAATAATTAAAACCATTAAATGTAAAAACTGTGACAGAAATGAAAAGATTCAAACTATATATTCCATAGTTTAATTATTATACAGCACGAATCTTGGCGCATAACCGACGGCATCCCATCATCGTCCCCCACGCGCCAACGGCCAGGATTAATCCTGCCTGGGCCGATTTCCAGCGGCTGCCGCCGTCGCTCCGGCCACTTCCCAGGCCTGCCACCGCCGCCGACACCTTCGTGGTGGTCGGGGTTATCTCCAGACGGCAGCTAGGCCGCCGGGAAGCACTATTTCGGCGATCCCAGCAAGCGGAAAAACCGTGAAAATCCATGATTTTTGAAATCTGGATTGGGCTCAATTGAGCTCCAAACTTGGTTCTATTGATTCCTACGATCTACCCATGAGAAAAGGAGTGGAGGAGGACCTGTGGTGGCAGCTGTAGCCTGGCTGATCGCCGGATTGGCATGGTGGTGGCCGCTGGTGGTCGGCTTGTTCACAAATGCAAATTAGGGCTTGGCCTCTTCAGGAAACTGGTGGGAATTTATCCCTGGACCTCACTGAAGCTTTTAAAGAGGGAGAGGAGGGAGTTAGGTGGCTGAAATGGCATGTGCCATTTTTGGCCTAAGTCCATTTTGGCGGCTAGGTTGGTAGGGGGGTGGAGCTTGCTCTAATCAGTCCACAATGGCTGCTGCACTCTCCCTTGTCCTTCTGAAATGAATGGGGAGGTTGGGGAGGGGGGAGGAGGAGCACAAAGTCCTCCTTCCTTCTTCTTCCTTCTCTTTCTCTCTCCTCCATGGGTGACTTTCTCTCTCCTAGTCACCATGCCTGAATTTTTGACTCCTACATGTCCCATGTCAGCCCACAAATCCATTTGGCCACTTAAGTCAAGGTTAGCCCCAATGTAATGGGCTTGAGCTTGAGTTAGCCCATTTGGGCTAACTTGACCCAAAGTTGGACTAGGGCCCATCTAGGTTAATTTGATCCTTGAGATTTCCTTAATAGGTCCTTGGTGACCCATTAGCCTCCCCTAGGGTCAAGGTGGGGTTGGATTGGCCCTTGGAGGTCACTTGGCCCTTAACTAGGGCATTTTGACCATTTTAGGTCAAGGGTTGACTTTGGTCAAAACTAGCCCTTTTGATTGGTCTCAATGGGTCCTTGGTGACCTATTGGCCTCTCACTAGGCTTATGAGGGTAGGGGTGGGGTCCATTTGGCTAAGGGACTGCAATTGACCCTTGTGTAGGCCAATTTGACCTAATTAGGGTTATAGTTGACTTTGGTCAACTTAGCCCTATTGACTACTCTCTATGGGTCCTTAGTGACCCATTGACCTCTTACTAGGTCTAAGAAGGTATGGGTGGGGTCTACTGGGCTAAGGGACTGCAATTGACACTTGTGTAGGTCAATTTGACCAAATTAGGGCTATAGTTGACTTTGGTCAACTTAGGTCCTTTGATTGCTCTTCATGGGTCCTTAGTGACCCATTGATCTCTTTCTAGGGTTATAATGGTATGGGTGGGGTCTTGGACTCTTGGTGAAGCCCCATGATCACTTTTAACCAAGGTTTAGAGATCTGCTAAGTGCAGACCATAGTGGCCCTATCCACACCACCAGGTCCACTTGACTCTTTCTTGGGCTTCCTAGGGTTTTGTCATGACAAAACCACTCTTAGGGGTCTAGTTGGAAATGGGATGTTACACTTCAAAAGGAAGAGATGGGCCAAGACACAAGACAACTTTTAGTAGTTTATCTTTTTCAAAAAGGTTGCGGCTAGACTTCATCTTCCTCGCCATTGCTGTAAGCAAAGGCTTGAAGTCTCCCTGCAAAAAGTTAAGTTAGCTGTGTGTCTTCTTCATCGACACCAGCAAGAACAGAAGGCTTTCCTTCTGAGGGAGAAGAAGAAATAAGGGAGAAGTCTCTGCAGATCAATTTGCTTCTCAGTTCAGCAATCCCAAACCTGAAGATCTACTTCTGAAGATGAGAAGAAGGAAGAATAAAGTAGTTGAATCTGTCCTAAGAAGGAAGAGGAAGCAAAGCAGTTTTTTGCTAGTTACTTCCAACACAAGATCCTTATAGCTGAGAAGAAAGTTAGAGCTGAGATAACTCAGCTCAAGGTACTGTCACAAAGAAATTTCTCTGTGATAGATATAAATCTATTTCACTCCAGTAGGATCCAACTGGATCTGAGATGTATGGCTACTGGCCTGAGGTAGGGCAACTTGCCTGAGTTGTAGGAAAGTGCTGCTCTCTGAGTGTAGGATCCCTTATGGATCTGAGGTAGGGCTATCCTCCTAGCCTGAGTGTAGGGCTTAACATCCTGAGGTAGGTGATAAACTGATTACTGAGTTGTAGGATCTTATGGCTGAGCTGTAGGTATTCGAGGATACTAAGAGATCCCAAGGGACCTGAGGTGTAAACTATAAGACCCCCTTCCCGGAATAAAAAACACGGTACAAGGGGAGTCTTATGCCCAGAACAGCTGCCTAGCGGTATCACTAGCACTCGGGCTAGCCTGTACTACAAGACGCATATTTTGCTTCCCTTTACCAATATCAATCATGCCAACCCAACCAGAATAAAAATCAGAAGTCAAATCCACACAAAGCATGTAACAGTCCAAAAGTATAACATATAAACAAGCTACAACAAGCTTCTAGAATCAGAGTACGTAAAAACTTTGCCCAAAGGGATACATCTACGGCTGCTCTACCATGCGGGGTTTCCTCCTAAAAAGGAATATGTAGTAACTGTTACTCATAAAGACTAAGTGTTTTTCACATCCGCTGTCATAACCCGCATTTTCTCCGAATTTAGAAATTATCAGAGTATGAGAAAACACGCGTCATGATGCCACGTCAAGCAGGGGATAACTGCTGACGCTCAGGCAAAACCATCTACTAACTTTAAGAAGAATTTCATGAGTTTAATGATTAGAAAATCAGTTATATTTTAGAGGCTGTATCCCTCGGCTCGGTGGATCACCTAGTCCACAGTTAAAAACTATACTTAAGCGTTGTGGAAAATTACTTTATTCAGGTTTGACATCCTAAGAAGTGCATAAGAGCCCTAAGAGGACCACTTATCTTATGCAAGACTCTACATTTAATTTATATTATATATAGGAAAGCGATCTTTAAATGTTGTTTGGAAAATAGTAATTTACTTTTATAAAACATGCTGATTATGCAATATACTTATAATAATAATTGTAGTTTTAAAATAACAAGCAACCTATCATAAATCCTCCCCAGAGCAAGTAGACTATCTCCAAAAAATGGTAGCAGCAAAAGTAATATATCTAGTACAAAGGTAAAAACTACCAGTGAGCGACAACAACCTGACACGAACCCACTAGCACATATGTATGTCTATAAGAAAAGTGCTAAAAAACTACCTCACTAACAAAACAACAGGATCTCCAAAGCCCAAGAGACCACCTACAACATCACCGCAACCTAGCCACGAAACTGGCTACTGCTCAGAACCTGAGGCATTCAAAAGAAGAAAGAATACCTTAGCAAGCAAAACAAGGAAAAACTGCATGAAAGTGTCAACCAAGGTGGGGAGGTAAATTAAAGAGGAAAACACACAGCAGTAAAAGTCACAACTTCCCAAAGCAAGACAACAAGAAATGCACTACGTGCGAGGAAACAGCATCAACCCTTCCCAGAAACTACATCCTGCAGGGTCTACTAGGTTACCAAGAGCCCAAAGTGCTGCAATCTACCAAGGAAGAAACTTCTAACACCCTAAGCTGTGGGAGATTGTAGTAGCAAAACAAACATCATGGATCCAGGTTTGAGGCAAACTCATTCCGCCAACCACCATTTCTATGACAACAAGCTCAAGGGTCTACATGTGAACGCACAAGGGACCTTCCACCCCCTTGCCCAGCCCGTACCTGGAGCAAGATAGAAGACTAAGGGTGGCCTTGGCTAAATTACACAAAACCTCCCTCATGAAGAGATACAAACCACCACTACTAATCACGATCCACGATTCGGCCTTTAGGAAAGAAAAATATGGCCGACAAGGAAACTCAAAATATAAACAAGAAATTCTCTCAGGAACGAAAATCGAGGTAGAGGAAAAAGTGTTGAAATGACCCAACACGACTTGGCGTTGAGTGGGACCCACTCAACGCCTACCAAGACCTTAGCGTTGAGTGAGCTAGCCTCACACAATGCTAGAACAAGCATGGCTTTTAGTGAGGTTCACTCACTCAATGCCCTCCAGAAGAACAACAGCGGCGTTGAGTGAGCTAGCCTCACTCAACGCCAAAACAGCTATGGCGTTGAGTGAGGTACACTCACTCAACGCCCTGGTACATAACCTCAATCAGAGAAAGTGGCGTTGAGTGAGCTAGCCTCACTCAACGCCAAAATAGCAATGGCGTTGAGTGAAGCTCACTCACTCAACGCCCTTACACTTAGCCGTAAAAGGAAACTGCGGCGTTGAGTGAGTCCACCTCACTCAATGCCAAAACTGCAATGGCGTTGAGTGAGGTCGACTCACTCAACGCCCTCGCACTTAGCCGCAACAAGGCAAATCTGCAGCGTTGAGTGAGTCCACCTCACTCAATGCTAAAATAGCAAAGGCATTGAGTGAGGTCGTCTCACTCAATGCCAGAAGTTCTGGCTGCAAAGAAGGGTTGTGGCGTTGAGTGAGTCTACCTCACTCAACGCCAAAGCAGAAATGGCGTTGAGTGAGGTTCACCCACTCAACGCCAGAGGACTTGGCCGCAAACTTGCCTTCGGCGTTGAGTGAAGTCACCTCACTAAACGCCAAACCAGCAATGGCGTTGAGTGAGGTCAACTCACTCAAATCCAAAGTTCTTAGCCTCAGAAAAGGCTATTGCGTTGAGTGAGCACACCTCACTCAACGCCAAAGTACTTGGCTGCACAGAAGTGACGGCGTTGAGTGAGTTCACCTCACTAAATGCCAAAACCAAAATGGCGTTGAGTGAGCTCGACTCACTCAATGCCAAAACACTTAGCTTCTCAGGAAAACCGCGGTGTTGAGTGAGCTTGACTCACTCAACGCCAAAATGGAAATGGCATTGAGTGAGTTCGACTGACTCAATGCCAAAGTACTTAGCCGCTAGCAGGGGCTGTGGCGTTGAGTGAGTCCACCTCACTCAATGCCCTAGTACTTAGAAATATTCTGACTTGCTACAGCTGCGGCGTTGAGTGTATGCACCACACTCAACACCAAACCCGCAAAGTCTTTGAGTGTATGCACCACACTCAACGCCGGCCAGACAGAATTCAAAAAAAAACTCATACCAACAACACAGCAGGCACCCCCTTCTCTCACACTCTCTCGGCTTCACCCGCAAGCCACCAACCAGACAGCAATCTGGAATAAAACTGATGGCATTACACCGGCGGGTTGAGCACAAACAGCGGAAAGAGGGGGGCTCAATTGGAGAATCTAAACCCTAATTTTTCAGCAAGATGAAGAACATGCTTTGCTTCTACCCTAGGGCAAACCGGAATTTTCAAAAATTACAAGAGAATAAAAGAATGGTAAGGGCAAGAACACAACTTGCCTCAATTTTCGGCGAAGCTTGGTCGGCTTTCCCTCCTCTTCACTCTGCAATAGAAGGAGCAGCACCTAAAAGCCCTAACAAGCAAACCCACACTTTAATAGCGGAAACCACAAGAACCGGAAATCCCAAATCTCCTAAAACTCCACGAAAATCGAATTTCTTACCGTCGAAACGTAGATATGAGCGAGAACAAGACAACGCCTCTTTCGTAATCGAAATACGTCAATGAACACTCCCGGAATCACCGTCCGAAAGCTAGGGCAGCCCGTCGTTCCGCCTCTGATTTCCGCGAAACAGGAACAACAGTTTTCTTTTGGTCTTGGGAAGAAGGAGGAAGGAAAAGTGGGCCCGCCACTTCTTAATAAGGCTTTTATAACTGCTTAGCCATGTCGGTTCAGCCTAACTGCAGCCCAGCCGCCGGTTCACACAGCTAAAAAATCAAATATCTAATTTGGTTTTACTAATAGCAAACCCAAAACGACGCGAAAACCGAACTACCTCGGAATTCGACGAAATTCGCACCGTTGCTAAATACCCACGCTATGAACAAACCGGCGAAGTCAAAATTAACTTTTGACGAACAAAACTCGAGTTTTAACCTCCTAAATCCAAAACACAAGCATCCCCCAAGAGGCCACACCGGGTCACCCAAAACGACTCGGCTTGTTAGGGAGACCTTGCCCATAGGCAACAAAATAGGGCACTCAGTTCTAAGGAGCTAAACCACACTCCACAAATTGCACAAGCCACAAAGACGCGTCACTGTAACGGCGAACGAGAATTAAAATAGTCGCAGAAAAATCAGGTGCGTTACAGTCACTCCCCCTAAAAGATAGTTTCGTCCTGAAACTTTATGCACAACACTCCTACTAAAGAAGAAAAAGTAACAAATAGGAGTTACAAGAAGGAAAACATACCGTTAAAAATCAGTGAAACAGGTGAGGGTAAGCTTTCCTCATGGCCGACTCTAGCTCCCAAGTCGCTCTCTCCAAATCCTGATTCCTCCAAAGAACTTTCACCATCAGAATCGACTTCCTTCGCAGCACCCGTTCCTGAGTATCCAAAATACTGACCGGCACTTCAATAAAAGAGAGGTTTGGCTCCAACTGGGGCACAACGTCCAAGACTTGCCCACTACTGCGCACACTCTTCTGCAATTGACTAACATGGAAAACATTATGAACACCTAGGAAGTTTGTTGGAAAATCCAACCTGTAAGCTGACACGCCAATCCGCTCCAAAATCTTAAACGGGCCCACATGCCTCGGGTCCAATTTCCGATTCTTACCAAACCTCTTTACACCCACCATCGGGGAAACCTTAAGAAATACAAGGTCCCCTATAGAAAACTCCAAGACAAACCCACACCGATTGGCGTTCTTCTCGTACCTCTCCATAGCTATTCGAAGCTTCTCTCGAATAAGCTTCACAGCGACTTCCATTTTCTCAAGCGCATCAGGACCCAACAAAGGCCTCTCACCAGCCTCAGCCCAAAACAACGGAGTTCTGCAGTGCCTCCCATACAAGGCTTCAAAAGGAGCCATCTGCAAGCTTTCCTGATAACTGTTGTTGTATGCAAATTCCATAAGTCGCAGCCGCTCATCCCACGCTCCACTGTAGTCTAAAATGTAGCATTGGATCATATCCTCAACTATCTGGTTCACCCGCTCCGTCTGCCCATTTGTCTGTGGGTGATAAGCAGTAGAATACCTCAGATCCATACTCAAACCCTCCTACAGACTCTGCAAAAAACAAGAAGTAAACCGGGAGTCTCGATCAGAAATGATACTCACAGGAACACCATGCAGTCAGATGACTTCAATCAAGTACAACTCCGCTATCTTCTTCATTGGGTAATCAATCTTATATGGCACGAAGTGAGCACACTTCGTCAGTCTATCCACTATGACCCAGACAGAATCAAATACCGTCGGGGATCGCGGTAAACCAGTGATGAAATCCATAGATATACTTTCCCACTTCCAAGTCGGGATCTCTAACGAAGTCAACTAGCCACCAGGCCTTCCATGATTGGCCATCACATGCTTGCAAGTGCGGCACTCCGCAACAAAATGTGCAATATCGCCTTTCATTCCATACCACCAGGAAATTTGCTTTAGGTCACGATACATCTTCGTAGATCCTGGATGGTAGGCAATGCTGGATCTATGAGCCTCTCTGCAAATCATACCTCTAATGTCCCCAACAGCGGGTATGCAAAATCTGTCGCGGTACTTCAAAGTACCCGCATCATCGATAGCAAAGTCTGGCAACTCCCCCTTCTCGGACCTGGTGAATAAGTGTAGAAGATCCGGATCGTCCTTCTGGTGCAGTCTGGTCAAAAAAATCTAGGACGGCTCTGCCAGTGATAAACTACTCTTCAAGCCGCAGCATCCCACTGATATATCCATAAGGAGAAACTCCTCCACTAAACGATCGGCGGTAAGATTAAAGATCTTTCTTGTCTTACGGCTCACGGCGCCGGCCACCACATTGGCCTTGCCTGGATGATACTGGATCTCTACGTCATAATCGGCAACATACTCTAGCCACAGCCGCTGGCGCAGATTCAACTCCTTCTACGTGAACACGTACTTCAGGCTCTTATGGTCGGTGAAGATTTTGCACTGATCCCCATAATGTAGGTGTCTCCACAACTTCAATGCATAAATAACTGATGCGAACTCGAGGTCATGCGTAGGATAATTCTTCTCATGAGTCTAAAGTTACCTTGACCCATAGACAATCACCTTTCCAACCTGCATTAACACACAACCAGAACCTACATGCGAAGCATCCACGTAAACATGATAATCCACCCCTTCAGTAGGCAGGGTCAGAACGGGAGCAGTGCACAATCTCCTCTTTAACTCCAGGAAGGCTTCTTCGCACTTCTCTCTCAAAACAAAACCCACGTTCTTCTGAGTCACCTTGGTCAAAGGTGTAGCTAGGGAAGAGAAACCCTCCACGAACCTCCTGTAGTAGCCAGCCAACCCTAGGAAACTCTTGATCTCATTAGGCATATTCGGCCTACTCCAATCCATCACCGCTGCGACCTTTTCTGTGTCGACCGAGATCCCATCCTTGTTCACCATTTTGCCTAGAAATGAAACCTGAGGCAACCAAAATTCGCACTTTCTCAGCTTGGCGAATAACTTGTGGTTCCTCAACTCTGATAGAACCAAGCGTAGATGCTGCTCACGCTCCTCAGCACTACGAGAATAAACCAACACATCATCGATGAAGACCACCACGAACTTGTCTAGGAAATCCTTGAACACCCGGTTCATCATATCCATGAGAGCTGATGGTGCGTTTGTCAAACCAAACGACATCAACAAGAACTCAAAATGTCCATGCCTCGATCTAAATACAGTCTGTGGAATATCTTCCTCACGGATTTTGAGCTGATGATAGCCTGAGCGAAGATCGATCTAGGAGAACACCATGCTACCACGCAACTGGTCAAATAAGTCATCGCTCCTCAGCAGAGGGTACCTGTTCTTAATTGTGACTTTGTTCAACTCCCTATAGTTGATGCAAAGCCGCATTGACCCATCTTTCTTCTTCACAAACACCACAGGAGCACCCCAAGGTGACGAACTCTGCCTGATAAATCCCTTGGCCAACAGCTCATCCAACTATACTCGCAACTCCTCTAACTCACGAGGGGCCATCCGGTATGACGCCTTAGCAATAGGATGTGTACCCGGCTCCAAATCAATCAAAAACTCCACATCCCGCTCAAGAGGAAGACCAGGAAGATCATCCGGAAAAACATCGGCGAAACCACGAACAACTTGAATCTCCCCCAAGCGCGGTACACTAATAGCGGTCCCAACCATCGAGACCAAACAAGAAAAACAATCCGAAAGAAACAGCTTCTGAGCACATATCGCAGAGATGACAGGAGAATCTTGGCATAGATCAGAATACACGCTTCCGGGCTGACCGTCGTCCCTGATGAAGTCCAAGTGCTTCCCTTTGCACTGAATGACTGCATCATACCAAGACAGCCAGTCCATGCAAAAAATAACATCGAAGTCCTCCAGATCAATCATCTTCAGGTCTTCCTTCGCAAGGAAGTCCCCCAACAAAACAGGGCAATTTAACATGCCCAAATCTGACAGCACAGATTCACCATAGGGGAACTTGACATGGAAGGTATCCCGAACTCGATCTAAAGTCAACCGATGTCGATCCACAAAGGCTCTAGCCACAAATGAGTGGGTAGCGCCGGAGTCAAACAGAACACGCGCCCAATGGTTCTTCACCTTAAATTTCCCTATAGGAGCATATAAAACTATGGAACTACCACAAAAATACTACAAACATTCTAGCAAAACAAGAACAAAACCTTCAGGCTGGAAAGACAACTAACCTGAGATGACCTGAGTCGATGCTTGAGCCTCCTCGGAAGAGATCACGTTCAGCTTTCCCTTTCCCTTGTCCACACGCTAAGGTGGAGGTAATGCCTGTAGAGGAACTTCATGAAGAACAGGCTGACCTAAGGACACCTAGACTTGATGTGTCCCTTCTTCCCATACTGAAAGCAGACTTTATCCTTGGACCAGCACAAGGCAGCATCATGCCCGGGTCGCTTGCAAACAGAACAGGAGACATCTCTCCTAGGGGCACCCTGAATCGCGTGAACCTGCTCCTTCCTCTTAGCTTCTTCCTTCTTGAAACATCTCTCGACAGGGTGGCCTGATTGGCCACAGAAGCTGCACACCACTTTGCTCTTCTTTCCCGGAACCGCACCGGGTACCTAAGGTTTCTTCTCCTCCACAGACTTCCTCTTATCCTTCCTCATTTGCTGGCCTCTGCTCTTCACGGTCTCAATAGCCTCCACCTTCATAGTAGCCTCCACTACTCCTACAAAAGTCTCTGACCCATAAGCACTAGTCAACTGTTGCACCTTACTCCTCAAACCACCGAGAAATTGCTTAACTCGATCAGCCTCAATGCTGACCATTCCAGGGGCAAAATGGCTCAACTTGCTTAACTCTATCTCATACTCACTGATGATACGTTTTGTAGCCTAAACTATTAGAGTACCTTTAGGTTTTAATACATAAACCATGTCTTGTATTTTCATTTTTTGACCTCTTTTTGTATATAATTTCATCACTAACATGTTTCTTTTTGTTTTTCAGGTTTTTGCCAGATTTTGCTGTGACACGCCCCCTGATCACGCCCTCCTCGGGCGTGTACCAAGGGCGTGTAACCCAGTGGAATGAAGCCGTCGGTCCGAAGTCAATCTCCACCAGAAACTAGCTGTCACGCCCACTGACACGCCCCATGACACGCCCTACGTGGGCGTGTCTGACAGGCGTAACCCGCCAAGTCCTGAGAAGTCAGTACCGAGCTCATTTTCAAAGCGCCGAATCCGACACGCCCATATGTCACGCCCTCCAGGGGCGTGTTCGATGGGCGTGTAACTCAACAATCGCGCCAAAATTAAATGCCAACGCTCCAGATGTTGCACCGAATCAGACACGCCCTATGGTCACGCCCTCCATGGGCGTGTCATAGGGCGTGACCCAGCCCGAAAAAAAGTCTATAAATAGGGATCATCTTCTAGTGTTTGGAAGCCCGGGATTGGGAGAGAAAAGGAGTGCTGTGCTGCTATTTATTGTTTAAGTTTTCTCTTTACAAGCTTTTTAATTAGTTACTTTTCATGAAATTGCTTATAGCCTTTCTGTATTATTCTCTTATCATATTCATAGTATTTGTTGAAGCTTTCTTAATAGTACATGTATGCCCGCCTTCTGACGCACCACTAAGAAATAAAATAGTTTGTCTTTCTCTTTCAATTCTGCTCGCTGTTATCTTTCAAAGTCTAAATATCATTTTCTTCCTCTATACCATGAGTAACTAATCCTCCTTGTACTCGATCTTGATGATCTGAGGTTCGAGCGATTATGTTATGATGCCTTGAGATTTACCTTTTCTTTTTAGAATCATCACCTTGGATTACCCTTGATTTATCTCAGGCAGAAGATATATCATCGATATATATATTTTTGCCTCTGCTTTCATTCTGGGTTAGCCGAGAGGCCAATAGAACGAAGTGAGCATTCAAGAGTAAAGGGAGTTGTACGCACCCCTCGAGAGAGGCAGACGTCCAAATCTCCTGGATTGGAGTAAAATCCAATAGTGGGATTCACCGCGTAAAGCGAGTTTTAGGCCTCCGATTTAGACGAAAGTCAGTCGGACCTTCCTAAACTCAGTTGGGCACGACTTCGAGAGAAGCGTGTTTAAAATTCAGGAATCTCCACGGTCAAGGCCTTTCATTCTATTAAGTCTAGGTTTATTGTTATCGCATTTCGTAGCTAACTCTTGCCGAAGTGATTCTTGATCGAGTACTCTTCGATTTCATAGTTTCAGTCCTTTATTGCAATTAGTTTCTCAACGCAGTTTTCTTTTCGATAAAATAATAGTCTTCGTGTGAGTAAGTTTATTCAACAGTTCCCGGATTTCAATACGACACTTTTTTCCCCTTGCTACAGTTCGATAGGTATACTTGCCTCATTGGATTGCTAGTTCGGCTGCTTTATTTTCTTCGAAGCCCCGTTTTGCACAACAAGTTTTTGGCGCCGTTGCCGGGGAATCAACTCTTGTTGATATATTGAAAACACAAATCTATTACTTTTATCTTCCTTATTGCAAACCAAAAAAAAAATATCGCTTTAAAAAAAATATATAATAATAATAATAAATATAATTATTTTCAATAGAAACCCACATCACAAGTTTCCTACACCAACAAAATCCTCTCAAAAAGGGCAATGCGGTTTTAAGTGCCGCTATCTTGTCTACTACCTTGCGAACCCTTCATCGGGTAGTCCTTGGGAAGTTTGGGAACTAAAACATCTAAAAATCTAATCATTTTTTTAAAAAAACAAAAAAAAATCAGCCAATACTTCTCTCTTTCTTCTTCCAGTGCATGACCCGGGGAAGTCCGTCAGTTATTTTGGACTTGGACTACGAAATTGAGCGTACTCTTCGGAGAAGATCGCGATTTCAAGGTCCTACTATCCAAGTGCCGGTTGAGGACTCCGAGTCATTTGCTACCTTAAGGATGGAAGAACCCATTGTGGATGAAGCCTTGCAAAGGACTATGTCCTATTATGCAAGACCAAACCTTGAGGGGACAGAATCTAGTATAGTCCGCCCTGCTATAGCAAATAACAACTTCGAATTAAAGCCTAGCATAATTCAAATGGTGCAGCAGTATGTGCAATTTGACGGACTTCAAGATGAAGATCCGAACTCACATATAGCTAGCTTTCTTGAAATTTGCGACACCTTCAAGATAAATGGTGTCACAAATGATGCAATCAGGCTGAGACTCTTCCCGTTCTCTCTTAGAACTAAAGCTAAGCAGTGGCTTAACACCCTTCCAAAGAATAGCATAACCACCTGGAATGAATTAACTGAAAAATTTTTGGCGAAGTATTTTCCGCCAGCTAAAACTGCAAAACTTAGGAATGACATCTCTGCCTTTGGACAAATAGATACTGAAACCCTATATGAAACCTGGGAGAGATTTGAAGAATTATTAAGGCGATGCCCACATCACGCTCTGCCTGTATGGTTACAAGTGCAGACGTTTTATAACGGGCTAAATCAAAGCACAAAGCAAATGATAGACGCAGCTTCTGGCGGTACTTTAAATCATAAGACCCCGGAAGCCGCTCTTGAGATTTTCGAGGACATGGCCATGAACACTTATCAGTGGAATGTGCTTAGGTCCCGGCCTAACAAGCCTGCAGGTATCTACGAAGTGGACAACGTCTCACAACTCGCTCTGCAAGTAGAAATCCTAAGCAAAAAGATAACAGAGATGACTGCTGCCTCCGCCCCTCAGGTATGGGAATCTGCAACTCCCCCTCCCTCCGAACAATTGGACTATGTTAATAATATGCCTAGAAACGCGTTTAATAATTTTTCTGCTACAAATTTTCATTCTCCAGGTTTTAATTTTCCAAATAGTTATAACCCTGCTTTAAGAAATCATCCGAACTTTTCATGGAGTAATCCATCGAATGCAATGCGCCCACCACCGCAAAATGATTTTTCTGCACCACCGCCACCACCACCTCTTCAAAATTTTCCAAAACCTCCAAGCTTGGAGGAATTACTTTCCAAATATATCACCACAAATGACGCTACGATAAGAACCCTAACCGGATCCGTAAAAAATCTTGAAAATCAAGTAGGACAACTCGCAAAAATTATTTCTGAGCGACCCGCCGGGTCTCTTCCTGCCAATACCGAGCCCAACCCAAGAGAGCAAGCGAAAGCTATGACTCTTCGGAGTGGGAAGCAAAGTTCTGGCATGGTTTGCACAGAGCCCGAGGCAAGCTCCACCCCCATTTCAAAAAATCCAATTTCTTCCACGCCCTTTGCCAAAGAAGTTATCATCCCACTTTCCGCATTAGAAAAAGATCTCACTCCACCACCCACCTTTAAAAATGATCCAACCCCGCCTTACCCTTCCGAACTAAATAAACAACGTCAGGACGATCAATATTCTCGCTTCCTAGAAATCTTCAAGCAAATTCATATAAATCTGCCATTCCACGAAGCTATTTCGCAGATACCGAAATACGCAAAGTATCTTAAAGATCTTCTCACCAACAAGAAGAAACTAGAAAACCTTTCGCATGTCACGCTAAATGCTGAGTGCTCCGCTGTGTTAACAAACGACCTGCCGAAGAAAATCAGTGACCCGGGTAGCTTTTCTATCTCGTGTGTCTTCGGCGACCTTGTTGTTAAACATGCGTTAGCCGACCTAGGCGCTAGTATAAACCTGATGCCCCTCTCATTGTTTAAAAAGTTAGGAATCGGTAGCCTAAATCCCATGCGTATGAGTATCCAGCTAGCTGACCGCTCAGTCAAGTACCTGTTAGGAATAGTGGAGGACGTTCTAGTAAAAGTTGACAAGTTCATCTTCCCGGTGGACTTTGTCATTCTGGACATCGAAGAAGACGTCGAGGTTCCCCTGATCCTTGGCCGACCCTTCCTTGCCACCTCCAGAGCCATCCTTGATGTAAGCAATGGTAAGCTCTTCCTTCGAGTAGGCGACGATGAGGTCACTTTTTCTATCACACCTTCCATGAAGAACACTCTGGCAAATGATGACTCATGTTTTTTCGTCGATGCCGTAAGTGATAAATCCCCCTACTACCTCTCCGACTTCGAAAAAGAATTTTCTGATTTTTGTCTTTCTTCTTCTCTTCCCCCTGAATCGCTGCAAGGAAGCGATGAATCTTCTGATTGCCGTCCTGACTTCGAAAAAGAATTTTCTAATTTTTGTTCTTCTTCTTTTCATCCAACTGAATCACTGCAAGAAGCTGTATTAGCTGCTAGCCCCACCCCTTATTATGTTCCATATAAAAAATTTTATGAAGATATTATTTTTGAAAAAGAAAGAATTTCTAAATCCTCGTATGAAGAACCCCCTACCCTAGAACTCAAAAAACTTCCTGAACACCTTACATATGCTTTCCTTGAAAAAGAATCCAAGTTACCAGTTATCGTTTCGGCCTACCTCACGGATACGCAAAATGACAAACTTCTTCTAGTTCTACGTAAGCATCGCCGAGCTATTGCTTGGCAAATTTCTGATATCAAGGGCATAAGCCCATCCTTCTGTACCCATAAAATTCTAATGGAAGATAATTCATATAACTCTATTCAACCTCAACGCCGTATAAACCCGAATATGAAAGAAGTAGTTAAGGGCGAGGTTATGAAATTACTAGACGCAAGAATTATCTACCCTATATCGGATAGTAAGTGGGTTAGCCCCGTTCAGGTAGTACCTAAGAAGGGAGGGATAATAGTGGTTAGTAATGAAAATAATGAATTAATCCCGACACGAACGGTGACGGGTTGGCGTATGTGTATAGATTATCGTAAGTTGAACGATGCCACCCGAAAGGATCACTTCCCTCTACCGTTTATCGACCAGATTTTAGAACGTTTGTCCGGTCATAGCTTTTACTGTTTTCTCGATGGACTCTCGAGGTACTTCCAAATACCTATCTCTCCCGAGGACCAAGAGAAAACTATGTTTACTTGTCCCTTCGGCACCTTCGCCTACCGAAGAATGCCGTTTGGATTGTGCAATGCGCCAGCTACATTCCAGCGATGTATGCTCGCTATATTCGACAAGTACCTCGAAAGCATTATGGAGGTTTTTATGGACGACTTCTCCGTGTTCGCCGATTCATTTGATGGATGTTTAGAAAACCTCGCGAAAGTCCTGAAGCGATGCGAAGAAACTAACCTTGCCCTAAATTGGGAAAAATGCCATTTTATGGTAAGGGAAGGCTTAGTTTTGGGTCATAAAATTTCTGAGAAAGGTATTGAGGTAGACGTTGCTAAGATAGAGGTTATCGAGAAGCTGCCGCCGCCTACAAACATAAAAGCCATAAGAAGTTTCCTAGGCCACGCAGGTTTCTACCGCCGCTTCATAAAGGACTTCTCCAAGATAACTAAGCCCCTCACCCATCTGCTAGAAAAAGACGCTCCATTTATTTTTAATGACTCCTGCCTTTCTGCCTTTAAACTAATTAAAGAAAAGTTAATTAATGCTCCAATTATGATAGCTCCGGTATGGGATCTTCCTTTCGAAACAATGTGTGATGCGAGTAGTTTTGCGGTGGGAGCCGTTTTAGGCCAACGCATATCTAACAACTTCCACCCTATCGATTACGCTAGTAAGACGCTAACATCCGCTCAGGAAAATTACACCACTACAGAGAAAGAACTCTTAGCTGTCGTCTTCGCATTTGATAAATTCCGCCCCTACATTACACTTTCAAAAATTATTGTTTTTACAGACCACTCAGCCCTAAAGTACCTTCTTACCAAAACAGATGCCAAACCGCGGTTGATTCGCTGGGTTTTACTCCTCCAGGAGTTTGACTTAGAAATCCGTGATAAGCGGGGAGCCGAGAACTTGGCTGCTGACCATCTATCCAGATTAGATAACCCCTTTATAGAAAAATTTAATGAAAACTCTTTTAATGATTATTTTCCTGATGAGAGGCTGTTGTCAATTCACTCATCTACTTCTCCTTGGTTCGCACACATTGCAAACTATTTAGTAGCCCGGGTGCTCCCAAACGAGTTCTCCTCGCAACAAAAGAAGAAATTCTTTTCTGAGCTGAAGAACTACTTTTGGGAAGACCCGCATCTTTTCAGAATCTGTGCGGATCAAGTGATCAGGAGATGTGTTTCCCATGATGAAGGAATCGATATTTTAAAACATTTGCATGAAGGTCCGACAGGTGGGCACTATCAAGCTGTTCGCACCGCTCACAAGGTGCTCTGGGCGGGTTTTTACTAGCCTAGCCTATTTAAAGACGCACAAGCCTTTGTGAGCAGGTGTGATAGTTGCCAACGGTCGGGCAACATTTCTAATAAAAATGAAATGCCGCAAAATTATTTCTTAGAATACGAAATTTTCGACCTCTGGGGAATTGATTTTGTCGGCCCTCTTCCTTCCAGCTTCGGAAACAAATATATTTTAGTTGCCGTTGATTATGTTTCACGATGGGCTGAGGCCCAAGCTCTTCCCACGAACGACTCCCGAGTTGTTGTTATGTTTCTAAAAAAATTATTTTCTCGATTCGGTATGCCACGTGCAATCGTTAGCGATCGGGGCTCCCATTTCTATAACGCGCAATTTTCAAAAATTCTTACCAAATACGGCGTTACGCATAAGCTCTCAACTGCCTACCACCCCCAAAATAACGGGCAAGTCGAAGTCGTTAATAGAGAAATAAAAAGAATATTAGAAAAAACTGTTTCAACTTCTAGAAAAGACTGGTCGACTAAACTTGATGATGCACTATGGGCCTACCGAACAACGTACAAAACCTCCCTCGGATGTACGCCGTATCGTTTGGTCTATGGAAAATCGTGCCATCTGCCCGTTGAGTTACAGCATCGCGCTTTTTGGGCCTTAAAACTTTTAAACTTCGACCCCCACTCAGTCGGTGACCTCCATAAATATCAATTAAATGAACTTGATGAGTGGCGCTCTTATGCATATGAAAATAATAAACTTTATAAAGAACGGACGAAGCGTTTACACGATAAACACTTGAGGCATCCGAAGGCCTTTAAGCCAGGCGACCAAGTCCTTCTGTACAACTCTCGTTTACGTTTATTTCCTGGAAAATTAAAATCACGATGGTCTGGTCCACTTTTTGTTTTGGAAGTTTTTCCTTATGGTACTGTTTTAATTTCACACCCTAATAAGGGAAATTTCAAAGTCAATGGTCAGCGCCTTAAACTTTATTTTTCTGGTGATGATGTCCGTCATAACACTATTAAGTATCTGCTGCACGAACTCTAATTTCGAACATTTATTCTTTTTTTTTTCAAAACAATTTCTGGACAATAAAATTCAGGGCAATATTCTTTTGTTGGGTCGAGCTCAACGACCCTTATAAACAAAGGGCGCTCTTGGGAGGCAACCCAAGATATCCTTTTTTTTCTGTTTCCTTTATTTTATAATTTTTACCCCGAACTGCATCGACAAGCTGAAGCTCCTGCAAACGCCTGCTCCAATGTGTTGATTCCATCATACTGTCCAAAGAAGATATTTGCGGGAGCAACATCACTCGAGTTCCGCAATATACAAATCCGGGGAAGTACCTGTTTTTTCAATTCTGTTCTTCAGTATTGTACTTTACTTTTCTCTCCTTCTCCAATCCCCTTCTTTTTACATTGAGGACAATGTCCATTTTAAGCTTGGGGGAGAACTCCGTCCTATTTATTTGCTAAGGACTTCCTCCTTTCGAGTTTATGTTCTGCTTTTTGTGCATCTCTTTTTCAAAAATCCAATAGTTTAGGCATTTCCTTGGTATTTCAAAAGTACCCTTACTTTTGTTTTGTTTTTCTCAAAATCTTATATAAAGCAATTAGCTATTTATAAAATTTCTAATCCTTCTTTTTAATTATGTTTCACAAGTAAAATGTTGGCCATGCTGTGTTTCTAATTCACAGTAGCATGCTAAAGTGAAACGTTTTTTTTCTAAAAAATTGTTTTTTTTTTGAGGTTTTCTTTATTTATTTTCTTTACTTTTTTTATAAATTCATCATCCACTATTTCTCTTCTTTTCTTTTTAAATAATTTTTGCAAAGCCAACTTCTGATTAACATAGTAGATATGAACAACCTAAGACTCATATTATCCTAAGAATTAAACTAAGTTCATTAGTCTATATTAAAATTTAGGACCTACTTTTTGAACTTTTTCAAAACTAATGCTTTAGGAAAATTCTAGGTGCATGAAAATGATATAGGCCTTTTTTATGCTCGTTTGAACCTTCTTGCCAACCCTTAAATTATCTCCCTAGTTAGCCTCTTTTGAGCCTTTTTCCGATTTCAATTGAAAGCTCCACATTTCGTTTTTACCAAAGCCAAAGTTCTCCAACCCTTCTGATCACGCTAAAATTTTGAGCTTCATAAATTTCATATTGTGATAAGTTTATTTTAGAATTTGTGGAAAGCCTTTTTGAAAAAAAAGAGATGCTCAGAAGAAATGTTTACGGTTGGTTGGCCAATTCAATATATATATAAAATGATGGCCTTTTTGAAAAAAAAAACACAAAAACACGGAATATAAAGAGGGAGAAGCTAACATTCCATTTATTTTGAAGCTCTTCATTTTGGTTTAGCAAAATTTTAAGCCTTCATGTTTATCTTTGGATTCCATTCCTAATTTTATGCCTAAACCAAACATTTTTGTCCTATAAAGTCCTGCTGATTCATGCCCCTAGATTTTCTTCGGAGCTAAGCAAGAAAAATAGTAGACTAGTAAAGTCTTGATTTGAAATATAGATTATTGTTCTTGTTTAATTTTGGTATAAAATGGCTCTTAAGATCAACTAACATTTCAATTTGTTTTTCATTTTGTGGCTTTGTTTGAATTGTTTAAAGAATTCTGTTAAAATTTTGGATGATTTATTTTTGTTAAGTAAAGTTTATAAAAAATTAAACCATGATTAAATAAATTATTTTAGGTTTACGTTTCGCCTTCTCCCTACTTAGAATTTCACATAGTACTTGTGATAACATAATTAGAACTTCTGATTAGTCACTTTCATGATAATCTTGTTTTTATATATTTGCTTGGGGACAAGCAAAACTTAAGCTTGGGGGAATTTGATGATATGTTTTGTAGCCTAAACTATTAGAGTACCTTTAGGTTTTAATACATAAACCGTGTCTTGTATTTTCATTTTTTGACCTCTTTTTGTATATAATTTCATCACTAACATGTTTCTTTTTGTTTTTCAGGTTTTTGCCAGATTTTGCTATGACACGCCCCCTGATCACGCCCTCCTCGGGCGTGTACCAAGGGCGCGTAACCCAGTGGAATGAAGCCGCCGGTCCGAAGTCAATCTCCACCAGAAACTAGCTGTCACGCCCACTGACACGCCCCATGACACGCCCTACGTGGGCGTGTCTGACAGGCGTGACCCGCCAAGTCCCGAGAAGTCAGTACCGAGCTCATTTTCAAAGCGCCGAATCCGACACGCCCATATGTCACGCCCTCCAGGGGCGTGTTCGATGGGCGTGTAACTCAACAACCGCGCCAAAATTAAATGCCAATGCTCCAGATGTTGCACCGAATCAGACACGCCCTATGGTCACGCCCTCCATGGGCGTGTCATAGGGCGTGACCCAGCCCGAAAAAAGTCTATAAATAGGGATCATCTTCTAGTGTTTGGAAGCCCGGGATTGGGAGAGAAAAGGAGTGCTGTGCTGCTATTTAGTGTTTAAGTTTTCTCTTTACAAGCTTTTTAATTAGTTACTTTTCATGAAATTGCTTATAGCCTTTCTGTATTATTCTCTTATCATATTCATAGTATTTGTTGAAGCTTTCTTAATAGTACATGTATGCCCGCCTTCTGACGCACCACTAAGAAATAAAATAGTTTGTCTTTCTCTTTCAATTCTGCTCGCTGTTATCTTTCAAAGTCTAAATATCATTTTCTTCCTCTATACCATGAGTAACTAATCCTCCTTGTACTCGATCTTGATGATCTGAGGTTCGAGCGATTATGTTATGATGCCTTGAGATTTACCTTTTCTTTTTAGAATCATCACCTTGGATTACCCTTGATTTATCTCAGGCAGAAGATATATCATCGATATATATATTTTTGCCTCTGCTTTCGTTTTGGGTTAGCCGAGAGGCCAATAGAACGAAGTGAGCATTCAAGAGTAAAGGGAGTTGTACGCACCCCTCGAGAGAGGCAGACGTCCAAATCTCCCGGATTGGAGTAAAATCCAATAATGGGATTCACCGCGTAAAGCGAGTTTTAGGCCTCCGATTTAGACGAAAGTCAGTCGGACCTTCCTAAACTCAGTTGGGCACGACTTCGAGAGAAGCGTGTTTAAAATTCAGGAATCTCCACGGTCAAGGCCTTTCATTCTATTAAGTCTAGGTTTATTGTTATCGCATTTCTTAGCTAACTCTTGCCGAAGTGATTCTTGATCGAGTACTCTTCGATTTCATAGTTTCAGTCCTTTATTGCAATTAGTTTCTCAACGCAGTTTTCTTTTCGATAAAATAATAGTCTTTATGTGAGTAAGTTTATTCAACAGTTCCCGGATTTTAATAAGACACTTTTTGTCCCCTTGCTATAGTTTGATAGGTATACTTGCCTCATTGGATTGCTAGTTCGGCTGCTTTATTTTCTTCGAAGCCCCGTTTTGCACAACACTCACCCACCGTTAGTTGCCTTTGCTTCACATGGAGGAAGTCATTCATGAGGCGGTCACGCTCGACCGAGGGTAAGAACTTCCTCAACAGCATCTCCTTGAACACCTCCTAAGAGCATCCAGCTACCAAGCTCTCCTTCTCTCTCAGCCACCAACTCTTAGCCAAACCTTTAAGCTGATAGGCGACTATCATCACCCTCTGATCATCTGCAATCCCTGAGTACGAGAACATATCCTCATGGAGATACGCCAGTCGTCTATCACCATGAAATCTGCCTTCCCGTCATAAGTGGGAGGGCTCAGCCTCTGAAACTGCGAGATGAAGGCCATCTCTGCTGGCACCACCACTAGAGGTCTTAAGGGTGCAGGAGGAGGAGGGACAGCTTACCCCCCTGCAGAACCTTGCACTCCCTGAGTCTGACCTGCAACAACCGCCACCAGGGACTGAATCTGGGCCTGCATCTCAACCATTTGTCTGCTCATGACATCGCTACTCTACCACAGTCTCTCGATCACCGCGTCATTCTGAGCTCCAGATGACTCACCCTCAGACAGGGGAGTCGATCTAGTCGAAGGACGTCTCGCCATCCTAAAATCATAACAATACTAGTTATATCCTAATACAATGGCTAGAACCTACTACAAGTACAGACAATACATATATAGATATAAACTTAAAGCTGCTAAACTTGCTCTGGGAGTTTATCTTTTTTAAAAAATTGTTGTTATGCCCTAACCTAAGATGGTTAACCACCACCATGCTAATTCATGCGCCTAGATCGGGAATGCATGACTTTATATTACTTTTGACTTGAAAGCTTATGTGTGTACATATGTCATCCTGCCAGTCTTTAGCTTGGCACGTTGTGCTTATGAAATGTTATGTTATGCATGATTGTGCTATGCATTCTAAAAAGGCCCTTATGCATGTTATGAGCGGCGTACGGATGAAAATGTTATGCATCCCATACTACATAACATTTGCATACAACGAAAAAGAAAACGTGCTAGAAGCAACCATGTGGTGAGGTTATGCATCCCATACTACATAACCCTCACATGTTGCCCCTATGGTGGATCTATATACGAACACATATTATGCATCCCATACTACATAATATTCCCCGTATACTTCTTGTTATGCTATGAGTTTAGTGTTCGTGCATTTGCCAAGACGTGCTGATGATATATCGGTATGTGAATGACATGGTGCTGAACAACTAAAACAATCAAAGGAAGGTTGCTCGACTAACTTGTCAAGCAACCTCCCTCTGATACCAACTGTCACAACCCGCATTTTCTCCGAATTTAGGAATTATAAGAGTATGAGAAAACACGCGTGATGATGCCACGTCAAGCAGGGGATAACTGCTGACGCTCAGGAAAAACAGTCTACTAACTTTAAGAAGAATTTCATGAGTTTAATGATTAAAAAATCAGTTATATTTTAGAGGCCGTATCCCTCGGCTCGGTGGATCACCTAGTCCACAGTTAAAAACTATACTTAAGCGCTGCAGAAAAATACTTTATTCATGTTTGACATCCTTAGAAGTGCATAAGAGCCCTAAGAGGACCACTTATGCTATGCGATACTCTACATTTAATTTATATTATATATAGGAAAATAATCTTTATACGTTGTTTGGAAAACAATAATTTACTTTTATAAAACATGCTGATCATGCAATATTCTTATAGTAATAATTGTAGTTTAAAATAAACTAGCAACCTAGCATAAATCCTTCCCAAAGCAAGTAGACTATCTCAAGAAAATGATAGCAGCAAAAGTAATATGTCTTGTACAAAGGTAAAAACTACCAGTGGGCGCCAACAACCTGACACGAACCCACTAGCACATATTTATGTCTGTAAGAAAAGTGCTGAAAACAACCTCACTAACAAAACAACAGGATCTCCAAAGCCCAAGAGACCACCTGCAACACGACCGCAACCTAGCCACCAAACTGGCAACTGCTCAGAACCTGAGGCATTCAAAAGAAGAAAGAATACCTCAGCAAGCAAAATAAGGAAAACTGCATGAAAGTGTCAACCAGGGTGGGGGTGTAAATGAAAGAGGAAAACAAATTGCAGTAAAAGTCACAACTGCCCAAAGCGAGATAATAAGAAATGCACTATGTGCGAGGAAACAGCATTAACCCTGCCCAAAAACTACATCCTGAAGGGTCTACTAGGCTACCAAGAGCCCAAAGTGCTGCAATCTACCAAGGAAGAAACTTCGAACACTCTTAACTTTGGGAGATGGTAGTAGTAAAACAAACATCATGGATCCGGGTTGGAGGCATACTCAGCCCCCCAACCACCATTTCCAAGCCAACAAGCTCAAGGGTCTACATGTGAATGCACAAGGGACCTTCCACCCCCTTACCCAGCCCGTACCTGTAGAAAGATAGAAGAATATGGGTGGCCTTGGCTAAATAACACAACACCTCCCTCATGAAGAGCTCCAAACCACCAGTACTAACCACAACCCACGATTCGGCCTTTAAAAAAGAAAAACAGGGCCGATAAGGAAACTCAAAATATAAACAAGGAATTCAATCAGGAACGAAAATTGAGGTAGAGGAAAAAGTGTTGAAATGACCCAACACGGCTTGGCGTTGAGTGGGACACACTCAATGCCCACCAAGACCTTGGCGTTGAGTGAGCTAGCCTCACTCAGCGCCAGAACAAGCATGGCGTTGACTGAGGTTCACTTACACAACGCCCTCCAGAAGAACAACACTGGCATTTAGTGAGCTTGCCTCACTCAACGCTAAAACATCTATGGCGTTGAGTGAGGTACACTCAATCAATGCCCTGGTACATAACATCAATCAGAGAAAGTGGCGTTGAGTGAGCTAGCCTCACTCAACGCCAAAACAGCAATGGCGTTGAGTTAAGCTCACTCACTAAATGCCCTTACACTTAGCCGCAAAAAGAAACTGCGACGTTGAGTGAGTCCACCTCACTCAATGCCAAAACAACAATGGAGTTGAGTGAGGTCGACTCACTCAACGCCCTTGCACTTAGTCGCAACAAGGAAAATCTGCGGCGTTGAGTGAGTCAACCTCACTAAATGCCAAAGCAGCAATGGCGTTGAGTGAGGTCGTCTCACTCAACGCCAGAAGTTCTGGCTGCAAAGAAGGGTTGTGGCGTTGAGTGAGTCTACCTCACTCAATGTCAAAGCAGAAATGGCATTGAGTGAGGTTCACTCACTCAACGCCATGGGACTTTGCCGCAAACTTGCCTTCGGCGTTGAGTGAAGTCACCTCACTCAACGCCAAACCAGCAATGGCGTTGAGTGAGGACAACTCACTCAATGGCAAAGTACTTAGCCTCAGAAAAGGCTATGGCATTGAGTGAGCACACCTCACTCAACGCCAAAGTACTTGGCTGCACAGAAGCAACGGCGTTGAGTGAGTACACCTCACTCAACGCCAAAACCGAAATGGCGTTTAGTGAGGTCGACTCACTCAATACCAAAACACTTAGCTTCTCAGGAAAACCGCGGCGTTGAGTGAGCTTGCCTCACTCAACACCAAAACAGAAATGGTGTTGAGTGAGGTCGACTCACTCAACGCCAAAGTTCTAAGCCGCTAGTAGGGGCTGTGGTGTTGGGTCAGTCCACCTCACTCAATGCCCCAGTACTTCGAAATATTCTGACTGGCTACAGCTGCAGCGTTGAGTGTATGCACCACACTCAACGCCAAACCCGCAAAGGCTTTTAGTGTGTGCACCACACTCAACGCCGGCCAGAAAGAATTCAATAAAAACACTTACCAACAACACAACAGGCACCCCCTTCTCTCACACTCTCTCGGCTTCACCCGCAAGCCACCAACCAGACAGCAATCTGGAATAAAACTGATGGCATTACAGCGACGGGTTGAGCACCAACAGCGAAAAGAGGGGGGCTAAGTAGGAGAATCTAAACCCTAATTTTTAAGCAAGATGAAGAACATCCTTGGCTTCTACCCTAGGGCTAACCGGGATTTTAAAAAATTACAAGAGAAGAAAAGAATGGCAAGGGCAGGAACACCACTTGCCTCGATTTCCAGCGAAGCTTGGTCGGCTTTCCCTCCTCTTCACTCTGCACTAGAAGGAGCAGCACCTAAAAGCACCTAACAAGCAAACCAGCACTTTAATGGCGGAAACCACAAGAACCGGAAATCCCAAATCTCCTAAACCTCCACAAAAATCGAATTTCTTACCGTCGAAACGTAGATCTGAGCGAGAGTAAGACAACGATGCTTTCGGAATAGAAATCCGTCCAAGAACACTCCCGGAATCACCGTCCGAAAGCTAGGGGAGCCCGTCGTTCCGCCTCTGATTTCCGCGAAACAGGAACAACGGTTTTCTTTTGGTCTTAGGAAGAAGGAGGAAGGAGAAGTGGGCCCGCCACTTCTTAATAAGGCTTTTATAACTGCTTAGCCATGTCGGTTCAGCATAACTGCATCCCAGCCACCGGTTCACTCAGCTTAAAAATCAAATTTCTAATTTGATTTTACTAATAGCACACCCAAAACGACGCGAAAACTGAACTACCTTGGAATTCGACGAAATTCGCACCGTAGCTAAATACCCACGCTATGAACACAACGGCAAAGTTGAAATTAACTTTTGATAAACAGAACTCGAGTTATAACCTCCTAAAGCCAAAACACAAGAATTCCCCAAGAGGCCACACCGGGTCACCCAAAACGACTCGGCTTGCTAGGGAGACCTTTCCCATAGGCTACAAAATAGTCCACTCAGTTCTAAGGAGCTAAACCACACTCAACAAATGGCACAAGCCATGAAGACATGTCACTGTAATGTCGAACGAGAATAAAAATAGTCGCAGAAAAATCGGGGGCATTACATCCGCTCCCCCGGCGACTCGTCGGCACCGGGCGGAGAAATGGACGAAGGTATAATATTTATATATTTTGTAAGCATAATTACAAGCAGGTGGTAAAGAATGAATATCATTATGTATGTAAAGCAGCTTAATAAGTGAATAATATCTTATTCTAGCAATTTTATCATCTACAACAACATAAGAATATATAAAGTTACAACAAAAAGTAACTCAACTTATATGAATGCCCATACAAACATATAAGTTGAGGATCGTTCAACAGTATGTAACCTATCGTATAGGAGTGCCCATACAAACTTATATGATGAGGATCTTGTGTATGCAATGAAGTGTAATTACATGTATACAATGCAATGACTTCCCCAAGATCACGCACATGAAATCGCTATGTCGACACAGACATGTAGTTCACACTATTCGAGTAGGTAGCTAACCTCTCAGGCGTCATCCGTCGTGGCCATACGGTGATAGTAGAGTGGGCATCTCTACTACTAGACTAGCATCCACACTACAAAGTCTAGGCCTTCGTACGCCTCAACGCTAATAACACAACAGCGGAGATCACATGCGTACTACGGCTCAGCGAGAGTCTCAGGTAGATGTGCACCGAGAACGAAGCCCCAAACTGGCCTATGTTGTGTGTAACACCCCAGTTTGTCGTAGGAGCGACGGGGATTGATTTTGGCCAAGTCGGGTTTTTGGTGCAGGTGACACGGGCCCCGACACGGGCGTGTCGGAGGCCGTGACGGGCGTATCGAGCCCGGGCCGTGTCGTCGACCAACGCAGGTCGACGATGGTCGTGTGGAGGGACACGGCCTAGGACACGGGCGTGTCCCAGGCCGTGTCACTCAAGAGAATCGTCGAAGTGGTACACGGGCCGTGACACGGGCACAGACACGGGCGTGTCAGATTTGACACGGGCGTGTCCGATGCCGTGTCGCAAGGCCGTGTACCCCTCTGACTGCAAAGAGGTGATTTATCGCACACGGGGGGCATGACACGGGTCCCGACATGGGCGTGTCGCAGGCGACACGGGCGTGTCGGAGGCCGTGTCACATGCCGTGTGCTTGTTTTCAATTTGGGTCGAGACGGCGAATGAGCTACACGGCCAGGCACACGGCCGTGTGCCAACCCGTGTTCGGCCCAGATTTTGTGAAATTGGATTTAATCCAGGCCGTTCGTTTCCTTGGCTTTGGATCCGACAGTGGGGGGCTGCTCCTGGATGGTTTTACCCGGGAATAGGGTTTAGAAACCCTCATTTCTCTTGTGTGGTTCTCTTTCTAAAAGTTAGAGAGAGGAGAGAGCAAGGAGGAGGAAGAAGGGCTAGATCCAGCCGCTGGAAGAGCTTCGGAGCTCCGAATCGCGATCCAAGTCCAGATCCGCGGAGGCGACGCCGTTGCGGTGCTTTCCAACCGTATAGTTTTCAATGGCGCCGCGGAAGAATGCAAGGGTAACGATTTCTCATCCTTGGGCATGTGAAGCCCTCTTTTCCTTTGCATAGGAAGCCCGCTCTCGCGAGTGAGCGAAGAGTTGGAGCGTTCCTTGGGGTAGATATGTGAAGTCCCCCTTGTGTAGAGTCCGTATGCATAAACGGGCATAGGCATTGTGTGTGATGCCTATCCGGACAAGTAGAGCCAGATCGGTGATGTTGCATTGCATATGAACCGGGGAAGACTACGGGTGTTTGGGTGTTTTTCGGGTTTTCTACGTGGTAGATTGCATCAGGGAGCCTTGGAGATTAACTCCAAGGTGCACCCGGAAACCTGGGCAAAAGCGGGTTTTGCCAACACGGTGGCCGGGGAGCCAACGTGAACATAACCGGGTTATGTGATTGTTGTGGCGGAAACGGGACTTGGTGAGTCTTGACCTGCGCATATGGCTTAAATTGCCGTTGCGATATGAGCACGGGTCAGACGGAACCGTACCCGGTCTATGTCGTTCGGTTGGACCGTTGGCATGGATGAGGGTCTTCGCCGGTCTATGGCTTAAATTGCCGTGACCAAGGCCAGGAAGGCAAAATGCTCATATGGATGACCGTCCAAGAGGCGGTGGTGGATTGGGAACGTCTATGGCTTGAATTGACGTGACGTTGGTCGGTTCGCCGAGAATGTGCCCTGTGTGCACGGGGTGTGTGGTCGTGCGAGCCTACACCTGTGTTGATGTGTGTTCACATTAATATTATTGCCTATACTAATGAAGTGCAGGGAAAGAGCATTGTCGCCCCGATTTTGGGGGCGGGATCGTTATAATTTGGTCAGCATTGCTGACCGTTGCTATTGTTTGCCACCGGGCGGTGGTTTGTGGCTTGCAGGTGCTGCGGAGCAGAGCGGGAAATAGCGGGCTAAAGCCTTTGTTGTTGTGCCGGCCCTTGAAGGCCTAATTGCTTATGTATCTTTCCCGTTTTCATGTATGGCCGGCCTGCGTGCCGAAGTTTGGAAAACACTATTTTATTAAGTGAATAATTTAAGGCCTTAAGGCCAGTTCTCTCTTGTGTATGATTACATTCCTGAGTTGGTAGTGGACATTCATGCTTTGTAGCAGGGTTCTTATTTCTTTGCAACTTAATTATTTGCTTCCGCTAGGTGTTGTGTAGGACGACATGATTGGTTGAATGGTTTCAACGCGTAACCAACCGGTCTGTCCATAGTATATGGCGCCGGGCCCCGGCCGGACCTACTGCTATATGCTATGTGACGGATAGGGGTGTTACAAATTGGTATCAGACTTCTGGTTTCGGTCAAGCTTAAATGAATTCGTGGACGAATTCACTTTAAGGGGTGGTGAGCACATGTGTGCGTCATCGTTATAACATTAAAAGAACCCATGAATGTCCACTTAGGAATGAAAATATACATGTTTGAGGAACCTGCGTGTTCCTATAATTGCTGTTTGCAGTAATTTTTGGGTCGCTTATCGGTGTTTTCCATGATTATAGGTGACCAGAAGTGGTGCTGGGCCGTCTGAACGGCCAGGTTCTGAGGCGAGAAGTGCGCCAAGCGTTGCGCCTGCAACACCTCCGTCTGCCGAGACCATTAGGTTGGTGGCAGAAGCGGTCATGGCAATGATCAATGCGCAGCCTGCAAGGCAGGTGCAGAAGCCCGCTCCTGCTATGGAGCAAGTACCGCTTCAGACGGCAGAGCAAAGGAGGGTTGAGCAAGTAGTGTTGGAGCCAGAGTTGCCTCGGAGAGCAACGGAAAGACAGCTGAAGCACGTGATGGGCTTTCACCCACCTGTATTCACGGGGGCAGAAACCCCGACCCAAGCAGAGGATTGGCTCTCAAGGGTCAACAGGGTGATGACTGCGACGGAAACGGAAGAGTGGCAGAAGACCACTATAGCGACGTTCCTTTTGGATGGGGACACAAGGTTATGGTGGGAAGGCCTAGAGCTACATCAGTTGCGGGGAAGGCCGTTGGCCGAAGTTTTGATGGAGGAGTTTGCGAGACTGTTCATGGCTCGATACCTCCCCTCGGCGCAGAGGATTGCACTAGAAAGCGAATTTCATAAGTTAGTGCAAGGGGATTGCACCGTTGATGAGTACCTCCACGAGTTTACTCGGTTGGGGAGATATGCCGGCGCTACCTTCGCTGACGAGGAGCGCAAGACGAGCCGCTTCTATGAAGGGCTAAGAGATGATCTAAGATTGCTACTGTCGGGGCCCAAGGTGCAGGGTTTCATGACCCTGGTCAATTCGGCCCGGTCCTTGGAGAAGGACATGAAGAATGTCCAAGCGAAGAAGGAATCCGGTAGCAAGAAAGCGGAGTTCAAGGCACCGACTACGTCGAAGTCGGGCTACCGCAGATTCTATAAGAAAGCTAAGACGTCGGGTCCAGCTGCTTCAGGTGTCTCGGGGGCAACTGCCAATCGAACCCCGGGCGCTTGTTTCACGTGTAGAAAGCCGGGGCACTTTGCCCGTGATTGCTGGAGTGGACGCTCAAAGTCCGAAAGGAAGCAAGGAGCTACTTATGAGGAGAAGGGCAAAGCGGTGGAGTCGACCGCGTCCCACTATGCTCCGACTCAGCCTAGAGTCTATAACTTGGGCCAGCAGGAGGCCATCAAGCAGGTGGATGTGGTGACAGGTATGAGTTAATTTATAGCAAGTTAGCTTTAATACCGTTATCTATTGCTTGTTAGCCTAATATTGTTTGTATAGGCTTTGTTGTGATTAGTGATAGTCCGGCACGGGCACTGTTCGATACGGGAGCTTCACACTCCTTCTTGTCCGAAAGCTTTATATCGCGCATCGGAGTCCCTTCTTCGATGGTGAAGGACAAGTTGGATGTGCTGCTACCGAATGGGTGCTCGATGCGTGAGGACAGGGTGTGCGCCGTAAAGGTTCACATTGGGAGCCAAGAGTTCGACTTGCTAGCATCATTGCTGCCGCTAGTAGAGTTCGACGTGATCTTTGGGATGGATTGGCTGTCAGAGCAGAAAGCTTGGATTGACTGTGACCGAAAGGAGGTCAAGCTGGGCGTAGGGCGGGAAACTACATTCGAGGGGCTAAAGGGTTTGAGCAAGACACTGATGTCTGCTCTTCAGGTGGTGAAGGCGGTTCGTGCTGGTGCAGAGCTGTTCTTCGCAATAGTGGGGGCTGTGGAGCCAAAGTCTCCATTGGATAGCATCCCCGTGGTTTGCGAATACCCCAATGTGTTCCCGGATATTCTTCCCGGAGCCCCACCGTAGCGGGAGATTTATTTCACCATCGAGCCGTACCGGGGGCCAAACCGGTGTCACGTGCTCCGTATTGGTTGGCGCCTAAGGAGATGGCAGAGTTGAAAGTTCAGCTAGAGGAGCTGATGGAGCAAGGGTATGTACGTCCAAGCTCGTCGCCTCGGAGCGCACCGGTCCTCTTCGTTAAGAAGAAGGACGGGAGTGTGCGGCTGTGTATCGACTACCGAGAGTTTAATAAGCTAACGAAGAAGAATAAGTACCCGATCCCGAGGATTGATGATCTCTTAGATCAGTTAGTCGGATCGTCGGTATACTCTAAGTTGGACTTGAAGTCGGGGTACTATCAGCTGAGGATCAGGGAGTGTGATATCTCGAAGACGGCGTTCAGTACGAGGTATGGGCATTTCGAGTTCACGGTCATGCAGTTTGGACTGAAGAATGCGCCATCGGTATTTATGGATCTGATGAACAGGACGTTCAGAGATTTCCTGGATCGCTTTGTGATCGTCTTTATTGACGATATTTTGGTGTACTCGCAGTGCGAAGAAGACCACTTCAAGCACTTGCATTTGGTATTGGAGACTTTGAGGAGGAATGAGCTTTACGCAAAGTTCTCCAAGTGCGAGTTCTGGCTACCCTCGGTAGGGTTCCTTGGTCATATAGTGAGTGGGGAAGGTATAGCGGTGGATCCGGCGAAGATTGTTACGATACGGGAGTGGCCTGCGTTATCTTCTGTCGCGGAAGTCCGGAGTTTTCTTGGGCTTGCCGGATATTACAGGTGCTTCGTAGAGAACTTCTCGCGGTTAGCATTACCTCTCACGAAGTTGACAAGGAAGGATCTGAAATTCTTGTGGACGCAAGAGTGCGTGCAAGCTTTTGAGGAGCTGAAGAGACGGTTGACCACGGCGCCAGTGCTTAGTGCGCCGAGTGGGACCGAGGGCTTTGAGGTGTATAGCGACGCTTCGGGTAGTGGCTTGGGCTGCGTGTTGTTACAGCATGGGAGCGTGATAGCGTTTGGATCGCGTCAGCTGAGGGTGCATGAGAGAAATTATCTGGTGCACGACTTGGAGTTGGCGGCCGTGATATTTGCCCTCAAGTTATGGAGGCACTACCTATACGGTGTAAGGGTCGATATATACACCGATCACAAGAGCCTAAAATATTTGTTGGATCAAAAGGATCTTAATATGAGGCAGAGGAGGTGGATGGAGTTCCTTGGGGACTACACCTTCAAAATACATTATGTACCTGGGAAGGGCAACGCAGTTGCGGATGCGCTGAGCCGCAGGGCTCCCGCCCAAGCCAACTGGTTGTCGGTGCATGATGAGCGGCTAGTACGGGAGTTGGAGGAGCTTGAGATCTGTTACATTGACAGGCAGACGAGCGCCAAAGCAATGTTAAACTGGACGGAAGTGCAGTCTGACCTGGCTGACCGGGTACGGCAGGCATTGGAGTTAGATGACTCCATGAAGGAGCTTATGGAGGCCGCTCTGGATGGGTCAAATTCCCAGTTCTCGGTGGAAGATGGTTTATTAAGGAAGGATCATCGGTTGTGCGTCCCGAGTGGGGGTAACCTCCGGGCGGAGTTGATGTACAAAGCTCATCATACCAAGTACTCAATCCACCCAGGGAGCACAAAGATGTATCGTGATCTCAAGAAGCTGTTTTGGTGGCCGGGGCTCAAGAACGATGTGGCGTTGTACGTGGCTAAGTGCCAAACGTGCGCCTTGGTGAAGGCGGAGTGCCAAAAACCGGGAGGATTTCTGAAGTCCTTGCCTATACCGGAGTGGAAATTCGACGATATATCTATGGACTTTGTGCACGGGTTGCCAAGGTCACAGAAGGGGAACGACGCCATCTGGGTGATCGTAGATCGGCTAACCAAGGTGTCGCATTTCATTCCGCATAGGAAGGATGATCTAGTGGAGAAATTGGCAAAGTTGAATGTCGACAATATTGTTAGGCTGCATGGTGTGCTTCGTAGCATTGTGAGTGATCGGGATGGGCGGTTCACGTCAAATGATTGGAGGTTGGTGCAGCAGATGCTGGGAACAAAGTTAAAGTTTAGCACAGCTTTCCATCCGCAGACGGATGGGCAGACCGAGAGGGTCAATAGAACGATGGAAGACATGCTACGCATGTGTGTTCTGGATTTCGATAAGCATTGGGAAGACCACCTTTATTTGGTGGAGTTCGCGTACAACAACAGCTACCAAGCGAGTATACTAATGGCACCCTTCGAGACCCTGTATGGTAGGAAGTGTCGCACGCCGTTATCGTGGCTTGAAACGGGTGAGGCAAGGTTGTATAAGAAGCAGGAGGTGGAGAGTGCTACCTCGTTAGTGCGGATCATTCGGGAGCGCTTGTTGATCGCTCAGGACCGGCAGGCGAAGTATTACAATGCCAAGCACCGGAACGTGGAGTTCGCGGTAGGCGATTGGGTATACCTGAAAGTGAAGCCGTTCAAGGGGGTTTCGCGGGTGAGACGCTTGAAGAAGCTGAGCCAAAGATACCTTGGACCTTTTGAGGTTCTGGAGCGAGTCGGTGAAGCTGCATACCGTTTGAAGCTATCGGTGGAGTTGAGTGGATTACATGATGTGTTCCACATTTCTATGTTGCGGAAGGCGGTGCAAGAGCCTTCGCAGGTGATCGCAGTTGGCCAAGTGCCGGTGGACGAAGGGTTGACGACAAGGGTCAAGACCGTTCGTATTGAGGATGTTGAGGTCAAGAGGCTTCGTAACAAGGAGATCCGGATGGTTAAGGTCCGGTGGGATAACTGTGGGCGTGAGGAGCTCTCTTGGGAACGGGAGCAAACTATGCTCGAGGAGTACCCGGAACTATTCCGCTCAGTTACTGTTTTACGTTAAGTCCTATTTTTACTTTATTAATTTCGTGGACGAAATTCTTTAAGGGGGGTAGAATTGTAATACCCCAGTTTGTCGTAGGAGCGACGGGGATTGATTTTGGCCAAGTCGGGTTTTTGGTGCAGGTGACACGGGCCCCGACACGGGCGTGTCGGAGGCCGTGTCGGGCGTGTCGAGGTCGGGCCGTGTCGTCGACCAGCGCAGGTCGACGATGGTCATGTGGAGGGACACAGCCTAGGACACGGGCGTATCCCAGGCCGTGTCACTCAAGAGAATCGTCGAAGTGGTACACGGGCCGTGACACGGGCACAGACACGGGCGTGTCAGATTTGACACGGGCGTGTCCGATGCTGTGTCGCAAGGCCGTGTACCCCTCTGACTGCAAAGTGGTGATTTATTGCACATGGGGGGCGTGACACGGGTCCCGACACGGGCGTGTCGCAGGCGACACGGGCGTGTCGGAGGCCGTGTCACATGCCGTGTGCTGGTTTTCAATTTGGGTCGAGACGGCGAATGAGCTACACGGCCAGGCACACGGCCGTGTGCCAACCCGTGTTCGGCCCAGATTTTATGATTTTGGATTTAATCCAGGCCATTCGTTTCCTTGGCTTTGGATCCGACGGTGGGGGGCTTCTCCTGGATGGTTTTACCCGGGAATAGGGTTTAGTAACCCTCATTTCTCTTGAGTGGTTCTCTTTCTAAAAGCTAGAGAGAGGAGAGAGCAAGGAGGAGGAAGAAGGGCTAGATCCGGCCGTCGGAAGAGCTTCGGAGCTCTGAATCGCGATCCGAGTCCAGATCCGCGGAGGCGACGCCGTTGCGGTGCTTTCCAACCGTATAGTTTTCAATGGCGCCGCGAAAGAATGCAAGGGTAACGATTTCTCATCCTTGGGCATGTGAAGCCCTCTTTTCCTTTGCATAGGAAGCCCGCTCTCGCGAGTGAGCGAAGAGTTGGAGCATTCCTTGGGGTAGATATGTGAAGTCCCCCTTGTGTAGAGTTCGTATGCGTAAACGGGCATAGGCATTGTGTGTGAAGCCTATCCGGACAAGTAGAGCCGGATCGGTGATGTTGCATTACATATGAACCGGGGAAGACTCCGGGTGTTTGGGTGTTTTTCGGGTTTTCTACGTGGTAGATTGCATCAGGGAGCCTTGGAGATTAACTCCAAGGTGCACCCGGAAAACTGGGCAAAAGCGGGTTTTGCCAACACGGTGGCCGGGGAGCCAACGTGAACATAACCGGGTTATGTGATTATTGTGGTGGAAACGGGACTCGGTGAGTCTTGACCTGCGCATATGGCTTAAATTGCCGTTGCGATATGAGCACGGGTCAGGCGGAACCGTACCCGGTCTATGTCGTTGGGTAGGACCGTTGGCATGGATGAGGGTCTTCGGAGGTCTATGGCTTAAATTGCCGTGACCAAGGCCAGGAAGGCAAAATGCTCATATGGATGACCGTCCAAGAGGCGGTGGTGGATTGGTAACGTCTATGGCTTGAATTGACGTGACGTTGGCCGGTTCGCCGAGAATGTGCCCTGTGTGCACGGGGTGTGTGGCCGTGCGAGCCTACGCCTGTGTTGATGTGTGTTCTCATTAATATTATTGCCTATACTAATGAAGTCCAGGGAAAGAGCATCGCCGCCCCAATTTGGGGGCGGGATCGTTATAATTTGGTCAGCATTGCTGACCGTTGCTATTGTTTACCATCGGGCGGTGGTTTGTGGCTTGCAGGTGCTGTGGAGCAGAGCGGGAAATAGCGGGCTAAAGCCTTTGTTGCTGTGCCTGCCCTCGAAGGCCTAATTACTTATGTATCTTTCCCGTTTTCATGTATGGCCGGCCTCCGTGCCGAAGTTTGGAAAACACTATTTTGTTAAGTGAACAATGTAAGGCCTTAAGGCCAGTTCTCTCTTGTGTATGATTACATTCCTGAGTTGGTAGTGGACATTCATGCTTTGTAGCAGGGTTCTTATTTCTTTGCAACTTAATAATTTGCTTCCGCTAGGTGTTGTGTAGGACGACATGATTGGTTGAATGGTTTCAACGCGTAACCAACCGGTCTGTCCGTAGTATATGGCGTCGGGCCCCGGCCGGACCTACTGCTATATGCTATGTGACGGATAGGGGTGTTACATTGTGACCCGGAAGGAGCCTCGTAAAAAGCACGAGGAGCAAGCCCAACCATTCACTTGTCGTGGAAGGTGCCTCAGGAGATGAACACCGAGGACCAAGCCAAACCGTCCATTTATAACTCTTCTCAACATTACCAACCAGTGCGATCAAACATCCGCACTCACACCCATCCAAAATCCTGTGCCCAAGGCACCTTAAGGGTTTTCCACAAACACCGATGGCGAACCACCTCATACAATGGACCATCTAATACTTCCCTATATGATAAGTCTCATGACCATGCATCACTCTTTCGGCCAATATGATTACGTCTAAACTATGGACACATAACTTTAACTTCACCGATTACAACTCTTTTACCAAACTCAATCATTCGTGCGCACATGAGATAATCATCTAACTATCAACAACACATGTTCAAAATAATCAACATCGACCAAATACACAAGTTTAAGACAATCTTGTTATTAATTGACGAATTACCATTCGTTCACTAACCCCCACCAAATTCTTTCGTTCAATTACATTTCATTTTACATTTTGTTTATGTCTATCCAAAAATTTCATCACTCGTAGAATTATCACGATTAGACATATTATAATTCACCAAAACCTCAAAGTTGATTTGTTACAAGATGTCCGCTGAGTCCAAACCCGATACTACACCAACCCAGGAGATTTAGGTGCAAAACACCTTCTGGACAGCAACGTCGACCGGAGATTCTCGAGGCTAAAAGAATCCGGTGAATGCATATAATACCTCGATGGAAAGGTATTTCCATGGGTTACAACTTTAATGTTCAGTCTAAAACCCAGATCAGACTGTATTACACATGAAATTGGCTCCAAAGATTGATGCATACAGAATACATTTTATGCACGCTTAGCCAATCAGCCCCCTGCTTGATCAGTCTTTCCTGTGGCTACAAATATTGCCTGAAGACGTGTAACTACTCGTTGGAAAGGTATTTCTAAGGTCTATGACTTTTGTGTTTAGTCTAAAGCCCAGATCTTGCTATATCATGTCTGAAAATAGACAAGAATATCGCTGCGTGCAGAATACAGATTTGTACACGCATCTTAAGGCGGAATGAACGGCATCGGTTCATCTTACTCCTCTAGCCGACCTTCCCAAATCACATCAGAAATTATTCCTCCCTTATTCATTCTCATGAGGCCATTTCTCTTCACGAAACCATCTCCCTATCATCACATAGAAAGAAGGAGAGGTTGAAGACATCACTATTCATAGAGCACAAGCCCGAGAATGGCCACTTTCTAGGAAGATCATCATCTTACAAGTCTAGAGTCTTTTGAGTCGACATCTTACATAGGAATAACTACCGCTCTAGCACTAAGGGAGAGGGGAGGAAGCTCACCATGTTTTCGGCATTTCCACCATTTCCGGGCAAGGATCTTGTTACCCTTTGCGGTGGCATCCTCTTCTCCTTGGAGGCGGCGCGGTTCCTCACGGAGTATAGTTGATTCCAGCAAGTCCTTCCCTCGTACAGAAGTTTCTCCAGAAAAATGGCTTGGAAGAGAATGAAAAAATGCTAGGGTTTCATTTCCCTTTTTTATATAGAAATGGCATGGGTAGTGACACGCCTGTGTCCCTACCCATATCCTGCTCGGGTGAATCGGTGATGACGGTTAAAGTGTCATTTGGATACCAACAAAGGTAGGGACACGCCAGTGTCCACTACCCATGTCACGCGACACGATCGTGTTCATACTTATGTTCTTACCCTTGTCCTGCTCGGGAGACACAACCCGCTTCCTTGAGATCTACACACGGGTCGGGACACACCCGTGTACCTACCCATGTCCTGCTCGGGATATATTTCATTGATCTTCACTCAACGCACACAGGTATGGACATGCCCGTGTCTCTACCCGTGTCCTTCTCTGGACAGGCCTTGTCGAGTTCCACTCGACGCACAAGGGTAGGGACACACCCGTGTCTTCACCCATGTACTGCTCTGGATAGGGCAGGTCGAGTTCCACTTGACACCTCTCGAGTTCTACTGGATGCACTCGGGTAAGAACACGCATGTATCTCTACCCGTGTCCAATTTTGGACCAGTTTCTCTTTTCCACACGAGTGTAATCCTCATCGCCTACACTCCCTGAGCCCAAGTCAGCTCTCTTGACTCAAAAGCACGCATGAGGGGCCTAGCGTGAATCGGGACGTTACATAAACTCTGTGGAGCATTATTTTGGAGAAGTGCCTTGACTAATTGGAAGTTAGCAAGGTGGGAGGAGAGTTGATGTACCCAGAAGTTGGGGAACCACAATAAATCTTTGTGTGCTTTTCTGTGGTGTTATTTTTGTGCTTGTTCTTAAAAGCAAATTACTGCCAACTCAGTAAGATTTAAAGGAAGAAACTAAAAGATATCAAAAGAAAAAGAAAACCTATTCACACACCCTCTTGGTTACAAGCTTCCTTAAACTTAAGAACATTCTGTTTGTATGGGCACTCTTACACTACTAGAAAAATAAGTATTAGCTACATGTTTTTTTTGTAAGGGTTCAAAAATCATGGCTAATACACTAGTATTAGCAATGATTGTAAAATCATGGCAAATATTTAGCTTTTAGCCACGGCTATAAAAAAGCATGACTAATACCTTTGTATTAGCCATGAAAAGCAAAAACGCATGGCTAATATTGATTTTTTTAGCCCAAATGAAATTTCAAAACAATTTAAAATATTTGGCCATTTTCGTCCAATCCCACTCCACCAAATCGCGCGAAACCAAAATAAAAATCCCACCCGACGCCTCCATAAAACTCCTCCTGCTCACCCTAAACCTTAGCAAACGCCATACCCTTCCCCGTAACTTCAGAGCGCTGCATCTTGCCGATCACTTCTCCTTCCTTTAGCATATCTCCGACAATAAGTTCGCTCACCGCATCTTGCTGATCACTTCTCCTTCCTCTGGCATCTCTCCGACAACCAGTTTGCTAAGTACATCTTCCATCATTTTCGCGCTGGATCTTGGTAAGCTCTCATTTTTCTTCTTACTGATTTCCAGACATCATTCTTATTCCAACACCGTAGCAGATCCTGCAAGCCATCTGACAATCTAATAGCGTCGCACCCTACTGACGAATCTTCTTCTCCCAACATCGCTCCGGCAACCTCATCGCTCACGGGATCTTCCTTCGTTTACCGGCTGGATCTAGGTTACTTCACAAAATCGATTAGTTTTTCATTACCCTTTTTTTATCAATTCTTTGATTTCAATCTTCTCTCCCTATTTGTTACAGGTTTTGATTTCTAATTTTGTTCAATCAGTTTTTCATTACAGTTTTGATCAAATTTCGATGATTTGTTTTTCATTACCTTTTTTATATCAGTTCTTTGCTAATATCAGTTCTTTTATTTCATTCTTCATAGTCAGCCTATGTATTTATAGTTTTAACTAAATGGTATTTTATTTAAAAAGTTATGGATAGTATGTTGGATTATACTAATGTTTGCTTTAAAGGTATCAGAGAAACTTTTTCATGGCCTAGTAATGAATGATTGTGGAGACAACATCACATTTGTATACTGTTTATGAACTTGTAGTGACAGGAATGAAATGATTATCAATTTTATGCTTGTGTAGTGTCATGTTTTTTTAATATTTTTTGTATGATGTATAAATTAATTTCTTTACTTTTTAAGGTAATCTGTAGTAAGTGGGTCCTTCGTTATGGTGAATATTTTTCAGTTAAGAACCAAATAGTCTTGGAGGGAGTTCTCTATATCATGAAGTGTTTATGCAAATATTCAAGTAATAATCTATATTTTCACATTTTTATTTATTTTATAATTGTAGTTTAAATGTTGAAATGCTCACCTCCATCCAAGAGGATATCGTGTTTAATCATTTCTAATTCTCATTTGTAGCAAGTTTAATGGTCCAGTGTCAAAACCCGGTAGCAGAAGCTACTCATAAAAACACAATTTTGTTTCAACATGTTTAGATTCCGATTTTAATTTTGTTTTAACATGATTTAGGGTTTAATTTCGTTTTCTAATTTAGGGTTATTTAAACTCAAAATAATATATTTTCATTTCACGACCTCTATTTGTATAACCCTAAATTTATTTTTAATTTATGTTGATTTCTCTTGCATTAAATATGGATAAAAGTTGGATTGATTTGCAAAATAGAGCTTCATCTGAATACATCCATGGTGTTGACAAGTTTCTAGATTATGCATATAAAAATAAAACATATAGTTTTGAGACTCAGATTTATTGCCGTTGCAAAAAATGTTGTAATATTTATTTGATGGAGAGGGTCATTTCTCGTGAACATATAATTATAAATGGGTTTTTATCCAAGTACAAGATATGGACCCTTCACGGGGAATCATATTCTTCTATATCTTATAGTGGGGATGAACAAGGTTCTAATTTTAGAGATGATATGATGGATATGATTCATGAAGCAATTGGAATTCCACCTATTGGTGCTAGTTTGTATGAGAATCCATCATCATTAAGCAGTCCAAGAACAGATGGTCCTAGCGAAGAAGATGCCAAATTTATAAAACTTGTTGAAGACGCAGAGTGTCCATTGTACCTCAATTTTGTCAAGTATACATCATTGTCTTTCATAGTTAGATTACTGCAAGGTAAAGCCATGCATGGTTGGACAGATATCTCATTCACTTGGCTATTGGAGTGCCTTATTGATGCTTTTTCGAACATAAAAATACCTAAGTCTTATTATGAATCTCAAAAGATTACCAAAGATTTGGGATTTTCTTACGAGACTTGGGATACATGCCCCAATAATTGCATGTTTTTAAAGGAAATTATATTACACTTGAAAATTGTGAGATTTTTGGCTAGTCACGATACAAACAACTAAATGACAATGGAAATAACATGCAAAATACAATTTCAAAAATTCCAGCAAAACAAGTAAGATATTTTCCTTTGATACAGAGATTGAAAAGTTTATTCGATAGTACGTTTTACAATCTAAGCTATTAGAGTTTTTTTAGGTCTCTTATGCACAAATCATGTCTTATAAGCATATATATTGTTCTTCTTTTATGTTTATTTATGCCACTAATGTTTATTTCTTTTTTTGCAGGTTTCACAAAATAGGTAAAAAATTAGACCTGACATGACCTCCAACAAGGCCGTGTCATTGGGCGTGCCACTTGTTCCCAGGGAAATCAGCCTCCAGAGAAATCCAGAGACTCATCCCGAGGAAGAGACAAACTCCCATACGACCGTGTCACTAGGCCTGTCGAGCTGGCAGTGTAAACTTAGGGTGTGTACCCAGAGTTCAGAAGACCATCCCGAGGAGGACACGACCACAAACACGGCCGTGTCACCTCCGTATTTTCAGGCGTGTCACTAGAATCCGATAACATTCTAGAGAAGGACACGGCCACCCACACGGCTATGTCGCAGGGCGTGTCGCCATCACATCGAAGCCTACTGCCCACTATAAATGCATTCTACATCAAAGTCCATCAACTGCTGTCGACATGGCCATTAACACGGCCGTGTCTCTGGCCGTGTCATCATGGGCGAGCCCACTTTTTCAACAATGCCATGATCACTCCCGCCAGAACCACTGCCTGAGGTCAACCTTTACAAGACACGGCCACCGACACGATCATGTCGCTGGCCGTGTCAACAACCTTAAGTTTTTTTAATAATTAAACCCTTCACCAAGCATTCCACATAGTTTTTTAGATTTTGTAGGGAGGTGCTGCCCCTTTGCTTAGTGAAGCTTTTCTTGTATTTTTTCTCCCTCTCTCTTTCTTTCTCCTTTTAGTTTTCTTAACCATAGTTTAGTTTAAGCTTTTGTAATAGCTCTTGTACTTCATTTAGTAGTTTATAATGCTAGCTTAGTCATTTCATTTCCATGCAAGTGTACTTCATTTAGTAGTTTAAGCTTTTGTAATAGCTGTTGTATTCTCTCCTTTATTATCTTTGTGTTCTTAATGCTTTACTACTCATCCCCCCTCTTTCACTCCATTATTATTAACTAATCCTCCTTGTATTCGATCTTGATGATCCGAGGTTCGAGTGATTAAGTTATGATGTTTCGAATTTACCTTTTCTTTTTAGGGTTTGGCCTTGAATTACTGTTGATTTATTTTGGGTTGGAGATATATCATCGATATATATTCTCCACCTTTGCTTTCATTCTTGGCTAGCCGAGAGGACAATAGTTTGAAGTGAGCACTCAATAGTAAAGGGAGTTTTACGCACCCCTCGAGAGAGGCAGACGTCCAAATCTCCCGGATTGGAGTAAAATCCAATAGTGGGGTTCACCGCATAAAGAGAGCTTTAAGCCCTTGATTTAGACGTGAGTCAGTCAGACCTTCGTAAACTCAGTATGGCACGACTTCGAGAGAAGCGTGTTCAAGCTTTAGGAACCTCCACAGTCAAGGACCTTTAACCTATTAAGTTTAGGTTTATTTATCATGTTTTTAATCGACTTTAGCCGAGGTGATTCTTAATCGAGTGCATTTCCACCTCATCATTCCAACCCTTTATCGTAAACGTTTCTTTTATGATCTCTCTCTCTTTTTAGTGCAATTAGTTCTCTTTAGCTTTATTTCCTTTCCTTAATTGCAATTTGTTTCTCTAAAACCTAGATTTTCAGTCGATAAAATAATAGTCTTCGTGTGAGTAAGTGTACTCAACAGTTCCTGGATTTAAATATGACACTTGTGTCCCCTAGCTACACTTCGATAGGTATACTTGCCTTATTGGATTGCTAGTTCGGCTGCATTTATTTTCTTAACGAATAACTGACCACCAAGTTTTTGGCATCGTTGTGACACCCGGCCCCTAGACTGGAATTATTTTCATATGGGATCACTTCCACATTAGCCAAAAACAAACTCTCCTTTTGAAATAAAATTCTTCCGTTTTCTTTTCTTTTCAATTTTTTTTTCAAAAGATAATTCTTTTAAGCTTTTTAAAAAAACAGCCAAATATATGCTTTTAAAGCACACACCCAATCATAAAAATTCACTTAAAAGCACAGTAAAAATTCAGATTTTGATTTTAAGCTCGAATCTAAGTGTGAAATTAGGTTAATCTTGTTGGTATTGATGATTATGAGGTGAGCTGAAACAATGGATGGGTGTAAAACCCAAGGAGTGTATGCAATGGTAGTTCGTATAGGCACATATGCAAAAGCTCAAACTATGCAATAAAAGGCCTACGTCATATTTGAAAAAAATAAAACTAGAACCTTTTGTTGATATATCGAAAACACAAACCTATTACTTTTATCATTTCTCTTTCTCATCCTCCTTCTAAAAAATTTTAAAATCCAAAAAAAATTATTTATTATGGCACTTAATAGAAACCCATTTCACAATTTTTCTACGCCACCAAATTCTCTCAAAAAGGAAAAAGTACTTTAAGTGCCACTATCTTGTCTAGTACCTCGCAAACCCTTCATTGGGTAGCTCTTGGGAATGTTCAGGAGTTAAAACATAAAAAATCTATTTCAAAAAAATCTAGCTTTTTTCTAGTTTATTTATTTCTCTTTCTTCTCTTCTCTTCTTCTAGTGTATGACCCGCGGGAGTCTGTCATTTATTTTTTACTTGGACCACAAAATTGAGGGTACTCTTCGGAGAAGATTGCGATTTCAAGAACCTACTATCCAAATACTGGTTGAGGACTACGAGTCTTTTTCTACTTTAAGAATGGAAGAACCCCAAGTATAGGAAGTCGTGCAAAGGCCTATGTCCTATTATGTACGGTCGAATCTAGAGGGAACTAAATCAAGTATAGTGCTCCCTGCTAAAGCAAATAATAATTTTGAACTAAAGCCTAGCATAATTAAAATGGTGCAGCAGTATGTGCATTATGACGGACTTTATGATGAAGATCAGAACGCATATATAGCAAGCTTTCTTAAGATTTGTGACACCTTCAAGATAAATGGTGTCACAAATGATACTATTAGGTTAAGATTATTTCCTTTCTCTCAAAGAACTACGGCTAAGCAGTGGATGAAAAATCTACCTAAAAATAGCATCATAACTTGGGATCAACTAACTGAAAAATTTCTGTTGAAATATTTTCCGCCAGCTAAAACTGCAAAACTTAAGAACGACATTTGTGCTTTTTGACAAATAGACTCCGAAACCATATATGAACTTGGGAAAGATTTAAAAAATTATAAAGATGATGCCCACATCACGTGCTGCCTGTATGGTTACAAGTGCAGATATTTTATAACGGGCTAAATCAAAATACAAAGCAAATGATAGACGCAGCTTCAGGCGGTACTTTAAACCATAAGACCCAAGAAGCATCACTTGATCATTTCGAGGATATGGCCAATAACATTTATCAGTGGAATATGCCTAGGTACCACCCAAACAAACCAGAAGCTATCTTTGAAGTGGGCAACGTCTCCCAAGTATGTCTGCAAGTGGAACTTCTAAGCAAAAAGATAACGGAGATGACTGCTGCCTCTGCCCCTCAGGTTTGGGAATCTGCAACTCCTGCCCCTGAACAATTAGATTTTTTAACAATATGCCTAAAAATGCTTTTCAGAATTTTTCTACTATGAATTTTCCTGCACCCGGTTTTAATTTTCCGAATAGTTATAATCCTACTTTAAGAAATCACGCGAATTTTTCGTGGAGTAATCCTTCGAAGAGAATGCGCCCGCCACCACAAAATGATTTTTTTGCACCACCAACCCAACCTCTTATAAATTATCAAAAACCTCCAAGCTTGGAGGAGTTACTTTCAAAATATATAACCACAAATGATGCTACTATAAGAACCTTAATCGGAAGCACTAAAAGTCTATAAAATCAAGTAGGACAACTCGCAAAATTAATTTCTAAGCGACCCGCAGGGTCTCTTCCGTCCAATACCGAGCCAAACCCGAGAGAGCATGCAAAAGCTATAACTCTTCGGAGTGGGAAAAAAATTTTCGGTATGGGTAGTGAAGAGCCCGAGGCAAGCTCCGCCCACGCTTTAAAAAAATCAAAGCTACGCCCCCATTTTAAAAATTCAACCCTCTGCTGAAGAAGAAGTTATCACCCATCTCCCTATGTTAGAAAAAGATCTCACTCCACCACCCATCTTTGAAAATAATTCAACCCCGCCATACCCTTCTGAACTTAATAAACAATGTCAGGACGATCAATAATCCCGCTTCCTAGAGATGTTCAAGCAAATTCACATTAATCTCCCCTTCCATGAAGCGATCTCCTAGATGCCAAAGTATGTTAAGTACCTTAAGGACCTCCTGACCAACAAGAAGAAGTTAGAGAACTTGTCGCACGTCACGTTAAATATCGAGTGCTCTGCGGTTTTGACAAATGGCTTACTAGAGAAAATCAGTGACCCGGGTAGTTTTTCTATTCCGTGTGTCTTTGGTGATCTTTTTGTCAAGAATGCAATGGCCGACTTAGGTGCGAGTATTAATCTAATTCCCCTCTCATTATTTAGGAAGTTAGGAATTTGTAGCCTCAACCCCACACGCATGATTATCCAGCTTGCCGATAGATCAGTCAAATACCTGGTAGGAATCGTGGAGGATGTCTTAGTTAAAGTCGACAAGTTCATCTTCCCGCTGGACTTTGTCATTTTGGACATCGAAGAAGACATCGAGGTTCCCCTGATCCTTGGCTGACCCTTCCTTGACACCTCCTGAGCCATCATTGATGTAAGCAATTGTAAGCTCTTCCTTCGAGTTGGCGACAATGAAGTGACTTTCTTTATCACACCTTCGATGAAAAACACCCTAGTAAATGACGACTCATGTTTTTTCGCAGATGCCTCAAGTGAGGAATCCTCCTATTGCCTCTCCAAATTTGAAAAGGAATTTTCTACTTTTTTTCCTCCTCTTCTCTTCCAACTGAATCGCTTCACCTAAGTGAAGAAAGTGAAGAATCCTTTTATTGTCTATATGAATTTGAAAATGAATTTTCTGATTTTTGTTCCTCCTCTACTTTTCCAACTGAATCGCTGCAAGAAGCCTCCATAGCCACCAGCTCCACTCCTTTTAATTTTCTGTCTAAAAAGATCTACGAAGATCTAGTATTTGAAAAATAATGAATTTCTAAAACCTCTTATGAAGAACCCCCCTACCCTAGAACTTAAAGAACTTCCTGAACATCTAAAGTATGCCTACTTAGAAAAAAATTCCAAACTACCAGTAATAGTTTCGGCCTACCTCACGGATGCGTGAAATGATAACCTTCTTTTAGTATTAAGTAAGTGGTGGTCGCTAAGCTTCAAAGAATATAAAAGCAACCGAACTAGCAATCCAATGAGGCAAGTATACCTATCGAACTGTAGCTAGGGGAAACAAGTGTCGTATTGAAATCCAGGAACTGTTGAGTAAACTAACTCACACGAAGGCTATTATTTTATCGACAGAAAAACTAGGGTTTGAGAAACTTATTGCAATTAAAGAAATAAAGCTATGCTAGAAAGAGAACAACTGCAGTTAATTAAAGAGAATAAAGTAAGCGACTACAACGAAGGGCTGAAACTATGAAATGGAAATGCACTCGATCAAGAATCACCTCGGCTAAAGACGACTAAGAAAATGCATTAAGAAAAACTTAAGCTTAATAGGGTAAAGGTCCTTGATCGTGGAGGTTCCTAAAGCTTAAACACGCTTCTCTCGAAGTCGTGCCCAACTAAGTTTAGGAAGGTCCGACCGACTCTCATCAAAATCTATGGACTAAAGCTCGCTTTAGGCGGTGAACCCCACTACTGGATTTTACTCCAATCCGGGAGATTTGGACGTCTGCCTCTCTCGAGGGGTGCGTACAACTCCCTTTCCTCTTGAGCACTCACTTTAAACTATCTGCCTCTCAGCTAGCCAAGAATGAAGGCAAAGGTGGAGAATATATATCGATGATATATCTCCAACCCAAAATAATTCAAGAGTAATTCAAGGTCTAAAACCCTAAAAAGAAAAGGTAGAATTAAAGCATCATAACATAATCACTCGAACCTCGGATCATCAAGATCGAGTACAAGGAGGATTAGTTAATCATAATTGGGTGGAGGAGGGGGGATGAGTAGTAGTGCATAGTAAGAACACAAGTAATAAAGGAGAGAAAACAACACTTTTATTAATACTATAAGAGAGCTATACTTGCATGGAAATGAAAACTACACTTGCATGAAATTAAAATCCTAATCTAGCCCTATATTTATCAACTAGAACAAGTGCATAAACTACACTAAAAACTAATACAACAAAAGCATTAAGCTAGGGTTAACAAAAGATTACAAAAAGAGAAAGAGAGAGAGGGAAAAACATGAAAAAGACCAATAAACAAAGGGGATGCACCTCCCCCTCTCAACCCAAGTTTGCTGAAATGGAAGGGGGGGCTGAATTTATAGAAAATGTTCACGGGTTGGTCACGCCCTTCGACACGCCCTAAGGGGGCCTGTCAGGTGGCGTGACATGTATGGTTTTGACCTCGGGCTATGGATTATGGCGGGAATGATGATTACATCTGTTCGTTAGTGGACACGCCATAGGTCATGCCCGTGTATGGGGGCGTGATATGCACGTCGCGTCGAAATCATTGGTCGGAAATCCGTCAGTCATCGGAAAAGGAGGGGTTCATGCCCTGTGTCAAGCCCGTGACTAGGGGCGTGACAGTACTATTGGCTTACTGAGTCAAAACGATATTTAATGCAGCGGAATGCTTCGGGCAGAGGGCGACACGCCCCATATCATGCCAGGGGACACGCCCGGAGAGGGCGTGTCAGGGGGGCGTGACAGCCGTTTTTCCTGGTATTTTCCTCTAGCTTCTGGATTCCTCTAGAATAGGTGACACGCCCTAGGTCACGCCCAATGAGGGCGTAACAGGGGGGCGTGTCAGGTCAATTTTGACCAATTTTCAGGAAAGCTGCACAAAGAGAGAAAAAGGTTAGGGGCAATAAAATTAACATAAGAAAGATAAAAATAAAGCTTAAAATATAAGATTTATACATTATAAACTAGAAAAATACGATAATAGTTAAGACTACAAAATGTATTATAAAATTCCCCCAAGCTTAAGCTTTGCTTGTCCCCAAGCAAAAATATAAAAACTAGATAAACATAAAATATGACTAATCAAAAAGTTCTAATTATGCTAACACAAGTACCATGCGAAATTCTAAATATGGAAAAGGCGAAACGTAAATCTAAAATAATTATTTAGGTACGGTTTAACTTTTATAAGCTTTACTAAAAAAAAATAACCAAAATTTTAACAAAATTCTTCAAATAGATTTAAGCAAAGCAACGAAAATGAAAAAACGCATTGAGTTTTTACTAGATCCAAGCAATGCATTATAATTATATCAATTAAATAACAAAAATCTAAGTTTAAATCCAAAATTAAAATAGATTTACTTTTCTTCTTTTCTTAGTTATTAAATAAAATTCAAAAGGCGTGAATCAAAAGGACTTAAATATGACAGAAACGATTGGTTTAGGAATATGATTAGGAGTGGAATTCAAAGATAAACGTGAAGGCTTAAAAACACACTAAACCATAACAAAGAGTTTCAAAAAATTTCAATTAAAATTTTTTTTTTTCTTTCTTTTCCATTTTTTTTCTTTTTCTTTTTTCAAAACAAAGGCCATTTATATTTTTATTTTCATTTTTAATTTGCCAAACAAAAACAAACAAATCTTTTGAACATACTTTTTTCAAAACCTTTCTCCCAAAAATATCTCAAAACATCCTATCATAATCATGAAAAAATTTTATGAAACTCAAAAAGGCTAGTGCGATTAGATGGGTTGGAAATTTTGGCCTTGGTGAAAATGATATGAAAAAAGGAGCTATCAAATGAATTTGGAAAAAGGCTCAAAAGTGGCTAACTAGTGGTGAAAGTTTTTAGGTTGGCAGGAAAGCTCAAACGAAAACAAAAACGGCCTAAATCATTTTTACGCTTTTAAATTTATTTAAAACAAAGATTTGAAAATTTTCAAAAAGCAAGTCCTAGATAATAAAAGAAGATTGATGAAATTATCTTGAAAATAGAAATAATAGGTGACTTGGATCGTTCACATCTACTACACTATTCTAAAGTTGACCTTACAAAAATTTTCTATAAATGAAAAGGAAAATAGTGGATGATGAATTTTTGAGAAAGTAAAGAAAATAAAGAAGGAAAACCATAATGTAAATGCGAGTTTTAGAAAAAACATTTTACGTTAACAATCAACCGTGAATTACAAACACAACATGACCAACATTTTACTTGTGAAACATAATTAAAAAAGGTGATTAGAAATATTATAATTAACTAAGTTATTTATAAGAAATTTTGAGTAAAATAAAACAAAAACTAGGGGTACTATTGAGATACCAAAATGTCTAAACTATTAAAGTAAGAAAAAAAACAAATAGTTTTTTTAATTTTTAAAATATTCCTTTTTTTTGGATTTTGGAAATATTTCCTTTTTTTTGGAATTTTAAGATTTTCATTTTTTTAGTTTTTTTGAAAAAAAATATATACAAAAAGAAAAAATATATTTACACTAAGCAAAAAGAAGGGGGAAGTCCTCCCCCAAGCTTAAAATGGACATTGTCCTCAATGGCAAAAAAAGGGGATTGGAGAAGGAGAGAAAATTAAAGTACAGAATTGAAAGACAGAATTGAAAAATAGCTACATCCCCAGATTTATTTGCCGCTAAAGCTGAGTGATGCCGCTAACCCAAGCATCTTCTTTTGACTTCGTGATGGATTCAGCAACATTGGAGCTGGCGATCGCAGAATCTTCATCTTGTCAGAGCCGTCCGGGGCAAAAATTATAAAATAAATAAAATAGAAAAAAGATAACTTGGGTTTCCTCCCAAGATCGCCCTTTGTTTAAAGCGTCGTTGAGCTCGACGCATCAAAAAAATAATATTGTCAAAAAATATTGTTGTCCAGAAATAAAATTGTTTTTAACAAAAAAAATAAAAGTTAAAGCTAGAGTTCGTGTAGCAGATACTTAATAATGTTTGGACTGACATCATCATCACCAGAGAAATAAAGTTTAAGACGCTGACCATTTACTTTAAAATTACCCTTATCAGGGTGAGAAATTAAAACAGTACCATAAGGAAAAACTTGCATAATAGAAAAGGGCCCCGACCAACGAGATTTTAATTTTCTAGGAAATAAACACAATAACGAATTATATAGAAGAACTTGGTTGCCCGGCTTAAAGGTTTTCGGATGCCTTAAGTGCTTATCGTGGAAACGCTTCGTCCGCTATTTATAAAGTTTGTTTTTTTCGTAAGCGTAAGAGCGCCACTCATCGAGTTCATTGAGTGGAAATTTTCTAAGGGGTTCGACTTAATGGGGATCGAAGTTTAAAATTCTTAAGGCCCAAAAAGCGCGGTGTTCTAATTCTACGGGTAAATGGCACGATTTTCCATAGACAAGCCGATACGGCGTACATTCGAGGGCGGTTTTGTACGCAGTTCGGTAGGCCCATAGAGCATCGTCTAATTTGGCTAACTAGTCTTTCCTAGAAGTTGAAACAATCTTTTCTAAAATTCTTTTTATTTCTCTATTTACTAGTTCGACTTGTCCGTTTGTTTGGGGGTGGGGGCAGCTGAAAGCTTGTATATAACATCGTATTTAGTAAGGAATTTTGAAAACTGCGCGTTACAGAAATGGGAACCCCTGTCAGTAACGATGGCTCGCGGCGTTCCGAATCGAGAAAATAATTTTTTAAAAATTGCAACTACAACTCGGGAGTCGTTCGTAGGAATAGCTTGGGCTTCGGCCCAACGTGAAACATAATCAACGGCAACTAAAATATACATATTTCTGAAGCTAGAAGGAAGGGGGCCAACAAAATTGATTCCCCAGAAGTCAAAAATTTCGCACTCGAGGAAATAATTTTGCGGCAATTCATTTTTATTGGAAATGTTGCCCGACCGTTGACAACTATCACACCTACTCACAAAGGCTTGCGCGTCTTTAAACATGTTAGGCCAGTAGAAACCCGCGTAAAGCACCTTGTGAGCGGTGCGAGAAGCTTGATAGTGCCCACCTGTCGGACCTTCATGTAAGTGTCATAAAATATCAACTCCTTCTTTATAAGAAACACATCTCCTTATCACTTGGTCCGCACAGATTCTGAAAAGATGCCGGTCTTCCCAAAAATAGTTCTTCAGCTCAGAAAATAATTTCTTCTTTTGTAGAGATAAGAACTCTTTCGGGGGAACCTGAGCCACAAAATAGTTGGCGATTTTTTCAAACCAAGGAAAAGTAGAAGTGTTAATTGAAAGCAGCTTCTCATCAGGAAAATAATCATTAAAAGATTTTTCATTTAATTTTTCTATAAATGGATTGTCTAATCTGGAGAGATGGTCGGCGGCCAAGTTCTCGGTTCCTCGCTTATCACAGATCTATAAGTCAAACTCCTGGAGGAGTAAGACCCAGCGAATCAAGTGCGGCTTTGTATCTATTTTGGAGAAAAGATATTTGAGGGCCGAGTGGTCTGTAAAAACAATAATTTTCAAAAGTGTAATATAAGGGCGGAATTTATCCAAAGCAAATACTAAAGCTAGTAGCTCCTTCTCGGTCGTGGTGTAATTTTCCTGTGCAGATGTGAGCGTTTTACTAGCGTAATAGATGGGGTGGAAGTTTTTAGATATGCATTGACCTAATACGGCTCCCACCGTGAAACTACTTGCATCGCACATTATCTAAAATTGAAGGTCCCACATCGGAGCTATCATAATCGGTGCGTTAATGAACATTTCTGTTATTAATTCGAAGGTAGAAAGACAAGAGTCATCAAAAATGAATGGGGCGTCTTTTTCTAGAAGATGGGTAAGGGGCTTTGTGATCTTGGAGAAGTGCTTTATGAAGCGGCGGTAGTAACCAGCGTTACCTAAGAAACTTCTTATAGCTTTTATATATGTAGGAGGCGGTAGCTTCTCGATAACTTCTATCTTCGCAATATCTACCTCAATATCTCTCGCTGAAATTTTATGACCCGAAACTAACCCTTCCCTCACCATAAAATGGCATTTTTCCCAATTTAGGGCAAGGTTAGTCTCTTCACATCGTTCTAAGACTTTTTCGAGGTTTTCTTAACATCTATCAAAGGAATTGCCGAACAAGGAGAAATCTTCCATAAATACCCCCATAATGCTTTCTATGTACTTGTCAAAAATAGCGAGCTTACATCGCTGGAATGTAGCTGACGTATTTCATAATCTAAACGGCATTCTTCGATAGGCGAAGGTGCCGAAGGGACCAGTAAATGTAGTTTTCTCTTGGTCCTCGGGAGAGATGGGGATTTTAAAATACCCCGAGAGGCCATCGAGAAAACATTAAAAGCTATGGCCGGATATTTGTTCTAAAATCTAGTCGATAAACGACAAAGGAAAGAGATCCTTGCGGGTGGGGTTATTTAGCTTCCTATAATCTATACAAATACGCTAACCCGTCACCGTCCGTGTCAGGATTAATTCATTATTTTCATTACTAACTACTGTTATCCCTCCCTTCTTTTGTACTGCCTAAATAGGGCTAATCAACTTACTCTCTGATATAGGGTAGATAATTCATGCGTCTAATAATTTCATAACCTCGCCCTTAACTACTTCTTTCATGTTCGGGTTTATACGGCGCTGAGGTTGAATGGAGTTACGCGAATTATCTTCAATTAAAATTTTATGAGTGCAGAAGGATGGGATTATGACCTTAATATCGAAAATATGCTAAGCAATAGCTCAATGATGTTTACATAGAACTAAAAGAAGTTTTTAATTTTGGACATCCTTGACGTAAGCCGAAACTATAACTGGCAGCTTGGAGTTCTTTTCTAAGAAGGCGTACATGAGATGTTCAGCAATTTCTTTAAGTTCTAGGGCAGGGGGTTCTTCATAAGAGGTTTGAGAAATTCTTTCTTTTCTAAATACTATATCTTCATAGATCTTTTTAGAAAGAAAATAAAAAGGGGTGGAGCTGGTGGCCAAGGAGGCTTCTTGCAGCGAATCAGTTGGAAGAGTAGAAGAGAAACAAAAATCAGAAAATTCTTTTTAAAAATCAGATAAAAGATAAGAGGATTCTTCACTTTCTTCACTTAGGTGTAGCGATTCAGTTGGAAGAGAAGAGGAGGAAAAAAAAGAAGAAAATTATTTTTCTAAATTAGAGAGGCAATAGGAGGATTCATCACTCACGACATCTGCGAAAAAACAGGAGTCATCATTTGCTAAGGTGTTTTTCATCGAAGGTGTGATAAAGAAAGTGACTTCGTCATTGCCTATTCGAAGGAAGAGCTTACCATTGCAAATGTCAATGATAGCTCGGGAGGTGGCAAAGAAGTGTCGGACAAGGATCAGGGGAACCTCGACGTCTTCTTCGATGTCCAAAATGACAAAGTCCACCGGGAAGATGAACTTGTCGACTTTTACTAGAACATCCTCCACTATTCCTAATAGGTACTTAACAAATCTGTCAGCGAGCTGAATGCTCATGCGTGTGGGGTTGAGGCTACCAATTCCTAAATTTTTAAACAATGAGAGGGCATCAGGTTAATACTCACACTTAAGTCGGCTAATAAGTTCTTAACAAAAAGATCATGGAAGACACACGGAATAGAAAAACTACCCGGGTCACTGATTTTCTTCGGCAAACAGTTTGTCAAAATAACAGAGCACTTGACGTTTAATGTGACATGCGAAATGTTCTCTAACTTTTTCATGTTGGTCAGGAGGTCCTCAAGATACTTGGCATTCTTCGGTATCTGTGAAATTGCTTCATGGAAAGGCAGATTTATGTGGATTTGCTTGAACATTTCTATGAAACGAGAGTACTGATCGTCCTGACGTTGTTTATAAAGTTTGGAAGGGTAAGGCAGGGTCGGAGAATTTATAATGATGGGTTGTGGAGTGAGATATTTTTCAAATATGGAGAGAGGAGTGATAACTTCTTTAATATAGGGTGGAATTTTTATAATGGGAGCGGAGCATTGATTTTTTAAAGCGGGGGCGGAGCTTTCCTCGGGCTCTTCACTTACCATACCGAGAACTTGATTCCCACTCCGAAGAGTTATAGCTTTCGCTTGCTCTCTCGGGTTGGTCTCAGTATTGGAAGGAAGAGACCCTGCGGGTCGCTCAGAAATAATTTAGCGAGCTGTCCTACTTGATTTTCAAGACTTTTAACGGTTCCAGTTAAGGTTCTTATCGTAGCGTCATTTGTGGCGATATATTTGGAAAGTAACTCCTCCAAGCTTGGAAGTTTTGGATAATTTTGAAGAGGTGGTGGTGGTGGTGCAGAAAAATCATTTTGTGGTAGCGGGTGCATATCATTCGATGGATTACTCCATGAAAAAATCAGATGATTTCTTAAGGCGGGATTATAACTATTCGAAAAATTAAAACCAGGAGGATGAAAATTCGTTGTAGAAAAATTATTAAAAGCATTTCTGAGCATATTGTTAACAAAATCTAATTGTTCTGGGGCAGGAGTTGCAGATTCCCATACCTAAGGTACGGAGGTAGCAGTCATCTCTGTTATATATTTTCTTAATATTCCAACATATAGAGCGAGCTGGGAGACGTTGTCCACTTCAAAGATACCTGCAGGCTTGCTCGGATGGGACCTAGGCACATTCCACTGATAAGTGTTCATGGCCATGTCCTCAAAAAGCTCAAGAGCTGCTTTCGGGGTCTTATGATTTAAAGTACCGCCAGAAGCTGCGTCTATCATTTGCTTTGTATTTTGATTTAGCCCGTTATAGAACTTCTGCACTTATAACCATACAGGTAGCGCGTGATGTGGGCATCGTCTTAATAATTCTTTAAATCTTTCCCAAGTTTCATATAAGGTTTCGGAGTCTTCCAAAAGCGGAAATGTCCTTCCAAAGTTTTGTCGTTTTAGCTGGCGGAAAATACTTCGCACATAATTTTTCGGTTAATTCATTCCAGGTGGTTATGCTATTCTTAGGTAGAGTGTTTAGCCACTGCTTATCATTAGTTCTTAAAGAGAAGGGGAAGAGTCTTAGCCTTATTGCATCATTTGTGACACCATTTATCTTGAGGGTGTCACGAATTTCAAGAAAGCATGTTATATATGCGTTCGGATCATCATCTTGAAGTCCGTCAAATTGCACATACTGCTGCATAATTTGAATTATGTTAGGCTTTAATTCGAAGTTATTATTTGCTATAGTAGGGCAGACTATGCTTGATTCTGTTCCCTCGAGATTTTGCCGTGCATAATAGGACATATTCCTTTGCAAGGCTTCATCTACGTTGGGTTCTTCCATTCTTAGAGTAGAGAATGACTCAGAGTCCTCAACCGACACTTGGATAGTAGGACCTTGAAATCGCGATCTTCTCCGAAGAGTACTCTCAATTTCGTGGTCCAAGTCCAAAATAACTGACGGACTCCCGCAGGTCATGCTCTAAAAGAAGAGAAGAGAAGAAAGAGAAATAAAATAAACTAGGATGAAAAACTAGGACTCCCGAACTTCCCAAGGACTACCTGGTGAAGGGTTCGCAAGGTACTAGAAAAGATAGCGACACTTAAAGCCGCTTTGCCCTTTCGGTGAGAATTAGGTGGCGTAGAAAAATTGTGAAGTTGGTTACTATTAAGAGCGGTAATAAAATTATTTTGATTTTAAAAATTTTAAGAAAGAGGATAAGAAAGAGAAGAGATAAAATTAATAGGTTCGTGTTTTTAATATATCAACGAAAGTTGCTTCCCGGAAACGGCGCCAAAAACATGGTGGTCGCTAAGCTTCGAAGAAAATAAAAGCAACCGATGTAGCAATCCAATGAGGCAAGTATACCTATCGAACCATATCTAGGGGACACAAGTGTCGTATTGAAATCCGGGAACTGTTGAGTAAACTTTCTCACACGAAGGCTATTATTTTATCAATAGAAAAACTAGTGTTTGAGAAACTAATTGCAATAAAAGAAATAAAGCTATGCTAGAAAGAGAAAAACTACAGTTAATTAAAGAGCATAAAGTAAGCGATTACAACGAAGGGCTGAAACTATGAAATTGAAATGCACTCGATCAAGAATCACCTCGGCTAAATACAACTAAGAAAATGTGATAAGAAAAACCAAAGCTTAATAGGGTAAAGGTCCTTGACCGTGGAGGTTCCTAAAGCTTAAACACGCTTCTCTTGAAGTCATGCCCAACTGAGTTTAGGAAGGTAAGACCGACTCTCGTCTAAATTAGAGGCCTAAAGCTCGCTTTACGCGGTGAACCCCACTATTGGATTTTTATCCAATCTGGGAGATTTGGATGTCTGCCTCTCTCGAGAGGTGCGTACAACTCCCTTTACTGTTAAGCGCTCACTTCGAACTATCGGCCTCTCGGCTAGCCAAGAATGAAAGCAAAGGTGAATAATATATATCGATGATATATCTCCAACCCAAAATAATTCAAGAGAAATTCAAGGTCTAAAGCCCTAAAAAGAAAAGGTAGAATTAAAGCATCATAACTTAATCACTCGAACCTTGGATCATCAAGATCGAGTACAAGGAGGATTAGTTAATCATACTTGTGTGGAGGAGGGGGGATTAGTAGTAAAGCATAGTAAGAATACAAGTAATAAAGGAGAGAAAACAACACTTTTATTAATACTAGAAGAGAGCTACACTTGCATGGAAATGAAAACTACACTTGCATGAAATTAAAATCCTAATCTAGCCCTACATTTATCAACTAGAACAAGTGCATAAACTATATAAAAAACTAATACAACAAAAGCATTAAGCTAGGGTTAACAAAAGATTACAAAAAGAGAAAGAGAGAGATTGAGGGAAAAAACATGAAAAAGACCAAGAAATAAAGGGGCTGCACCTCCCCCTCTCAACCCAAGCTTGCTGAAATGGAAGGGGGGGATGAATTTGTAGAAAAAGTTCACGGGTTTGTCATGCCCTTCGACACTCCCTAGGGGGGCATGTCAGGGGGCTAGACATGTACGGGTTTGACCTCGGGCTCTGGATTCTGGCGGGAAGGATGATTGCTTCTATATGTCGGTGGACACGCCATGGGTCACGCCCATGTAGGGGGCATGACACGCACGTCGCATTGAAATCATTAGTAAGAAATTCGTTAGTCATCAGAAAAGGAGGGGGTCACGCCCTGTATTATGCCCGTGACTGGGGGGCATGACAGTACTGTTGGCGTGCTAAGTCAAAACGACATTTAATGCGGCGACAGGCTTCGGGAATAGGGCAACACGCCCCGTGTCACGCCCGGGGACATGCCCAGGGAGGGCGTGTTAGGGGGGGCGTGACAATAATTTTTCCTGGTATTTTCCTCTGGCTTCTGGATTCCTCTAGAACAGGTGACACGCCCTAGGTCATGCCCAGGGAGGGCGTGACAGGGGGGCGTGTCAAGTCAATTTTGACAAATTCTCAGGAAAGCTGCACAAAGAGAGGAAAAGGTTTGTGGCCATAAAATTAACAGAAGAAAGATAAAAATAAAGCTTAAAATACAAGATTTGTACATTATAAACTAGAAAAATACGATAATAGTTAAGATTACAAAACGTATTATCAATAAGCATCGCCAAGCTATTTCCTGGAAAATTTCTGATATCAAGGGCATAAGCCCATCTTTCTGCACTAACAAAATCTTAATGGAAGATAATTCACGTAATTCAATACAACCTCAGCACCGTATAAACCCGAACATGAAAGAAGTAGTTAAGGGCAAGGTTATGAAACTCTTAGACGCAGGAATTATCTATCCTATATAAGATAATAAGTGGGTTAGCTCTGTTCAGGTAGTGCCAAAGAAGGGAGGGATAACTGTATTTGTAAATGAAAATAATGATTTAATCCCGACACGGACGGTGATGTTGTAGTGAATGTGTATATATTATCATAAGTTAAATGACGCCACCTGCAAGGATCACTTTCCCTTGCCCTTCATCAATCAAGTTTTTGAAAGATTATCCGGCCATAGCTTTTATTCTTTTCTCGATGGTCTCTCGGGGTATTTACAAATCCCCATCTTTCTCAAGGACCAAGAGAAAACTACATTTTCTTGTCCCTTCGGCAGCTTAGCTTAACGAAGGATGCCATTTGGATTGTGCAATGCGCCAACTACATTCCATCGATGTATGCTCGCTATCTTTGACAAGTATGTAGAAAGCATTTTGGAGGTATTCATGGATGATTTCTCCGTGTTCGGTGACACATTTGAAAGTTGTTTAGAAAACCTCGAAAAAGTCATAGAACGATGTGACGAGACTAACCTTGCCCTAAATTTGGAAAATGCCATTTTATGGTGAGGGAAGGGTTAGTTTTGGGTCATAAAATTTCTGCGAGAGGTATTGAAGTAGACGTTGCTAAGATAGAAGTTATCAAGAAAATTCTGCCGCCTACGAACATTAAAGCTATAAGAAGTTTCCTAGGGCATTCTTGCTTTTACCATCTTTTCATAAAGGATTTCTCCAAGATCACCAAACCCCTTACTCATCTTTTAGGAAAAGACACCGCATTCATTTTTGATGTCTCTGGTCTTTCTACCTTCGAATTAATAAAATAAAATTTAATTAACGCACCGATTATGATAGCTCTGGCATGGGACCTTCCATTTGAAATAATGTGCGATGCGGGTAGCTTCGCGGAGGGAGCGGTATTAGGTGAATGCATATCTAAAAGCTTCCACCCCATATATTACGTAAATAAGACATTCACATATGCACAGGAAAATTACACCACAACCGAGAAGGAGCTCCTAGCTGTAGTATTCACTTTTGATAAATTCCGCCCTTATATTACACTTTCAAAAATTATCGTTTTTTCGGACCACTCGGCCCTTAAATATCTTCTTGCCAAAACGGATACCAAGCCGCGCTTGATTCGTTAGGTCTTACTCTTCCAGGAGTTTGACTTAGAGATCCGTGATAAGCGAGGAGCCGAGAATTTAGCCGCTGATCACCTCTCACGCCTAGATAACCCTTATATTGAAAATCTTGATGAAAAATCTTTTAATGATTATTTTACTGATGATAAGCTTCTTTCATTTTGCACTTCTCCTTCTCCTTGATTTACACCCATTTCTAATTATTTAGTGGCTCGTGTGCTACCAAAAGTGTTCTCCTCTCAGCAAAAGAAGAAATTATTTTCTTAGTTGAAGAACTACTTTTGGGAGGACCCGCATCTTTTCAGAGTCTATGTAGACAAAGTGTTAAGGAGATGAGTTTCTTATGAAGAGGGAGTTGATATTTTAAAACACTTACATGATGGTCCGACTGGTGGGCACTATCAAGCTGCTCACATAGCTCACAATGTGCTTTGCGCGGGTTTTTACTAGTCTAGCCTGTTTAAAGGCACACAAGCCTTTGTGAGTAGGTGTGATAGTTGCCAGTGGTCTGGCAACATTTCCAATAAAAATGAAATGCCGCAAAATTATTTCCCTGAGTGCGAAATTTTCGACCTCTGGGGATCGATTTTGTTGGCCCCCTTCCTTCTAGCTTCGAAAATAAGTATATTTAAGTTGCCATTGATTATGTTTCTCGATGGGCCGAAGCCCAAGCACTTCCTATGAACGACTCTCGAGTTGTAGTTACCTTTTGAAAAAATTATTTCATCAATTCGGTACGCCGCTAGCCATCGTAAGTGATAGGGGTTCCCATTTCTGTAACACACAATTTTCTAAAATCCTTACTAAATACGGCGTTACACATAAACTTTCAACTGCCTACCATGCCCAAACTAACGGTCAAGACAAAGTAGTAAATAGAGAAATAAAAAGAATTTTAAAAAAGGCTGTTTCAAATTCTAGGAAAGACTGGTAAACCAAATTAGCCGATGCTCTATGGGTCTACCAAACAGCGTACAAAACTGCCCTCAGATGTACACTGTATCGGTTGGTCTATGGAAAATCTTGTCATTTACCCGTAGAACTAGAACACCACGCTTTTTGGGCCTTAAGATTATTAAACTTTGATCCCCACTCCGTCGACGACCTTAGAAAATTTCAACTCAACGAACTCGACTAGTGACACTCTTACGCATACGAAAATAACAAACTTTATAAAGAGCAGACGAAGCATTTGCATGATAAACACTTAAGGCATCCGAAAACATTTCAGCCGGGCGACCAGGTTCTTCTTTATAATTCTCATTTACGTTTATTTCCTGGTAAGTTAAAATCGCGTTGGTCTGGGTCCTTTACTGTTTTAGAAGTTTTTGCTTATGGAACTATTTTGATTTCACACAATGATAAGGGAAATTTTAAAGTGAATGGTCAGCATCTTAAATTGTATTTCTGTGGTGATGTCAGTCCTAACTGTGTTAACTCTATCCTCCATGATTTGAATTTAAAATAGTTTAAAATTTGTTTTATTATAATTAGAACTTTGAACAATATTTTTGGGATAATATTTTTGGACAATATTTTTTTTGATGCGTCGAACTCAAATGACGCTTTAAAAAAAGAGCATTCTTGGGAGGCAACCTAAGTTATCTTTTTCTGTTTTCTTTATTTCACAATTTTTTTCCCCGGATGGCTCCGACAAGCTGAAGCTTCTACGATCCCCTGCTCCAACGTTGTTGAATCCATCACGAAATCCAAAGAAGACATTTCATGAAGATCCAAAGCGTTAGCATGGGGGAGCGGCATCACTCAGCTTTCACAGCAAATAAATCCGGGGAAGTACCTGTTTTTCAATGTTGTAATTTCATTTTCTCTCTCTCTCAATCCTCTTCTCTTGCCATTGAGGACAATGTCTACCTTAAGCTTGTGGGAGGACTTCTTCCTTTTTTTGCTTTGTGTGAATATTTTGCCTTTTGTGAATATTTTTCAAATATAAAAAAAAATGAATATCTTAAAAATCCAAAAAATAGAAAATATTTCAAAATTAAAAAAAATATTAATTTTTTTCATTACTTTAATAATTTAGATATTTTGGAATTTCAATAGTACCCCTTGTTTTTGTTTTATTTTTCTCAAAATTTCTTATAAACAACTTAGTTAATTATAATATTTCTAATCACCCTTTTTAATTATGTTTCACAAGTAAAATATTGGTCATGTTGTGTTTCTAATTCACAGTAGCTTGTTAATGTAAAACGTTTTTTCTAAAACTCGCATTTCCATTATGGTTTTCCTTCTTTATTTTCTTTATTTTCTCAAAAATTTATCATCCACTATTTTCCTTTTCATTTTTAGATAATTTTTTTAAGGTCAACTTTAGAATAGTGTAGTAGATGTGAACGATCCAAGTCACATATTATTTCTATTTTCAAGATAATTACATCAATCTTCTTTTATTATCTAGGACTTGCTTTTTGAAAATTTTCAAATCTATGTCTTAAATAAATTTAAAAGCATGAAAATGATTTAGGCAGATTTTGTTTTTTGTTTGAGCTTTCCTGCTAACCTAAAAACTTTCACCATTAGTTAGCCGCTTTTGAGCCTTTTTTCAATTTCATTTGATAGCTCTTCTTTTCATATCATTTTCACCAAAGCCAAAATTTCTAACCTATTTAATCACACTAGCCTTTTTGAGTTTCATAAAATATTTTCTGAGTATGATAGGTTATGTTGTGACATTTTTGGGAAAAGTTTTTGAAAAAAAAGTATGATAAAAATTTTTTTTTTTGTTTGGACAATTCAAAATGAAATGGAAAAATTTTTTATGGCCTTTGTTTTGAAAAAGAAAAAAGAAAAAAAAATCGAAAAGAAAAAAGAAAGAAAAATAATTTTTTTATATATTTTTGAAACTCTTTGTTTAGGTTTAGTGTGATTTTAAGCCTTCCTATTTATCTTTGAATTCCACTCCTAATCGTAATCCTAAACCAAACGTTTCTTTCCTAATAAAGTCCTTTTCATTCATGATTTTGAATTTAATTTAATAACTAAGAAAAGAAGAAAAGTAAATCAGTGTTAGTTTTGGATTTAAACTAAGATTTTTGTTATTCAATTGTTATAATTATAATGCATTGCTTGGATCTAGTAACAACTCAATTCGTTTTTAATTTTCGTTTCTTTGCTTAAATCTATTTAAAGAATTTTTTTAAAATTTTGGATGATTTATTTTTGTTAGTAAAGTTTATAAAAGTAAACAATGTTTAAATAATTTTTTTAGATTTACGTTTCACGTTCTCCCTACTTAGAATTTCGCATAGTACTTGTGTTAACATAATTAGAATCTTTTTGATTAGTCCCATTTTATGGTTATCTAGTTTTTATATTTTTGCTTGGGGGACAAGCAAAGCTTAAGCATGGGGGAATTTTATAGTACATTTTGTAGTCTAAGCTATTAGAGTGTTTTTAGGTCTTCTATGCACAAATCATAACTTATAAGCCTATATATTGATCTCCTTTTATGTATATTTATGACACTTATGTTTATTTCTATTTTTGCAGGTTTTCACAAAATTTGTAAAAAATTGGACCTGACACACCCTCCTATACGGCCGTGTTATTGGGCGTGTCACTTGTTCCCAGGGAAATCAGCCTCTAGAGAAATCCAGAGAATCATCCCAAGGAGGACATGGCCTCCCACACTACCGTGTCACTGGGAATGTCGAGATAGCCGTGCCAAGTTGGGCCATGTCACCAGAGTTCAGAAGACCATCCCGAGAAGGACACGACCACGAACACAGCCGTGTCGCCTCCGTGTTGCCGGGAATATCACCAGAATCCGATAAATTTCCATAGAAGGACATGGCCACCCACACGGCCGTGTCGTTGTTCATGTCACCATCACATCGAAGCCTGCTTCCCGCCATAAATGCATTCTGCATCAAAGTCCATCAACTGTTGTCGACACGTCCACCAACAAGGCTGTGTTGTTGGTCGTGTCAGCATGGGCGAGCCAACTTTTTCAACAACGCCATGATCACTCCCGCCAGAACCACTGCCCGAGGTCAACCCACGGCCACCAATAAGGCCGTTTCGCTAGCCATGTCACCCCCCCCCCTTAGTTTTTCTATAAATTGAGCCCTTCTCCAAGCATTCCATATAGTTTTTAGGATTGTGTAGGGAGGTGCCGCCCTATTGCTTATTAAAGCTTTTCTTGTTTTTTTTCTCCCTCTCCCTCTCTTTCTCCTTTTAGTTTTTTTAACCCTACTTTTGTTTAAGCTTTTGTAATAGCTTTTGTACTTCATTTAGTAGTTTAATGTAATGCTAGCTTAGTCTTTTCATTTCCATGCAATTGTAGCTCCTTTATTTCATGTTGTAAGCTTTCTTTATCATTAATAGAAAAGTGTTGTTTTCTCTCCTTTATTATCTTTGTGTTCTTAATGCTTTACTACTCATCCTCCCTCCTCCACTCCATTATGTTTAACTAATCCTCCTTGTACTCGATCTTGATGATCCGAGGTTCGAGTGATTAAGTTATGATGCTTTGAATTTATCTTTTCTTTTTAGGGTTTGGCCTTGAATTACTCATGATTTATTTTGGGTTGGAGATATATCATCGATATATATTATCCACCATTGCTTTCATTCTTGGATAGCAGAGAGGCCGATAGTTTGAAGTGAGCACTCAAGAGTAAAGGGAGTTGTACGCACCCCTCGAGAGAGGCAGACGTCCAAATCTCCCAGATTGGAGAAAAATCCAATAGTGGGGTTCACCGCGTAAAGCGAACTTTAGGCCTCCGATTTAAACGAGAGTCGGTCGGACCTTCCAAAACTAAGTTGGGCATGACTTTAGGAGAAACGTGTTCAAGCTTTAGGAACCTCCACGGTCAAGGACCTTTACCCTACTAAGTTTAGTTTTATTTATCCTATTTTTAATCGACTTTAGTTGAGGTGATTCTTGATCAAGTGCATTTCCACCTCATCATTCCAACCCATTATCATAATCGTTTCTTTTATGCTCTCTTTCTTTTTAGTGCAAGTAGTTCTCTTTAGAATTATTTCCTTTCCTTAATTACAATTAGTTTCTCTAAACCCTTGATTTTACGTCGATAAAATAATAGTCTTCGTGTGAGTAAGTGACCCAACAGTTCCCGGATTTAAATACGACACTTGTGTCCCCTAGCTATAGTTTTATAAGTATACTTGCCTCATTAGATTGCTAGTTTGGCTGCTTTTATTTTCTTAATGAATAGCTGACCAACATTATTCATGTCATCAAAAAGTGAAAGTTATGTGCCATGGCATGCAGAGGAACGTACTAAAGATGATACTATGTGGTACCCAGATGACTCTCTAAATTGGAAAAAGTTTGATAAAGATTATCCTCAATTTGCTGCATAGTGTCGCAATATTAGACTTAGTTTGGCCTCTGATGGGTTTAATCCATATAGAACCATGTCGATTGCTCATAGCACATGGCTAGTTGTTTTAATTCCTTATAATTTGCCGTCATGGCTGTGCATGATGCAATCTTTTCTCTTTCTTACTATACAAATTGATGGACTGAAAGGGAATAGTAATAAAATTTATTGTTTACCTTTAACCATTAATTGATGAGTTAAAATAATTATGGAATGATGGTGTGGCTACATATGATGCATCAAAAAATCAGATGTTCACTCTACGTATCGTATTTTTTTGGACAATTAATGACTACCCGACTTATGCAAACTTATCAGGATGGAGTAGAAATGGAAAGTATGCTTGTGCAAATTGTAATTTGCAAACTAAATCACAATGGCTAAGAAATTGTAGAAAATTTTGCTATTTGTGGCATTGTCAATGGCTTCCCAGTGGGCACATATTTTGAAGAGATAATGAAGCTTTTAATGGATGTCGTGAATTTGAAATTAAACCTCAAATATTAAAGGGAAGTACTATCACAACACAACTGAATGATGTACTTACTGAATACAAAAAGGATGATCGTAAAAAGAGGAAGAGAGAAGATTATTGTAGGGTTAAGAATGTTGGTCAAAAACATGGTTGGAAGAAAAAAAGAATCTTCTTTGAATTGCCATATTGGGAGTATTTTCAAACACATCATTTCATTGATGTAATGCACCAAGAGAAGAATATGGGTGAAAATTTTCTTTATATAATAATGGGTGTTATAGGAAAAATAAAAGATGGCTTAAAAGCAAGACGAGATTTAAAAGAAATGGGTATTCGAACAAAATTGCACCCACAACAACTTGCATCCGGTAAGCCCTTCTTATCTCCAGCCCGTTTTTCAATGAACAAAGTTCATCATGATGTTTTCCTACAAATGCTAAAAAATATCAAAGTGCCGGATGGTTATGCATCTAATAATTCTCGATGTTTACATTTGAAAGAGAGAAATATTTGGGGTCTTAAAAGTCATGATATGCACATTCTTATGCAACAATTCCTTCCAATAGCCATAAGGAAAGTATTGCCACCAGATGTTGTGAAAGTTTTTATCGAGTTATCTAATTTCTATAGACAATTGTGCTCAAAGGCCATTAAGCATGTGGACTTGAAGATTATGTAAGAACGCATAGTTCTAACACTATGTCATCTTGAAAAGATATTTCCACCTTTTTTTGATATTATAGAGCATCTAACAATGCATTTTGCTAAAGATGCCTCCGTTGGTGGTCCAGTGCAATTTCGATGGATATATCCTTTTGAAAGGTAATGAACATTTCATATATTTGAGTTTATATATTTATTTATATAATATAGTTTGTATTAACTTATTATATATATATTGAAATTAGGTATCTACTTACCTTGAAGAGATATGTTTGTAATCGTGCTCATCCGGAAGGTTCTATTGTGAAAGGATATCAAATGGAGCAATGCATGAACTTTTGCGAACGAAATCTTGTTGGCATTGAAACAAAATATAATCAGCAAAATAGAAATTATGATGGAGGACATGACATTTGTCACCCATTTAAAAAGGGGAAAATATACAGCTTGATGAGGTTTCTGGTGTCGAGAAATAGAGAGCCAAACTAGCAATCCAACTAGGCAAGTATATCTATCGAAATGTAGCTAGGGGACACAAGTGTCGTATTGAAATCCAGGAACTGTTGAGTAAACCTACTCACATGAAAACAATTATCTTATCGAAGGAAGGCTTTAGGGTTTGCTAAGGGAAAGATAAATGAACTTAAGAAAGGAAATATTACACAAAAAAGAGAACTAATTGCAGTTAAAATGAGAGATAATAAAAATGATTACAACGAAGGGTTTGAACAATGAAATGGAAAAGCACTCGATCGAGAATCACCTCAGCAAGAGTTGACTAAAAATGCGATAAAAAACCTAACTTAATAGGGTAAAGGTCCTTGACCGTGGAGGTTCCTAAAGTTTCAACACGCTTCTCTCAAAGCCGTGCCCAACTGAGATAAGGAAGGTCAAACTGAACTCTCGTCTAAATCGGAGGCCTAAAGCTCGCTTTACGCTGTGAACCCCACTATTGGATTTCACTCCAATCCGGAAGATTTAGACGTCTGCCTCTCTCAAGGGGTACGTGTAACTCTCTTTACTCTTGTGTGTTCACTTCAAACTATGAGCCTCTCAGCTAACTGAGAGTGAAAACGCAAATGGAAATTATATATTGATGATATAACTCCAAACATGAAAAATCATAAGTAATCCGAAAGCCTAAACCCTAAAAAGAAAGAGTAAATTCAAAGTATCATAACTTTATCAACTCGAACCTCAGATCATCAAGATCGAGTATAAGGAGGATTACTTAATTATGGAGAAGTGGAGGAGGAGGGATGAGTAGAACGGCATTAAGAACACAAATTAAAAGGACACTTTATATTGAAAATGAAAGAGAGCCACACATGAAAGAAAAATTACAATTGCATGGAAATGAAAATATGCTTGCATTACATTAAACTACTAAATCAATTACCAAAGCTATTACAAAATCATAAACTAAACTAGGGATAAGAAAAACTAAAAGGAGAAAGAGAGAGAGGGGGAGAAAAAGCATGTAAAAACACAAGTAAACAAATGGGAAGCACCTCCCCTCTCAACCCAAACTGTTCTAGAATGCAAGAGGTGGCCTTGTATTTATATGCAAAAATCTTGGGTTGGTCACACCCTGTGACACTCCCGGGGAGGGCATGCCACGGGGGCATGACATGTACGTGGTTGACCTCGGTCTCTGGATTCTGGCAGTAAGGATGATTGCCTCTATACGATTGTGGACACGCCCTAAGTCACGCCCGTATAGGGGGCGTATAAGGCATGTCACGTCTCAATCATTGGTAAGAAATCCGTCAGTCTTCGAAAAAGGTTGAACACGCCCAGGGACACGCCTGTACAGGGGGGCGTGTCAGTACTGTTGACGTATAACAACAAAAAATCTTTAAAAGCTGCAACAGGCTTTGGGTTGAGGGTGACACGCCCTGTGACATGCCCAGGGAGGGGATGTCAGGGGGGCGTGATAACGATTTTTCTCATTATGTTGGCCTTGGCAGCAGACTTACTTAGGATCGGGTCACATTCCATGTGACACGCCCTGGGAGGGCGTGTCAGGGGGCGTGTTAGGGCATTTTTGGTCAAAATTCCTGGAAACCTGCAAAAAGAGAAGAAAACATTAGCGACAATAATATATACATAAGAAAGTCAAAATATAAGCACACAGATATTATTTGCACATTATAAACTAGAAAATACCCTAATAGTTTAGAGAATAAAATGTACTATCAAATTCCCCCAAGCTTAAGTTTTGCTTTTCCCCAAGAAGAGATATAAAAACTAGATAACCATATAAAGGTAACTAATCAAAATAGTTCTAATTATGCTTACACAAGTACCATGCAAAATTCTAAGTAGGGAGAAGGTGAAACGTAAACCTTAAACATGGTTTACAATTTATAAACTTTACTAATGAAAATAACTCATCCAAAATTTTAACAAGTTTCTTTAAATAGATTTAAGCAAAGCAACAAAATGAAAAAACGCATTGAGTTGTTACTAGATCCAATCAACAGATTATAACTATATCAATCAAATAACAAAATTCTAAATTTAAATCCAAAACATTACTAATATACTTTTCCTCTTTACTTAGCAAAAAAAATCAAAAGCATGAATCAAAAGGACTTAATAGGACCGAAACGTTTGGTTAAGGATTATGATTTGGAGTGGAATTCAAAGATAAATAAGGAGACTTAAAAATCACACTAAACTAAAACAATGAGTTACAAAATTTTCATTATAAATAAAATATTTTTTTCTTTCTTTTTCTTTTCCATTTTTTTTTCTTTTTCAAAATAAAGGCCAAAATTAATTTTTCTTTTCATTTTTAAATTGGCCAGACAAAAACAAACACTTCTTTTGAGCATACTTTTTCAAAAACTCCTTCCAAAATCATCACAAAAATAACCTATCATAATCATGAAAATTTTTAAATAAAACTCAAAAAGTTTAGTGTGATTAGATAGGTTTGAAAATTTGGCTTTCGGTTAAGATGAAATGATAAGTGGAGCTATCAATTGAAATTGCAAAAAGGCTCAAAAGTGGCTAACTAGGGATAAAAAAATTTTGGTTGGCAAGAAGGCTCAAACGTAAACAAAAACGGCCTAAATCATTTTCAAGCTTTTAAATTTTTCTAAAGCATAGTTTTGAAAAATTTCAAAAAGAAAGTCCTATATAATAAAAGAAGATTGATGAAATTATCTTGAAAATAGAAATAATAGGTGACTTGGATCGTTCACATCTACTACGCTAATCAAAAGTCGACTTTACAAAAATTAGCCAAAAATGAAAAGGAAAATAGTTGATGAAATATTTTTAAGAAAGTAAAGAAAATAAAAAATGAAAACCATAATAAAAATACGAGTTTTACAAAAAACGTTTCACGTTAACATACTACCGTGAATTAGAAACACAGCGTGACCAACATTTTACTTGTGAAATATAATTAAAAAGAACGATTTGAAATATTATAATTAGCTAAGTTTTTTATATGGAATTTTGGGAAAAACAAAACATAAATAATGGGTACTATTGAAAAACCAAAATCCATTTAAACTATTAAGGTAAAAAACAAATAGCATATTTTTTTTATTTTGAAATATTTTCTCTTTTTTTTTATTTTTGAGATATACACTTTTTTTGGGGATTTTTGAAATATATTCACAAATAGCAAAAAGAAGGAGGAAATACACCCCCAACTTAAAATGGACATAATCCTCAATGGAGAAAGGAGGGGATGGAGAGAGAGAAATAAAGACAGAAATGAAAATACAGATTTAAAAATAGGTACTTCCCTGGATTTATACATCATGAAAGCAGAGTGATGCCGCTCCCCCATACTTGCGCTTTGGATCTTCAAGAAATTTCTTCTTTGGACTTCGTGATGGAATCAGCAGCATTGGAGCAGGCGATCGCAGAAGCTTCAGCTTGTCGGAGCCGTGCGGGGCAAAAATTTTAAAATAAAGAAAATAGAAAAGATAACTTGGGTTGCCTCCCATGAGCGCCCTTTGTTTAAAACGTCATTTGAGCTGGACGTAACAAAATAATATTGTCCAGAAATATTTTATCAAAAAATAATATTCAAAGTTTTTAACAAAATAATATAGTTCTAAGTTAGCTAATGTTTGTGCAGAAGAAATTTAACATTGTTTGGACTAACATCATCATCATTAGAAAAATAGAGTTTAAGACGCTGCCCCTTCACTTTGAAATCACCCTTATCAGGGTGCGAAATTAAAACAATAACATAAGGAAAAACATCTAAAACAGAAAATGGCCCAGACCATCGTGACTTTAACTTTCCAAGAAACAAACGTAAACGAGAGCTATAAAGGAGACTTGGTCACACGGTTTGAAGGTTTTTGGTTGCCTTAAGTGCTTATTGTGAAAACATATTGTCCGCTCTTTTTAAAATTTGTTGTTTTCGTATGAATAAGAGCGCCACTCGTCGAGTTCGTTATGTTGAAATTTTCTAAGGTCGCCGACAGAGTGTGGATCGAAATTTAAAAATCGCAAGGCCCAAAAAGCATGGTATTCTAATTCTACAGGTAAATGACATGATTTTCCATTAACCAACCGATATGGCATACATGTGAGGGCGGTTTGGTATGCTGTTCGGTAGGCCTATAGAGCATCGTCTTATTTGGCTGACCAGTCTTTCCTAGAAGTTGAAACAGTCTTTTCTAAAATTCTTTTAATCTCTCTATTCACTACTTCGACTTGTCTGTTAGTTTGGGGGTGGTATGCAGTTGAAAGCTTATGCGTAACGCCGTATTTAATAAGGATTTTAGAAAACTACACGTTACAAAAATGAGAACCCCTATCACTAACGATGGCTCACGGCATACTGAATAGAGAAAATAACTTTCTAAGAACGTAATTACAACTCGGGCGTCGTTAGTAGGAAGAGCTTGGCTTTAGCCCATCGATAAACATAATCTATGGAAACTAAAATATACTCATTCCCGAAGCAAGAAGGAAGGGGGCAACCAAAATCAATTCCCCAGAGGTCGAAAACTTCGCACTCAAGGAAGTAATTTTATGGCATATCATTTTTTTGGAAATATTGCCCGACCGTTGGCAACTATCACACCTAATCACAAAGGCTTGCGCGTCTTTAAGTAGGCTAGGCAAGTGAAATCCGGCACAAAGCACCTTATGAGCAGTCAAAGCAGCTTGATAGTTACCACCATTTGGTCCTTTGTGCAAATGTTTTAGAATATCTAAACCTTCTTCAAAAGAGACACATCTCCTTATCACTTTGTCCGCACAAACTCTGAAAGATGCGGGTCTCCCAAAAATAGTTCTTCAACTCAAAAAAGAATTTCTTCTTTTATTGAGAGGAGAACTCTTTTGGAGTACACGAGCCACTAAATAATTGGCTATGTGTGCAAACAAAGGAGAAGGAGTAGTGTTAATTGAAAGCAGCTTTTCATCAGGAAAATAATCATTAAAAGATTTTTCATCTAAATTTTCAATATAAGGATTATTTAATCGAGAGAGATGGTCTGCGGCCAAATTCTCGGCTCCTTGCTTATCATAAATTTCTAAGTCAAACTCCTGGAGGAGTAAGGCCCAGCAAATCAGGCGCGACTTGGCATTCATCTTAGCAAGAAGATATTTGAGGGTCGAGTGGTCCGTAAAAACGATAATTTTTGAAAGTATAATATAAGGGCAAAATTTATCAAAAGTGAACACTACAGCTAGGAGCTCCTTCTCGGATATGGTGTTATTCTCTTGTGCCGATGTACGTATTTTACTTGCATAATAGATGGGGTGAAAGTTTTTTGAAATTTGTTGTCCTAGTACGGCTTCCACGATGAAACTACTCGCATTTCTAGATTTTCTAAACAACTATCATAATTATTACCGAACCCGGAGAAATCATCCATGAATACCTCCATAATGCTTTCTACATACTTATCGAAGATAGCGAGCATACATCGTTATAATGTAACTGGCGCATTGCATAATAAAACGACATTCTTCGGTAGGAGAAAGTGCCGAAGGTATAAGTAAACGTTGTTTTCTCTTGGCCCTCGGGAGGGAAGGGGATTTGAAAATAGCCTGAGAGACTATCGAGAAAATAGCAAAAGTTATGGCCGGATAATCACTCTAAGATATGATAAATGAACAACAAGGGGAAGTGGTCCTTGCGAGTGGCATTATTCAACTTACGATAGTCAATACACATTCGCCACCCCGTCACCGTCCGTGTCGGGATTAAATCATTATTTTCATTTACAACTACAGTATCCCTCCATTTTTCGGAATAACCTGAACAGGGCTAACCCACTTACTATCAGATATAGGATAGATAATTCCTGCGTCTAAGAGTTTCATAACCTCGACCTTTCGACTTCTTTCATGTTCGGGTTTATACAACATTGAGGTTGGATTGAATTGCGTTAATTATCTTCCATTAAGATTTTGTGAGTGCAGAAGGATGGGCTTATGCCCTTAATATCAGATATCTGCCAGGCAATAGCTCGGCGATGCTTATTTAAAACTAGCAGGAGTTAATCTTTTTGCACTTCATGTAAGTAGGCCGAAACTATCATTGGCAGTTTGGAATTTTTTTCTATTAAGGCATACTTGAGATGTTCAGTTAGTTCTTTTAAATCTAGGGTAGGGGGTTCTTCATACAAGGTTTTAGAAATTCTTTCTTTTTCAAAAACTATGTCTTCGTAGACCTTATAATATTTAAAATTAAAAGGGGTGGTGCTAGTTGTCATAGCAGTTTCTTGTGGACTTTCAATAGGAAGAGTTGAGGAAGAACAAAAATCAGAAAATTCATTTTCACTATCAGAAGGGCAGTAGGAACATATATCACTTTTGGCATCCAAGAAGAAATAAGAGTCGTCATTCTCCAAGGTATTTTTCATCGAAGGGATGATATAGAAGGTTACTTCATCGTCTCTTACTCGAAGAGAGAGTTTGACATTGCTTACATCAATGATAGCTCGGGAGGTGGCAAGGAGGGGTCGACCAAGGATCAATAAAACCTCGACATCTTCTTCGATGTCCAATATGACGAAATCCACCGTGAAGATGAATTTGTCCTCTTTGACTAAGACATCCACCACTATTCCTAACGGGTACTTAACTGATCTATCAACGAGCTGGATACTCATGCGTGTGGGGTTTAGGCTACTAATTCCTAACTTCTTGAAAATGAGGGGTTAGATCTTGTATACTCTAGAGGGGGGGGGGGTGAATAGAGTATTTTTTGGGTTTCAAAGCTTTTACTGTAAATACAAAGTTTTTCCTAAACCTATATAGTTTGTCACAGGGAAACAACAAATATAAGTAATCATAACCACAACAACCTAACTAGCACAGCCACAATAAGAGCAAAAAGAAAAAGGGCATCCAGATAATACAAGAATTTTATAGTGGTTCCCCAACCTAGGTACATCCACTCTTCTACCACCCTGGTAGGAATCCACTCATATTTTCGATCAGGTGACTCCCACCAATGAACTTTTGATCAGGTGCTCAAAAACCACACCTCAAGTCTTTTGATCAGGTGACTTGCAAATAGGAATCACTTTTGAAGGGAGTTAAGAACCCTTTATACAGTGGGGTGAGAGAATGATTTTGCCTTCTCTTTCTCAAATATAATTAAGAAGACTTTTGTGGATATTGACTTTAGCAAAGAGCTCCCCCTAAGATTTTGAATGGTTCTTTTGAAGGGTGTTAAGAACCCTTTATACAGTGGGGTGAGAGAATGATTTTGTCTTCTCTTTCTCAAATATAATTAAGAAGACTTTTGTGGATATTGACTTTAGCAAAGAGCTCCCCCTAAGATTTTGAATGGTTCAGGAAGGTGGAGCTTTGCTGTAGGGTGACAGGCCTTCATACTTTTTGCTTTGACCAGAAGATCTCTAGGAACTTTTTGATTGATGTTGTAATTGTTGTCCTTTGAAGAATCCTGAGATGAGGAAACTAGAAGACTCTTGATTTTTAATGGCTGTTCTTCTTCTTATTCAACATAAAGTTCTTCCTATGGTCTAGCACTTGTTTCTCTCTATCACTTTGTTTGGTGTACTCTGCGTCTCAGAGTTCTATTCAGAGAGAGAGAGAGCATAAGATCCTTGTTCACTGTTGTTGTTGTTTTGTATGTCTTGTTGTTGTCCTTTTTTCTTACCGGAAGGAGGAAAATCCGTTTTATATTTTACATATAAATTTGCTTTTTTTATTTTGAATTCCTTCCTGCATTAAATGCTGATGGCCTCAAGAACATTTTCATTGATTGATTTCCCCAACTGTCCCTTTGAAAAACGGCAAGCAATAATCCCGATGAAGACCATAACTAATGCTCCGTCTAATAGTAATATTCAGAGAATATTTTAGCATTAATTATTCAAGAATTATTACATTATAATAGGGACAGAAGGATGAAAATAACCAAGTCTGGATTCATTGTGCTGAGTCCTCATTTCGTCGAGCTGAGAATTGATGTTTGTCGAGCTGAGATCCACGATCGTCGACCTGAGAACTGCTGACTGCTGCTTGATGAATCTTTCAAATTCTATGCATCAAGATCGTCTAGCTGAGAACCAAGTTCGATGACTGGAGTTTGATTTTGGACTTAAAAATATTAAGAGGTTTTCTGGACTTGAGTGTTGAAGCAGATGATCCAAAAATCATCGACCTGAGAACTCAGTTCGTCGACCTGAGTTCGATGAATGTAGAACTCTTTTTCTGAGTCTTGATATTTATCTAAGTCTTGAATCTTTGGCAGAATGTTGATGGTTGGTCCATGCATTGTTGACTCTAAGGACATGGCCTGGACCCTAAGACATAACCATGACCCTTGCTATATATGTTGGGTCATATGATCCTAACTTAGTGAACCTAGCCCAAATCCAACTAGGGATCCAACAATCTTCCCCTATTTGGGTGAGATCACACAATCAAAATAAAAAATGTTCAAAGCAAGAAAAACATATATCTTGCAAAAAAGAAAATAGCATATGCAGCAAATATATATATATATATATATATAGTAATCTTTTTATGAGTGAGAAAATTGTTTTACAATACCATAATCAAAGTAGTTCAAAATTTATTTCTTCTACTTCTTTTCCTGGTGCTTCTCCTCTTTGCTTTTATCCCCAAGCTGAGTTAATATGATTTCACTGTTGAGATTGGTTGCTTCTTTCTTTGACATATGCAGATCTAATGCTCCAATCACAGTCAGGGTTTAAGTTCTAGGCACAACAGCCTCTGGGTGTAGTGCCATGTACTCTACTGGATTGAAGACCTTCTTTCTTAATTGATGTTTGTTCAATTCCTTTTCTCTGTAAGATGACATAGTGGTGAATTTTTATGGATCTTCTCCTTCTTTAATAGCTTTCTTTATCTGTGATAGGCCAATTAGCTCTTGGAGCCTTTCCATTCTGAAATTTGGATCAACATCCTGATTAACAGTTGTTTGATCATCTTGAGGAGATAGTAGGGTGACAGGTTTGAATTGTGTAGATTGAGCTTGAAAACTTGTCATGCTATGATTTTCATCACTTGGAGTATAAAGAGATTTAGGAGGAGCAGCTTCACTAAACTTCCCTTTAGGCTTATGAGATTCACTCTGCCTTCTGGATTGATGTTGAGAAGCTTGCTGTTGAGGAGGAGAGAATGAAGGCTTTTGGTAAACAATTTCTTTTATTTGCTCAGCTGAACTTGTATTCCTTTGCTGCTGACTGCCACCTTGAGATTGATGTGGATGATCTTTCCTTCCTTTGATAGGTTCTTGTGAAAGATGTAGGCTTAGAGGATACATATGAACTTTGAGGAATAACTCCTGAGGAACTAGCAGTAGGAGGAGGAGGAGGACCTCTCCAAAACTTCTGAGGTGGAGGAGAGTATCTCCTGCTCTTCTTCCTTTCCTTTCATTCATTCTTAGATAGCCACATCCATGCTGGCATACCCTTATTGGGGGTAATATTTTGCATAATATAGTATGGTGTGTCATTTGTAGGATTGAGTTTAGGGGTAGGAGGTGGAGGAGCTTTACTCTTCTTGGAGACTTTCTTTCTCTTGGGAACCTCATCTGAGTCTTCATCATCATCATCTTTATTTGTTGGATTGTCTTATAGTGCATCTATTTCTCTTATTGTCTCATTTTGTATTGCAGATTTAGCAATCTTGGAGGGATCTAGAGGAGGGGCTAGAGAACCATACAATTCAGTGCTCTTAGCAGCTGACTTATTATCTTCTTCTATGTTATCCATGATCAATGTATCATGATAAGGCATTGGGGAATCAACCATAACAAAAATTTGTGCAAGAGGGGATGAGATAGTGGGGGAAACAACTCGAGGAGGAGACTCTGGAGTAGTAAAAATGGCCTTGATTTGCTTGGCAACATTGGGGCTTATTGGTGTTGTATAAGGAATTATAGCAATGGATGGCTTAGTGCTGTCTGCTAGAAGGTTATTAAAATAGGCTTATCAAAACTGCTCAATAGTTTGAAAAGATCAACTATGGGATTTATAATGAAATCACCAGCAGTTTCTGGGACCTGCTCATCTACATCCATATCAGATTCAATAAACTGACAGAAATAAAAAGAATCATCAACATTTATTGGTTCTGCTGTTGCTTCTTCTGCTATTTTTGCCGCTGCTTCAGCTGCTACTTTTGCTGGTACATCTGCTGCTACTTCTTCATTGAGTATCTCCCCCTGCCTTGTTTCAGTGGCAGCTGAAGCCAGGCCCCTTCCTAAAGAGGGAGTAGTAGAGAGAGCAAAAATTTGTACAGCAAGGGTAGAGATGGATAGAGCAAGAGGGGAAATTGCCTCTACTATGATGGTGTTGAGGAGGGGTTTGAGAAGTTCAAGAAGTGGTTGGATAGGGGATGGATCCAATAGTGGTGAGGCAGAGGTTGTGGCAGGGGGTGTTTGACTGGGGATAGAGGTTGGGATGGTAGTAGTTGGTTGAGTTAGAGATTGAGCATCTTGCATATGTGTGTCTTTAGAAAATTCATTTTGAGGAGAAGAAGTATTTAAGGGGGGTGATAGTAGATTGAAGGTTTGTAGAGATGACAGGTTGGATAGAGGAATGTCAGCCAAGTGAGGTGGAAGAGGAGATGAGGGTTATGATGGTGTTGATGTATCATGATGGGGGGAAGGAGTGTGAGAGGGAATATGGGTTGGAGATGTTTGTATTGGGGATGATGGAGGTGTGGGATTAGAGACTATAATATGAGTGGAAGGTGGGGTTTGTTGATTTGCTTGCTGAGATGGAGTTTAGAGAGCTAGAGGTTGTCAAGTGGTGGATGGCACCTCTTCAGTAGGGTGGGAAGTGGTTGGAGCAGACCTTCTACTTTCTGAAGTTTTGATGGAAGAGGAGGTACCCTTGGAGGGCTTGGTGATGGTCCTTTGCCATTGGATAAAGAGGGCACAGGTGAGCCTCTTGCTAGCATTTATGAATATGGTCGGGAAAACCAGGGATTCAGCAACCTTTTCTTTTAGGAAGATCCCTAGGATCCTTCCGAAATAAACCTCTTTCTTTATATTCTTTTTCTTTATCAGATCAAACAGGATCTGAGCCTAGTTAACTTGTTTCTTATTCACCATTGCACACATGACAAGGAATTGGTGCCTGATGATGTAGTCATGGGCAGTATGCTTGCCCAACAAGACTTTCCTTGCAATGTCTGCTAGAACCTTTAATTCAGCAGACAATTGTTTCTTCAGCAATTTGTTAGGGTTACTTCAAGAGTAACCCATTTGGCTGAGCATATCAGTATATTCCTCATTCTGAATTTCTAATTCTTCTGTGCCATTATTCAAACAAAAAATTTTAGTTAAAACTTCAGGGGTAAGGGAGACGACATTACCCGATATAGTTCCAGACATCATATTCTCTTCTGTTTTGGAGGATGTATAGACCCACTCCCTGAGTTTAGTGCCAGGTATTTTAATCCTTGTAGAGAGCAGAGTCTTTAACTAGTGTTCTTCAAGCAATTGCAGGATTTCCAGAAAGACGGGGTCGGAATATTGAAATGACTCGAAATCAACATCAACTCCACTGTAAAATTTCATTGTCGGGAGAGCTCCTGCTGGAATCGCCATGAGAGAACCTGTAAGAGAAAAATGATGATCAAGTTCAAGGAACTGAAAGGGAGGGATGGGGGTCAAAGAAAACCTAAATATAAGCTTTTCTAGAATATGAATCGACAGACTCCGTTCCACTAAAAGTAAATAATTCTTCGATCTGAGGTCGACGAAATAATTAGGAGTTAATCAATTCGTCGAGCTCAGTCTGAAGATTTGAAAACATTTCGCCGAGCTCCATTCGATGAAAGTTTTCTAAAGTAGATTCGTCGATCTCAGGTCGACGAACCAACTTTAATAATAGAGAGTTCGTCGATCTCAGGTCGACGAATATCTCAAGAACCTTTCCTAGTTCGTCGACCTCCGTTCGACGAAATTTGAAGAGTTCTTCGAGTGCAGATAGAAACTAAACTATGTCTTCTCCATTAATCATTCCAAGCTGATTTATCAATAACATGTGGTTTCTTTCATACAAGGGTTTGGTTAAAATATCAGCTCTTTGTAAATCAGTGTAGATATAGACAAGTTTAATTTTGTTTTTGTCTACACACTCTCTAATGAAATGATGCCTAATGTCTATATGTTTAGTCCTACTATGATGGACTGGATTTTGTGCTATAGCTATAGCACTTGTGTTATCACATAAGAGGGTTGAATTATTTAAGTTGAAGCCATAGTCCAGGAGTTGGTTTTTGATCCACAGCATCTGGGAACAGTGACTGCCAGATGCAATATATTCTGCTTCAGTAGTTGATGTATACACAAATAACTGCTTCTTACAAAATAAGGACACTAATCTCATACCAAGGAATTGGCAGGTTCCTGAGGTACACTTTCTGTCCACTCTTCATCCAATAAAGTCAGCATCTGAGTATCCAGTTAACTCCAATTCGGACTCATTAGGATACCAGAGTCCAAGACTTTGACAACTCTTTATATATCTCAAAATTCTTTTTAGAAAAACTAGGTGAGATTCTTTAGGGTTCTCCTAGAACCTAACACAAAGACATTTGGGAAAAAAGATTTCAGGTCTGCTTGCTGTAAGGTATAGTAGGGACCCAACAATGCCCCTATATATTTTCTGATCCATAGGTTTTCCATGTGCATCGGAGTCTATTACAGCATTTGTAGCCATGAGTGTTTTCTTTGCTGAGGTATCAGCCATCCCAAACTTCTTTATAAGCTCTTTAGGATATTTAGCTTGGGAGATGAAGATGCCATCAGGGAGCTGCTTTACTTGGAGACCAAGAAAGTAGGAGAGCTCACCCATGCTACTCATCTCAAATTTTGAATGCATGATGTCAGAGAACCTCTTGCATAATTTGGGATCAGTAGACCAAAATATAACATCATCCACATATATTTATACTAACAAAGTTTGGTCCTTATGATTTCTAGTGAATAAGGTTATATCTACTATGCCTCTAATGAATTTATGCTCTATCAAAAAGCTAGCTAAGGTCTCATACCAAGATCTTGGAGCTTGCTTTAGACCATAGAGAGCCTTATGCCATTTAAATAAATGATAGGGATAAGTTGCAGAGATAAAACCTGTAGGTTGTTCAACATAAACCTCTTCCTTTAGGACTCCATTCAGAAAAGCACTCTTTACATCCATCTGATATACTTTGAACTTCTTGTAGGCAGCATAGGAAAGACAGATTTTGATTTCCTCTAATCTTGCAACTGGTGCAAATGTTTGGTCATAGTCTTCCCTTCTTCTTGTCTATAACCTTGAGCAACAAGCCCAGCGTTGTTTCTCACAATTATACCTTGCAATCTAGTTTTTTCTATATACACATTTGGTTCCTCTGACTGGGTAGTCTTGGGGTCTTGGAACCAATTCCCAAACTCTACATCTCTCAAATTGGTTGAGTTCCTCTTGCATAGTAATGATCCAGTGGGGATCTTGCTCAGCATCCTTTTTGGATTGAGGTTCAACTTGAGAGAGGAAACAGGCATGCATCATGTCTTGGTTGAGTTTATTCCTTGTCTGTACACCTGCTCTTATGTCTCCAATCACTTGAGATTTGGGGTGATCCCTTAGTATGAAAAGATCAGTGGGTGGAGTTGGTTCAGACACACCATTTGGATTTAATTCCTCTTATGTACTTATGTTTGCTGTTCGATAAAGTTCAGTCTTTTCTGTGCCTTCTTCTTCACTTTCTTATTCATCTTGTGGAGAAGGATGTGTTTGATCCTCTTGGGTGAGGCTTAGTCCATCCAAGATCTCACACAAGTGAGGTAGCTGCAATGGATTATTGGCAGAAATATCTTTCTCTTGCAAGACATGTTAGCCTCATCAAAAGTAACATGGATTGATTCTTCAATTTTTAGAGATGATTTATTGAAGACCCTATAAGCTTTGCTTACTTGGGAATATCCTAGAAAAATTCCCTCTTCAGCCTTAGCTTCAAACTTTCTAATAGATTTCTTGTTATTATTATGTATATAACATACACATCCATATACTTTAATATAGGTGAGTTTAGGTTTCTTCCCTTTAAGTAATTCATAGGGAGTCCTATTCATTAGTTTATGTATCAAGCTTCTGTTCAGTATATAATTTTCTATGCTTACAGCCTCTGCCCAAAAGGATAGGTGCATGTAAGCATCTACTAGTAATGTGCCTACAGCTTAAATAAGGGTCCTATTTTTCCTATCAACTACCCCCATTTTGTTGGGGAGTACTAGGAGCTGAGGAGCAGTGCCAGATACCTTCCTTCTCACAGAACTCATGCATAAGAAGAGAATCAAACTCTATACCTTGATAACTTCTGATCAATTCAACATGAGTAGAGTACTCGATCTGTATGGTCCTGAGAAAATCTGTAAGAACTTTAAAGGTATCTGACTTAGATATCAGAAAGAACACCCAAGTGAATCTTGAGAAGTCATCTACAATAACTAAAGTGTAGGATTTCCCTCTTAGGCTCTTTACAATAATGGGTCCAAAGAGATCCATGTGTAGAAAGTAGAAGATCCTAGGTGAATCACTTTTATTTATTGATTTAAAGCTAGATTTAGTTTGCTTGCTTAATTGACAGGCCCTGTAGAGGCCTTCCTCATTATAGGGACCAGAAGGTAAACCTCTCACAAGGTTGCCTTTTGATAGCCTAGTAATATTTTTCATGTTTACATGTCCTAGCATTTTATGCCATAATTCATTCTGATTACTAATTATGTTAAGTAAGTAGATATCTTAATTGACAGCATTAAAATCATCTAAATATATATTTCCTTGTCTATTCCTAATTAAAACATTTTGTTTTTCTTTATTTGAAATAGTACAAGATGTTGAGTTAAAATGTACCTGGTAACGTTCATCGCATAATTGACTTATGGAGATGAGGTTTTGCTTGAGTCCACTTACATAGGTCACCTTATTGAATGTGACAGCTCCAATTCTTACTTGTCCATAGCCTTCAGATTGGTCACACTTTGAATCACCAAAGATTACCTTTGGTCCCAGCTTGGTCTTATAGTTGAGTAGATTTTCCTTGTTGTTAGTCATGTGTTTGGAGCAACCACTGTCCAGGTACCATAGTTGATTCACAACTGGAGAAATCTTTATCTGCAAGAAAAACAGTTAGTTGTTCTTGGCCCAGGTTACCTTGGGTCCTTTATATTGCTGATAAGAAAAGCTAGATATTACAGAAAATTCTGGTTGAGATTTGTATCCTAATGGATGATATCTTCTAGGTTGAATTATCCAATCAGCTAATGGATTAAATGTTTTCCTAGATTTATTAGAGTTATTGTTAGAGTTATGATTATTAGCAAGTCTTTCTGTGTTCGACAAAATGTTATGAGTTCGTCGATAAAAGCTCAAAGAATTTGGATGAGATCGTCGATCTCTACTCAGAGGATGAACAAGTTCATTTTCTGTGCCCCAAGATCATCGATCTCTTCTCGATGAACCATACACAATACGTCGGTCATAGTAAGATGAATGAATATTATTGAAATTTGTGTTTAGAGATTATCGTACTGAGGTCGACGATCTGTTCATATATCGTCGATCTTAGTTTGGCCATAACTGCTTAACATTGTTTCTTTTATTATTCTTCTGGTTTTTAAGTTTGTTCTTAGTTTCAATCTATTTAAGATCTTTATTATCCTTATTAACATGTTCAGTATTTTCCTTTCCTTTATCAGAAACAAAATTTACAGGTTTAGAAAGATGATTCTTTTGGATTAGGATTGGTTCACTAGATGAAGCTCCTAACCCTAGTCTACAGTTAATTGTTCTAACATTTAATGTGCTGGTTATATGTAACAATCTTAAACTTATGCCATTCAATGATTCTTCTAATATCATAGCTTTGCTAAGTTAAGATTTCAGAAAGATAATTTGTTCATTTGAAGAATTTAGTTCAACCTTTAACCTATTGTTTTTAGAAATAACATTTTCTTTGTTTCCTAGTCTTTCCCTAAGTGTCTTACTTTCTTTTTCTAAATTTATTAGATCTATGCACATGGTTTGTTGGAGGAAGGCCTGCTGCTTTGCTGTCTTTTGGAGTCCTTCTCTCTTCTCTTCTCCTTCTTCTTATTCTCTGGACACTCTGAGAGGAAGTGTCCAGGTTTCTTGTAGCCAAAGCACACCACTTCTTTAGTGGGGGTTCTATCATACCTTGGCTTGTCATCCTACCTGGATGACTTTCTTCTGAAATCCTTCTTTGTCATTTTGTAGAATCTTTTGCCAAATAGACTCATCAACTCTTCATTAACTATTGGAGTCTCTGTCTCTTTAGTAGCCTTGAATGCAATGTTGTGCTCCTTCCTTGCTCGTGGAGGTGTTCTTTGCTCAGCTGCTTCTCTGGATTTGAAGATGCTCATAGGACTTCAGCTTTCCCAAAAGAGATTCAGTGGAAATCTCATTTAGGCTCCTGGCCTCCTTGATGGGCCAGATCCTTGAATACCATGAGCTTGGAAAGCACATAAGAATTTTATCATTCACCTCTATGAGGGTGATGTCCTTATCCAAGGTTTTTAGCTCATTGATAATAGAGCTTAACCTATTGTACATGTCAGCTACAGATTCAGCTTCCTCCTTCTTGAAGTTCTCATATTGGGATATAAGATTTGATCTTCTATCCTTCCTTTCATCAGTAGATTGAGCCACCATTCGATTGAGGGAGTCCCAGATGGCCTTGGCTGATGTGCATTTAGCCACTTTCTGAAAAATATCATCTGACATTGTTTGGGCCAGGATGTTCATTGCTTTGGCATCATCAATTTTGGCCTTCTTCTGAGACTCAGTCCACTCTGGTGTTGGAACTGCATTCCCGCTGGATGTTGCTATAGAGGTATATGCCTGAGGGGGACCTGTAAAGATATAATTATAGATATCTTCATCAATAGAGTTCATATACAATTTTATTCTTGCCTTCCAGAAGGCAAACTTATTTAGATTTCATACTGGAGGTCTGGTGCTTACATAGTTTTTGTTTTGTGCCATGTTGTTTGTATAATTCAAATAGAAATAAAATCTCAGATCTAACTTAGGATCTTTGGTTTAAGGGTTAGCTTATACAACAAAAAGAACCTCCTCTGATACCAATTGAAAGTGAGGGGTTAGATCTGGTGTACTCTAGGGGGGTGAATAGAGTATTCTTTGGGTTTAAAATCTATTAGTGTAAATACAAAGTTGTTCCTAAACCTATATAGTTTGTCGCAGGCAAACATCAAATATAAGTAATCACAACCACAACAACCTAACTAGCACATCCACAGCAAGAATAAAAAGAAAAAGGGTATCCATACAACACAAGAATTTTATAGTGGTTCCCCAACCGTGGAACATCCACTCTTCTACCACCCTGGTAGGAATCCACTTAGGTTTTTGATCAGGTGACTGCCACCAATGAGCTTTTGATCAAGTGCTCAAAAACCAAACCTCAAGTCTTCTGATCAGGTGACTTGCAAATAGGAATCACTTTTGAGGGGAGTTAAGAACCCTTTATACAGTGGGGTGAGAGAATGATTTTTTCTTCTCTTTCTCAAATACAACTTTGAAGACATTTGTTGATATTGACTTTAGCAAAGAGCTCCCCCTGAGATATTAAATGGTTCAGGAAGGTGGAGCTTTGCTGCAGGGTGATAGGCCTTCAGACTTTTTTCTTTGACCAGAAGATCTCTAGGAACTTCTTGACTGATGATGTAATTGTTGTCCTTTAAAGAATCCTGAGATGAGGACAGAAGAAGACTCTTGATTTTTAATGGCTGTTCTTCTTCTTCTTCAACTTAAAGTTCTTGCTTTGGTCTAGCACTTGTTTCTCTCTATCACTTTATTCTGTGTACTCTGCATCTCAGAGTGTTGTTTAGAGAGAGAGAGAACAAAAGATCCTTGTTCACTATTATTGTTATTGTTGTTTTGTATGTCTTGTTGTTGTCCTTTTTTCTTACGGGAAGGAGGAAAATCACTTTTATCTTTTACATATAAATTTGCTTTTTGAATTTTTAATTCCTTCATGCATTTAATGCTGACGGCCTTGAGAACATTTGCATTGATTGATTTCCCCAACTGTCCCTTTGAAAAACGCCAAGCAATAATCCCGATGAAGACCATAACTAAAGCTCCGTCTAACGGTAATATTCAGAGAATATTTTTACATTAATTACTAAGGAATTATTGCATTATAATAGGGACAGAATGATGAAAATAACCAAGTCTCGATTCATTGTGCTAAGTCCACAGTTCATCAAGCTGAGAATTGTTGTTCGTCGAGCTAAGATCCACGATCGTCGACCTAAAAACTACTGACTGCTGCTTGATGAATCTTTCCAATTCTGTGCATCATGATCGTCGAGTTGAGAACTAAGTTCATCGACTGGATTTTGATTCTGGACTTAGAAATATTGAGATTTTTTTGGACATGAGTGTTGAAGCAGATGATCCAAAAAATGTCGCCTTGAGTATTGAGTTCGTCAACCGGAGTTCGACGAACGTCTAACTCTTTTTATGAGTCTTGATATTTCTCTAAGTCTTGAATCTTTGGCAGACTGTTGATGGCTGGTCCATGCATTGTTGACTCTAAGGATTTGGCCTAGACTATAGAACACAACCATGACCCTTGTTATACATGTTGGGTCATATGATCCGAACTTAGTGAACCTAGCCCAAATCAAACTAGGGATCCAACACTTCTTAAATAATGAGAGAAGAATCAGGTTGATACTTGCACCTAAGTCGCCCAATGCGTTCTTGACAAAAGATCACCAAAGACACATGGTATAGAAAAACTACCCGGATCACTGATCTTCTTTGGTAAACTGTTTGTCAAGACCGCAGGGTACCCGACATTTAGCGTGATGTGCGACAAGTTCTCTAACTTCATCTTATTAGTCAGAAGGTCCTTAAGATACTTAGCGTACTTCGACATCTGGGAGATAGCTTCATGGAAAGACAGATTTATGTGGATTTGCTTAAACATTTCTAGGAAGCGAGAGTATTGATCATCCTGACGTTGTTTGCTTAGTTCGGAAGGGTATGGTTGATGTAGGCGTATGTGTTAGAGCCGAATTATAACTACAGATGCGCACGACTATCTCTTTACAAACTAATTCTACGCTCACACAATTATTCTACGCCGCTCCATGCTATTACATTCATTCAATTTCACGCTAGCGTACGGGTAGCAAAACCGTTTCAAGATCAAATAAGGGCGATAGGCCGGTATCCGATCGAGCTAAAAGGACCAATATTGGATCCGGACGAGCGAAGGTTGTACCCAAAGAGATCTACCGAAAACAATCACGAATTCAGAAAGGGTTGATCTCTCAAAACAAAAGAAAATGAGGGTTCGCAAAAACCCTTTGCGAAAATTAAGTTAATCAATAAAACAACGCAAAAACAATTAAAGCTAATCACAAAATTTCTTTAAAATTTAATGCCAGAAATTCCACCACAAGATTATTTAAGGAAAGAAACACACGAAAGTGGAAAGGTTCGTTAGCCAACCGGAATGGATGATTCCGATTCACTCGGCGAGGATCGTTCTTCAACGGCTCCACCTGAATCATGCCGGTAGGAGTGAAATTCGTCTGCCTTCGTTGCGTTACGCTGGAAATGGAAAGGCCTGTCGAAATCTTCTTAATATTGAAATAAATATCTTCAAGTATGGCAAGAGAGATAAAAGGTGGTGAATTGGAAATATTAATGGAAAGAGATATTCTCAATATGGATAGTTAAGGGAATTTATGGTAGGTTATATTTTGGTTATGGAAAGTGGAGAGAGAATATGGTATGAATTTAGAATTAGTTTGGAAGGGTATCTTTTGGATTTAGGAAGGAATTTATGAGGGTGGGGGTCGGTTTGGTTTTTGTAGTGGAGGTGGCGGCTTGGCTTGGTGGAGGAGGAGGTGGCTCGGGTTGGCCCAGATGGTGGTGGTCCGGGTAGGAGGAAGGAGGAGGGTGGTCGGCTCTTATTGGAGGGAAAAGGAAGAGGTGGCGGCCTTGGGAGTTTTTGATTGTGGCTCGGGTAGGAGAGGAGTGGTGGTCGGGTTAGAGAAAGAGGGAGGGGGAAAACCGAGATTTGAGAAAGGGGATGAGAGGTGGCCGGCGGCCCTTGAGAGAGAAGGAGGAGCAAGAGAAAGTTCGGCCAAGAGATGAGGAAAGAGGAAGCTTCAAGAGGTTGGAGTTCTCAATTTTTCTTTTCATTCAATCTCCTCCAAATAGAGGGGGGACATGCCTATATATAGGCTACAACAACAACAACACTCCAACTGGCTTCATGCAGCCCAAATATGAAAACATGAAAATAAAACACACACATACATTATGATTTTATATTATAACCATAATGTACATATTACATGAAATAGAAGTGCAATTATTAAAAGTAAAACACACAAAGCATGGATTAATAATTAATAATAATATGATAACAATTATTATTAATTATTAATAAATTGGCTTGCGATCAGGACGCCTATTATGGCGATGCTCTTCACGGTCATTTTTTAGTGCGCCGTCTTCAATGCATTGCGCGCCATAGTCTCTATCAATGGTGGAGTTGGATAATTTTTAAAGATGGGTGGTGGAGCGAGATATTTTTCTAAAACTGAGAGCGGAGTGATAACTTCTTTTTCAGCGGATGGTGGAATTTTCATAACGGGAATGGATCTTGTCTTGTGCTCTTCGCTAACCATACCGGAAACTTGCTTCCCACTCTGAAGAGTTATAACTTTTGCTTGCTCTCTCGAGTTGGGATCTGTATTGTAAGAAAGAAACCCTATGGGTCGCTCATAAATAATTTATGCGAGTTGTCCTACTTGATTTTTTAGATTTTTAACACTTCTGGTTAAGGTTCTTATAGTAGCGTCATTTATGGCTATATAATTAGAAAGTAACTTCTCCAAGATTGGAGGTTTTGGATAGTTTTGAAAAGGTGGAGGTGGTGTAGAAAATTCATTTTGTGGTGGCAGGCGAATTGCGTTCGAAGGATTTCTCCACGAAAAATTCGAGTGGTTCCGTAAAGCGGGATTATAACTATTCGGAAAAGTAAAACCAGGAGCACGAAAATTCGTAACAGAAAAATTGTTAAAAGCATTTCTAGGCATATTTATAATATAATCTAATTATTCCGGTGCAGGAGTGGAAAATTACCATACCTAAGGGGCGGAGGCAGCAGTCATCTCCGTAATTTTTTTACTTAATACTTCCACTTGTAGAGCTAGCTGGGAGATGTTGTCCACTTCAAATATACATGTAGGTATGTTTAGGAGGGACCAAAGCATATTCCACTGATATGTGTTCATGGCCATGTCCTCGAAAAGCTCAAGAGCTTCTTCCGGGGTTTTGCTTTTTATAGTACCACCGAAAGCTGCGTCTATCATTTGCTTTGTGTTTTGATTTAGCCTATTACGTCTGCACTTGTAACCATACAAGCAGTGTGTGATGGGGGCATCATCTTAAGAATTCTTTAGATCTTTCCCAGGTTTCATACAAAGTTTCAGAATCAATTTGAAAAAAGGCAAAAATACCGTTCCAAAGTTTTGTTTTTTTGGCTAGTGGAAAATACTTTGCCGGAAATTTTTCAGTTAGGTTATTCAAGGTGGTAATGTTGTTTTTTGGTAGAGTGTTCAGCCACTATTTTGCTTTAGTTCTAAGGGAGAAAGGAAATAATCTTAGCCTAATACCATTATTTTTAACACCATTTATCTTTAAGGTGTCATAAATCTCAAGAAAGCTTGTTATATGTGCGTTCAGATCTTCATCTTGAAGTCCGTCATATTGCACATACTGCTGCACCATTTGAATTATGCTAAGCTTTAGTTCGAAATTATTATTCGCTATAGCAGGGAGAACGATGCTTGATTTTGTTCCCTCTAGATTCAGTCATACATAATAGGACATAGGCCTATGCACGGCCTCCTCTACATGGGCTACTTCCATTCTTAAAGTAGAAAATGTCTCGGAATACTCAATCGATATTTGGAGAGTAGGGCCTTGAAATCACGATCATCTCCGAAGAGTACGCTCAATTTCGTGGTCCAAGTCCAAAATAACCGACGGACTCTCGGGGGTAATGTACTAGAAGAAGAGAAGATAAAGAAAGAGAAATAAATAAACTAGGAAAAGAGAGGGTGACAAATTTTTCTGAAATACATTTTTTAATGTTTTAACTCCCGAACTTCCCAAGGGCTTCCCAATGAAGGGTTCGCAAGGTACTAGACAAGATAGTGGTATTTAAGACACTTTTGCCCTTTTCGAGAGAGTTAGGTGGTGTAGAAAATTTTGAAGCGGGTTTCTATTAAGAGCGATAATAATTTTTTTTGATTTTTAATTTTTTAGGAGGATGAGAAAGAGAAATGATAAAAGTAATAGGTTCGTTTTTTCAAATTATCAACAAAAGTTGCTCACTAACAACGGCGCCAAAAACATGATGTCAAGAAAAAGAGAGATGAACTAGCAATCTAACTAGGCAAGTATACCTATCGAAGTGTATCTAGGGGACACACGTGTCGTATTAAAATTCGGGAACTGTTGAGTAAACATACTCACACGAAAAATATTATCTTATCGAAGGATGGCTTTAGGGTTTGCTAAGGGAAAACTAAATGCACTTAATGTAACATCTCATATTACTTCTAGGCCCCTTAACTTAGATTGGGTTAGGCATAGGGTGGGTGTTAGGGAAATTAGCTAGGTTGACCCTAGGTAGTGGATTGTAGCCATGTGGGGCCCACTATAGGACCAAGTCAAACTAGGTTAAACTAGCCTAAATAGGGACCCTAGCCACACCATGGCCCCACCACATTGCCCTAACCCTAAAAACAATCTAAGTGGACCCTAGGGCATATCACTAGGTCAACACTTTGACCCTAGTTGACCCAAGTAAACCTTGGGCCTAAAGTGGTCAAACCCACACTCATAGGCCCAATTAGCCTAAATGGGGCACACCCGTGACCCAACCAAAGTTGGGAGGTGCCACTAGGCTCATGACCATCAAGTGGGGTCAGACCACTCATCATGTTGACCAAGTCAACTCTCCAAGTCAACAAGTCAACTATTTGACCTAAAAGAGGAAAATGAAGGACAAGCAATTTTCCTTGGGCCAAGCCCACTAAATGAGGCCCATTAGTAGGCCAAGGCACCAATGACAGCCCCTACCCCTCTTGTTGTGGAGAGAGAATGCATGTAAGGGGGCATTTTGGAGATTTCATCCAAAAGAGGAGAGAGAAGGAGAAGATAAGAGATGCGAGGCCACTTGGCCTTGGCTCCTTCTGCCCAAAGCATGCTGGCTGACTTCCTAGAGGCTTTTCATAGGAATTTAGAGCATGGTGGCAACTTTGCTCCATGGGTGAAGCATCCAAAGCTCCAACTCGAGATCACCTGGGAGTTATCTCCCCATATACCCCACCTCAGTCCAAACCAGCCTCACCATCAGCTTCAGTGAGTGGAGAACGAGTCCTTGAGCAAAGATTTTGGTGATGAATCAAGTATTTGGGCAGGAGATCGCCGGAGCAGCTCATCCATGGCAAACCGCCGCCGCAACTACTGCCAAGGCCTGGAACAGGTTCGTTTTGCCGCCCCTCAACTCGTGCTAGCTTCTTAGATCATTTAGGGGAGATATCGGGCTCAACTAAGCCCGTACCCATGAGAGAAGAGTGTGAAAATCCGAGCTTTTAAATCTTTCTCGGGATCGCTGGAGGAGTCTACTCCGACGGCCTCACCGCCGGGAAACGCAAGCCCCCACCTCAGTGAAGGTGGAGGCGACATCCGCCGGCGGCGGTGGTGGCTCAGCTGGTCGGAAACTGCCAGCAAAGATCGTCCTGGAAGAAATGATCGGGGTGGTTGAATGGTTGGGGACGATGAACCGATTCAGTCCATTTGACTTTAAGATTCGTGCAAAATTAAATATATAAATGATATGGTATTAATATTATGAAATGAAATAATCTGTCACAGTTTTACAGTTAACTTGCATGTTAAAATTAGGGCTTTTAAAGCCATCTCCTGAAATTATGACCAACATAGAAAATGTAGCCAATAGGGTTAACTTTAATTTACCACACTTAACTTGAGTTTTGGTCAAGTGGTTTGATCTGTAGGACCATTTTGCTAGGGGACTGGTCCTAGGCTAGGGCAGAAACTAAAACGTAAGCCCATGACAAACTAGATGTCCACAAGACCCAAAAGTTTTGGCATGTGCTTGATTTGGGCATATCTAGCCACTGCCAAAAATTTGGAATTTTTGGGACAACTTTTTCTATAGTATTTGTCATAATATCAAAAATTAAATTAATGAAATAGTTGGAGTTATAAGCATCCAAATGGCCCCAAATTTTTGTGACAGGTCCTTGGGAACATCATTTGTGCCTGATAAATATTTCAGCACATTTGAATTAATGCATGTTGGGTTAATCCTCTTACATGTGTTGGCTAAATATGGCCTTGGGGTGCAAATAACAATAAATGAAATGATGACCCTTCAGCTTATTTGAGGCATGCAAAAATCATGAAATTGATTCTAGAGGTTCATTAGGGTAAATTTCACCCCTCAATTTAATTATGGGATTTTTGGGATAAAAAATCCCATTATTTGGAATTTTTAAAAATATAGCCTTTTTGGAAAATAAAGTGGAAAAATAGGTTTTGATCAAGTAAAAATCCCCAAATTCTGTCAAGTTAAAATGGAGGTTATGTAAGACCCCCTTTTTTTTTCTTTTTCAACCACCGGGGTCTTAGGCCCAGAACCGCCGCTTTGCGGTGACACCTTCACGTCCTGAAGGGTCATCACCACAAGGCGCCGATTCTGCCGGCCAAAACGATCACAGAAAGTAGCACAATTATTGAAGTAATAGTAAACAGTCCACAATAATAAAATCACATATATAAATAAGTAAGCTCCACGAAGGGAGTATCCACAAAAACATCAGAGTACTATAAATACGGGCTTATGCCCGGTACAAAATGTCCTCACTACAAGTCTCTCATGCGGAAGCGAAACAGTAAACTACTCAAGGTCGAGACTCACGGTCCCGGCTGTGTGAACTCCGGAGCTAGACTGCCCCATCTCTAGGCGCACCGATCTCTGGGGCTGCTCCTCCATGCTGGGCTCCACGATCCCCTAAATGATGCGGTTCGAAAACCGTTAGTCATAAAGACTAAGCCCTATCATCCCCTACCCCTTCCCCTCATGGCTCCTAGGTACCGAGCGGAGAGGAAGAAAGGGAAGGACATGAAGGTGGAGATTAACATGAAAACAGATGGCAGCGGAAACTAATCTAGCAAGTTGTATTAGGTGAGAAGTTAATAAGTTGTTGTAATAGGTCTAGCAGTAAGAAAAGCAATTAAATGAATTTAAACCTTCACTTATGCGAGAACACATAAGCAAAGGGATCTTTTACAAGGCTCCCATCGTATAAGTGTCTCATACCACTTATACCTTGGGGTGTCGGTTATCAAACAGCAGGGGTTATTATATATTGAAAATAACCTTGATTTATAAACTTGCCCACACAAGCTTATAGACCAAGGGGTCGTTTTGCAGGTCCTAATGTATAAGCGTCCCATTCCACTTATACTTTAGGTGTCAAGGTTGTTATGAATGATTATGATATGCAACTATATGGTGGGTATGTTATGTCATGCAGTGCAACTCACACACCCGACTCTGTGCACACAGACCTTTAGTTCCCCCTTTCGGAGCCGTTACCTCCCAGGATACCTCCGTAGTGGCAAACGGAAGCGGTGGGTTGGGCCTCGCCCACCTCCAAAACCAGTAAAGCACACTGGTCTGACCTATCGTACGCCTCAACGCTTGGTGCACAAAGCGGACGCCTGCGTACTCTTGCCGGCTGGCGCACCGGACTTCTGTTGGCGGAGTGCTAATCACCCCGCCGAGTCAACGATATCGGTGTCGGTGCAATCGAACTCCCCGCTATCGAAAGACCCACCACCTTACCTTTTCCTATTTCATGCACATGCAAGTTAAATCGTAAGCACACAAAACCGAGCCGAAGCTCCCCGGACCAAAACGTCCGTCTCCAAACCAACTGAGCCGAAGCTCCCCGGACCATTCGTCCGTCTCCAAACCAACCGAGCCGAAGCTCCCCGGACCATCCGTCCGTTTCCAAATCAACCTTCCTGTGCCAACAGTGTTGTGAAGAGTGCAGCCTTAGTTACTAAGTTACTCTTGTCGATTTGTTATTTACAGTTTACGTTAGCCCAGGACTGCCCCCGGTATACCCCGTGAAGGGCTCTCAAGGGGCACTAGGAACCAAGACGGTGCATTACGGCCCGAAGTTCCCTTTCGCAAGGCACTTATTGTTATTGGTTGTTTTCCCTTAGCCCGATTCCCTTCTCATATTACGATAGACTATCCTAGGGTGATTTTTAAACCTTCCACTCCTCGGGAAAAGCGATCTTTCGCCAAACCCGAGCACCTCTTAACTCTAACTATCACCACTACTCGCTACTCTTTATATCTTCATCAGATCATGTTCTATTGCATTTCACAATTTACTAATTGCAGACCGACCTAGGCTACATGTCGAACCGGTTATGCAAGGATCGATTACTCATCCAAATGCCCTAAACTATTTACTGGAGACTTATCTTGATATAAATAACCTAAATCCAGAAGATGGAAATTTTCCTAATTTATTTGGCATTTAATTAAATTCCTCGAAAATTCCAAGGGCCACCGGTTTGAACATGAACTACCCTAACTATTCATGCAAGATGTCCAGCAAATTTATGATAATTAATAGGTTATCTCAGAAGGCTAAATCCTAAGTATCACAATTTTTCCACCATCAAAATGTCATGAAAACTATTTTGGAAATAATCTCTAATTTCTATAGTTTATGAATCAAGTACTGAAAATATTCTTCCAAAAATTCTAAATAATTTATGACATGCAGATAAAGGCCTAAAATTAGCACTGGCCAAGTTTCATAATTTTCCAGAAAGTATTTTATCCATAATTAATTTTTAAACATAAAAGCCCTTCCAATCATTTGTGAATAATGTACTTGATTTACTCATCATAAAATTCTATAAAAATTCAGGGATCAATGTTCTACTAGTCAAGATCTAAATCCAGAATTTTAACTGATTATAATTAATGTAAAGCCTCCAAATAATTGAAACAACAAATTGGGCTAATAGTTCTTTAACACATGAAGAATAATATAATTTAATCATAAAATTCCAGAAAAATTACCATAAGTCTAATACATCCTAAAACTCCCTCCTCCCGAGTTTCATAATTTTTGGATTAGATTTAGTGCTTAAGATAACTAAATTACATTTCTATCCTAATCCGACATCTCAACTTTTGAGGTACCTAACTACCTCCAATTCCTTCACTATTTCAACCAGAGGGTTTTCATCATATCATCCCCCTCTCCTCCAAATTCCAAGGGCATACAAGAGCTTTTGCTCCTATGCCCTTCACAAACCTCAAACTCCCACCCATTGGATTTGAGCCAATCTCTTAGGGTAAAATCCACCCTAAGCCACCATGTTACCCAAGAGGGTAGACATAGACCCAACAAATCAGTGGCCGACAACTTCAGCCTCTTTTGAGGAGATTTGTCCTTTCCATCTCCAATCGTACTTTTCCCCAAAGTACCCCTCACCAAGACCTAACTAGGACTTGATACTTCCCTATTCAGAACTCGACCAATCGAGTAGAAATTTTTTACAGATCTTAATATTGATGCCAGGGACCACCACCCAAAATTTGGGGGAGTTTGGGCTTAATTTCATCTCCTAATTAATTTTATATTGTTTATTAAATTTTTACAAAAACTTTAGGCAAAAGTTCTCCAAAAATTCTCATTTTTGGACAGCCTCTCGATATACATATTATAGACCTCCAGTCCAAATTTCAAGTCATTTGGACATGTTATGAACCGTGGGCAACCATTTTAATTTCTGGTTAACCTAGGTCTTGATCCCACCAAAATGAGTGCTGTGTTCAAACCACTCACCCAAATTGAATAAAATCAATTTTAAATTAAAGTAGACCCCGAGGGCTACAACTTTTGTGTCTGGTCATTTTTCCTAATTCGGCCTCTAAGTGCCTCATTTTGCAGCCTTAAAATATACTAAACCGAGCATATTTTTCCTTATAAAATTATTTACATAATTTATAAATATAAAACAATTTACTGTTCATCTTCTTCATGAACCCGAACAGACACAGGAAAAATCATTTTTCCTGTAAGCATTCCGTGATCCATTGCCGGCCGTCCGGTCACTTCCCTGGCCAGCCACCACCACCACCACCTCCGTTGAGGCGATGGCTAGCGGTCGGCGGTGGTTTGGCCGCCGGAGGTGGCGGTTTCCGGCGAACTCGAAATATCTTTTTCATGGTTTTTCCATGAAAACGAGAGATGGATCCGGCTCCATTGAGCGCGAATCTCCTTTCTAAGAATCCTAGGATCTACCCATGAAAGAGAAGGAGTAGAGGAGGACCTTGTTCGCGGTTTGGAGGCGAGAAGAGCGACGAGGTGCAATGGCGCGGTGGTGGCGTTGCTGAACTCCTCTTTACAGCAAGAACAAGGATCTGCTTCGTTTGCTTGAGCGTGTAACCCTCTCCTCTTGTCCAAGTGGGCTTTTATAAATCAGGAAGTGGGAAGGTGAATGGGTAAATCCTTAATGGCCATGAAGGCTCCTCCCCTTAACGTTTCGGTTATGATGCAGGGATAAGAAACGGTGGAAAACTGAACCGGTGTATCCAGCTGGCGGTTTTCTATTGGACCACCTTTTCCTCATTTATTATATATTTACAGAAGGAAAACGGCCTGAAATTACTCCTGGTGTAACTTCCCAAGCCAGCATTTATTTCCACGCGTGTTAGAATTATTTCGGGCCTGAACCGTCGTTTCGGCCAATGTCACGGGCGTGATACATAGGTCACGGGCGTGACAGGCCCGGGTAGCCCATTCTGGGTTCGACGATCGTCGAACTGAGATCGACGATCGTCGATCGGAGGTCACGGGCGTGACACCTGTGTCACGGGCGTGACAGACCCGAACGGTAGATTTCGGGTCGACGATCGTCGAATCGAGATCGACGATCGTCGAAGGCGGGTCACGCCCTAGGTCACGGGCGTGACCTCCAGGTCACGGGCGTGACATGCCCGAACGGCAAGTTTCGAGCTCGACGATCGTCGAATTGAGGTCGACGATCGTCGAAGGCTGGTCACGCCCTAGGTCACGGGCGTGACACTCATGTCACGGGCGTGACAGGCTCGGGCCGCAAGGTCGACGATCGTCTTACGGCGATCGACGATCGTCGATGGGGTCACGCCCATAGTCACGGGCGTGACATCTTGGTCACGGGCGTGACATGCCCAGACAGCGCGTTCGACGATCGTCTCGGGGAGATCGACGATCGTCGAAGTAGACACGCCCGGGTCACGGGCGTGACGGGCCGGTCACGGGCGTGACCAACCCGTGACCCGCAATATTGGTCGCTTTATTTCCAATTTTGGGCTTCCTAGGGTTCCGTCACGACCAATCTGACTCCTAGGGGTCTAGCCGGAAATGGGATGTTACAAATCCCAATAAACAAAACAAAAATTTCGTCCCCGAAATTGAGGTTGAGCCTACGGGGATTTCTATCGGAATAAATTAATCTTGTAACATCCCATTCGATCTTTCTATTGGGTTCAGGCGACCGTTCGTTTGATAACGAAGACAATCTCCCCAATAAACAAAAGATTAGCCCCTACCATTCTGATTAAGTGTGCATGCCTAGGTCCTAGATTTCACTTGTCTAGTCTTAACATTCCAAACAAGAAGGTAGTTTATAGTATACCGAGAGGTGGTGAGATATACCTGACTGAACAACGCCGGGTATCTTTGCCTCATCAGATCCTGCGGTTCCCAGGTGTGCTCCTCCTGACCGTGATTTCTCCACAGAACCTTGACTAAGGGAATCTTCTTGCGGCGCAAGATCCGCACTCCTTTGTCATCGATCCGAACCGGCTCCAAGTGAACAGATCGGTCTGAAGCTACCGGCCCTTCTGTGGTCAAAATTCGCTGCTCCGGGCGTAGTAGAGCCCTTCTCAGCGAAGAGATGTGGAAGACGTCGTGTAGAGCTGCCAGCTCTGGTGTCAACTCTAGCCTGTAGGCTAAAGGTCCGATCCGCTCCAGGATCCGGTAAGGGCCCATATACCTAGGGCTGAGTTTCTTCCTCCGACCGCGCACCCGTGAGACTCCGTGCATGGGCCGGATCTTCAAGAACACTCGATCTCCTACCCGAAACTCCACCTGACGATGCCGAGCGTCATAGTATTTTGCTTGTCTGCTCTGCGCCTCCAGCATCCTATCTCTGATCAGCCTCACCTGAGCCTCGGTGTCTTCAACGAAATCCGATCCCAGCAGCTTCGGATCCTCGTCCTGAACCCAAGAAAGCGGGGTCCTACATTTCCTTCCATACAAGGCCTCATAAGGCGCCATCCTGATGCTGGACTGGTAGCTATTATTGTAGGAGAACTCGACCAAAGGTAACATCTTCTCCCACAGCTCCCCTCGGTCCAGTATACACAGCCGTAGTAAGTCCTCCAAGGTCCGGTTGGTGCGCTCTGTCTGCCCGTCCGTCTGAGGGTGGAAGGCCGTGCTAAAAGTCAACCGGGTGCCCAAATATGCCTGCACTGACCGCCACTCCCTGGATGTAAACCGTCCATCGCGGTCCGACACTATCGTCCGGGGCACGCCATGATATCGGACATACTGCTCCACAAACTTCCGTACCAGCACTCCCACCGAGTCATCCTTCCTGATCGGTATAAAGCGGGCCACCTTCGTCAAACGATCGACAATCACCCAAATCGAGTCGTTCCCCGTCCGAGACCGGGGAAGACCATGTATAAAATCCATCGCTATGTCGTCAAACTTCCACTCCGGCACCGGGAGTGGCTGCAATAGTCCTGCGGGGTTCCTGCACTCCGCCTTCACCAACTGACACGCCTCGCAATGGGTCACGAAGTACGTAATGTCCTTCTTCATGCCCGGCCAAAACATCGTCCTCTTCAGATCAGCGGTCATCTTTGTGATCCCCGGGTGCACGGAGTACCGGCTGCAATGCGCCTCCGTCAAAATATCCTCTCGGATCTGGCCTCCTGCTGGTATATACACTCTGCCTCTGAAGTGGAGCAACCCATCCCTCAGGGAATAATCCCCTGTCGAACCTTCCTCCAAAGCTCGGAACATCGGCTCTGCCCCCGCATCTGTCCTCTGTCCGTCCCGAATGCGATCCCGAATATCGTCAATGGCCACTACCGATGCCAGATACTCCCTATACAGATCTGGGTCATCCTCGGACACTAGGGATATCTGCATGTCTCTGAATGACTGGACCAGCTCCATAGACATAACCTGGGGCCCAGCTTCGGATGTGGCCGCTCTCCGGCTCAACGCGTCGGCCACCACGTTTGCCTTCCCTGGGTGGTAGTGCATCTCATACTGATAATCTGCTAAGAACTCCACCCAGCGCCTCTGCCTGATATTCAGCTCCTTCTGAGTGTCCACGTATTTCAAGTTCTTGTGATCGGAGAAGATGTCGCAGTGGACTCCATAAAGGTAATGACGCCAGACCTTCAGAGCAAAAACGACCGCTCCCATCTCGAGGTCGTGCACCGGGTAGTTCCTCTCATGGGTCTTCAGCTGGCGGGAGGCATATGCTATGACATGTCCGTTCTGCATCAGCACCGCTCCCATCCCTTGGTACGAAGCGTCGGTATACACCTGGAATCCTTCCTTTCCCGATGGAAGGGCCAGAATAGGGGCTGAGATGAGTCGGTCCTTCAGCTCCTGAAAAGCCGCCTGGCACTGCGGGGTCCAGACAAAAGGTGTCTCCTTCTTTGTCAAAGATGTGAGAGGGAGGGCAATCTGAGAGAACCCCTCCACGAACTTCCGGTAGTAACCGGCAAGTCCCAAGAAACTGCGTACATCGGTGGCTGTCCTCAGCTGCGGCCAATCGCGAACTGCCCGAACCTTTGCTGGATCTACTGATAACCCGGCTCCGCTGATGATGTGGCCTAGGAAGGCCACCTCCTTCAACCAGAACTGACACTTGCTGAATTTGGCATAAAGGTGATGCTCCCGCAACCTCTCCAAGGTCAGTGCCAGATGCCGAGTGTGCTCCTCCTCCGTCCTAGAGTAGATCAGGATGTCGTCTATGAATACTATGACGAACACATCCAAGTAGGCTTCGAAAACCCGGTTCATGAGACTCATGAACGCCGACGGAGCATTCGTGAGCCCGAAGGGCATCACGGTGAACTCATACAGGCCATATCTGCTACTAAAGGCCGTCTTCGGGATATCCTCCTCCTGGATCCGCAACTGGTAGTATCCTGATCTCAAGTCCAGCTTCGAGAAATAGTGGGCTCCCTCCAGCTGGTCAAATAATTCGTCTATCCGTGGGAGCGGATAGGTATTCCGGACGGTCAGCCTGTTTAGCGCTCGATAATCGATGCACAGGCGGAGTGTCCCATCCTTCTTCTTTACAAATAAGACCGGTGCTCCCCATGGCGAGGAACTCGGTCTGACAAAACCTGCCTCCACCAATTCCTGCAACTGGGTCCGAAACTCTGCCAACTCCTTTGGGGCCATCCGATAAGGGGCCCTAGACGCCGGCTTGGCCCCCGGCACAAGCTGTATCTGAAAATCCTGCTCTCGGTGTGGAGGTAATCCTGGTAGTTTCTCTGGAAAGACGTCAGCGAAATCTCGCACCACCGGAATGTCTGTTACCGACTCCTTGACTTCCGCCACCTCGAAAAGAATCTGATAGACCTCCTCTCCCTGCAGATGGGCCTTAACGGCCTGTACCGAAGATAAAGGTATGCGAGAGACAGGTCTTATACCTTCGATGGTAATGAAAGAGTCCCCGTGTCTCACGGTGATCCTCTTTGCCTGACAGTCAATCTGGGCATAGTTCCAATGCAGCCATACCATGCCCAGGATCAGGTCGTAGTCCGTCAGCTTCAGAATCGTCGCTGGAGCCTCGAACGCTTTTCCACCAATTTCTTCCTCCATATTGCAGTGATCCGTGGTAAGGAGCTCAGATCCATCCGGTAGTCGCACCCTCATCCTCGAGCCTGTGAACCGCTCCACACCTTCCAGTCCTTCCACGAACGACTCCGACACAAAGGAGTGAGTAGCTCCAGTATCGAACAGCGTGCGGGCAGGCTTGCCGCTGATGAAGACTATACCTGGGGTGATTAGATATCTTAGGGTTCTATAATGAGTTTTTACTTTCCTTGCTATCAGTCTAGTGCGATTCAAAGTTTTAACAACTTAAAGGGGAAATTCTATGAAAACAAAGAAGCATTTCGGCATACCTGCGATGACCTGCTCCGGATTCCGCGGCTGTGCAAGGTCCAAGGCATATACCTGCTCTCTTCCCTGTCTACGATCTTCCCCCTGGTATCCTCGACCACGGCCGCGTCCTCGGCCACCATAATGCTGAGCTGGTGGGCCGCCCTGATGTGCTGGAGGTGGTGCCCCCCTCATGGGGCAGTTCCTCCGAATGTGCCCAATCTGATGACAAAAGTAGCACTCTGGGGGATACGCCATTCCCCCGGGTCTCGGCATCTCCTGCATCCGAAGGGGTGGAGGGGCCAATACCACCTGTTCCCTCGGCTCCGGCCTCACGTCCTGACGAGGCTGGTCCTCTGTCCTCCTCCCCTCTGGTACAGCACCCCGCCGCTGGTCATTCCTTCCTCTTCGTCCCTGATCCTCTGCTGGCCGTTTCCGGCCCCGGCTGGTGTGCCAATCTGCCTCAATCCTTTTGGCCATCTCCAAAATCCGGGAGATGGGCCCGTCAGATACAAACAAGAGGGCCTCCCTCAAGTCCTCACGTAGGCCCTTATAGAACCTCCTGATATACCCTGCCTCGTCCAGCTGGTAGGAATCTGCGTATCGAGCCAGGTGGTCAAACTCTCGATGGTACTCCACCACGGTCCGAGTACCCTGCTTCAGCTGTAAGAACCGCTCCTCCAAATCATCCCTAGCCGACTGCGGAACGAAATGCTCCAGCAGTGCGGCCCTGAACTCCTCCCAAGTGATCTCCGCAACCTCCCTATCAGCAAATGTCGTGTCCAACAGCGTCTTCCACCACCTCTTTGCATGGGACTCCAGGCAGGAGACAACCAGAGCCACCTTCTCCTCCCATGGACACCGAATCCCGGTCAGCATCTCGTACATGATATCTAGCCATTCCTCCGTCCGAACAGCCGACTTTGTCCCCAGATAGGACGGGGGAGAAAGACCCCGGAAGATGCTGAGCCAGTTGGCCCCCAGATTGGGCTGCGGGACCGGAACCTGCTGGGCCCTGAAGGCCTCCAGAATGGCAGTCAGGGTCTGTCCCATGTCTGACTGAAGGAAAGGAGTGGGGGCCGGTGGGGGTGGTGCAACATCCTGAGCCTGTGGAACTCTACCCTGAGGCGTAGTCCGTGCTGGAGGCTCCGTAATAAAAAACACATGCTGAGAAAAACGTTCAAATATTACCTAAAGGTGGTCAAATTATATGTGATCCCCATATGGGCACACCACTGCTTCCGCTGCTTAGTTTGTCCCCAAACTAAACTCGAGCGGGGGTGACCTAGGGTTTGTGGACTGCGACTTCCTTCTGATCGATGTTCCCTCTGATACCACTTGTAAGACCCCCTTTTTTTTTCTTTTTCAACCACCGGGGTCTTAGGCCCAGAACCGCCGCTTTGCGGTGACACCTTCACGTCCTGAAGGGTCATCACCACAAGGCGCCGATTCTGCCGGCCAAAACGATCACAGAAAGTAGCACAATTATTGAAGTAATAGTAAACAGTCCACAATAATAAAATCACATATATAAATAAGTAAGCTCCACGAAGGGAGTATCCACAGAAACATCAGAGTACTATAAATACGGGCTTATGCCCGGTACAAAATGTCCTCACTACAAGTCTCTCATGCGGAAGCGAAACAGTAAACTACTCAAGGTCGAGACTCACGGTCCCGGCTGTGTGAACTCCGGAGCTAGACTGCCCCATCTCTAGGCGCACCGATCTCTGGGGCTGCTCCTCCATGTTGGGCTCCACGATCCCCTAAATGATGCGGTTCGAAAACCGTTAGTCATAAAGACTAAGCCCTATCATCCCCTACCCCTTCCCCTCATGGCTCCTAGGTACCGAGCGGAGAGGAAGAAAGGGAAGGACATGAAGGTGGAGATTAACATGAAAACAGATGGCAGCGGAAACTAATCTAGCAAGTTGTATTAGGTGAGCAGTTAATAAGTTGTTGTAATAGGTCTAGCAGTAAGAAAAGCAATTAAATGAATTTAAACCTTCACTTATGCGAGAACACATAAGCAAAGGGATCTTTTACAAGGCTCCCATCGTATAAGTGTCCCATACCACTTATACCTTGGGGTGTCGGTTATCAAACAGCAGGGGTTATTATATATTGAAAATAACCTTGATTTATAAACTTGCCCACACAAGCTTATAGACCAAGGGGTCGTTTTGCAGGTCCTAATGTATAAGCGTCCCATTCCACTTATACTTTAGGTGTCAAGGTTGTTATGAATGATTATGATATGCAACTATATGGTGGGTATGTTATGTCATGCAGTGCAACTCACACACCCGACTCTGTGCACACAGACCTTTAGTTCCCCCTTTCGGAGCCGTTACCTCCCAGGATACCTCCGTAGTGGCAAACGGAAGCGGTGGGTTGGGCCTCGCCCACCTCCAAAACCAGTAAAGCACACTGGTCTGACCTATCGTACGCCTCAACGCTTGGTGCACAAAGCGGACGCCTGCGTACTCTTGCCGGCTGGCGCACCGGACTTCTGTTGGCGGAGTGCTAATCACCCCGTCGAGTCAACGATATCGGTGTCGGTGCAATCGAACTCCCCGCTATCGAAAGACCCACCACCTTACCTTTTCCTATTTCATGCACATGCAAGTTAAATCGTAAGCACACAAAACCGAGCCGAAGCTCCCCGGACCAAAACGTCCGTCTCCAAACCAACCGAGCCGAAGCTCCCCGGACCATTCGTCCGTCTCCAAACCAACCGAGCCGAAGCTCCCCGGACCATCCGTCCGTTTCCAAATCAACCTTCCTGTGCCAACAGTGTTGTGAAGAGTGCAGCCTTAGTTACTAAGTTACTCTTGTCGATTTGTTATTTACAGTTTACGTTAGCCCAGGACTGCCCCCGGTATACCCCGTGAAGGGCTCTCAAGGGGCACTAGGAACCAAGACGGTGCATTACGGCCCGAAGTTCCCTTTCGCAAGGCACTTATTGTTATTGGTTGTTTTCCCTTAGCCCGATTCCCTTCTCATATTACGATAGACTATCCTAGGGTGATTTTTAAACCTTCCACTCCTCGGGAAAAGCGATCTTTCGCCAAACCCGAGCACCTCTTAACTCTAACTATCACCACTACTCGCTACTCTTTATATCTTCATCAGATCATGTTCTATTGCATTTCACAATTTACTAATTGCAGACCGACCTAGGCTACATGTCGAACCGGTTATGCAAGGATCGATTACTCATCCAAATGCCCTAAACTATTTACTGGAGACTTATCTTGATATAAATAACCTAAATCCAGAAGATGGAAATTTTCCTAATTTATTTGGCATTTAATTAAATTCCTCGAAAATTCCAAGGGCCACCGGTTTGAACATGAACTACCCTAACTATTCATGCAAGATGTCCAGCAAATTTATGATAATTAATAGGTTATCTCAGAAGGCTAAATCCTAAGTATCACAATTTTTCCACCATCAAAATGTCATGAAAACTATTTTGGAAATAATCTCTAATTTCTATAGTTTATGAATCAAGTACTGAAAATATTCTTCCAAAAATTCTAAATAATTTATGACATGCAGATAAAGGCCTAAAATTAGCACTGGCCAAGTTTCATAATTTTCCAGCAAGTATTTTATCCATAATTAATTTTTAAACATAAAAGCCCTTCCAATCATTTGTGAATAATGTACTAGATTTACTCATCATAAAATTCTATAAAAATTCAGGGATCAATGTTCTACTAGTCAAGATCTAAATCCAGAATTTTAACTGATTATAATTAATGTAAAGCCTCCAAATAATTGAAACAACAAATTGGGCTAATAGTTCTTTAACACATGAAGTATAATATAATTTAATCATAAAATTCCAGAAAAATTACCATAAGTCTAATACATCCTAAAACTCCCTCCTCCCGAGTTTCATAATTTTTGGATTAGATTTAGTGCTTAAGATAACTAAATTACATTTCTATCCTAATCCGACATCTCAACTTTTGAGGTACCTAACTACCTCCAATTCCTTCACTATTTCAACCAGAGGGTTTTCATCATATCATCCCCCTCTCCTCCAAATTCCAAGGGCATACAAGAGCTTTTGCTCCTATGCCCTTCACAAACCTCAAACTCCCACCCATTGGATTTGAGCCAATCTCTTAGGGTAAAATCCACCCTAAGCCACCATGTTACCCAAGAGGGTAGACATAGACCCAACAAATCAGTGGCCGACAACTTCAGCCTCTTTTGAGGAGATTTGTCCATTCCATCTCCAATCGTACTTTTCCCCAAAGTACCCCTCACCAAGACCTAACTAGGACTTGATACTTCCCTATTCAGAACTCGACCAATCGAGTAGAAATTTTCTACAGATCTTAATATTGATGCTAGGGACCACCACCCAAAATTTGGGGGAGTTTGGGCTTAATTTCATCTCCTAATTAATTTTATATTGTTTATTAAATTTTTACAAAAACTTTAGGCAAAAGTTCTCCAAAAATTCTCATTTTTGGACAGCCTCTCGATATACATATTATAGACCTCCAGTCCAAATTTCAAGTCATTTGGACATGTTATGAACCGTGGGCAACCATTTTAATTTCTGGTTAACCTAGGTCTTGATCCCACCAAAATGAGTGCTGTGTTCAAACCACTCACCCAAATTGAATAAAATCAATTTTAAATTAAAGTAGACCCCGAGGGCTACAACTTTTGTGTCTGGTCATTTTTCCTAATTCGGCCTCTAAGTGCCTCATTTTGCAGCCTTAAAATATACTAAACCGAGCATATTTTTCCTTATAAAATTATTTACATAATTTATAAATATAAAACGATTTACTGTTCATCTTCTTCATGAACCCGAACAGACACAGGAAAAATCATTTTTCCTGTAAGCATTCCGTGATCCGTTGCCGGCCGTCCGGTCACTTCCCTGGCCAGCCACCACCACCACCACCTCCATTGAGGCGATGGCTAGCGGTCGGCGGTGGTTTGGCCGCCGGAGGTGGCGGTTTCCGGCGAACTCGAAATATCTTTTTCATGGTTTTTCCATGAAAACGAGAGATGGATCCGGCTCCGTTGAGCGCGAATCTCCTTTCTAAGAATCTTAGGATCTACCCATGAAAGAGAAGGAGTAGAGGAGGACCTTGTTCGCGGTTTGGAGGCGAGAAGAGCGACGAGGTGCCATGGCGCGGTGGTGGCGTTGCTGAACTCCTCTTTACAGCAAGAACAAGGATCTGCTTCGTTTGCTTGAGCGTGTAACCCTCTCCTCTTGTCCAAGTGGGCTTTTATAAATCAGGAAGTGGGAAGGTGAATGGGTAAATCCTTAATGGCCATGAAGGCTCCTCCCCTTAACGTTTCGGTTATGATGCAGGGATAAGAAACGGTGGAAAACTGAACCGGTGTATCCAGCTGGCGGTTTTCTATTGGACCACCTTTTCCTCATTTATTATATATTTACAGAAGGAAAACGGCCTGAAATTACTCCTGGTGTAACTTCCCAAGCCAGCATTTATTTCCACGCGTGTTAGAATTATTTCGGGCCTGAACCGTCGTTTCGGCCAATGTCACGGGCGTGACACATAGGTCACGGGCGTGACAGGCCCGGGTAGCCCATTCTGGGTTCGACGATCGTCGAACTGAGATCGACGATCGTCGATCGGAGGTCACGGGCGTGACACCTGTGTCACGGGCGTGACAGACCCGAAAGGTAGATTTCGGGTAGACGATCGTCGAATCGAGATCGACGATCGTCGAAGGCGGGTCACGCCCTAGGTCACGGGCGTGACCTCCAGGTCACGGGCGTGACATGCCCGAACGGCAAGTTTCGAGCTCGACGATCGTCGAATTGAGGTCGACGATCGTCGAAGGCTGGTCACGCCCTAGGTCACGGGCGTGACACTCATGTCACGGGCGTGACAGGCTCGGGCCGCAAGGTCGACGATCGTCTTACGGCGATCGACGATCGTCGATGGGGTCACGCCCATAGTCACGGGCGTGACATCTTGGTCACGGGCGTGACATGCCCAGACAGCGCGTTCGACGATCGTCTCGGGGAGATCGACGATCGTCGAAGTAGACACGCCCGGGTCACGGGCGTGACGGGCCGGTCACGGGCGTGACCAACCCGTGACCCGCAATATTGGTCGCTTTATTTCCAATTTTGGGCTTCCTAGGGTTCCGTCACGACCAATCTGACTCCTAGGGGTCTAGCCGGAAATGGGATGTTACAGGTTATAATTGATATATCAAAATTTTATCCTTCTGTTTGGGAACCTTTGGAGTAAAATGCATTGAAATTGCCATTTTACCCTTATTACAATTATTCATGAATTGATGGAAATACATATCAGAAAATTTTGAAATTATTTATAGAATTGTATATTTGTATGATTAGCCTTGTGTATTTATCTCATAATTTTTGGATGTACTGATAATTTTAAAATTAGCATAATGGCATTTTGGTAAATACTTAAGAATGGAATTTCATAGGCCATTACACTATAGAGGTTAATGAAACTCTGCCATTAGACTTAGGTTAATGATATATATGTTCTGTAAATTTTCTGGAATTTTGGCTTATGTATTCCATATACTTCATTTGGAAAATGGTAATTATGTGGATTTTGTATTAATTAAGGAATAAATATAAATAATCAATGGAAAATTATGAAACTCTGTAAATAGCAACATTTTATCAATATACAACCTAGGAAGAATTTCTTAGGTCAGTAGATTATAAATTGTACTACTTCATGTGTAAAGTGACCTAGGCAATTAAATTAAATGATTTAATCAGAAGCCTTAGTGACTTAGGAAAGTTAAGAAAATCAACATGCTCATTTCGTTAGTCAATACCACCCTAGGATAAATAATTAAGGGTTGATGGCCCAAGGAATTGGAAGTTCGACTTTGGGGTGGTATTAGGTCATGGGATGCGCATAAGTAAAAATAGGTTATACCATAAGGCCCACCGGGGGATAAATCGACAATTGAGCTAGAGATTACGATTGGAAGGATAACCCTGGTCGGTAGTGTTGTCTTACTGACGAGAGTAAAGTGCAATTCATTGGGTAACAAATGGAGTGGAGGTCGGCGGAAGACCGTCGCCCTCCCCGATAACAACTTAAGTCATTAGGATTGCCCAAGAGTAATAAGAAGAGTTGAGTGTGGATCATGGGTAGACATCAACTAAAAGTAATTATCCTTGTGAAAGGGAACATTGGATTTTAATTCCATCTTGGTTCCTAGTGCCTTCGAAACGCCTTCATTGGGCATACCTTGGGCAGTCCTGGGATTAACCCTAAACTACTAAGTTAAATAATCGGTAGACAAGAGTAGTGTACTAGGATAAGGGAAATGGTACACATACTCACCCATGATGGGTTGGAGGGAGCTGAACTTGATGTGTGTTCTCACTCATGCTGGGTTGGAGAGACTTAGATTCTGGTTACTACTTGCTCACTCGTGCAGAGTTGGAAGGAAGTGGTTAGTTTACTTGCTCACCCGGGCAGGGTTAGAGGAATTAGGACAAGTTGGTCCTGCGAGATGGAGGCTCAAGATGAAATAATTGTAAGTGCATAAAGAAAAAGGTTGTGGGTCATGTGGTACTTGGCAATTTGTCACACCGATGGCAGTACGGTAACTCGGGTGAGGTGTATCGGTGGAAGGGCCAGTAAGTTGTTTAATACTGCGGTCAAGCAGACAATCCCCAAAGACGTATACCCGACCTAAAATTCTAGCAGGCAGCTAGCATTTAGTATGCACAGACTTTAGAGTACACTTGTTGTGTGTACAGAGGCGTACAAGAGAGGTATAGGCCTACTAGTGTGTATACCCGCCTAGAAAGCGGAGAAGCCCGATCCGCTGCTGCCGTAGCCACAACGGTGGTACCTGAGATTGATGCAAGCTCTCGAAAAGTGGGAACTAAAGGTATGTGATCATGGAGAAATTGTGTGTGAGTTACAGTTGGCTACTACATAAATTGCATCATAACATTCATTCATATTAGGGCATACGCTTCATAGATCCTTATCATATAAATTAGTATGTGCTGTTTTATATGATAAGTTACAATTCTTGGAAACCTTAACTTATAAATTTATATGGGCATTTTTATAAGTTAAGGTACGCTCTGTGATGATAGTGTAGTGGTAGTGTATCCTTACCTTCTGCTTTACTTTCAGTTCTGTTACTTACTGTACTGCACTTTACTTCTTTATACCTTGTGCTTAAAACTGATTGATGTAGAATTATATTACACACTTGCTCGTTAGTTTCTGTCACTTTCTTCCCTTTTGCTACCCCTTATTGTCCTCCACTTCGTCCTCCCGCTCGGTGCCTAGGAGTTGCGGGGCGAGGTGCGGGGGAAATGACTTAGTCTTTGTGACTAATGGTCGGTGACCATATCATTTTAGGAGCTCGAGGAGATAGAGCACCAGCACGACGAGATGGCAGGACTTGAGGAGCAGATACCGTTACCACCGGCTACTACTACTACTACTGCGCATCCTCAGGTGGGATGAGTTTAGATGAATAGATTTTGTTGCTTTTGGAATTGAGAGAGTGAGAGATTTGACTTGATGTACTGGGCATAAGCCCTTATTACTCTCTTTTATTATTCTACTCATTGTTGGACTACATATTGATATTCTTTTCATTTGATATTTATATGATTCGTACTGTTGTTGTGGACTATGATGTTTTACTCCTTTGTTTACCTATGTTTCTCATATTGGCCGAACAGGTTTATGATCGTGCTAGCCGGCAGAATCAGAGGCTTGCGGTGTCGACTAACCTGTGTGTTAGTGTCACCGTAAGGCGGCGGTTCTGGCCATAAGATTCGGGTTAACTCCTCGAAAGGAGGAGTTGGATCTTACAAACTGGTATCACTTGAACAACGATCATATGAGAAAGAAGTCCACAATACTGGAACACCCCGCTCGAGCATTAATTTGTGGACAAACTATGCAGTGGAAGCAATGGTGTGCCCATGTACAAAAGTCACATAAAACAGTCCATTAAGCAATGAGTTAGGCAAATTTTTGACGTTTACTTTACCTTATGCAGCCTTCGCAGAATGTGTTTCCTCCCCCTCTGGCTGCCACTCCTTTCATACAGACAGAGATGGGACAAACTCTGATGGCTATCATAGATGCCTTCTAAGCCAAGCATGCCCCGACACAGCTGCCAAACCAAGGGTCGAACTGGTTGAATGCCTTTAAGAGTCTGTCTCCGCCAGTTTACCACGGGACAGAAGATGCTGTCAAGTCGGAGGAGTGGCTGGAGACTATTCAGGAGCTGTTACCTGTCATCAACTGCCCAATCGGATAGGCAGTCCCTTTTGCCACCTCGGTATTGGAGGCTCATGCGAAGAGGTGGTGGAAGTCTGTACGAGACTCTACATATGCTGATAGGGAGTTGATGGATATTTCTTCGGAGGAATTTAGTGATGCGTTATTAGAGCACTATGTATCCTCCACAGACAGAGATGCCTTGGAAGCGAGATATCTGAACCTCCAGCAGGGGAGCATATCTGTGATCGAATATCATAGAAAGTTCTCCCACTTGGCTAGATTTGCTGGATTCCATGACTGGGATGACCGGAAGTATGCATAAATATTCTACCATGGGCTTTGAGACTCCTTAAGGCAGCCCTAATTGTTCATATTGCATGGCACCACTACACAGATTATTGAGATGGTAAAGAAGCTTGAGGCTGACCAGCTAATGGTGCAAGGCAGAGGAAAGAGACCGGTAGAGGGGTCATCATCTAGAGAAAGTAGCAGGGCATCTCAGAGAGGCAAAGTCATTGGATATAGGAGGGGTGGGGGACGTCGTCGTCCCAACGACAGGCAGGAGCAGGGGCCTCCTCCACCATTGGCTCCCCCACCTCCTCAGATGTAAGGACCAATGAGGCAAGAAAATCGGGGTCAGAGGCAGATCGCATGCTTTCGATGCGGCCAGCCTGGGCACATCAGGTCGCAGTGCCCACATCAGATTCACCTACTCCATCCTCCTCCACCTCCAGTGGCCCCTCAGTCACACCAGGGTCGAGGCAGAGTACGAGGTCGATGTAGATGTCGGGGACATCATGGCTGAGGACGTGGCCAGGAACAAATGTATGCACTGGACCTCATGGAGCAAAAGAACCCCGAAGAAGTGATTACAGGTACTTTAATTATTGCAAAATTTAGAATTTTCAACTTTAATGAGTACCTTGAGAACCTTAGAAATAATCTTTATCTTTGAACTCAAACAAAACCCAGGGATAGTTATGATCAGCGGAAAGCCCACCCATAATCTCTTCGAAACGGGTGCCTCCCACTCATTCGTGTTGGACATGTTTATTGAAAGACTAGAGGGTGTGGAAAGGTTCCCTGGCCTAGAAATGAGGGTGCGTCTTCCTGATGGCTCAGATCTATGGACCACGGATAGCTGTAACATGGAGGCCGAGATCGGAGGCAAGGCATTCGTGGCTCCGGCAGCGGTCCTGAGGCTGCCGGACTTTGATCTTTTTTTGGGCATGACCTGGCTCCATTGGAACCATGTCCAGATCGAATGCCCCTCGAATAGGATCACACTAAGACATGGAGATTCCTACGTCAGCATTGAAGGTATTTGTCCTATCCCCCACCTTTCTTTATCTTTTGTACAAGCTGTCAAGGCCTATGAGCAGGGGGGAGGTCTACCTCATTTTCTTCGAGATGGCAGTAGTAGAGAGTTCCATAGCTGACATCCCGGTGGCTCGGGATTTCTCCGATGTATTCCTGGAGAAATTTCTCGGACTACCACCAGCCCGGGATTTGGACTTAAGGATCTAGTTAGTGCCAGGGGCGTGACCAGTGTCCCGGGCACCTTATAGGATGGCTCCCAGGGAGTTGGCAGAGTTCAAGACTCAGCTTCAGGAGCTAGTGGATTCGGGATTTGTGCGGTCGAGCTCGTTGCCACCGGAAGAACCCGTTCTATTTGTGAAGAAGAAAGACTGATCACTGCGGTTATGTATAGATTACAGAGAGCTGAAACGGTTAACGGTTCGGAATACCTATTTACTGCCTCAGATAGACGAGTTGTTTGATCAGCTTCGGGGAGCTTTATGGTTCTCTATGCTAGACATACGGTCCAGATACAATTAGCTTCGCATCTAGGAAGAAGATATACCAAAGACGGCATTCAGTTCACGTTATGGACTATACGAGTTCACGGTGATGCCTTTTGGGCTCACGAATGCTCCCTCGGCATTCATGACGCTCATGAACCATGTATTCGAGCCTTATTTAGATCGCTTCATCATAGTATTCATCGATTATATCCTGATCTACTCCCGGACTCAGGAGGAGCATACAGGGAACCTGACAAAAGTTTTACAGAGGCTGAGGGAGTTTCAGATGTATACAAAGTTTTCAAAATGCCAGTTCTTGATGATAGAGGTCGCTTTTTTAAGGCATACTATTAGCGGGGCCTGATTGGCTGTGGATCCAACCAAGATAGAGGCAGTGCGGGATTGGCCACGACCACAGACAACATCAGACATCCGCAGCTTCTTGGGTTTAGCGGGCTATTATCACAAGTTCGTGGAGGTATTCTCTAGGATAGCCCTCCCCCTCACGTCCTTGACGAAGAAGGATGCGGTTTTTGATTGGATAGAGCAGTGCGAGGAAGCTTTTCAGGAACTAAAGGACTGACTCACCTCATCCCCTATTCTTGCACTCCCATCTGGGTGTGAAGGATTCAAGATTTATATAGATGCCTCTTATTAGGGGATTGTTGTTGTCCTGATGTAGCATGGACATGTTATTGCTTATGCTTCGCGACAGTTGAAGAAGTATGAGCATAACTATCCAGTGCAAAATCTCGAGCTCGGGGCGGTGGTATTCACCCTCAAGAAGTGGAGACTCTACTTATACGAGATTCATTGTGATATCTACTCGGATCACAAGAATCTCAAGTACATTGACACGCAGATGAATCTGAACCTGTGACAGAGGATATGGCTAGAGTTCCTCTGTGATTATGAATATGAGATGCATTATCACCCGGGGAAAGCAAATATTGTAGCGAATGCTTTGAGCAGGAGATACGGTACGTCTAGACCAGAGCCACGGGTGATGTCTATAGAGTTGCTACGCATGATGGAAGATATGAATATTACCATGGTTTTGGAGGCTGAGCCAGTGGTGTATCGAGAGTACCTGAGCTCCTTGATCAGTGATGATGATATTCGAGAGCGCATTGTTACACATCCGAGATTGGATGCTGCACTAGAGCCTATTTTCAGTTCCCTGAAAGGGGGCAAGTATGAGGATTACACGCTGCAGGATGGTCTCCTTCGATTCTGTGGTCGAGTATACATACCAGCAGGAGATGATATCCGAGATGATATACTTAGAGAGCCATATTGCTCCAGATACTCAGTGCATCCCGACATCACCAAGATGTTGGCAGACTTACAGAGAACCATGTACTGGCCTGGGATGAAGAGGGAGATCACCTATTTTGTTACACACTGTGAGACCTGCCAGTGCGTGAAGGCATAGTGCAAGAGCCTGGGAGGTTTATTACAGCCACTGCCAGTCCCAGAGTGGAAGTTCGAGGACATTACTATAGATTTTGTACACGGACTACCTCGCTCCCACTCTGGGCACGATTCCATCTGGGTCATTGTAGACAGACTGAACAAGGTAGCGCGGTTCATTTTGGTCGTGAAGGATGCTCCAGCTGCAGTTTTTGTGCGAGTGTTCGTGGAGCAGTTCAATAGATATCATGGCATTCCTAAGTTTATTGTCTCGGACTGAGACGGTCGCTTTAGTTCCAGGGAGTGGAGGGAAGTGCATGCTTACTTGGGTTCAAGACTCACTTTTAGCACTGCTTTCCATTCGCAGACCGACGGCCAGATGGAGCAGAACAACAGCCCTATGGAGGACCTGCTCAGACTATGCATATTGGATACGGGGAAGCCTTGGGAGAGGCTGCTACCATTTATTGAGTTCTCGTACAATAACAGCCACCAGGCTAGCATCGGAATGGATCCATATGAGGCACTTTATGGGAGGAAGTGTCGGACACCGCTATCTTGGGTTCAGGACGTGGACACTCGAGCTCTTGGTTCAGATTTTGTGGAAGACATGGAGGCTCAGATTCTTTTGATCAGGGATCGGCTACTAGAGGCCCAAAGCAGGCAGGCAAAGTATTATGATGCTCGGCACCGGAAGGTGGAGTTCCAGGTTGGATATAGAGTTTTCCTGAAGATTCGTCTAGTACACGGTGTCTCTCGGTTGTGGAGGCACAAGAAGCTCAGTCTGCGATACATGGGCCATACTTGATCCTGGAGCGGATCGGCCCCTTGGCTTACCGACTATAGCTGCCACCGGAGTTGACTACCTTACACGACGTCTTCCATGTCTCTTCCTTGCGAAGAGCTCTCCTTCGGTCGGAACAAAACATTACTACCACAGCCGGACCAGTAGCGCCAGACAGATAAATTTGTCTTGAGCCGATCCAGATTGACGATACGGCTGTCCGAGTGTTGCGGAAGAAGAAGGTCCCTCTCGTAAAGGTGTTGTGGTCCAACCATGGATAGGAGGAGCACACCTGGGAGCTGATGGATCTGATGTTGGAGCAACACCCAGAGTTATTTACATAAGGTACATTTTAATTTATGCTTTAAAGTCTCTTATAATTCTTTCAAGTAGAACCTCGTAGACCCGAACTTAAATTTCGGGGACGAAATTATTTTTTTTTGTTTAAAGGATTTGTAACATCCCATGTTACTTCTAGGCCCCTTAACTTAGATTGGGTTAGGCATAGGGTGGGTGTTAGGGACATTAGCTTGGTTGACCCTAGGTAGTGGGTTGTAGCCATGTGGGGCCCACTATAGGACCAAGTCAAACTAGGTCAAACTAGCCTAAATATGGATCCTAGCAACACCATGGCCCCACAACATTGCCCTAACCCTGAAAACAATCTATGTGGACCCTAGGGCATGTCACAAGGTCAACACTTTAACCCTAGTTGACCCAAGTTAACCTTGGGCCTAAAATGGTCAAACCCATACTCATAGGCCCAATCAACCTAAATGGGGCACCCCCTTGACCCAACCCAAGTTGGGCGGTGCCACTAGGCTCATGACCATCAAGTGGGGTCAACCCACTCATCATGCTGACCAAGTCAACTCTCCAAGTCAACAAGTAAACTATTTGACCTAAAAAAGGAAAATGAAGGCCTAGCCATTTCCCTTGGGCCAAGCCCACCAAATGAGGCCCATTAGCAGCCCAAGGCACCAATGACAGCCCCTACCCCTCTGGTTGTGGAGAGAGAATGCATGCAAGGGGTTATTTTGGAGATTTCATCCAAAAGAGGAGAGAGAAGGAGAAGAAAGGAGAAGTGAGGCCACTTGGCCTTGGCTCCTTCTACCTAAAGCATGCTGGCTAAATTCCTAGAGGCTTTTCAGAAAAATTTTGAGCATGGTGGCCACTTGGGACCATGGGTGAAGCATCCAAAGCTCAAACCCGAGCTCACCTTGGAGTTATCTCCCCATATACCCCACCTCAGTCCAAACCAGCCTCACCATCAGCTTCAGTGAGTGGAAACGAGTGGGGTATGAGTCCTTGAGCAAAGCTTTATATGAAGAATCAATTAATCGGGCTGGAGATCTTCGGGGCAGCTCGGCCATGGCAAACCGCCGCCGCAACCGCCACCAAGGCATGGAACAGGTTCGTTTTGCCGCCCCTCTACTTGTGCTAGCTTCTTAGATCATTTAGGGGAGATATCAGGCTCAACTGAGCTCGATGCCAAGAGAGAAGAGTGTGAAAATCTGAGCTTTAAAATCTTGCTCAGGATCACCGGAGGAGCAAACTCTGGTGGCCTCACCGCCGGGAAACGAAGCCCCCATCTCAGTGAAGGTGGAGGCGACATCCGCCGGGGGTGGTGGTGGCTCAGCTGGCCGGAAACCGCCAACAAAGATCGTCCAGGAAGAAATGATCGAGGCCGTTGAATGGTTGGGGATGATGAACCGATTCATTCCATTTGACTTTAAGATTCGTGCAAAATTAAATATATAAATGATATGGTTTTAATATTATGAAATGAAATAATCTGTCACAGTTTTACAGTTAACTTGCATGTTAATATTAGGGCTCTTAAATCCATCTCCTGAAATTATGACCAACATAGAAAATGTAGCCAGTAGGGTTAAATTTAATTTGCCACCCTTACTTGAGTTTTGGTCCAGGGGTTTAATCTGTAGGACCATTTTTCTAGGACTAGTCCTAGGCTAGGGCAGAAACTAAAACCTATGCCCATGCCAAACCAGATGTCCACAAGACCCAATATTTTGTGCATGTGCTTGATTATAACATATCTAGCCCCTGCAAAAAATTGGGAATTTTTGGGACAACTTTTTCTATAGTATTTGTCATAATATAAAAAATTAAATAAATGAAATATTTGGAGTTATATGGATCCAAATTGCCCCAAATTTTAGTGGCAGGTCCTTGGGGACAACATTGGAGCTTGATATAATTTTCAGCACATTTGGCTCACTGCATGTTGGGTTAATCAACTTGTATGTGTTGGCTAAATATGGCCTTGGGGTGCAAATAGCAATAAATGAAATGATGCACATTCAGAATATTTGAGGCATGTAAAAATCTTTGAACTGATTCCAAACGTTCATTAGGGTAAAGTTCACCCCTCAAATTAATTATGGGATTTTTGGGATCAAAAATCCCATTATTTGGAAATTTTAAAAATATAGCATTTTTGGAAAATAAATTGGAAAAATAGGTTTTTATCAAGTAAAAATCCCCAAATTCTGTCAATTTAAAATGGATGTTATAATTGAATTAAGAAAATTTTATCCTTCTGTTTGAGAAGCTTTTGAGTAAAATGCATTGAAATTACCAATTTTCCCTTATTGCAATTATTCATGAATTGATGAAAATACATATCAGAAAATTTTGGAATTATTTCTAGCACTGTATATTTCTATGATTAGGCTTGTGTATTTATCTCAAAAATTTTGGATGTACAGATAATTTTTTAATTAGCATAATAGTATTTTGGTTAATACTTAAGAATGGAATTTGATAGGCCATTACACTATAGAGGTTAATGAAATGCTGTCATTAGTCTTAAGTTAATGATATATATGCTCTGTAATTTTCCTGGAATTTTTGCTTATGTATTCCATATACTTCATTTGGAAAATGGTAATTATGTGGATTTTGTATTAATTGAGGATTAAATATAAATAATCAAAGGAAAATTATGAAACTCCGTAAACAACAACATTTTATATATATACAACCCAGGAAGAATTCCTTAGGTTAGTGGATTATAAATTGTACTACTTCAGGTGTAAAGTGACCTAGGGAATTAAAATAAATGATTTAATTAGAAGCCTTAGTGACTTAGGAAAGTTATAAAAATCAACATGCTCATTTCATTAGTCCATATCACCCTAGGATAAATAATTAATGTTTGATGGCCCAAGGAATTGGAAGTTCGACTTCGGGGTTGTATTAGGTCATGGGTTGCACATAAGTAAAAATACGTTATACCATAAGGCCAATCGGGGGATAAATCGATAATTGAGCTAGAGATTACGATTGGAAGGATAACCCTGGTGGGTAGTGTTGTCTTTGTTATGAGAGTAAAGTGCAAGTCAATTGGTAACAAATAGAGTGGAGGTCAGCAGAAGACCGTCGCCCTCCCCGATAACAACTTAAGTCATTAGGATCGCCCAAGAGTAATAAGGAGAGTTGAGTGTGGATCATGGGTAGACATCAACTAAAAGTAATTATCCTTGCGAAAGGGAACTTTGGATTTTAATTCAATCTTGGTTCCTAGTGCCTTCGAGACCCCTTCATTGGGCATACCTTTGGCAGTCCTGGGATTAACCCTAAACTACTAAGTTTAATAATCAGTAGACAAGAGTAGTGTACTAGGATAAGGGAAATGGTACACATACTAACCCATGATGGGTTGGAGGGAGATGAACATGATGTGTGTTCTCACTCATGTTGGGTTGGAGGGACTTCTAGTCTGTTGACTACTTGCTCACCAGTGCAGAGTTGGAAGGAAGTGGTTGGTTTAATTGCTCACCCGGGCACGGTTGGAGGAATCAGGACAGGTTGGTCCTGCGACCTGCAGGTTTGAGTTAAAATAGTTGCATGTGCATAAAGAAAATGGTGGTGGGTCATGCGGTACTGGGACAATCGTCATATCGATGGCAGTACGGCAACTAGGGTGAGGTGTATGGGTGGAAGGACCAGTATGTTGTTTAATACTGCGGTCAGGCAGACAATCCTCGAAGACGTATACCCGACCTAAAAGTCTAGCAGGCAGCTAGCATTTAGTACACACAGACTCTAGAGTACACTTGTTGCGTGTATAGAGGCGTACAAGAGAGGTCTAGGCCTGGTAGTGTGTATACCCGCCTAGAAAGCGGAGAAGCCCGATCCGCAGCTGCCGTAGCCAAAATGGTGGTACCTAAGAGTGATGCAAGCTCTCGAAAAGTGGGAAGTAAAGGTCTGTTATCACGGAGTCGTTGTGTGTGAGTTGCACTTGCCTGCTACATAAATTTCATCATAACATTCATTCATATTAGGGCATACGCTTCCTAGATCCTTATCACATAAATTAGTATGGGCTCTTTTATATGATAAGTTACAATTCTTGGAAACCTTAACTTATAAATTTGTATGGGCATTTTTATAAGTTAAGGTACGCTCTATGATGATAGTGTAGTGGTAGTGTAGCTTTACCTTCTACTTTACTTTCAGTTCTTTTACTTACTGTACTGCACTTTACTTCTTTATAACTTGTGCTTAGAACTGATAGATGTAGAATTATATTACACACTTGCTAGTTAGTTTCTGTCACCTACTTCCCTTTTGCTACCCCTTGTTGTCCTCCACTTCGTCCTCCCGCTCGGTTCCTAGGAGTTTTGGGGCGAGGTGCGGTGGAAATGACTTAGTCTTTTTGACTAATGGTCGGTGGCCATATCATTTTAGGAGCTCGAGGAGATGGAGCACCAGCACGATGAGATGGCTGGACTTGAGGAGCAAATACCGTTACCACCGGCTACTACTACTACTGTGTGTCCTCAGGTGGGATGAGGTTAGATGATTATATTCCGCTGCTTTTGGATTTGAGAGAGTGAGAGATTTGACTTGATGTACTGGGCATAAGCCTTTTTTACTCTCTTTTATTATTCTACTCATATTTGGACTACATATTGTTGTACTTTTCATTTGATATGTATATGATTAGTACTATGGCTGTGGACTATGATGTTTTACTCCTTTGTTTACCTCTGTTTCTCATATTGGCCAAACAGGTTTATGATCGTGCTAGCCGGCAGAATCGGCGACTTGCGGTGTCGACTAAACTCTTTGTTAGTGTCACCATAAGGCGGCGGTTCTGGGCTTAAGATCCTGGTTAACTCCTCGGAAGGGGGAGTTGGATCTTACACATAAGAAAGGAAATATTACACAAAAAAGAGAACTAATTATAGTTAAATAGAGAGCTAACAAAAATGATTACAACGAAGTGTTGGAACAATTAAATGGAAAAGCACCCGATCGAGAATCACCTTAGCAAGAGTTGACTAAAAATGTGATAAAAAACCTAACTTAATAGGGTGAAGGTCCTTGACCATGGAATTTCCTAAAGCTTGAACATGCTTCTCTTGAAATCATGCCCAACTAAATTTAGGAAGGTCCGGCCGAACTCTCATCCAAATCTGAGGCCTAAAGCTTGCTTTATGCTATGGAACCCACTGTTGTATTTCACTCCAATCCGGGAGATTTGGACGTCTACCTCTCTTGAGGGGTGCGCGCAACTCTCTTTACTCTTGAGTGTTCACTTCAAACTATGAGCCTCTCGGCTAGCTAAGAGTCAAAACAAAAATTGAAATTATATATTGATGATATAACTCCAAACATGAAAAATCAAGAGTAATTTGAAGGCCTAAACCCTAAAAAGAAAAAGTAAATTCAAAACATCATAACTTAATAAACTAAAACCTCGGATCATCAAGATTGAGTACAAGGAGGATTAGTTAATCATGGAGAATTGGAGGAGGAGGGATGAGTATAAGTGCATTAAGAACACAAATTAAAAGGGCACTTTATATTGATAATGAAAGAGAGCCACACTTGAAAGAAATATTACAATTGCATGGAAATGAAACTACGCTAGCATTACATTAAACTACTAAATAAATTACCAAAGACATTACAAAAGATTAAACTAAACTAGGGATAATAAAAGCTAAAATGAGAAAGAGAGAGAGGGGGAGAAAAAGCATGAAAAAACACAAGTAAATAAAAGTGAAGCACCTCCCCTCTACAAGGGGTGTCTTTATATTTATAGGCAAAAATCTCGGGTTGGTCATGCCTGCTGACAGGCCTGGGGAGGGCATGTCAGGGGGGCTGACACGTACAGGGTTGACCTCGGGTTCTGGATTATGGTGGGAAAGATGATTGCCTCTGTACGATGGTGGACACGCCCTTGGTCATGACCTGTAGGTGGCATGTAAGGCACGCCACATCTCAATCATTGGTCGGAAATCCATCAATCTTCGAAAAAGGTTAAACACGCAATGAGACACGCCCGTGTAGGGGGGCGTGTCAGTACTGTTGACGTGCAACAATAGAAAATCTTTAAATGCGGCAGCAGGCTTCGCGATAAGGGTGACACGCCCTTTGACACGCAAAGGGAGGGCACGTCAGGGGGTATGATAATGGTTTTTCTCATTATGTTTGCTCTGGTAGCAGACTTCCTCAGGATCGGGTAACACGCCCAGTGACATGCCTAGGGAGGGCGTGTTAGGGGGGCGTGTCAGGGAATTTTTGGCCAAAATTCCTGGAAACCTGCAAAAAGAGAAGAAAACATTAGCGGCAATAATATATACATAAGGAAGTCAAAATATAAGCATACAAGACATGATTTGCACATTATAAACAAGAAAATACCCTAATAGTTTCGACTACAAAACGCACTATCAATTTCTTGGACACAAATGCGTCGTCATGTTCTTTTCAACACAGATGCAATCACACCTTTTCTAACGTTAGTTTTTATATTTTTTTCCCATCAATTTAATTTTGTGTTTCTTTTTTACAATAACAAAATGTGTTCTTATATAGGAAACACATCAAAGAACTCAAAAATATAATCCCTCGTATGACTGAACATCAAATTGATAAAGCTCATAATGAATCCTTTCATTTATGGTTTAAACATTATGTAAGTTCTTCAATATAGTAAAAAAGATCAACTTTTTTATGAATTATTTCATTAATTTCATCCATGGTTTAACTATCTCTACATGTTAGATCTATTGATAACAATCTATCAAAAGAAGTTTAGCATCTCAGTGAGGTCCAGATTGTAACACCCCAAAAAGACTCAACATGAAGTTTGAGGTGCAGGCTGTTTGACACGGCCTGGGACACGGGCGTGTCCCAGGGCGTGTCGGGGGTACACGGCCTGGGACACGGGCGTGTCATAGGGCGTGTTCAGGTTAGTCGACGATCGATAGTTGACGATCGTCGAGCCTGGGACACGGCCATGGACACGGGCGTGTCCCAGGGCGTGTCACGCAATTAAATTTCGAAAATAGCCTATTCGAGTCAGAGAAGTACACGGCCTTGAACACGGCCGTGAACATGGGCGTGTCAGGTGGGACACGGGCGTGTCCGATGCCGTGTGCCGACCCGTGTACTGTTTGCAGCTCGATGAGGCAGGAATGACACGGGCGTGTCTCAGGAATGACACGGGCGTGTCAGGTTCGACACGGGCGTGTCGATGCCCGTGTTATGGTAAATCTCAGTCGGTTCGAAAACCGCGTGTGCCGCTTAAGGGTACACGGCCTGTGACACGGGCGTGTCACAGGCCGTGTCACCCAAAAATTGGGTTTTTTGGGCAAATCGTGGCCGTTCAGATTCTCTCTTTGGATCCAAGGGCTCAGGTGATTCCTGCCTGGATTAAATTAGTGAAGGAATGATGAAGAAGTCATTCTTCATTTTGCTTAAGGAAGAGAGAAAGAGAGAGGAAGAAGGAGGAGGAGAGCAAGCCACCGGCGGAGTTCCTGTGGTTCGATTCGTGATCCGAAGCCGGCATTGTGAAGGCAAGGCTGCTGCGGTTCTTTCTCACCGGCTAGTTTTCGATGGCTCCGAAGAGATCGACAAGGGTAACGATCTCCCTCCTTGGACATGTGAAGTCCTTCTTTTCTGCATTTCATAGGGAAAACCCTTCCCCCTGAGTGTGCGGTGGGTTGTGGTGTCCCTTGGGGTAGATATGTGAAGTCCCCCTTGTTAGAGGCCGGAATTGGAGTACGGCTCTAGGCATGCTGTGTGAAGCCCATCTGGACATGGTCTGGATTGGTGATGCTTGTTTGCATATCGGAGAAAGCTCCGTGATTATGGCTTGTGTTGCCTTGTGCCTACCTGTTGCTTGGTGCAGCAGGAAGTACTGGATGATGTCCAGGAAATGAAGAGGGTTGGATGCAACTCTTGTGGCCGTGCGTTGCCACTTTATGAGCGGTTGAGCCGTTGGGCTGCAACTCGATGAAAAGGCAGATTGCCGAACAGGAAAGGTGAAACCGACCCGCGCCTATAAATAGCCATGGATACTTCCGTATTCGAGGTGGCACGGCGACTTGAGCAACGGGGGGTGGCTGATCCGTACCTGCGTTAGGTCCGTCCGACTTGGAAGCCTGGTTATAGGTTTTGTTGGAGCGCCTAATGAGAGTCTTAGGCCCGCGCGCCGGAAAGACTAGAATGCTCAAATACCGTGTAGACGGTGGTGTTGACCCTGGTATTCCGGTACACCAAGAATGTGCCCTGAGTGCACGGACTGTCGGGCCGTGTGGCCGATAGTTGTGATGGCTTGAATGTGCCTGCGCGCACATAGTTGCTATTTGATGATGCCATGCTTTGCAGGGAAAGAATGCTCATGCCCCGAGAAAGGGGTAGGATTGTTATAATTGGGTCAGCTGAATGCTGACCGTTGCATTGTTTGCCACCGGTTGGGTGGATTGTTCCGTGCAGGTGCTGGAGAGCCAAGTGGTAAGTGATGGGCTGAAGCCCTACTACTGTTGCTGCTGCTGCTGCGGCTAGCCCTTGAAGGCTAAGCGAATGTTTTGTTTGTTCTCTTTTACTCATGTATGGCCGGCCTGCGCGCCGAGGTTTGTAAATCATGTTGTATGGAAGAGGAACTGTAAGGCCTTAAGGCCAAACCCTTTGTTGTACATTCCATGGTTTTATATATAAAGGTGGTTTTATATATTGGACATTCCTGATTAGAGTTCAAAGTTGTAACTTAAAGCTTCCGCTAGAATGCTCTGAGTTAGGATTCGTATGGTTTGGTATTATCCTGTGACCTCACCGTCTGTTTGTGGCATATAATGTGGGGCCCCGGCCGGACCTTCTACTATACGTCATTTAACGGATGAGGTCGTTACATTTTGGTATCAGCTTTTGTCGGTCTTCCTCTTTCGAATTCGTGGTCGAATTCTTTTGTGGCGTGGCGAGCACGTGTTTGTGCGACCTGCTGTAACGCTAATGAACTCTGGAATGTCCATTAAGGAATGTACAAAATCTTGTTTGAGGAATCTGCGCGTTCCTTTTTATGTTGTCTTGCTTGCATACATTCGCTAATGTGTGTCTTGTCCACCGATAGGTGATGCGTATTGGTGCTGGGCAGTCTGAGCCCTAGCGCTCTGATGAGAGTGCGACACCAGCTGAGGTGCCAACACCTCCTCCATCTGCGGAAACGGTTCGCTTAGTGACTGAGGCGCTATTTGCCATGATTCAGCCGACCGGGCAAGCGCAGCCGGCAGTAGTGCCAGTTCATGTTGATGTAAGACCCGAGCCGGTTGAGGCTGTAGATCCACGAGCAGCTGACCGACAGTTGAAGAAATTTATGAGCTTCATTCCTCCTACGTTTACGGGAATGGGATCCCCAACGCAGGCAGAGGATTGGTTATCGCGTGTCAAGCGGATCATGACAGCGATCAGGGCGGAGGAAACTCTAAAGGTCACCTTGGCCACCTTCATGCTTGAAGGAGAGGCGCGGTTGTGGTGGGACGAGGTTGAGGTACACCATTTGGCGGGCAGGCAATTAACGCAAGTGTCGATTGAGGAGTTCTCTCGGATATTTCTGGTGAAACATGTCCCAGCAACGCAACGCATTGCTATGGAAAATGAGTTCCAACGGTTAAAGCAAGGGGAAGATAGTGTGGATATCTACTTGCATGAGTTTACCAGGTTGGGACGGTATGCGCGAACAATCTTCGCGGATGACCAAAGGAAAACGAATCGGTTCTATGAAGGATTGCGGGATGAGTTGCGGTTCCTGCTTTCGAGTTCGGTGAACCAAGGGTTTCAGGCGTTGGTTGATACTGCGTGCGCATTGGAGAAGGACATGAGGTGAGTGCAAGGGAACAAGGGCTTGGTTGTGTCAAAGCCAGAGTTTCAAGCACCTCGCCCGAATAAGTCGTTTTACCAGAAGAAAGGGGGCAAGAGGTCCAAGCCATCTGGGCAAGTGACTACGACCATTGTGTCGGGAGCGACATCAAGGCCGGATTCTCGTACATGCTATAACTGTGGCCGGGTGGAGCATATTGCTCGTGACTGTTGGGTTGTTCAGCCCAAAGGGGACAAGAAGACGGGTGCGTCTTATGCTGAGAAGGGCAAAGCGGTGGTTGATTCCTCTGCGTCTCAGGCACAGCCCCGAATCTATCAGCTTGGCCAACAGGAAGCGATTAAGCAAAGTGACGTCGTCACAGGTACGAGTTGATTTAGCTTACTTGCTTATGTGCTATTGTTTTTGGTTATGTATAGCTTGTGCATGATGTGTGTGCTGCAGGCTTTGTCCTGATTCGGAATAATTTGGCGAGAGCCCTGTTTGATACGGGTGCTTCGCATTCTTTTCTGTCTGAGGATTTCGTATCTCGCATTGGGGTACCAAGTCATGTGACGGTGGATAGTACAAGGGTGCTGTTGCCGAATGGCTGTGTGATGCTTGCGGATAGGGCTTGCGATGTGGATGTGCAAATAGGAAGTCGGGATTTCGGTTTGAGTGCAGCTGTGCTACCGTTATCGGAGTTTGATGTGATCTTTGGTATGGACTGGCTCTCGGAGCAGCGTGCCTTTATTGATTGCAACTCCAAGGAGATTACACTGGGCCAGAATACCGGACTTGTGACGAAGTTCGCTGGTATGCGAGGAGTGGGCGGGACTCTGTTGTCTGCACTCCAAGTCATCAATGCTGTTCGGAAGGGCGCGGAGTTATTCTTCACGCTAATTCAGGCTGTTGAGCCAAAGGCCAGTGTCGGTGAAGTACTACTTGTGTCAGAGTTTGCCGACGTGTTTCCTAAAGATCTTCCTGGGTTACCACCCCAGCGGGAGATTGACTTCTCTATTGAGTTGGTGCCAGGTGCGAAACCTGTGGCCCGCTCTCCATATCGCGTCGCGCCAAAAGAGATGGCTGAGTTGAAAGTGCAATTGCAAGAATTGTTGGAGCAGGGATATATACGCCCAAGTATGTCACCTTGGAGCGCGCCTGTTCTCTTTGTGAAAAAGAAATACGGTAGCTTACGGTTGTGTATTGACTACCGCGAGTTGAATAAGCTGACGGAGAAAAACAAATATCCGATCCCACGGATTGATGACCTCTTTGATCAGCTGGCAGGATCAACGGTCTATTCCAAATTGGATTTGAAATCGGGATATTATCAGCTGCGGATTAGGGAAGGTGACATTCCCAAGACGACGTTTGGAACACGCTACGGTCATTATGAGTTCACGGTAATGCCATTTGGCCTATGTAATGCGCCTTCGGTATTTATGGACCTAATGCATCGAACGTTCCGAGAGTACCTGGATTTGTTTGTTATTGTGTTTATCGATGACATCTTAGTATACTCTCAGTCGGAAGAGGATCATGCAAACCATTTGCGGTTGGTTTTGCATACCCTGCGGAGGAATAAGCTTTATGCCAAGTTCTCAAAGTGTGAGTTCTGGCTCTCTTCAGTAGCCTTTTTAGGCCATGTGGTAAGTGGAGAAGGTATCGCGGTGGATCCGTTGAAGATAAGTGCCATTCGAGATTGGCCAGTGATGTCTTCAGTGGCCGAGGTCAGGAGCTTCCTTGGACTTGCGGGCTACTATAGACGGTTTATGGAAAATTTCTCACGGATTGCTTTACCTCTGACCACACTGACGAGAAAAGATCAAAAGTTCATTTGGACGCCGGAGTGCGCGCGAGCTTTTGAAGACTTGAAGAGTCGTTTGACCACGGCGCCTGTGTTGACATCGCCATGTGGTACAGATGCGTATGAGATCTATAGTGATGCATCAGGGAGCGACTTAGGCTGCGTTCTTCTGCAGTTTGGTAAAGTGATTGCTTATGGCTCGCGTCAGTTGAAAGTGCATGAGCAGAATTACCCCGTCCATGATTTGGAGTTGGCGGCGGTAATCTTTGCGCTCAAGTTGTGGCGGGACTATCTATATGGCGTTAAAGTGGATATCTATACGGATCACAAAAGCCTAAAGTATTTGTTGGATCAGAAGGATCTGAATATGCGACAACGAAGATGGATGGAGTTCCTCGGGGACTACACCTTCGAGATTCACTATACTCCCGGGAAGGGAAATGTGGTCGTTGATGCTTTGAGTCGAAAGACTCCGGTACGGGCAAGCTGGTTGCAGAGGCATGATCAGCGTTTGATCCAGGAATTGGAACCATTGGAGATATCGTGTGTTGACAAGGGTTCGTCCACCGATGCATGCTTGAACTAGACGGAGGTGCAATATGACCTTACGGACAGAGTTCGGCGAGCAACGGAGCTTGATGAAAGTTTCCAGCGCTATGCAAAAGATGGGCCGGAGGACCAATTCTCTTGGGTTAACGGTTTGTTACGAAGAAATGGTCGAGTGTGCGTCCCAAGTGTGGGTAAATTGAGGGAAGAGTTGATGTACGAAGCTCACTTTGCAAAGTACTCAGTTCACCCAGGGAGCACAAAGATGTACAGAGATCTGAAAAAGCTATTCTGGTGGCCCGAACTAAAGAAAGATGTCGCACGTTATGTGGCTGAATGCAATACCTGTGCGTTAGTGAAAGCAGAATGCCAGAAGCCTGGCGGTTTCCTGAAGTCGTTACCTATTCCGGAGTGGAAGTTCGATGATATTTCGATGGATTTCGTGCACGGGTTGCCGAGATCTCAACGCGGTCATGATTCAATCTGGGTGATTGTGGACCGGTTGACAAAAGTGGCGCACTTCCTTCCAAATAGAAGAGACGATTCAGTGGAAACCTTGGCCAAGCTTTATGTGGAGCAAGTTGTTCGACTGCACGGTGTTCCTCGGAGCATCGTTAGTGACCGTGATGGGCGGTTCACATCGAATGATTGGCGGCTCGTTCATCAAATGTTGGGTACAAAGTTAGCGTTTAGTACGGCCTTTCATCCCCAAACGGATGGCTAGACTGAACGAACCAACAGGACGATGGAGGATATGCTCTGCATGTGCGCCCTAGACTTTGGTAAGAGATGGGAAGATTATATATTTCTTGTCGAATTTGCCTATAATAATAGCTACCAAGCGAGTATTGGTATGGCACCATTTGAGGCGTTGTATGGTCGTAAATGCCGTACACCGTTAGCTTGGGCAGAAGCAGGCGAATCTAAGCTGAGTGGGAAAAAGGAATTCGAAGAAGCTACCTCGCTCATACGCTCTATTCGGGAGAGGCTATTGATAGCCCAAGATCGTCAAGCAAAGTACAACAATGCCAAACATCGGAACGTGGAGTTCGCGGTGGGTGATTGGGTATATTTGAAGATCAAACCCTTCAAAGACGTTTCCAGGATTCGGCGTTTAAAAAAGCTAAGTCCGAGGTATCTTGGTCCGTTTGAGGTGGTGGAGCGAGTTGGGGAAGCTGCTTATCGACTAGCACTTTCAGCAGACTTGGGTGGGTTACATGATGTATTTCACATCTCAGTCCTTCGTAAGGCGGTGAAGGATCCAGCTCAAGTGGTGGAGAAGGATCGGGTACCGGTCGAGTATGGGCTAACGACGAGAGTTAGACCCATTCGGATCGAGGATCGAGCTGAGAAATAGTTGCGGAACAAAGTGATCGGGATGGTCAAGGTCCGATGGGACAATTGTGGCCGTGAAGAGCTAACATGGGAGCGAGAGCAGACCATGCGAGCTGAATTTCCCGAACTGTTTGTATAAGCTGTAGACCGTGTACTTTATGTTATAACCGAGTTATCAAGTTATAGCATTGTTGGTTCTTGTTTCCTTACCGTGCAAATTTCGGGACGAAATTTTGTTAAGGGGGGGGGAGGATTGTAACACCCCAAAAAGACTCAACATGAAGTTTGAGGTGCAGGCTGTTTGACACGGCCTGGGACACGGGCGTGTCGCAGGGCGTGTCGGGGGTACACGGCCTGGGACACGGGCGTGTCCCAGGGCGTGTTCAGGTTAGTCGACGATCAATAGTCGACGATCGTCGAGCCTGGGACACGGCCATGGACACGGGCGTGTCCCAGGGCGTGTCACGCAATTAAATTTCGAAAATAGCCTATTCGAGTCAGAGAAGTACACGGCCTTGAACACGGCCGTGAACACGGGCGTGTCAGGTGGGACACGGGCGTGTCCGATGCCGTGTGCCGACCCGTGTACTGTTTGCAGCTCGATGAGGCAGGAATGACACGGGCGTGTCTCAGGAATGACACAGGCGTGTCAGGTTCGAAACGGGCGTGTCGATGCCCGTGTTCTGGTAAATCTCAGTCGGTTCGAAAACCGCGTGTGCCGCTTAAGGGTACACGGCCTGTGACACGGGCGTGTCACAGGCCGTGTCAGCCAAAAATTGGGTTTTTTGGGCAAATCTTGGCCGTTCATATTCTCTCTTTGGATCCAAGGGCTCAGGTGATTCCTGGCTGGATTAAATTCGTGAAGGAATGATGAAGAAGTCATTCTTCATTTTGCTTAAGGAAGAGAGAAAGAGAGAGGAAGAAGAAGGAGGAGGAGAGCAAGCCACCGGCGGAGTTCCCGTGGTCCGATTCGTGATCCGAAGCCGGCGTTGTGAAGGCAAGGCTGCTGCGGTTCTTTCTCACCGGCTAGTTTTCGATGGCTCCGAAGAGATCGACAAGGGTAACGATCTCCCTCCTTGGACATGTGAAGTCCTTCTTTTCTGCATTGCATAGGGAAAACCCTTCCCCGCGAGTGTGCGGTGGGTTGTGGTGTCCCTTGGGGTAGATATGTGAAGTCCCCCTTGTTAGAGGCCGGAATTGGAGTACGGCTCTAGGCATGCTGTGTGAAGCCCATCTGGAAATGGTCTGGATTGGTGATGCTTGTTTTCATATCGGAGAAAGCTCCGTGATTATGGCTTGTGTTGCCTTGTGCCTACCTGTTGCTTGGTGCAGCAGGAAGTACTGGATGATGTCCAGGAAATGAAGAGGGTTGGATGCAACTCTTGTGGCCGTGCGTTGCCACTTTATGAGCGGTTGAGCCGTTGGGCTGCAACTCGATGAAAAGGCAGATTGCCGAACAGAAAAGGTGAAACCGACCCGCGCCTATAAATAGCCATGGATACTTCCGTATTCGAGGTGGCACGACGACTTGAGCAACGGGGGGTGGCTGATCCGTACCTGTGTTAGGTCCGTCCGACTTGGAAGCCTGGTTATAGGTTTTGTTGGAGCGCCTAATGAGAGTCTTAGGCCCGCGCGCCGGAAAGACTAGAATGCTCAAATACCGTGTAGACGGTGGTGTTGACCCTGGTATTCCGGTACACCAAGAATGTGCCCTGAGTGCACAGACTGTCGGGCCGTGTGGCCGATAGTTGTGATGGCTTGAATGTGCCTGCGCGCACATAGTTGCTATTTGATGATGCCATGCTTTGCAGGGAAAGAATGCTCATGCCCCGAGAAAGGGGTAGGATTGTTATAATTGGGTCAGCTGAATGCTGACCGTTGCATTGTTTGCCACCGGTTGGGTGGATTATTCCCGTGCAGGTGCTGGAGAGCCAAGTGGTAAGTGATGGGCTGAAGCCCTACTGCTGTTGCTGCTGCTGCTGCGGCTAGCCCTTGAAGGCTAAGCGAATGTTTTGTTTGTTCTCTTTTACTCATGTATGGCCGGCCTGCGCGCCGAGGTTTGTAAATCATGTTGTATGGAAGAGGAACTGTAAGGCCTTAAGGCCAAACCCTTTGTTGTACATTCCATGGTTTTATATATAAAGGTGGTTTTATATATTGGACATTCCTGATTAGAGTTCAAAGTTGTAACTTAAAGCTTCCGCTAGAATGCTCTGAGTTAGGATTCGTATGGTTTGGTATTATCCTGTGACCTCACCGTCTGTTTGTGGCATATAGTGTGGGGCCCCGGCCGGACCTTCTACTATACGTCATTTAACGGATGGGGTCGTTACACAGATAATTGGGAATTGAGATATGATGTATATTTTATTAATGGATTTTATTATCGCACAAAGTACAAAGATCAAAAAAGTACTACCCAAAATAGTGGTGTGCTGCTAAAAGTAAGTATAACTAGTTAGGCTAGCTCCAAAGATAAGAACCCATATGTAGGGGGTGTCATTTACTATGGAAGATTAAGGGACATTTTTGAGATTCACTATGGTTATGATTTTAAATTCACCCCATTTAAGTGTGATTGGGTTGACCCTCAAGTTGGAAAAAAACTGGATGAATTTAGTTTCACTCTTATGAACTTCAATCATTTATTGTATAGACAAAATACAATTATAGATGGGCCTTTTATATTAGCCACTCAAGCAGAGTAGGTTTATTACGTCAAAGATCCTCTATGTACAGATTGGGAAGTCATTATGAAGTTGACAGGTGGGATTCGTTTGATGTTGAACCTCAAGTGGAACCACTCAACAAAAAGATTTGGATGAAACAATATGTGTATGTGATGATGATACTAATTGGGTTAGGGAAGGAGTTGATTGTGATGTCTTTGATGATATTCTTTTAGATGTTGACGATGAAATAACTAATGAAGAGTAATATTGAATGTAATCATAATTTTTAGCTTGCCAAATTGCTATATTTTGTCATTTTAAATTAATTTAGTTTGATTTATAATATAGTGGTGATGTGTTTTGAAATAATATAGTTTGTTCTATGATCTTCTTGCAGGAATGGGGAAGAAAAATACTCGAGGACAAACTATGATTGAAAAGTGGCAACTCTCTAAATCCGTGGCTGCACATTCAATCTCCCAACCTAATATAAATTCATCACCAATATGCCAGCCCATCACCACTCTACATTCAGTTTCCCAAGCTACTGCACATGCTACACCAATCTCCCAACCCATTGACACATCACATTCACTTGACAATACAGGTATTTGGAATCATAAGTTTTTTGCTTGTGCGCTATAATAACATATATAAGTTAATGACATTTTTAATGCAGATCTTTCAAACAATCGTGAAAGTATTTATAAAAAGAGAGGTCGAGGACCTGCACAAGGCATCCCAACATGGGGGACAGGTAAGAAATTTCTTGTTGGTTTTGATAGAATAATATAGTATGTTTTATAATCTTCTTATAGCTAGGTGAGCGGTTTCAAAGTATTAATATTGTATGTTATCGTAATATTTTGCTTGACAAATTACTATATTTGGTCATTTCAAATTACATTTGATGGATTAATATAGTTTGTTCTATTATCTTCTTACAGGCATGGGGAAGAAAAATACTTGAGGACAAACTATGATTGAAAAGTTGCAACTCTCTCAATCCATCGCCACACATTCAATGTCCCAACCTAATATAAATCCTTCACCAATATCCCAACCGATTACCACTCTACATTCAGTTTCCCAAGCTACTGCACATGCTACACCAATCTCACAACACATTGACACATCACATTCATTTGAAAATGCAGGTATTTGGAATCATTATTTTTAGCTTGATAAATTACTATATTTGGTCATTTAAAATTACATTTGATGGATTAATATATTTTGTTCTATGATCTTCTTGTAGGCATGGGGAAGAAAAATACTCGAGGATAAACTATGATTGAAAAGTTGCAACTCTCTCAATCCGTCGCCTCACATTTATTCTCCTAACTTAATATAAATCCTTCACCAATATCCCAACCCAGCACAACTCTACATTCAGTTTCCCAAGCTACTACACATGCTACACCAATCTCCCAACCCATTAACACATCACATTCACTTGATAATACAGGTATTAGGAATCATAATTTTTAGCTTGACAAATTACTTTATTTGGTAAATTTAAATTACATTTGATGGATTACTATAGTTTGTTCTATGATTTTCTTGCAGGCAAGGGGAAGAAAAATACTCGAGGACAAACTATGATTGAAAAGTTACAACTCTCTCAATCCGTGGTCGCATATTTAATCTCCCAGCCTAATATAAATCCTTTAACAATATCCCAACGAATCACCACTCTACATTCAGTTCCCAAGCTATTGCACACGCCACACCAATCTCCCAACCCATTGACACATCACATTCACTTGACAATACAGATATTTGGAATCTTATTTTTTTGCTTTTACACTATAAAACCAAATATAAGTTATTTACATTTTTAATACACATATTTCAAACAGTCGTGAAATTACTAATAAAAGAGAGAGGCCGAGGCCCTGCACAAGGCATCCCAATGTGGGGGACAGGTGAGCAATTTCATGTTGATTTCTATATATATGGGTATCCTAGAGGTAAGTGCGAGCAACCATTTGTTAGCCAACTTGGGGTTCTAGCTAGAAATGGGTTTAAACTTCCACTCACATTTCCGCGATGGACGGATATACCAAATGACATGCTTGATGTGATATGGAGAGAGGTGCGTGTATGTTACTTTATTATTTTGTTACATTAATGAACACCACACTTAAAATAAACTCAATTTTATTTCATTGAATAATTGTAGGAGAATACAGATGTCCCTCTAAATTATCAAAGTAGATGCTTGCATTAAGTTGGATTGCGGTGGAGGGAATGGAAATATCATGTTAACATGATAATTATGATATATATACAACTGATGAGGAGCACCGTGCAATTGTCCCAGATCATGTTATTGCCGGGTAATGGAGAACTCTTGTCCAATATTGGTGGCAAGAAGTTGTTAAAGTTGTATTAAAGCAAAACTCAATCAACCGTTAAAATCTTGGAGGATACCATAAAATGGGGAGGTCCTCATTTAGCTCTGTTCAATCGGAGGTAAAACAACCAACATCTTTATATAATACATATATGTAATGACAATTTAATTTTGGTTGTTTTTTTAAATGGAGAAACAAGGTAACGATCAAGTAGATAGAATTATTGTTTTTATGAGAACACAGACAGATAAGATGGGTATAATTGATTTTGAAGTTCAGGAGGACATTGTATGTTTTGATTTCTTTCTCCCATAACTAATTTAAAAATAATACCTATAATATTGGCAACATTTCTTAATTTTATATATTCATATCATAGGACGATATGAACACTCTTCTTGAAAATGTGCCTGGGGAGGAGCGCACCGTAGAATATAGAGATTCTTGCTTCTTTCAGGTAATGGGAGAGGATGGACATGGATGTTTGTGTAGATGGGGCTTCATGAGGAAAAAAGATCTTAATTTACAACCTAGTAAAGAAGCATTTGAGTCAATCCGTACTCAACTTTGAGATGAAATGCAATCGCAGTTTGATATTCAAATATCCGAAATTAAGGCACAAGTGGAGGCACAAATGGAAAAAAAGATGGCATGTCTACAATAAGAGGTGCAAGCTCATTTGGAGCTTGTTACTGCCCATTGACAACAACAACAACCACTTCTAAAAGTTGGGTGAATCTTTGGATACCTTCTAGCACTTGTCAAGTAAGTAGTATTTTTTATAACTCAATTATTAACATGTTTAACAAATCTATAATGTATATATTTTTTAGATTGGTGATGAAAATAGTGCTCAGGAAGATGCAGAATTTCAATGGATGATCACTACCCATATTAAAAGATTTATTGTTGATCTACTAATATGGAAAAAAATCATATCAACTCGATGTATTGATCTATTTTTAATTTCCTTATTGAAATGCTTTTGTCTATTTATTCCCATGATGTTTTGAGATAGATTTTGGTGAACTTATATTTATTTCTATGATGTTTTAAGATAGATTTTGGGAACGTGTTCTTGTTACTAACAACTCGGAAATTGAGGATGCTTTTTTGTGGTATTCATATCATATTAATCCGTTAAACGATCAGTTTTATTCCATAATCAGTATTTTTCTTTCTGCTTGATCTCTTGTTGCACTTCTTGAGTCTTCTTTCCCACCTCCAAATCAATAAAAACATTTGAAAATGCATTGGTATTTTTAAGTGTATTCGGGTTTGGATGTTAATCTTTTTCATCTTCATGATAACTGAGATTCGTGGAAAATGTAAGAGAAGGGAATATTTTTTTTAATTTTTTTGTTGTTAAATATTATTTTTATGCGCTCTAATCATTTTCACACACGCAACTGATGATACTACAAAGCAATATCATGTTTTATTAATTTTATTGTATAGATTTTTGTTTCTCTACAAGATGGAAAGAGATCATCCACCGTATTATCGCCTGGCAATTCGGAAGTATTAAAGTAAATAAACTGTCCCTAATTTATTTCATTCTATGTTTGGTTCAGGAGTCTATCGTGTGTATCTTATAAGTTTTTTCCTTGGTCCTACGTGATTGTTTTACTGAGATTTTCGAAGGAGTTGATCTTAAACCCATTATATATCGTGTATCTAAAGCCATATATCTGGATCAATAATTTAGGGAATGCTCTGCATATAGTGATCATAAAGCTTGTATGGAAACACTATCTCTATAATCATCTTACCCTTTAACTATCCTTCTTGACACACACCCATGGCTGAACGGGACTCTATCTTTCAAGAGTAAGTCTGATTTTCTAACAATACCAGTAAGTGAGGGAGGGTGGAATGAGATCTTCATATGGCTTGTTGAAGAGAATCAACGGCCGATAATGATCATTTAACCGTTGGTAAGAAGGGTTGAAGAAGTTTCTGAAATAGAGACAGCCTTTCCTCATAGAAAAGAAAGCTTGTATGGTATACAATATGTTATTGAATGGACATAAGAAGAAGAAGAAGGGGTGAAGAAAACACAGGAGTATTTGGAAAGGATGAGCAGGTTTTATGAGTTCATGGCTCCCCATGTCTCCAGAAATCCTCAAGATGCTTATCTTAATTACAGGGAGCAGGATTTAGATTTGAATGAAGAAGGAAACACGAGTTACAAGAATGCTAGTTTGTGGGGGGCTGCATATTTTAAGGGAAATTTCAGGAGCCTGTCTCAAGTGAAGACTTATGTTGATCCAATTAATTTCTTTAGAAATGAGCAGAGCATTCCTCTCCTCTTTTAGGCTCTGTTTGGCATAGTGGTGGTTAAACAGTCATTTGTTAAGGATCTACTGAATTTGTTTCTCATGCTTAGTATTTAATCTTGGTTAGGTGTTGTTGAATCTTTTTTATTATGCTATATGAGTTTTGTGAATGGAATTTTTTGCGAGAAATTAACTATTCTCACTGTACCAGATTTCTGTTGGTGGCACGTCTGCATTTTTTGGCTATCATTCCAAATCAAAAATGATGTATTAACTTACATAATTTTATTCAATCATATCTTAAATTTCTCAGGCATGTTGTGAAATTTTAATATTGCACTTGTAATTTTTTGGTCATGCTTTTCAAGCCTTAGAACATGCTGACTTCCATTTTTTGTTATTCTAGGGAGAAAGATGTCGTTAATAGGGTCTTATTACACCGCAAGTAAGTTTAGATAGTGTTACAAGCAGAGGTAAAGAGAAGATAGTTCCTGGTTCCTTGATATTTGAAAATGAGCGTAGTATTAACCTAATCATCCTGTATATTAGTGCTTTTTAACGACAGGCATGGATATATTCATAGTTTTAATGACTTCATGAATGGTTTTAGTTTATCACTGGAAGTTTATTACTTGGTATGATCTGAAGATGGATTTCATATAAATGCAGAACTGCAAACGGACAATCTCCAATAACATTTGGAATACCAGCACAACATACAGAAGATGTTCATGTATCTGATTGTCCATATATTATCATATCTAGAAACTTTGCTGCTCCCACTGCTAAAGAAATGTGGTGCATAGTTAGAGAGGTATTCATAAAATTTTTGCACTTCAGAATGTTTATATCGATGGAATATTACCAGTTGCACAGTTAAAGAGGTATTTGATTCTAGCTGATTCATCCATCATAGACTCCGTTTGGCTCAGCTTTTTTAGAGCTGTGCATCTTTATTTTTAAAAAGCTGTGCCAAACATGAAACACCAACTTTTAACCATTTATATGAATATTTCTTAAAAAAAAGAGCTATCCACTATTGTTCTCACCAAAGGATTGTGGGTGCCCGCTAAAGAAATAAGAACATAATTGTGTGTTTTCACATTGATATTTTTTTTACAGGCATCTAAATTCAATTACAAAAGTGCAGGTTCATTATGTCATTCAAATTGCCATAAATGTCTTTTACATGTTAAGTTTGCCATGTTTGGTGGTACAATCCTTCTATATCCCGAACAATAAAAAACACTTGAAGAATTACCAAATTTTTACTTGTATCCTTTGGTGTTCGTTTTAATTTATTATAATCTATAGTTTACAAGAACAAGAGATTGTTTAGTTTACAAGAATCTGAGATGGTGGGCTGCTAAAATTCTCTTGACCACATTCACAGTCTTTTCTGATCAAGGAAATCATTTTTATTTTCATGCAATCTCTTAGGCTTTGATTGAAGCATGCTTCTTATTCGAGTTCATTTATTAGTCTCCTTTCAAGTACGATCTAGTCTCCATTTTGCGTAGTGGTGGCGATCATGGACACAGGGGTTAAATTGTCCTTTGTTAATGCCCACCTAAGAAACTTAATTCACTTTTATGTTCAAATGGATGATATTTATTAGGTGATCTTTAACGAATGACATTTTAAGCCATGCATTTATGACTGCTACCACCGTGCCAAAAGGAGCCCTAATAACATCCACAATCCACATTAAAATTTTTTTTATTTGACTTCCAACAACTGCAAGAACTGTTGACCATCTCTCGAAGAGTGCTGAGGTAATGAGTTAGTGAGTAACCTTATGAAGGCTCCTGAAGTGGCTACAACAATGCATGAATTTAGAAAGGAAATGACAAAGGTGACTCAATTGTTGTTAAGGCCCTGTTTGGCACGGTAATGGTGGTCGTCAATGCGGTGGTTAAGAACTGTCGTTTGTGACTGCCCGACCTCACCTAAGGAACTTCATCGATTTTTATGTTCAAAAGTAGTTATTTTTTTGGTGGCGTTCAAAACCATTGTCGCACCAAACGTACATTATCATATTGTGGCGTTTTTGTCCAAAATGAGCAAAAACTCTGCACTAAATGGAGCCTAAGTTTCTTGCCTTAAACTTAGTTTTAATTTTTATTTTTGTTATATTTGAGCTTACACTATATGGCTTCTATCTTTCTGGCTATTGGCACGAAGGGATAGATTCTGGCATTGATGATAGTCTTTCCTACTGAAAGTATTACATTCAAAACTTCCGCAATTATTTTCTGTCCAATGTTAGTGATACATTGTAAATATGAGAAGCAAGTTTTTTGTCTGATGTCAGTTTTTAGATATAGTCCTGTTAAAATTTCGTATAAGAAAATTGGCTTTAATGTATACTGTTGGATAAAGTTTAATTACAGTAACTTTCTTTGTGAGCTTGTGTATGCCCTCCTATGTTTGAAAGCACCAAAATCTCTCCTCCAAGGTTGGAACTTTTACGTACATCACAAGTACACTCATCTTAACAATTTTAAGTTGTTTATTTTACTAGAAATTAACAATGTAAACACATATAGAAGGTTTTGATAAGAAAAATTAGGTGTGTATGGCTGCTATATGATTTACCCAATGGAGAATTTTAGGTACATGCAACTTACCGTAGTGTAGGTGCGGGGACTTTTTTGTAGGCTAATGTACATTTGTAAATGGTTGCTTGCAACTATAATTTTTGAAAAATTAATGACAATAAGAATTTACAGTTGTAACAATTTGATACTGTATTACAGTATTTTGAATGTGTTTTTTTAAAAAAAATAAATTAGTATTTGCCACAGCTTGTTACTATAACAAATAATTTTTTTTAAAAATGATGAGTTCACTTTTAGCCAGGGTTTCATTCTGTAGCTAATTGTTGGCTTAATTGCCACGACATTTTTTACTACGGCTAATACTATTTGCTACGGCCAATTCATGGCTTAAAAGTTTTATTCACGCCGACTTAAGCCATGGAGTTTTCTCGTGGCTAGACCATGGCTAAAATGTTTTAGCCGCATTTTTTGACATTTTGCCAGGGCAATTTGCCCTTGCCAAAAATCTATTTTCTAGTAGTGTTATATGAAAATTTACTTTACTGTTAAGCCAATCCTTAACTTATATTTTTGTATGGGCATTCATATAAGTTGAGTTACTTTCCTATTGTAGGACTTTACTTGTATACTCCTGTTAATGGTAGAAATGTTATTGTAGATTGATATACACAATTGTTGTAGTTACTTTGAGATACTTTGATATTGATTACTCTTATACAACATGCTTGTACTACTGTTTATATAAATATTTTACCTTTATCTTTTCTCCGCCCGGTGCTTGAGAGTCGCCGGCAGAGCGGATGTGATATCCACTTAGTCTTTATGACTAGTAGTTGACATGTCTTCCTTCTTAGGAGGAAACCTCGCAGATAGAGCAGCAGGTTTTGCTGGAGGGCAGCCATACCAGGATGATGGGGCCTGAAGTGATTATACCATCGTTATCGTTAGTGACTGATGTGAGTTTTTGAGAAACTCATTTTATAGCCTCTTTGTCATTTCATATATACTCTGATATTATTAAAGACTTGGTTGCTTCTTTTAAATACTGTACTAGTTGGAAATTATATACTTATATGGATTTTGTCTTCTGCTTATATTCTTATGTTGGATTTGCATTGATGATATTAGTATTAGTCGGCATGATAGGCATCTTGTGGTATATGTCTACTAGTGTGTTGGCGTTACCGCAAGGAAGCTGTTCTGAGCATAAGAATCCCCTCAGTCGTGTCTTATGTTCTAGGAGTTGGGTCTTATAAATGGTATCAAAGTGAGGTTTTGATCCTCAGACCTGTTAGTTTGTCCGCAAATGATGTCAGCTTGCAACGATCCTCAATTAAAAAAGTCAAGGAACAATGGTGCCACCCCTGTTCGATTGGTCAGTTTTCAGACAAACTGACTTTGTGGAAGCAGTGGTGTGCCTATATATAATTCACACTAAGTATGTCCAGTCATGACCCTATGATTAGACAACCTGACCTTTGGTTTGTACATTTTATGTAGATCTCAGTTAATGTAGAGCTAGTAGGGGGCACCCTATCCCCTTCCGTACCCACTAAGTTTCAACAATCGGAGCTAGTACAGACACTGAGAGTTTTTTTTGACACATTTAGGGCTCAACAGGCTCTGGTGCAACAACAAGCACTGAGCTCTAATTTGTTAAGCACGTTACGGGCTCTCTCTCCACCTGCCTATCATGGGACAGTCAGTCGTGCGTATGGAGGAATGGCTCGACTCAGTGCAAGAACTAATGTGAAAGTGAGGGTTAGATCTAATGTACCCTAGAGGGGGGGGGGGGGGTGAATAGAGTATTTCTGAGTAATTAAAATCTTTTGCTGAATAATATAACTTTTTCCTAAACTCAGCTGCTATATCACAGCACAACAGATTAAACTAATAAAAATAACAGAATCCTAACTATCACTGCCACAGCAAGAACAAAAGAAAAAAAGACAACCAAATAACACAATATTTTTATAGTGGTTCCCCAACCTGAGTACATCCACTCTTCTACCACCCTGGTAGGAATCTACTCAGATTTTTGTTCAGGTGACTGCCACCAATGAGCTTTTGGTAAGGTGCTAAAAACCAAACATCAAGTCTTTTGGTTAGGAGACTTGCCACCAGGAATCACTTTTGAAGGGAGTAGAGAACCCTTTTTATAGAGGGGGTGAGAGAGTTATGATGTCTTCTCTTTCTCAAGTATTCAACTGAGAAGACTCTGTGGATTTTATGGTGGCAAAAGCTCCCCCTGAAATACTGAATTTATTTAGGGTGAAAGGAACTTTGCTTCAGGATGATAGACCTTCAAGCTTTTAGGTTCAACCAAAAGATCTTCAGGAACTTCTTTGACTGATGCAGTAGTTGTTGTGCTTTGAAAGTTCCTGAGGGGATGAAAGAAGAAGACTCTTTATTTGAATAATTGATATTCTTCTTCAAAAAACTGTTCTTCTTCTTGTCTAGCAGTTGTCGATTTCTTGACTGATTGATTTTCTGTGTCTCGTGTATTCTATATATCTATTACTGTGTTGTATCTCGTCTGCTATGCTCTGTTGGAAGAAGGGGAATCTATATTTTTATATTTTCGTTGTAAAAGTCCAATTGAATTTTGAAATCCCTTTTGAAATCAATGCTTACGGCCTTGGAAAATTTGCATTAATTAGTTTCCCCAACTGTCCCTTTGGAAAATAGCAAGCAATAATCCTGATGAAGACCATAATTAATGCTATTGTCTAACGGTAATATTCAAAGAATATTAAAGCATTAATTACTCATAAATCATTGAATTATAATAGGAACAGAAGAGGGAAATAGCCAAGTCTGGATTCGTCGACCTGAGTCCATAGTTCGTCGAGCTGATGTCCAAGATCGTCGACCTGAGACCTGAAAACTGAGTTTGTCTTGCTGAGGTCCGAGATCATCGACCTAAGTTTTGATTCTGGACTTAGACTGTTTTCTGGTGCTGAGTGTTGAAATATCATTTTGGCGTTGAGTGTGATGTTCTTTGTCGTTGAGTGTTGAATCATCATTCTGGCATTGTGTGTGATGTCCTCTAGTATTGAGTGATGAAACTTCTGATCCAAAATTCGTCGATTTGGGACCAAAGAACAGAGTTCGTCTAGCTAATGTTCTATGTTTGTCGACCGAAGTTTGACTTAGAAGTGTTGTCATGTTGTCCAGAGTTCATCGAGATGAGAACCAAGTTCGTCGAGCTCAGCTCAGAGAATTGTCTCTGAGTTCGTCGAGCTGAGCATGACTTTCGTCGAACTGAGATCGACGAACATAGAGCTCTTTTTCAAAGTCTTGAATTTTCTCTAAGTCTTGAGTCTCTGGCAGTGTAAGATGCTTGTCTCTAGCATTGTTGACTCTAAGGACTAGACCTAGACTCTAGGACATAACCATGACCCTGGCTATACATGTTGGGTCATATCCGACCTTAGTGAACTTAGCCCAAATCCAAATAGGGATCCAACAATCTCCCCCTATTTGGGTGAGGTCACTAATTACAGACTCAATGATAAAAAGAAATGTACAAAGCATGAAAATATATATCTCGCAGAGAATGAAATAATATATATAAAGCAGATATTTTTACACAATTAGCTTTGTATCATAGAACATAGTTTTTCAAAAGTATACCATACACATAGGAGTTCAGGTTCTATTTCTTCTGTTTCTTTGCTTCTTTGCTCTTATCCCCAGGCTGAGTAAAGATGATTTCCCTATTAGTATTAACAGCTTCTTTCTTTGACATGTACATATCTGCTGCTCCAATCACTCTCAGTGTTTAGGTTCTGGGTACTACAGCCTCTGGGTGTACTGCCATGTACTCTGGAGGATTAAACACTTTCTTGCTCACTTGAAGTTTATCCACTTCTTTTTCTCTGTATGAAGACATAGTTGTGAACTTTTTTGGATCTTCACCATCTTCTCTAGCCTTCTATATTTGTAACAGACCAATCAACTCTTGGAGCCTATCCATCCTGAAGTTGGGATAAATATCCTGACTAACAGATGATTGATTATCTTATGGGGTAGTAGGGTAACAGGCTTGAATTGAGTGGACTGTGCTTGGAAATTTGTTACTTTTTGGCTTTCATCACTTTGAGTATATAGAGACCTTGGAAGAGCAGTCTCACTATATTTTCTTTTAAGCTTGTGGGATTCTGTGTGCCTCCATTGTTGATCTTGATGTTTGGGAGGTGAGAACTCTGGTTTCTGATAAACTACCACCTTTATTTGCTCTGTAGAACTGACATTCCTTTGCTGGCTTCTTCCTTGAGAATTGTTTCTAGATGACCTTTCCTTCCTTTGATATGTTCTGGTGAAGGATGTTGGCTTGGAAGGTGCATCTGTCCCTTGAGAAGTAGTTCTTGACGCAACAACAGTAGGAGGAGGAGGAGGTGGACCTCTCTTGAATTTCTATGGGGGAGGAGAATATCTTCTGCACTTCTTCCAATCCTTTTATTCATTTTTTGACAGCCACATCCAAGAAGGCATACCCTTGTATGGAGTTTTGTTCTGCAAAATGTAATAGGGTGTGTCATTTGCTGGATTGGATTTTGGGGCATGAGGTGGAGGAGCTTTCCTTTTCTTTAAAAATTTCTTCCTCTTTGGGTCCTCATCATCATCATCATCATCATCATCATCATCAAAAGGCTGAGGATTGTCATACATGGCATCAATCTCTCTTATTGTGTCATCAGAAATTATTGTCTTTTAAATCTTTGAAGGAACTGGAGGGGAAATTGGAGAACTGTGTACATCAGTGCTTTGAGAAGCTTATTTATTTTCTTCCTCAATATCATCCATGACCAGAGCATCTAGATCAGGCATTGGAGAATCATCCCTAACATAAACTGGTGCTATAGGGGATGAGATGGTGGGGTAAGATACTCTGGGAAGAGACTCTAGAGCTGCAAAAGTGACCTTGAGCAAAAGTGGTGTGGTATATGGAATTATTGCCATAGATGGCTTAGTACTGTCTGTTGGTACATCTTCTGCTAAAACTTCTTCTTGTACATCTGCTGCTGTTTCTTCTTCTGTTGCTACATCTTCTCCTGTAACTTCTTCTTCTACATTGTCTACTGTTTCTTCTTCTGTTGCTACATCTTCTGCTGCTTCTACTGTGTCCATATCCTTTTCAACTGATTCTGCTGGTGCTACTGCTTCTTCTACAACTGCTTCTGCTTCTTCATAAAGTATCTCCTCCTACCTGGTTTTAGGAGGAACTGAAGCCAGGCCCCCAACTGAAGAGGGTGTAGTAATTACGACAGTAATTTGTGTAGCTAGAGAGAATATAAAGGCAGTAAGAGGAGAGATAGCCCTTGCTATGAGTGATTTTAGGAGGGGTGTGAGGAGGGTAATGAGTGGGGAGACAAGGGAGGGATCCACGTGTGGAGAGGTAGATGTTGTGGCAGTGGTTGGTTGAGTGGATATGGTAGGTGCTGGGGGAGTTAGAGGTGGAGGTGGAATTTGAGTGTTTAGGGGAGAGTCATTTGGAGGAAAGGGAGTGTTTAGTGGGGATGATAAGAGGTTGAAGGATAGGAGGGATGATAGGAATGTTTGTTAGAGAGGCAGGAAGTTGGGATGCTGGAGGTGTAGAGGTAGGGACTGTAATTGTAATAGAAGGTGGGGTTGGTTGTATTGCTGGTTGGAATGGAACCTGAGGAGCTGGAGGTGGTGGAGGGGTGGAAGGGATCTCTTTAATGGGGTGGGGAGTGGATGGTACAGCCCTAGTACTTTCGTAAGTTATGGTGGAAAAGGAGGGAGCCTTGGTTGGCTTAGTGATTATCCTCTCCCACTTGCTAAATAGAGCACAAGTGAGTCTCTTGCTAGCATTAATGAATATGGTCGGGGAGAACAGTGATTCAACAGCCTTCTCCTTGAGGAAGATCCTTAGGATCCTTCCAAAGCAAACCTCATTTTTGTTGTTCTTCTTTCTAATCAGATTAAATAAGATCTATGCCCAGTTCACTGTCCTTTTATTCACTATAGCACACATGACCTGGAACAGATGTCTGGTGATATAGTTATGTGCAGTATGCTTCCCTAGCAGCACCTTCCCCACAAAGTCTGTAAGAAACTTGTACTCTGCAGACAAATGTTTCTTGAGCAATTTATTGGGGGTTTGTCCCGAATACCCCATCATGCTAAGAATCATATCAAATTCCTCCGAATTTATATCTAATTCTTCATCACCATTACTCAATCCAAAAATTTTAGTTAAAATATCGGGGGTAAGAGAAACAGTAGTACCCGCGATTGTTCCAGTCATCGTATTTTCCTCTATATAAGCTATGTAAACCCATTCCCTGGTGTCTGTTCAAGATATCTTAATGCGGGTGGAGAGCATAGTCTTCAACTATTGGTTTTTAATTAATTGTAGAATATTCAGGAAGATGGGATCTGAGTATTGGAAAGATTCAAAGTCTTGGTCGAATCCAGTGCCAAACTTCATCGCCCCTAGAGTACCTGCGGGAATCGCCATGAGAGCTCCTATAAGAGAAAATGAGGATCAAGTGCAAGAGAACTGAAAGCGCGGGATGGAGGTCGAAGAAAACCTAAATATAAGGTTTTCCGGAATATGAATCGACAAACTCTGTTCCACGAAAAAGAAATAGATCTTCGATCTGAGGTCGACGAAATAATTTGAAGTTAAACAATTCATCGCTCTCAGTCTGAAGGTTTGAAGACAATTCATCGATCTCTGGTCGACGAAAGTTTTTTTGAAGAAAGTTCGTTGATCTGAGTTCGACGAGACTGACTGCACTCACAGACAGTTTGTCAATCTCTGGTCGACGAATATCTCAAGAACCTTTCCAAGTTCATCGACCTCCATTCGACGAACTCTGAAAAATTCGTCGAGTACAGACAGAAACTAAACTAAGTCTTCTCCATTGATCATTCCAAGCTGATTTACAAAGAACAAGTGATTTCTTTCCTCCAAGGGTTTGGTGAATATGTCAGCTCTTTGTAAATTAGTGTAGATATAGACAGGATTAATTTTGTTTTTGTCTACACACTCTCTAATAAAATGATGCCTAATGTCTATAGGCTTAGTCCTACTGTGATGGACTTGATTTTTTGCTATAACAATAGCACTTGTGTTATCACATAGTAGAGTTGAATTATTTAAGTCTAACCCATAGTCCAGGAGTTTGTTTTGAATCCACCGCATCTGGGTACAATAACTGCCAGGTGCAATATATTCTGCTTCAGTAATTGATATGGATATAGATGATTGCTTCTTGCAAAACCAGGACACTAATCTCATACCAAGGAACTGGCAAGTACCTGAGGTACTCTTTCTGTCCACTCTGCATCCAGTAAAGTCAGCATCTGAGTATCCAGTTAACTCAAAATCTGACTCAGTAGGAAACCAGAGACCTAGAATAGGACAACCCTTTATATATCTTAAAATCCTTTTTAGAAAAATTAGATGAGATTCTTTAGGGTTCACCTGGAACCTAGCACAAATGCAGGTGACAAACATAATATCAGGTCTGCTAGATGAAAGGTATAGTAGGGATCCAACAATGCCCTTATATAATTTCTGATCCAAAGGTTTCCCATGTGCATCAGAGTCTATTACAACATTTGTAGCCATAGGTTTTTTATTGCTGAGGCATCAACCATCCCAAACTTCTTAATAAGCTCTTTAGCATATTTATCCTGGGAAATGAAGATGTCATCAGGGAGCTGCTTTACTTGGAGACTAAGGAAGTAGGAGAGCTCAACCATGCTACTCATCTCAAATTTTGAATGAATGAGGTCAAAGAACCTCTTTCATAATTTAGGATCAGTAGACCCAAATATAATGTCATCCACATATATTTGTACTAACAAGGTTTAATCCTTATGATGTGTAGTGAATAATGTTTTATCTACAATACCTCTAATGAATTTATGTTCTATCAAAAAGCTAGCTAAAGTCTCATACCAAGCTCTTGGAGCTTGCTTTAGACCATAGAGGGCTTTATGCAATTTAAGAATATGATAAGGATGAGTTGGAGAGATGAAACCTGGAGGTTGTTCATCATAAACCTCTTCCTTTAGCACTCCATTTAAGAAGGCACTCTTCATATCCATCTGATAGACTTTCAACTTCTTATAGGCAGCATAGGCAAGAAATATTCTGATTTCCTCCAATCTTACAACTGGTTCAAATGTTTGGTCATAGTTTATTCCCTCTTCTCTCCAAAAACCTTGAGCAACAAGCCTAGCCTTGTTTCTCACAATTACACCTTGGGCATCAAGTTTGTTTCTGTATACCAATTTTGTTCCAATAATTGGGTAGTCTTGGGGTCTTGGAACCAAATCCCAAACTCTACATCTCTCAAACTGGTTGAGTTCCTCTTGCATAGCAATGATCTAGTGGGGATTTTGCTCAGCATCTTGTATGGTTTGAGGTTCAACTTGAGATAGGAAACATGCATGCATCAAGTCTTGGTTGAGTTGATGCCTTCCTTGTACACCTGATGTTATGTCTCTAATCACTCGGGATCTAGGGTGATCTCTAAGTGTGACAAGATCATTAGGTTGAGTTGGTTCAGCAACAGCAGTTGGATTTAATTCCTCCCGTGGAATTATATTTGTTGTTGGTTGAAACTCGGCTACTTCTGTGCTTTCTTCTTCACTTTGTTCTTCTTCTTATGGAGAAGGATGTGTTGGGTCCTCTTTAATGAGGCTTAGACCATCCATATTCTCACACAAGTTTGGAACCTGCAAAGGAATTTTGGTAGAAATTTCTTTCTCCTTGCAAGAAATGTTAGCTTCATCAAATATAACATGAACTGATTCCTCAATTTTCAGGGATGATTTATTAAATATCCTATAAGCTTTGCTTACTTGGGAATATACTATAAAAATTCCCTCTTACACCTTAACTTCAAACTATCTAATGTATCACTTGTCATTATTATGTATATAACATACACAGTTAAATACATTAAAATAAGTTATTTTAGGTTTCTTCCCTTTAAGTAATTCATAGGGAGTCCTATTCTTTAGTTTATGTATCAGGCTTCTGTTCAGTATATAGTTTGTTGTGCTTACAGCCTCTGCCTAAAAGGAATGGGGGCATGTAAGCATCTGCAAGTAATGTTCCTGCAGCTTCAATCAGTGTCCTATTTTTCCTTTCAACTACCCCATTTTGTTGGGGAGTTCTATGAGCTGAGAAGCAGTGCCTAATACCTTACTTCTTACAGAACTCATGCATAAGAAGAGACTCAAACTCTGTACCATGATCACTTTTGATCAATGTAACATGAGTAGAGTACTCAATCTGTATGGTCTTGAGAAAATCTGTAAAAACCTTAAAGTTATCTGACTTAGATATCAGAAAGAACACCCAAGTGAACCTTGAGAAGTCATCAACTATGACTAAGGTATAGGATTTCCCTCCCAGGCTTTGTACATCTTTGGGTCCAAAGAGATCCATGTGTAGCAAGTATAATATCCTAGGTTAATCACTTTTATTTACTGATTTAAAACTAGATTTAATTTGCTTGCCTAGTTGACAAGCCCTGTAGAGGCCTTCCTTCTTGTAGGGGCAAGAAGGTAAACCTCTCACAAGGTTGTCTTTAGATAGCCTAGGAATGTTTTTCATATTAACATGCCCTAGTATTCTATACCATAAATTATTCTGATTACTTATAATGTTAAGTAAGCAGATATCTTAATTGGCAGATAAAATATTAACTATATATATGTTTCCTTGTCTATTCCCCATTAAAACAGTTTGTTTTTCGTTATTAGAAATAATACAGGCAGTTGATTTGAAGTGTACCTGATAACCTTCATCACATAATTGACCTATAGAGATGTGGTTATGCTTGAGTCCTCTTACATAGGTTACCTTGTTGAATGTGATTGCTCCAATCCTTATTTGTACATAGCCTTCAGATTTGATGGAGACATTGTTGATGCGGCCATTGATCCCCGACATAAAGAGTTCGTGGATTCAGACGGTCGTTGCCGCAATCTTGAAGATGGGAGTCTACCACGACATTTCTTCACCAATGCCGCGACGTTCTTCACCAACGCCACTATATATTTTGCATAACATCCGCCGCTGCCATTTTATATAAAAAATATAATTATAAATTAAATAATTATAATTATATATTTTATTATTTCATCATTTATTATTATTTCCTATTTTATTATTTCATTTCATATATGATGGGTTCCTATAACCATCAAGAGTATCTTTTATTTCATGCTTGGTTTTTTTTATTCTTATTTTATGCATTATATGTTTAGATTGTTTTCCTATTTTATGAATGGTGGAGATTGAGTGGTGTAGCCTAAATAAGGCCTATATTGTTTTCCTATTTCATGTATGGTGGAGATAGAGTGGTGTAGGCTATAAATAGCAATTGTTATGAAGGAATAGTTAGAGATGATAAGAAATTGAAAACCTAATTCTATTGAGAACTCTCCTCCTCCCTCTTGCAAAATTCGGCCACCCCTCTTTCCCCCTCTTCCTTGGCAATTTTAGCCACCCTCCTCCCTCTCCTCCTTGTGGAATTTGACCACAAGACTCCTCTGCTCTTTCCCTCCCCTTTTCTCCCCTTAAGAACCCTCTCCTACTCCTTTTCTCCCCTCAAAACTTACCATCTTTCCTCATCTAAAAAAATCGGCCACCCTCTCCCTCCATCAAACCGAGCCGCCCCTCCTCTTACTCCCTCCAAAACCGGCCATCCTCTCCTCCGTGAATATTTCAGCCATCAAGAGTTCTCCCTCTTCTAGGGTTTGGGCAGACAAAACGGCGAGCGACTTCATCATCCGATACGGATCCGAGGATTTGCGTGGAAATAGAGAATCTACCAATGTCGTGAGCCCCCTCCACTTATCTTGTGGACGGATTATTATTGGGATTGGGTAATGAATTCCTACACGTCTTTGTGTGATATCTTCTATATTATATGTGAGATTTGATGGAATAAAAGGCTGGTATTTAGCCCTTATTTATATTGAATGTTGTGCGTAATTAAAATCTTAATTTCAAGCATTATTTTCCCGAATATTTTTCATAAATTTGGAGCGGGTAAATTTCGTTAACACTTGTAAAATCGGTTTCCTTAGCCTTGATTTCTTCGGTGTTCAAGTGATTTGGCAACCCTCAAATTAATTAGTTTTGGGATTGATTTTGGACTTAATTTTAAATCACTAATTTAGCCCGGTTTTCTTTTATTTGAATTGTGAATTGTTTGCGTATAATTTAATTCGAATAGCTAATTGTTCGGATTGTGTGAGTCCTTTTCGCTAAAGTGAACATTGGCCTATATCCCTTGTTCAATCTAAAAAAGGGTTAGCGTCCCTTTACATTGTGTGATGTCGAAAATAGTGCCATTAACTGCTTGACTTATCGATAGTGCTAAATAGAGAAACCGCACGCTAGATATTTATTTTTAGTTGTCAAACCTAAAGCACTTAGTTTAACCCGTCGAAACCATGGGCCTGCATCTATTTGGTATAAGAGGGAGGTTCACGTCAATTTTCTAATTGGCCCCCTACCCATTTTGATTTGAGCACCGACACGCACCTTCCATGTTCATTGCACAACATAAAAAAATCATTTTAAAATTTTTGGTCTGCAAATAGCGGCCTAAAAGTTTCAATTTTTCTCAAATCTCAAAAAAATAAAATTCTTGAATTTCTGCATTATTTTCTTAGTATGAAAATAAAAAAAAAATTTCATTAAGTAATTATTTTTATCAAGTTGTTTTAAAATTTTAATTTTGGTCTGCCAATAACGACCTATATTTTTATTTTCTCAAAACAAAAATTTAAAATTTTTTTTTAATAATCTTCATATTTTTTCCAGCAAGAAATAAAAAATATATTTGTTATTTAACGTAATTAACAGGAACAATTCCATCTTTGAAAATTAAAATTGGTCAGGTTATTTAGTCGTCATTGCATGTGCACCAGTTTTGGGTAAGTTTTGTTTTCTCTCATGTTCTCACTAGATGGCATATGACATATATGCTGCCCTGTTAGACTATTCCTATGCTTAGGATATGGCTAAACACACCCCTAGGCCACACAACATTTATCCTACTTATGACGGTTTAGAGTATCCCCAATATTTTAGAGACTGGCTTAAGGGTTTAGAACAATATTTTAATTGTCACTTATGGGATGACGACGAAAATGTTAGCTTTGCCCGAGAGCGCTTAGTAGGTTGAGCCCAATTTGTTTGGTTAAACGAAAAGCGACGTGTTGGTAGTTATTAACATGCTTGGCCGGCAATGCGTAGCCTACTTACGGATCAATTTGATCCCCCTATCTCCGCACTACTAACACCAAGCCAATACGTTAGTATAGTTGTGGATCTAGACCCATAGATATTCATAGGAGTTACCCTATGCCTCAAGTTAGATCATTTCCCCACAACAATAGGCATACGCCTAATGTGCCTAATTCCACTCCTTGGGAAACTACGTCGACTAGACCCTATGTTTTGGAATCAAAAAATATTACTTCTAGGGTTATGCCTCCTTTAGCCTCGACATCTAAGCCCCCAGATATAGGTACTAAAACTAATGAGGATTCTGATATAGATGTAGTAACCCTTGATGACCCTGTAGGTGAGAGTATTCTGTCATGTATGTTAGTGCCCGACGATTCTGATGAGTCTGAAATTGAGATTGGATACCCTAGTGATTTAGAAGACGATGTATGGGATGATTACATTCCGACATGTGAGAGTATTACATTGCCTATTACATGGCCTACTATCGTTGTGTCAGAGCCTAAGATCGCACCCAGTGAGAATTTATCTGAGTTATCTGAGTAGCCTGAGAGTGAGGATGTCCCAAGTGTTATTGTGGATGAGTTACCATCTAATGGAAGGGTAATTTTGGACGTTTCTATTGTTGTACACCCGGAGGAGACTTCTTTGATGTCATCACCATTGGGTTAAATTTTCACTTATTCGGATTTTATCCCGGGTTTGATTTTACCGACCCTTCCCCCTATTTATTTGCCTATCTTAGATAAATTTTTAGGTCGTAGAATCGGTATTTCTAGTCTGAGTTATTGTGTAACACCCACATTATTAGTTACTACTTTGATGTTGACTCAGCGTGTAGATATTACTATGTTGAGAGCACTAGTATTTGGACTATTCACGGCACCTCATAGATATGACTACACGTCACTTTTGATAGCTCATTTTTCTGTATGTCCGTCTATTGTTCTGTCCCCTACTGTGACTGACTCTGTTTCTTAGGCAATTGTGCCTCTTGATGTGGTGTCCCATAGATTTACTTATATACCACACCTGTTCGCACGCATTTATCTTCCGCCATTTGATGACCCTCATTTCCCCACGTTAGTGACTTTAGTTGGATCCCTTGAGTTTTTTCGCTCGCACATCTTTTCACATTCGGGAGCGTCCAATTCAATTTTTTATGATGAGCATTTCACCTTGGCATTTCTTCATGCCAAGCGTGAAAATATCAAAATTGAAATTAAGACTACGGTTCTGGAGCCCGTTAAAATCATCCATGATTATTAGGCTCCCTTGCCACCTGATTTAACCCCTTTATGCTCCGTGTTTGGGTCTAGTCATGTAGCACAGGATTCTCTTCTCATGTGTCTTGGATGTAAGTATTTATTCTTAAGTTATGTCGCACGCACTTCCACACCTTTTAAAGACTGTCAAATGTTGGAGCTAGTGATTTGGGTTTAGTCTTCTCAATCCCCGAGCAGATGCCTTTTGGCTCCGTTGATAAATTAATGTATAGGAATGCCGACCCATCCATGATTATGAAGAACGTCGGATTTTATGCTTTTATTTTAGATTTTTATATAGCACAGGGTGTTTCACTTTATTTCAAGTTTCCAGACTTTTTATTGTACGTCTCTGTTCCACCTGAGTGGCTTTCTGCGTCGTTTCTTCCTCCCACTACATATTCTATTGGGTTGGGGAGTGTTTGTTATACCGTGTCTATTTTCCACGTTGACTCCTTGGCTCTTGAACTGGATGGTAAGATTCAAGTTTTATTTGTTTTGCTTGACACCCTTTTGAGTTTCCTCGAAAGTCATGTTTTTTCTATGCCTGATAGGTTCACTGTACTGATGGATGTTCACGCTACTATGACATAGATAGCAGGGCCAGATTTGCCCTATGTTGTTGCTGCTTTTGACTGTTCCCCCTAACAGGCCACTCATCGGAGATGAGTAATTTTTAGTGGGGGAGGATTGATGGAGACGTTGCTGATGCGGCCGTTGATCCCTGAGATAGAGAGTTTGTGGATTGGGACGGTCGTTACCGCAAGCTTGAAGATGGGAGTCTACCACGGCGGTTCTTCACCAATGCCGCGACGTTCTTCGCCAACGCCGCTATATATTTTACATGACATCCGCCGCCGCCATTTTAAATAAAATGTATAATTATAAATTAAATAATTATAATTATATATTTTATTATTTCATCATTTATTATTATTTCCTATTTTATTATTTCATTCCATATATGATGGGTGCATATAACCATCATGAGTATCTTTTATTTCATGCTTGTTTTATTTTATTCTTATTTTATGCATTATATGTTTAGATTGTTTTCCTATTTTATGAATGGTGGAGATTCAGTGGTGTAGCCTAAATAAGGCCTATATTGTTTTCCTATTTCATGTAAGGTGGAGATTGAGTGGTGTAGGCTATAAATAGCCATTGTTATGAAGGAATAATTTGAGATCATAAGAAATTGAAAACCAAATTCTATTGAGAACTCTCCTCCTCCCTCTTGCAAAATTCCGCCACCCCTCTTTCCCCCTCTTCCTTGGCAATTTCGGCCACCCTCCTCCCTCTCCTCCTTGTTGAATTCGACCACAAGACTCCTCCCCTCTTTCCCTCATCTTTTCTCCCCTTAACAACCCTCTCCTACTTCTTTTCTCCCCTCAAAACTCACCATCTTTCCTCCTCTAAAAAAATCGGCCACCCTCTCCCTCCAACAAATCGAGCCGCCCCTCCTCTTACTCCCTCCAAAACCGTCCATCCTCTCCTCCATTAATATTTCAACCATCAAGAGTTATCCCTCTTCTAGGGTTTGGGCAGAGAAAACGGCGAGCATCTTCATCATCCGGTGCGGATCCGAGGATTTGCGTGGAAATAGAGAATCTACAACCGTCGTGAGCGCCTCCTCCACTCATCTTGTGGACGGATTATTATTGGGATTGGGTAACGAATTCATACACCTCTTTGTGTGATATCTTCTATATAATACGTGAGATTTGGTGGAATAGAAGACTGGTATTTAGCCATGATTTATATTGAATGTTGTGCGAAATTAAAATCTAAATTTCAAGCATTATTTTCCCGAATATTTTTCATAAAATTGGAGCGGGTAAATTTCGTTAACACTTGTAAAATCGGTTTCCTTAGCCTTGATTTCTTCGGTGTTCAAGTGATTTAGCCACCCTCAAATTAATTAGTTTCGGGATTGATTTTGGACTTAATTTTAAATCACTAATTTAGCTCGGATTTTCTTTTCTTGGAATTGTGAATTATTTGCGTATAATTTAATTCGAATAGCTAATTGTTCGGATCATGTGAGTCCTTTTCGCTTGAGTGAACATTGGCCTATAGCCCTTATTTAATCTATAAAAGGGGTATCGTCCCTTTGCGTTGTTTGATGTTTAAAATAGTGTCATTAACTGCTTGATTTATCGATAGTACTAAGTAGAGAAACCGCACGCTAGATATTTATTTTTAGTTATCAAACCTAAGAGCACTTAGTTTAACCCGTCGAAACTATGGGACTATATCATGATTGCCCAAACTTTGAGTCTCCAAAGATTACCTTTGGTCCAAGCTTGGATTTGTAGTTGAGTAGACTTTCCTTTATCCTAGTCATATGCTTGGAGCAACCACTGTCCAAATACCATAATTGATTTACACCTTGACAGCTCTTCATCTGCAGACAAAACAGCTAGTTGTTCTTGACCCTGGTAACCTTCGGTCCTTGTTTATTTACATAACTATAACTGGAAATATAAGAGCATTCAGGTTGATTTTTGTAACCTTTAGGATGATATCTTCTTGGTGGTATTATCCATTGACTAAAAGGATTAATGTTACTTTTAGAATTTAGGTTTTTGTTGTTAGAATCTGGGATCGATAATTTCTTGGTTGATCGTCGAACTGAGCTCGACGATGTTGGATGAGATCGTCAATCTATGCTCGAAGGATTAAGGTATTCATTCTTGGGTCACCAAAATTGTCGATCTCTGGTCGACAAACCATACTGGTATCGTCGATCGTAGATCGAAGAATGATTATTACTGAAGTTTGTGTTCAGAGATCGTCGTTTTGAGTTCGACGATCTGTTCATATATCGTCGATCTGAGTTTGACGATAACTGCTGAACATTGTTACTTTTATTATTCTTCTATTTTTTAAGTTTGTTCTTACTTTCAATTTGTTTAATGACTTCATTAACCTTATTGACTTGTTTAGTGTTTTTCTTTCCTTTATCAGAAACAAAGTTTACAGGTTTTGAAATATGATTCTTCTGGATTAGGGTTAATTCACTGGATGAAGCTCCTAATCCTAGTTTGCAGTAATTAGTTCTAGCATTTAATGTGCTTGTTATATCTAGCAAATTTAAGCTTCTGCCATTTAATGATTCTTCTTACATTTTGGCTTTGCTAAGTTCAGATTTCAGAAAAATAATTTGTTCATTTGAAAATTTTAATTCATTAGATAGATTTGTATTTTCAGAAGTGAGCTTATCTAGAGCATTTAAATTTTCCCTGAGAAGTTTGATTTCCTTCTCAGAGCTTATCAAATCTTAGCATAAATTTTTAAATTCAAATTTGAATTCATTAGATTCAAAATCATAAGAGTCTAATACCTGATCTTCAACTGGAAGGCTTTCTTCATTATCAGATTCATCTGTATCTGATCTACTACTGTTGTCATCAATTTCCATGAGGCAAACATCCTTTGCCTTTGCCTCCTCTTCTTCTTCACTAGAACTTGAAGATGAAGATTCATTTTCTATTTCACTCCAGCTTTCAGCCACAAACCCTCTGTCCTTCTTTTTGTGCTTACTGGAAGATGGCTTACTGTAATGCTTGCTCCTGGAGTCCTTCTCTCTTCTCTTCTCCTTCTTTTGATTCTCTGGAAATTCTGAGAGGAAATATCCAGGTTTCTTGCAGCCAAAACATACCACTTCATTAGTAGGGGTTTTATCATACCTGGGCTTATCATCCTTCCTGGATGACTTCCTCCTGAAATCATTCCTTTCCATCTTGTAGAATCTTTTGGCAAGCAATCTTATCAAATCTTCGTTTATAGATGGAGTCTCAGTCTCCTCCGCAGCCTTGAATGCAAGGCTAGGCTCCTTCCTTGTTGGTGAAGGTGTTCTTTGCTCAGCTACTTCCCAGGACTTCATCAACTGTTCATAGGACTTTAACTTTCCTAAAAGAGATTCAGTGGAAATCTCATTTAGGCTCCTGGCCTCCTTGATGGGCCAGATCCTTGAATCCCATGAGCTTCTAAAGCACATGAGGATTTTGTTATTCACCTCTGTGAGGGTGATGTCCTTGTCTAAGGTCTTTAGCTCATTGATGATTGAGCTTAACCTGTTGTACATATCAGCTACTATTTCAGCTTTGTCCTTCTTGAAGTTCTCATATTGGGATATGAGGTTTGATCTTCTGTCTTTTCTCTCATCAGCAGATCCAGCCACCATTTGATTCAGGGAATCCCAAATGACCTTGGCTGGTGTGCATTCAACTACATTCTGGAAAATATCATCTGACATTGTTTGGGCCAATATGTTCATTGCCTTGACATCAACAATTTTTGCCTTCTTATGAGCCTCAGTCCACTCAGGTGATGGAACTACATTAGTGCTATATGATGCTGTTATTGTAAGTGTTGCAGGGGGACCTGTCAAAATGGAATTGTAGATATCTTCATCAATGGAGTTCATATATAACTTTATTCTTGCCTTCCAGATTGCAAACATGTTCAGGTTGCACACTGGAGGTCTGGTGCTTGCATAATCTTTGTTCTGTGTCATGCTATCTATGTGAATCTAATAGAGATAAAAAGAGATCTAACTTAGGATCTTTGGTTCAAGGGTTAACTTGTACAACCAAAAGAACTCCTCTTTGATACCAATTGAAAGTGAGGGTTACATCTAATATACTCTAGGGGGGGGGGGTGAATAGGGTATTTCTGAGTAATTAAAATCTTTTGTTTAATAATATAACTTGTTCCTAAACTTAGCTATTATATCACAGCATAGCAGATTAAACTAATAAAAATCACAGAATCCTAACTATCACAGCTATAGCAATAACAAAATAAAAAAAGGCAACCAGACAATACAAGAATTTTATAGTGGTTCCCCAACCTGGGTACATCCACTCTTCTACTACCCTGGTAGGAATCCTCTCATGTTTTTGTTCATATGACTGCCACCAATGAGCTTTTGGTAAGGTGCTCAAAAACAAAACCTCAAGTCTTTTGGTTAGGAGACTTGCAACAAGGAATCACTTTTGAAGGGAGTAGAGAACCCTTTTTACAGAGGGGGTGAGAGAGTGATGATGTCTTCTCTTTCTCAAGAATTCAACTGAGAAGACTCTATGGATTTGGTGGTGGAAAAAGCTCCCCATGAAAAACTGAAATTATTTAGGGTGAAAGGAACTTTTCTTAAGGGTGATAGGCCTTCAAGCTTTAAGCTTCAACCAGAAGCTCTTCAGGAACTTCTTTGACTGATGTAGTAGTTATTGTCCTTTGAAAGTTCCTGAGAGGATGATAGAAGAAGACTCTTGATTTGAATAATTGTTCTTCTTCCTAGGAAAATTGTTCTTCTTCTGGTGTAGTAGTTGTCGATTTCTTGACTGATTGATTTTCTATGTCTCGTGTATTCTGTATATCTATTACTGTGTTGTATCTCGTCTGCTATGTTCTGTTGGAAGAAGGGGAATCTATATTTTTACATTTTCGATGTAAAAGTCCATTTGAATTTTGAAATCCCTTCTGTAATCAATGCTGACGGCCTTGGAAAATTTGCATTGATTAGTTTCCCCAACTGTCCCTTTGGAAAACGGCAGGCAATAATCCTGATGAAGACCATAATCAATGCTCTTTTCTAACGGTAATATTCAAGGAATATTAGAGCATTAATTACCCAGGAATCATTGCAATATAATAGGAACAAAAGAGGGAAACAGCCAAGTCTGGATTCGTCGACCTGAGTCCATAGTACATCGAGTTGATGTCCAAGATCGTCGACCTGAGACCTGAGAACTGAGTTCGTCTAGCTGAGGTCAAGATCGTCTACCTGAGTTTTTATTCTGGGCTTAGACTGTTTCATGGTGCTGAGTGTTGAAACATCATTTTGGCATTGAGTGTGATGTTCTCTGTCGTTGAGTGTTGAATCATCATTCTGGCATTGAGTGTGATGTCCTCTATTGTTGAGTGATGAAACATCTGATTTAGAATTAGTCGATCTGGGGCCAAAGAACAGAGTTCGTTTAGCTGATGTTCTAAGTTTGTCGACCGAAGTTTGACTTAGAAGTGTTGTCACTTTTTTCAGAGTTCTTCGAGCTGAGAACCAAGTTCATCGAGCTCAGCTCAGAGAATTGTCTCTGAGTTCGTCGAGTTGAGCACGACTTTCGTCGACCTGATATCGACGAACATAGAGCTTTTTTTCTAAGTCTTGAATTTTCTTTAAGTCTTGAGTCTCTGGCAGTGTTTGAGGATGGTCCCTGGCATTTTTGACTCTAAGGACTAGACCTAGACTCTAGGACACAACAATGACCCTCTCTATACATGTTGGGTCATATCCTAACTTAGTGAACCTAGCCCAAATCCAAATAGGGATCCAACAAAATTGCGGGAATCCGATGTCTAGCCAACATAGTCGTTGACATTAGCCTTGACAGTATTGAAATCTCACAACAAGAGGTTTTCGAAGTCCCTCATGGGCTCCACCTTTCAAGGTCGGGTGTACGGTGAGATTAGTTGGAGTGAGTTTACGGATACCTTCTTGGAACACTTCATCCCTTCTACATCTCGGGATAAACTTGAAGAAAGATTCCTGCAGCTGAAACATATATCTAAGACTGTTACTGAATATCAGTATGAATTTCAGCATCTCGCTAGGTTTGCTAACGCATACGAGATTAATGATAGGGGGTATACTAAGTTATTCTATAATGGCTTGCGGGATCCTCTGAGGCAAGCCCTTATTTTTATAGCGGATTCAAGCTTAGTAGAGATAATTGACTGGGCAAAAAGGCTGGAGGAAAAACATTTGGGGAGTAATAAGAGATCGGGTGAGGGTGTGATAGAGGCTTTCCCTAGTTATATGATGAGGCATGATAACAGAGGAAGAGAAAAAATAGAGGCGGGTGTCGCTTCCGTCAGAATTATAGGATGGAGCGTCCGACCCCGCAACCATCACTACCTCCACCACCAGAAATACATATGTAACCTAGGGAGCAATATGAGTGAGTATGCTTCTAGTGAAACCCACCAAGCCAGATCCAACATCACTGCCCACAGCTCTGTGTGAATGCTCCCCCTATACTTCCTCTACCAGCTCCACGAGGACGGGGACACATGCTTGTTTGAGGACAAGTACCACAAGGAAGGAATCCTAGACCTTCTCGGGATCAAGTGTTTGCGCTAGACATGGCACAGGAGCGGAACCCTCAGGATGTGATTGTCAGTATGTTTTGATTTAATTACTATGTTATAAGTTTTCCCTTTTAAATTGTATAAGATATACTAAGAGTCTAGCTTGATTCTGTATAATTGAAACTTTGGCACAATGATGGTTTGTGGGAAACAAGCTTACAATCTATTCAATAACGGTACCACACACTCGTTTGTGTCGGTGGATTTCGTTAAAGACTTAGAAGGAGTGCAATACTTAACCGGTATTACTCGGAGAGTACCCCTCCCAGATGGCTCTGAGATGACTGCATCCACAATGTGTGAATTGGAGGAACTCCTTGGAGGAAATGCCTTTGAAACACCTGTAACAGTGTTGAGAATGCCAAAATTCGATCTCATTCTGGGCATGGAATTGTTAGATTGGCACCACGCAATGATTTATTGTGCGGAGAAATGAATTTTCTTGATGCATGGGGACTCTGAGGTCATCTTTCAAGGTATTAGACTAACACCCCGTATGTTATTGTCATCAATTCAGACCTTAAAAGCCCATATGAGAGGGAATGAAGTATATATGATCTATTTTGAACTAGGAGAGATGGTTGTCTACATGTAAGATATGCGAGTGGTGAGCGATTTTCCTGAGGTGTTTCCTGAGAAATATCCAGGATTAGCCCCACATAGAGAGGATGACTTCTAGATTAAGTTAGTACTGGGTTCCAAGCATATCTCTATGACCACTTACCTAATGGCCCCGAAGGAACTTGCGGAGTTTAGAGATCAGTTGCAAGAGTTAGTTGAATCTGGGTTTGTTCGTCTCAGTTCATCACCTTGGGGAGCCATCATCATGTTTGTCAAGAAAATTATGGAACACTATGGTTACGTATTGATTACCGGGAACTCAATCGTTTAACGGTGTGAAACATCTATCCTATACCCCAGATCGATGAGTTATTCGATCAGTTTGTAGGAGCGCACTGGTTTTCCATATTGGATCTGCGCTTGGGGTACTATCATTTGAGGATACGAGAGGAGGACATTCAGAAAATGGCATTTAGCTCGAGGTACAGTCTATATGAGTTCACCGTGATGTCGTTTGGGCTCACAAATTCTCCTTCTGCGTTCATGAGTTTCTTGAGCAAGTTTTTCGAGTCGTATCTAGACAACTTCATCATTGTCTTCATCGATGACATTTTGGTCTATTCAAAGACAGAGAAAGAGCATGTGTAACATTTGACCTTGGTACTAAAGAAGTTAAAGGAGCATACCTTTTTTGCCAAGTTCAGTAAGTGCGAATTTTGTCTCCCAGAGGTTGCCTTCTTAGTCCATGTGATTAGTGGTGCTGGACTAGCTGTGGAATAAGCCAAAGTGCATTCTATGAAAGAATGGTTGCCCTCGAAGTTAGCAGCCGATGTACGAAGTTTCCATGGACTTGCTATGTATTATCGCAATTTCGTGAAAGGATTTTCAAAGATAGCCATTCCTCTCACTGATTTGATAAAGAAAGGTGTGCCATACGAGTGGACACCCCAGTGTTAAGCTCCATTTTAATAGCTGAGAGATAGAATTACCTCCACACAAATCCGAGCCCTTCCATGTGGGAAGGAAGGATTTCAAGTCTATACTAATGCATCATATAAAGGGATGGGAGCAGTACTGATGTAGCATGAACATGTTATTGCATATGCTTTGAGGCTCATGATTTGGAGGTTGGAGCAGTGGTGTTCGCCTTGAAGGTTTGGAGGAACTATCTATATGACGTACACTACGAGATATTTTAGGATCATAAGAATTTAAAGTATGTTCATACTCAAAAAGAATTGAATCTGAGACAACGTTGGTGGCTAGAATTTTTGTGTGATTACGAGTTTACCTTGAACTACCACCCTAGAAAATAAAACTCTGTGGCTGAAACATTGAGAAGAAATGTACCAGATTCGAGCCCTGAGTATCGTTTGATGAGTATGGAATTAGCTCGGATCCTTGAGGAGATGGAGATCACGTTGGTGTATAAAGATCATTCTGAGGAGTTTACTGAGTATCTATCTGCTATGAGTATAGTATGTAACATCCGAGATCGTATTCAGGTAGAGCAAGGGAAGGATGTTGCTCTTGTCCTTGTAATTAAGTCCATTGAAGATGGAACTACTGAAGCGTATACACTATAGGACAACCTCGTGCATTTCCGTGTCCATCTCTACTTTCCCAAGGGCGGGGAAATTCGGGAAGACATATTGAGTGAGGCACATTGTTCAAAGTATTCGGTGCATCCCGGGATTTTTAAGATGTATAGTGACTTGTGAAAGACCATGTTTTGGCCAGGAATGAAGAAAGTTGTCAAGTATTATGTTACCTACCGTAAAGCTTGTCAAAAGGTGAAGGTGGAGTGCAAGAGCACTGGAGGAATATTATAGCCATTGCCTATCCCTTAGTGGAAGTTTGAGGATATCTCCATGGAATTATTTCAAGGGTTGCCTCGCTAGCGCTCTAGGAACGATTAAGTTTCGGTAATCGTAGATTGTGTAACACCCCGAAACTCAAAAGAGGGACGGGTGATGTTTTAAGCCCAGTTTGGGTTTTGGAGCAGGTGTCACGGGCGTTTCACGGGCGTGTCACGGGCGTGACATAGGCATGTTCAGCCTCGGGTCGTGCGGTCGACGCTTTGGCGATCGACGCTAGTCGAGTTGTAGAACACGGCCTAGGACACGGGCGTGTCCCAGGCCGTGTCACTCCAGGGATTCTGCAAGTGTGGTACACGGGCTGTGACACGTGGACAAACACGGGCGTGTCAAATTTGACACGGGCGTGTCTGATGCCGTGTCACAAGGCCGTGTACCTCTCTGACTACGAAATGTTGGTCGATTGCACACGGGGGGCGTGACACGGGTCCCAACACGGGCGTGTCACAGGTGACACAGGCGTGTCAGAGGCCGTGTCAAAGGGCGTGTGCTGGTTTTTCGACTCGATCGAGACGGCGAGTGGGTAATACGGCCTGGCACACGGCCATGTTGCAACCCGTGTTCGGCCCAGTTTTTGTAATTTTAGGCCGAATCGTGGCCGTCCATTTCTTTGGGATGAGATCAAACGGCTGGGGGCTAGTTCTGAGGGATTAAACTCGGGAATAGGGTTTGAAACCCTCACTTTTCTCCTATTTTTATCTCTCTTGATTCTAGAGAGAAGGGAGAGCAAGGAGGAGGAAGAAGGCCAAGATCCGGCCGCCGGCGAAGCTTCGGAGGTCCGTTTCGCGAACGGAGTTCAGATCCGCGAAGGTGGGAGCGTTGCGGTGGTGTTCAACCGAGCAAATCTTCTCCATGGCTAGGAAGAGGGGACGAAAGGTAACGACACTTCTCCTCTCGGTTTTTAGGATTTAGGATGCATGAATAGCATCCCCTTCCATTCGTATTTTGAGCACCGAATCTCTCAAATGAGAGGGATTCGTGTAGCCTAGGTTCAAGAGGAACCTCCGGGTTGAGTATGTTCATCCAGGCATGCTTTGCATTAGAGATCCGCTCCGTAAGCGGATTAGGCATTGTGGGTGAAGCCGTGGTCGCGATCGTTAGTCCGACCCGGTGATGTTGCATAGCGAGCTTCGGGGATTCGGTAGAAATCCGTTGCGGCAATACGTCGTTGTATGTATGTGTTTTCCCCCTGATATTTGAGTGAGTACTCGTGGTCGGAACCGGAAAAGGTTAGCTCCGTGTTGTGCGGTAGATGATTTCCTTGGACCACGGGAAAGACACGGTGCGAATGGTGATTGGGGTGGGGAAACCTTTTTTTGTGCTGTGCAAAGGCGCGGCTATGTCTCCGTGGTCGGCTGGCTATCCCGTGACGTGCAAGTCATGTGGGGGAAGTGTCCCGGTGAGACTAGCCCCTTGTGTGGACTAACGAGAATGTCGAGCGGAGGACAAGCCCGGGCAATGTGGCCATGAGCGGGTGGGGTCCAGCAAGGCTTCTTAGAATCGGTCAGTGTGAGACGGAACCCTAACGCGCGAAGTCAGAATGTGCGGGCAAGCCCCGTTGTATATGACCCTTGTGCGGGTGGGGCCTAGGAAAGGTTCCGTGTGACGGTGTGTGTGCCGTTAGGGTCATGGTGGTTCCCTTGTGTTTGCGGCTTTAAGCCAATGGGGAAACGGAAGTACCCAGTATTTGATGTTGTGCTAGATGCATACGAGCTAGGGTGCCTTGGGTGAAACCCGGGTTGCATTCATGTTGCATAGTAGGCCCCTTTCACTTTGTACAAAACATAGAGAACATGTATGTTGTATGAGACATCCAAGCCTATTTTACCGCTTTAATATATATGCTCTTTTGGTATACGAAGTGCTAACTTGCAGTTGGAGTGGTACCCCGGGGTCCGTTAGGGACGTCCGGGAGGAGATGTGTTTGTTATACAGTAGAGGTCAGCCTTTGCTGACCCACGTTACTTCAATTCCTTACAGGGTAAGGTTTGCATGCAGGAGCTAGCGCGCCGGGCGAAAAGCCCTAAGCCTCATGAAGTGTTGCTGTGCTTGGATTTTCCTTTTGTGTTTGCTACTCTTGTTATGTTTATGTCCGGCTTGCATGCCGAGGTAGCCTAGGAGTGCTTGACACATTTATATTTTTGGACTATTATTGTGTAAGGCCTTAAGGCCATTTGATACTCTATCGTTAGTGGATAACTTCTATCGGTTAATGTTCAGTTTCCACTGTGTTTGTCTGGAGTTTTGAGATTGGGTAGTTTTCATATTATCTTTTAATACTAAAGTTGTGGCGTCCGTATGTTGTGGGGCCCCGGCCGGACCCATATTATATGGTCTTTACAGGGGAGGTGTTACATTTTGGTATCAGAGCCAGGTTCGCGTTCTAATGAGAAGTTTCGCGGTCGAAAGTATAAGTCGAGTCACGTATAAGAAGTTATCCACATAGGAGTATCGCGGGACCATGAGTGTCCTTGTGTTAGAGTCTTGCAATTAGAGACTGATTTGTGTTTTCTTGCTTGTGTTTAGAGTGCAAGCAACGAGGCTGGGACATCGAGGCCAAGAGAAGAGCTCTCGGCAAGTAGTGCGACTGCGCAAGGTCCGTTAGGGATGGGGGTCACACCGACCGACTTCTGCCGTATGCTTGCAGAAGCGATGGTGGCGGCCCAAGCGGCAGCGACAGCACAGGTAGCAGCTCCCGTTGCTCAGGTAGCAACTCCTACTACCCCGGTCACGGCAGCGACCGTGCCGGTTTAGGAGGCCAGGTGTAAGACCCCTTTTTTTTTCTTTTTCAACCACCGGGGTCTTAGGCCCAGAACCGCCGCTTTGCGGTGACTCCATCACGTCCTGAAGGGTCATCACCACAAGGCGCCGATTCTGCCGGCCAATTCGATCACAGAAAAGTAGCATAATTATTGAAGTAAGAACAATGCAGTCCACAATAATACATCACATGTAAATAAGATAAAATCTCCACGAAGGGAGTGTCCACAGAAATCATCAGAGTACTATAAATACGGGCTTATGCCCGGGCCAATATGTCCTCACTACAAGTCTCTCATGCGGAAGCAAAAACAGAAACTACTCAAGGTCGAGACTCACATTCCCGGCTGTGTGAACTCCGGAGCTAGACTGCCCCATCTCTAGGCGCACCGATCTCTGGGGCTGCTCCTCCATGCTGGGCTCCACGATCCCCTAAATGATGCGGTTCGAAAACCGTTAGTCATAAAGACTAAGCCCTATCATCCCCTACCCCTTCCCCCATGGCTCCTAGGTACCGAGCGGGGAGGAAGAAAGGGAAGGACATGATGGTAGAGATAAATCAAGAAACAGGTGACTATGGACTTAATCTAGCAAGATGTATTCGGTGAGCAGTTAATATGATTGTTATAATAGGTCCAGCAATAAGAAAAGTAAATATATGAATTTAAACCTTCACTTATGCGAGAACACATAAGCAAAAGGGATCTTTTGCAAGGCTCCCATCGTATAGAGTGTCCCATACCACTTATACGTTGGGGTGTCGGTTATCAAACAGCAATGGTTGTTATATATTGAAATTAACCTTTGATTTATAAACTTGCCCACACAAGCTTATAGACCAAGGGGTCGTTTTGCAGGTCCTAATGTATAAGCGTCCCATACCACTTATACTTTAGGTGTCAGGGTTAAATGAATCGATTATGCTATGACATGCTAGTGGGTATGATGAAACATGCAAGTGCAACTCACACACCCGACTCTGTGCACACAGACCTTTAGTTCCCCCTTTCGGAGCCGTTACCTCCCAGGATACCTCCGTAGTGGCAGACGAAAGCGGTGGGTTGGGCCTCGCCCACCTCAAAACCAGTAAAAGCACCACTAGTCTGACCTATCGTACGCCTCAACGCTTGGTGCACTAAGCGGACGCCTGCGTACTCTTGCCGGCTGGCGTACCGGACTTCTGTTGGCGAAGTGCTAACCACCTCGCCGAGTCAACGATATTGGTGTCGGTGCAATCGAACTCCCCGATATCGTAAAACCCACCACCTTAACTTTTCCTATCTTATGCACATGCAAGTTTAATCGCAAACACACAAAAACCGAGCCGAAGCTCCCCGGACCAAAACGTCCGTCTCCAAAACAACAGAGCCGAAGCTCCCCGGACCATCCCGTCCGTCTCTTAACCAACCGAGCCGAAGCTCTCTTTAATCTTCCTGTGCCAACAGTGTTTGTGAAAAGTGCAGCCCTAGTTACTAAGTTACTCTTGCCAGTTTGTTATTACAGTTTACGTTAGCCCAGGACTGCCCCCGGTATACCCCGTGAAGGGCTCTCAAGGGGCACTAGGAACCAAGACGGCGGCATTACGGCCTGAAGTTCCCTTTCGCAAGGCACTTATTGTTATTGGTTGATCTCCCTTAACCCGATTCCCTTCTCATATTTCGTTAGACTATCCTAGGGTGATTTTTAATCTTCCTCTCTTCAGGAAAAGCGATCTTTCGCCCAACCCGAGCACCTCTTAACTCTAGCTATCACCACTTCTCACCACTCTTTATATCTTCCTATTGTGATTTCCTCCACCATTGCCCACCCAGACATTATGATTAGCTCCAGTGCCTTCCTCAGATCATGTCCTATTGCATTTCACAAATTGCTATATGCAGACCGACCTAGGCTACATGTCGAACCGGTTATGCAATGATCCATTACTCATCCAAATGCCCTAAATTATTTACTGGAGACGTACCATGATATAAATGACCTAAGTCCAGAAAATGGAAATTTTCCTAATTTATTTGGCATTTAATTAAATTCCTCGAAAATCCCAAGGGCTACCGGTTTGAACATGAACTACCCTAAGTTCTCATGCAAGATGTCCAGCAAATTTATGATAAATACTAGGTTATCTCAATAGGTTAAATCCCAAGTATCATAATTTTTCTATCATAAAAAGGGCATGAAAACTATTTTAGAAATAATCTCTAACTTTTGTTGTTTATGAATCAAGTACAGAAAATATTCTTCCAAAAATTATAAATAATTTATGCCATGCAGATAAATGCCTAAAATTAGCACTGGCCAAGTCTCATAATTTTCTAGCAAGTATTTTATCCATAATTAATTTTTAAACATAAAAGCCCTTTCTATCATCTGTGAATAAAGTACTAGATTTACTCAACATAAAAATTCTATAAAAATCCAGTGATCAATGTTCTACTGGTCAAGATCTAAATCCAGAATTTTAACTGATTATAATTAATTTAAAACCTCCAAATATTTGAAACAACAATTCGGGCTAATAATCCTTTAACACATGAAGTATGATATTTATTAATCATAAAATTCCAGGAAAATTACCATAAGTCTAAAACATCCTAAAACTTCCTCCTCCCGAGTTTCATAATTTTTGGATTAGATTTAGTGCTTAAAATAGCTAAATTACATTTCTATCCTAATTCAAACTATCAACTTCCGAGGTACCCAATTACCTCCAATTCCTTCAATATTTCAACCAGAGGGTTTTCAGCATATCATGCCACTCTCCTCCAAATTTCAAGGGCATACAAGAGCTTTTGCTCCTATGTCCTTCACAAACCTCAAAACCCTTCATTTAAGATTTGAGTTTGGATCCTAGGGTAAACCAACCCTAAACCACTCCATTTTTCTCCACGCAGGTTATAACACCATTCTAAGTCAGAGATCAGAAAATCAGCCTCTGTTGAGGCGATTTGACCTTTCCAAATTCTCAGTTCACTTTTTATTAAAAGGTGTCTCACTAACGCCTAGTTAAGGGTAGAAGATTTCTCACCCAAAACTCCTCCAAATCAATTGGAATTTTACACAGACCTAGGTTTTATAGCCAGGGACCACTCACCAAAATTTGGGAGGGTTTGGAGGTCATTTGACCATCTAAATAAATTCCTCTAAGTTTATTAAATTAAAACAAAAAATTTAGGCAACGTATCTCCAAAAATTCCCATTTTTGGACAGCCTCTCGATATACATATTATAGACCTCCAGCCCAAATTTCAAGTCATTTGGACATGTTATGAACCGTGGGCAACCATTTCAATTTCTAGTTAGCCTAGGTCTTGATCCCACCAAAATGAGTGCTGTGGTCAAACCACTCACCCAAATTGAATAAAATTAATTTTAAATTAAAGTAGACCCAGAGGGCTACAACTTTTGTGACTGGTCATTTTTCCTAATTTGGCCTCTAAGTGCCTCGATTTGCAGCCTCAAAATATATTCAAATAATCAATTTTTCCATTATGTAATATATAATAATCTATGTATTATAATATTAATTTTACTGTTCATCTTCTTCATGAACCCGAAAACAGACAGAAAACCATTTTTTTCCTGTAAGCGTTCCGTGATCCGTCGCCGGCCGTTCGGTCACTTCCCTGGCAAGCCACCACCACCACCTCCGTTGAGGCGATGGCTATCGGTTGGCGGTGGTTTGGCCGCCGGAGGTGGCGGTTTCCGGCGAACTCAAAAATACCTTTTACATGGTTTTCTCATGAAAACGTGAGACGGGTCCGGCTCCGTTGAGCGCGAACTTCCTTCCTAAGAATCCTAAGATCTACCCATGAAAGAGAAGGAGCAGAGGAGGACCTTGTTCGCGGTTTGAAGGCAAGAAGAACGACGGGGTGCCATGGCGCGGTGGTGGCGTTGCTGAACTTCTCCTACAGCAAGAACAAGGATCTGATCCGATTACTTGAGCGTGTAACCTTCTCCTCTTGCCCTAAGTGGGCTTTTATAAGTCAGAAAGTGGGAAGATGAATGGGTAAAGCCTTAATGGCCATGAAGGTTCTCCCCTTAACGTTTCGGTTACAGTGAAGGGATAAGAAACGGTGGAAACTGAACAGGTGTGTCCAGCTGGCGGCTTGCTATTGGACCATATCTCCCTCATTTATTATATAATTACAGAAGGAAAACGGCCTGAAATTACTCCTGGTGTAACTTCCCACACCAGCATTTATTACCACGCGTGTTAGAATAGTTTCGGGCCTGAACCGTCGTTTCGGCCAATGTCACGGGCGTGACACATAGGTCACGGGCGTGACAGGCCCGGATAGCCAATTCTAGGTTCGACGATCGTCGAACTGAGATCGACGATCGTCGAAGGATGGTCACGGGCGTCACACTTGGGTCACGGGCGTGACAGGCCCGAACGGCAGATTTTGCGGTCGACGATCGTCGAACTGAAATCGACGATCATCGAAGACTTGTCACGCCCTAGGTCACGGGCGTGACCTCTAGGTCACGGGCGTGACATGCCCGAACGGCAAATTTCGAGGTCGACGATCGTCGAATTGAGATCGACGATCGTCGAAGGATGGTCACGCCCTAGGTCACGGGCGTAACACTCATGTCACGTGCGTGACTTGCCCGGGCCGTAAGGTCGACGATCGTCTCACGGCGATCGACGATCGTCGATGGGGTCACGCCCATAGTCACGGGCGTGACACCTTGGTCACGGGCGTGACATGCCCAGACAGCACGTTCGACGATCGTCTCGTGGAGATCGACGATCGTCGAAGTAATCACGCCCAAGTCACGGGCGTGACGGGTCGGTCACGGGCGTGACCAACCCGTGACCCGAAAATATTGATCGCTTTATTTCAAATTTTGGGCTTCCTAGGGTTTTGTCACAACTAACCGACTCCTAGGGGTCTAGCCGAAAATGGGATGTTATACCAGGCGGGCGGAGCCGCAGGCCGAGAGAGTGGTTGTCGGGCAGGGGGGCCGGCTTATGAAGTACTTTCTGAGCTTCCACCCTCCAACCTTCAAGGGAATCGGCACGCCCACAGATGCAGAGGATTGGTGGGCTAGAATTCAGGAGCTTCTGAGGGCGGCAGAGGCGCCCGAAGAGAAAAAGGCAGAGTTCGCAGCCTTTATGTTGGAGGGAGATGCCAAGTTATGGTGGGTGAGCCACAGTGGCCGGCAATTTCTAGGACGCACACCGTCCATTGAGGAATTTGGGAATGCATTCCTAAAGAAGTACTTTCCCGCCTCAACGAGGTTAGCCCTCCAGAGGGAGTTCCTACATCTGATGCAGCGAGACAAGTCAGTGGATGAGTATGTTCAGGAATTTACTCGTTTGGGTCGTTATGTAGGGATGACCATGGCAGACGATGAAGAGAGGGACAATCTCTTCTATCATGGACTGAGGGAGAATCTAAGACAACCCCTCATATCGATGAAATGTGCGGGTTTCAACGAATTGGTGGAGGCGGCCCGAATTTTGGAGAGTGACATGGAGCGATTCCAGCATCACAAGGGTTTTACACCCAAACAGGGGGAGGAGAAGAAGCCTGCTCAGTCCCATGGAAAGGCGGAAGGGAGCCGGTGGAAGAAGATGCCTTCCCCATATAAGTCGGGCGAGAAAAGTAATTGGACGCCCGGAGGGTCACGCTGTAAGGGACCGCAGACGTGTTACAGTTATGGCAAGCCAGGCCACATAGCAAGATTTTGCACCCAAGGGGGCGCTGAGCAAGAGCCAAGGCAGGAGCAAACCGTACGCTCCGGACCCAGTGCAGCAGAGAAGGGGAAAATGGCGGAGTCGAGTGCTTCCCGGTTTCAACCAGTGCAGCCAAGGGCCAACAACCTTGGGCAGCAGGAAGCAATCCGCCAAATCGATGTGGTGATAGGTATGAGAGTTCAACCTGCATCGTAGATTTCTTCCTTTCAAGCCTTTTTATGTTTGTTGCATGTGTGTAGGCTTTGTAATGGTATCTGGGTACCCTGCTAGGGTACTCTTTGATACGGGAGCGTCGCACTCCTTCCTTGCGGAAGGCTTTATCCGGAGGATCGGAGTGGAGTCTTTCCCGACGGACTCCGAGTTGAAAGTGCGCATGCCCAATGGGTCATCTATGACTACCAGGGCTAGGGGCCGGATTTGTTGGAGTCTTGAGGGGGTTGACTTCTTATTGGTAGCGGCGATCTTGCCGTTGTCCGAGTTTGATGTGATTTTGGGGATGGATTGGCTAGCGGAGCAGCGTGCCAGTATCGACTGTTTGTCCAAGGTGGTAACCCTGAGGGGCGTGGGGCAAGCGGAAGTCAAGTTTGAAGGCCTGCATGAAGTGGCCTGTTCCCTAGTTTCGGCACTTCAGTTAGTGCGAGCTGTTAACCAGGGAGGTGTAGCTCTAGTAGCGTTGTTGGAGGTTAGCCTTTCCAGGCTGTCTCTTGGAGAAGTGCCCGTGGTGGCGGAGTTTGGAGATGTTTTTCCCGAGGAGTTACCGGGAGCACCTCCTCGGCGGGAGATTGATTTCTCCATCGAGTTGGTGCCCGAGGCTAGACCAGTGTCGCGTCCACCCTTCAGGATGGCACCAAAGGAGTTGGCCAAGCTCAAGGTTCAGTTGCAGGAGCTTTTGGAGCAAGGGTATATCAGGCCCATCTCTTCACCGTGGAGTGCGCCGGTGTTATTTGTGAAGAAGAAGGACGGTTGTATGCGTCTGTGCATAGACTACCGAGAGTTGAACAAATTGACTGTCAAGAATAAGTATCCAATCCATCGGATAGACGATCTCTTCGACCAGTTGGTGGGATCGGTGGTGTACTCCAAGTTGGACTTGAAGTCCGGATATTATCAGTTGCGGATTCGTGACGAAGACATACCCAAGACCGCGTTTGGTACGAGGTATGGTCATTTTGAGTTCTCGGTGATGTCGTTCGGGCTAACGAACGCGCTGTCCGTGTTCATGGACTTGATGAACCGAGTGTTTCGCGAATATTTGGACTGGTTCGTAGTCGTCTTTATCGATGACATATTGGTGTATTCCAAGTCGGAAGCGGAGCACGAGTCGCACTTGCGGACAGTGTTGCAAGTATTGAGAGAGAACCAGCTTTATGCGAAGTTCTCCAAGTGCGAGTTCTGGTTGGAGAAAGTGGCATTTTTGGGCCATGTAATCAGTGGGGATGGGGTGGCGGTGGATCCAACGAAAGTAGAAGCAATCATAGAGTGGCCAGTTTTGAGGACCGTGGCGGAAGTCCGAAGTTTTCTTGGACTAGCCGGGTACTACCGAAGGTTTGTGGAAAACTTTTCGCGGATAGCTCTACCCCTCACTTCACTAACTCACAAGGATCAGAAGTTTGTATGGACTCAAGAGTGCAAACAGCCGTTTGAAACCCTGAAGGAAAGGCTAATGACGGCGCCGATCCTAAGTCTACCAAAGGGGACCGAAGGGTTCCAGATTTTCAGCGACGCATTCGGATGCGTTTTAGGGTGCGTGTTGGTGCAGCATGGTAGCGTGATAGCTTTTGGGTCGAGGCAGCTGAAGCCTCATGAGAGAAATTACCCCGTCCATGATTTGGAGTTGGCGGTGGTAATTTTTGCTTTGAAGTTGTGGAGGCACTACGTTTATGGTGCAAAGGTGGAGATCTTCACGGACCACAAGAGTCTAAAGTATCTCCTAGATCAGAAGGACCTAAATATGCGGCAGCGCAGGTGGGTCGAGTTCCTTGGGGACTACGAGGTGGTGATTCAGTACACGCCAGGGAAAGCCAATGTGGTGGCAGATGCTTTGAGTAGGAAATACTCGGGGCAAGGAAATTGGATTGAAGCTCACGATGAGCGGTTAAGGCGGGACTGGGAGTCCCTTGGTTTGGAATGTGTGGCAAGAGGCGAGTCTAGCGTGGCTCAACTAAATTGGATTGAGATGCAGAGTGACTTATGCGATCGTATTCGGGAAGCGACCCGTGTAGATGCGGAGTTCCAACATTTCGTGGAGGAAGCTCTAAAGGGCGAGGGTAGCGCCTGGGAGATGGTTGATGGGATTCTGAGGAAGGGCGGAAGGATTTGTGTACCGCAGTTCGGCAAGCTCCGCGAGGAGTTGATGTTTGAGGCCCACTTCACTAAGTACTCCATTCACCCGGGCAGTACAAAGATGTACTTGGATTTGAAGAAGTCCTATTGGTGGCCTGGGATGAAGCGGGACGTAGTTTTGTGTGTGAGTCGGTGCCAAACTTGTGCCTTGGTGAAGGCCGAGTGTCAGAAGCCGGGCGGGTTCTTGAAGCCTCTTCCAATCCCCGAATGGAAATTTGATGACATCTCCATGGATTTTGTGCATGGGTTGCCTAGATCGCAGTAGGGTAATGATGCCATTTGGGTGATTGTGGACCGCTTGAACAAAGTGGCACATTTCATCCCAAACCGGAAGGAGGACGGTGTGGAAAAGTTGGTAATGTTGTACGTCCGCAATATTGTACGACTTCATGGGATTCCGAAGAGTATAGTCAGCGACCGGGATGGACGTTTCACGTCTAAGGATTGGCGGTTGGTGCAGAAGAGCTTGGGCACAAAACTAAAGTTCAGTACGGCTTTTCATCCTCAAACCGATAGGCAAAATGAGAGAACGAACTGTACCTTGGAAGATATGCTAAGGATGTGTACTCTCGACTTCGGCAAGAAGTGGGAGGATCACCTCTTCATGGTGGAGTTTGCGTATAACAATAGTTACCAAGCTAGTATCAAGATGGCGCCATACGAAGCTCTGTATGGGAGGCGGTGTCGAATACCGATGTCTTGGACAAAGGCGGGAGACACCAAGCTTTTGGGGAAAGAAGTGGTAGCCGACGCTAGTGAGCTAGTGCGGACCATCAAAGAGCGCATGAAGGTAGCTCAAGATCGGCAGTCGAAGTATTTCAATGCTCGCCACAGGCATGTGGAATTCGCTGTGGGCGACTGGGTGTATCTTAAGATCAAGCCGTTCAAAGGCGTTTCGCGAATTCGACGACTTAAGAAGCTGAGTCCGAGATTTTTGGGACCATTCAAGGTCATCGAGCGAGTGGGAGAGGAAGCGTACTGGTTGGCATTGTCCACAGAGCTAAGTGGATTGCATGACGTTTTTCACGTCTCCGTCCTGAGGAAAGCGTTGTTAGAATCCAGCGTGGTGATTGAGCCGACGGCGGTGCCGGTAGAGGAAGACTTGAGGACGCGAGTTCGTCCAATCGGGATAGAAGACTCAGAGGTTCGGCAATTGCGGAACAAGGAGGTCAGACTCGTAAAGGTCCGTTGGGACAACTGTGGTTGCGAGGAGCTCTCATGGGAGCGAGAGCAGGCCATGCTGGAGGAGTACCCCGAGCTTTTCTCCTCAAGTACTGTTTAGTTTTGTTTACCTTCCATATTTTAAATTTCGGGACGAAATTCTTTTAAGGGGGAGAGAGTTGTAACACCCCGAAACTCAAAAGAGGGACGGGTGATGTTTTAAGCCCAGTTTGGGTTTTGGAGCAGGTGTCACGGGCGTGTCACGGGCGTGTCACGGGCGTTTCACGGGCATGACACAGGCGTGTTCGGCCTCGGGTCGTGCGGTCGACGCTTTGGCGGTCGACGCTAGTCGAGTTGTAGAACACGGCCTAGGACACGGGCGTGTCCCAGGCCGTGTCACTCTAGGGATTCTGCAAGTGTGGTACACGGGCCGTGACACGGGCACAAACACGGCCGTGTCAAATTTGACACGGGCGTGTCTGATTCCGTGTCACAAGGCCTTGTACCTCTATGACTGCGAAATGTTGGTCGATTGCACATGGGGGGCGTGACACGGGTCCCGACACGGGCGTGTCGCAGGTGACACGGGCGTGTCGGAGGCCGTGTCAAAGGCCGTGTGCTAGTTTTTCGACTCAATCGAGACGGCGAGTGGGTAACACGGCCTGTCACACGGCCGTGTTGCAACCCGTGTTCGGCCCAGTTTTTGTAATTTTAGGCCGAATCAGGGCCGTCCGTTTCTTTGGGATGAGATCCAACGGCTGGGGGCTAGGTCTGAGGGATTAAACTCGGGAATAGGGTTTGAAACCCTCACTTTTCTCCTATCTTTATCTCTTGATTCTAAAGAGAAGGGAGAGCAAGGAGGAGGAAGAAGGCCAAGATCCGGCCGCCGGCGAAGCTTCGGAGGTCCGTTTCGCGAACGGAGTTCAGATCCGCGAAGGTGGGAGCGTTGCGGTGGTGTTCAACTGAGCAAATCCTCTCCATGGCTAGGAAGAGGGGATGAAAGGTAACGACACTTCTCCTCTCGATTTTTAGGATTTAGGATGCATGAATAGCATCCCCTTCCTTTCGTATTTTGAGCACCGAATCTCTCAAATGAGAGGGATTCGTGTAGCCTAGGTTCAAGAGGAACCTCCGGGTTGAGTATCTTCATCCCGGCATGCTTTGCATTAGAGATCCGCTCCGTTAGCGGATTAGGCATTGTGGGTGAAGCCGTGGTCGCGACCGTTAGTCCGACCCGGTGATGTTGCATAGCGAGCTTCGGGGATTCGGTAGAAATCCATTGCGGCAATACGTCATTGTATGTATGTGTTTTCCCCCTGATATTTGAGTGAGTACTTGTGGTCGGAACCGGACAAGGTTAGCTCCGTGTTGTGCGGTAGATGATTTCCTTGGACCACGGGAAAGACACGGTGCGAATGGTGATTGGGGTGGGGAAACCTTTGTTTGTGCTGTGCAAAGGCGCGGCTATGTCTCCGTGGTCGGCTGGTTATCCCGTGACGCGCAAGTCATGTGAGGGAAGTGTCCCGGCGAGACTAGCCCCTTGTGTGGACTGACGAGAATGTCGAGCGGAGGACAAGCTCGGGCAATGTGGCCATGAGCGGGTGGGGTCCAGCAAGGCTTCTTAGAATCGGTCAGTGTGAGACGGAACCCTGACGCGCGAAGTCAGAATGTGCGGGCAAGCCCCGGGGTATATGACCCTTGTGCGGGTGGGGCCTTTGCAAGGTTCCGTGTGACGGTGTGTGTGCCGTTAGGGACATGGTGGTTCCCTTGTGATTGCGGCTTTAAGCCAATGGGGAAACGGAAGTACCCAGTGTTTGATGTTGTGCTAGATGCATACGAGCTAGGGTGCCTTGGGTGAAACCCGGCTTGCATTCATGTTGCATAGTAGGCCCCTTTCACTTTGTACAAAACATAGAGAACATGTATGCTGTATGAGACATCCAAGCCTGATTTACCGCTTTAATATATATGCTCTTTTGGTATACGAAGTGCTAACTTGCAGGTGGAGTGGTACCCCGGGGTCCGTTAGGGACGGCCGGGAGGAGATGTGTTTGTTACACAGTAGAGGTCAGCCTTTGCTGACCCACGTTACTTCAAATCCTTACAGGGCAAGGTTTGCATGCAGGAGCTAGCGCGCCGGGCGAAAAGCCCTAAGCCTCATGAAGTGTTGCTGTGCTTGGATTTTCCTTTTTTGTTTGCTACTCTTGTTATGTTTATGTCCGGCTTGCATGCCGAGGTAGCCTAGGAGTGCTTGGCACATTTATATTTTTGGACTATTATTGTGTAAGGCCTTAAGGCCATTTGATACTCTATCGTTAGTGGATAACTTCTGTCGGTTAATGTTCAGTTTCCGCTGTGTTTGTCTGGAGTTTTGAGATTGGGTAGTTTTCATATCATCTTTTAATACTAAAGCTGTGGCATCCGTATGTTGTGGGGCCCAGGCCGGACCCATATTATATGGTCTTTACAGGGGAGGTGTTACAGATTGCCTAACAAAGGTAGCCAGATTTGTCCCTATAAAGAAGAAGGCGTATGTGGATGTTTTAGTGCGGCTCTTTGTGGAGCAATATGTATGGAACCATGGCATTCCTAAGACGATAGTCTCTGATTGTGATGACCACTTTACCTCAAAGGAGTGGAAGGCAGTATAAGCATATATGTGATCTCACCATACCTTCAGCATAACTTTCCATCCTCAGACAGATGGTCAGTCTGAGAGGACCATCAGGACAATGGAATATCTTTTGAGACTATGTGTATTGGATAGAGGAGAACCGTGTGAAAGACTCTTTCCACTGGAAGAATTTTCATATAATAATAGCCATCAATTTAGCATCGGGATATCTCCCCACGAAGCACTTTATGGGAGAAAGTGTAGAAATCAATTGTCATGGGTACAAGATGAAGATCCAAAAGTTTTGGGGATAGAGTACATTGCTAACACTGATGCGCTTGTTAAATTAATATGGGACCGCATGTTTGAGGCTCAAAGTCGGCATGCGAAATAACATAATAAGAAACATCGAATGGTGGAATTTTAAGGGGGTGGCAAGGTATTCTTGAAGATCATACTGATGAATGCAGTGTCACAAGTGCGGGGTATGAAGAAGCTTAGCCCGAGATATGTGGAACCCTATGCTATATTAGACAGAATATATCATATGGCCTATCATTTGGAGCTACCAACAGAGCTTGAAAATCTGCACGATGTCTTATATGTGTCGTCACTCCGGAAGGCACTACTACGACCTGACCAATATGTCCTCGCTGTAGATGGAGCGGTAGAAACTGATTGATCTATTCGACTATAGATGGTGAGGATAGTGGACACCGAGACAAGGAGCTTGCGGCGAAAAAGTGTACTATTGGTAAAGGTCCAATGGTCAAATTACAGGAAAGAAGAATACACTTGGGAGCCAGTGTTCTTGATGCAAAAGCACTACCCGGAGTTGTTTTACTAAGGTAAGTTTAAAAGTTTATTATAATTTTCGTGCTTCATTCTCCCACATCCTTAACCTAATTTCGGGGACGAAATCTTTTATTTTGTTTATAGGATTTGTAACATCACGTTTCGCGCTAGGCCCCTTATATGTGTTTTGAGTCTAGAGAATTGTCTCAGGCTTGGAAAGTGTCGAGTGAGTCGATTGGACTCGATGAATGGAGCAGATTTTACTATGAATACTTCATGAAACTGTAGGCGTCGAGTGCGTTGAGTACACTCGACGCCATTCAACAAATTATAACTTAGAAGTACTCTGGATGCTGAGACATTGAGTGGACTCAGGACCACTCGACAAAATTGTACTTAAAATATTTTCTGGACTCATGGCGCTGAGTGGACTCAACACCACTCAATGCCATTTGTCGAATAAACTGAGGCATTGAGTGGACTCAACACCACTCAATGCGATTCGACAAATAAGCTGAGGCATTGAGTGGACTCAACACCACTCAACGCCATTCGATGAATAAGTTGAGGCGTTGTGTGGACTCAACACCACTCAATGCCATTCGACAAATTAAGCTGAGGCGTTGAGTAGGCTCAACTCCACTCGACAAATTAGGACATAAAATTATTCTGGAAAGTTGGTGTTGAGTGGAGTCAACGCGGCGTTGAGTGGTCTCAACGCCACTCAATGCTTTTGGACTTGAGTTATTTTGAGAACTGTAGGCGTCGAGTGCATTGAGTGTACTTGATATCAATCGACCATTCATTGAGTGAAGGTTCCATACTCAGCGATTTTTGACTTAAAATATTTGGACTCAACGAGGTGTCGAGCTCATCGAGTGCACTCAACGCCAATCGACATTTCATTGAGTAAGGGTAAGTAAACTCAACGCTTTTTTACTTGGTGTTATTTTAAGGCTATAGGCATCAAGTGCGTTGATTGCACTCGACGCCACTCGACGATTCGTTGAGTAAAGGGTACTTACTCAACGACTTTGACTTAGAGGATTTTTTGGCGCAGTATGCTTGTTGTCACATGCCCGGTCTGAATTGGATTTTCGGGATTGGGGCCAAATGACTTAAAATTGATGCGTCTTTTCAAAAGGAAATATTTAATATAATAATATGCATTCCAATGTTTGGATGGCACGTGTCTAGGCAACCAAGCCCTAATTCTCATTATAAAGGAGATTTATGTAAAACCCTGGTCATCACTTTGCCATTTTTGCCGAACTGTTACTGTGCAACCCCGACGGAAGCGGTATGAATGATAAGATTGCCAGAGTAGGATTTTCTTGATGAAGTCTTCCCATTCTCTTACCCGTAAAGAACAACACCAACAAAGAGAAAGATGGCGCTAAGGAGAGTGATGAGATCCATGACCGGAAATGAGGTGTGCTTCATACCCTCTCCATTGGTGCTAGATCTATAATTTTTTTCTAGGAGAGATGTATACTCAAAAGAGTTTGACTTATGAGATGAAGATCTCCTAGGTATAGACCATCTTAGGGATGGTGCCCTAGAGATGTGATGTCTTCAACCTCTCCTCACTTCTTTGTGAAAGTGGTGGACTTGGTTTCGTGAAGAGAAATGGTCTAATGAGGGTGAATAGAGGAGGAAGTTATGTAAATAATTTTGAATAAATGTTTAAAGGAAAAAAGAAGAACCGATGTCATTCATCTTGCTTTAAGATGCGTGCAGAAATCTGTTTTCTGTACGCAGCGAACTTTAAGGCCGTTTTTGGGTATGTTACGGCTATACCTGGGCTTTCGGCTAAACCCAAAAGTTGTAGCCCTCGAAAAGACATTTCATACGGAAGTAACACGTTTTCATACGAGTCCGGTAGACTCAGGAATGTTCAGTCAAAGTTTCTATACAGTCAGTCCTAAGTACATGTTGCTATTGGTTTGTGTAGAACCGGGTTGGTTTTGGGTAGAGAAATCGTAGAAAAATATTGTTGAGGTTTGGTGAACTTAGGCTTACGTGATTGTGATAAACAAATGGTTTGGTGAAACATGATTGTGCGTGTTTATAACTAGGAGAATGGAATAGGTTTTTGAAGAGGATGGGATGCTAGATAATTGAAAGTGTAACCCATAACTATGTCTTCATGTTGATGGATTGGTGAAATACCATTGTGTAATTGTGATTATCATAAGAAAGCTTATTTGCTGGAGAATGCTTTATCCAAGAAAATGAATTGGAAGAGGTAAATTCATGGCCTTGAGATATGATAAATAATGGAAGGTGTAAAGTGGGACACTGCTTAGACTTGTGTCTCCCTTCGGTTAGTAGTGTGAGATTGGTATTTTGTGTAAGGTGGCTTGCTACCTATGTAAACGATGAACCCTTGTGTGGTATTAAAATGTGGATGGGTTGGGTGTCCGTATGTGTTTTTCATTCTAGAATGATTTATTAATAAGGTACTCGGTGTTGAGCCCTTGTGTGTTGTTGAGCAGGGGATGTGAATGAATAAAAGGGACTCAAAGTGGAGCCCTTATATGTTAAATTGCATGTTGTGTGAGTTGACACGCGGTGTCATAATCCTGGGTTAAGGATAGTGTGGTAGGTAAACGGGCTTGTAAGTCATCACAATGATGGGAGTTGATAGATATACTTGCACGATTGGGCCTTGGTCCTCGGTGTTTAGTTCCCGAGGCACCCTCTATGCTAGTGAAATTGCATGCTGTGTGAGTTGACACGCGGTTTCATAATCCTTGGTTAATGATAGTGTGGTAGGTTAACGGGCTTGCCATTCGTCACACTGACAGAACTTGATAGATAGACTTGCACAGTTGGCCTTGGTCCTTTGGCGATGTGTTCACAGAGGAACTTTCTGTACCACGATGATAGGCCAGTGTAGGGTTTCATTCTTAGTGCACATCTACCAATGACCCCTCAGAGTTGTACTGCGCATATGAGCTTCGTTGGTGTGTTCTTAGAGTTGAGGCATACTGAGGCCTAGGCTTGGTACTATGGATGCCGCCTAGTAGTTGAAAAGCCCATTCCACTGTCACTGTCTGGCCACGACGGATGGCGCCTGAGAGGTTAGCTACCTGCTCGAAAAGTGGGAACTACAAGTCTGTGTCGACATAGTAGTTGCAGGTGTATGCTTATGGGTGAGTCATTCATAACATTGAATTGCACCGCATAAGATTCTTATCATATATGTTTGTATGCGTACTCTTATATGATGAGTTACTTTACTGTTAATCTGATCCTTAACTTATATGTCTGTATGGGCATTCATATATGTTTAGTTACTTTCCTGTTATAGGAATTTACTTGAATACTGTTGTTGATGGTAGAACTGCTAGTGTAGATTTATATACACAATTGTTGTAGTTACTTGGATATACTCAGAAATTGATTAGTCTTATACCACCTACTTGTACTTCTATTTATATAATATTATACCCTCTTCTTTTCTCCGCCCGGTGCCTGAGAGTCGTCGGGGGAGTGAATGTGACAAACACTTAGTATTTATGATAAACGATTGCTACGTTTTCCTTTTTAGGAGTAAACCCCATAGATAAAGTAGCAGGTTTTGCAGGAGGGCAGCCACGACGATGGGGCCTTAAGTGACGATACCATCGCTGTCGTCAGTGACTGATGTGAGTTTTTGAGAGACTCATCTTGTTGCCTTTTTTGCATTTCATATGTACTATGATATTATAGAAGCCTTAGTTGATTCTTTTATTTTTTGGACTAGATGGACATTATATACTTATGTGGATTTTTACTTCTGCTTATATTCTTATGTTGGGTTAGCATTGATTATATTGGTTTTAGCTAGCAGGATAGGCGCCTAATGGTACAGGTCGACCACTGTGTTGGCGCTACCATAATGTAGCTGTTCTGGGCATAAGACTCCCCTCGGTCGTGTCTTGTGGTCCGGGAGGGGGTCTTACATAAAGGGGCAGCTACTAGATGTTGAACTCAACTTTTAGGGTTTTGTTTCAAAAAGAAAAAAAGAGGCTAGACTTCATCTTCCACGTTCGGATCTTCATCTTGAAGTCAGTCATATTACACATACTGCTGCACCATTTGAATTATGCTAGGCTTAAGTTCAAAGTTATTATTAGCTTTAGCAAGGCGAACTATTCTTGATTCTATACCATCTATATTTGGTCGTGCATAATAGGACATTGGCCTATGCAGGGCTTTCTCTACGATGGGATCTTCCATTATTAAGGTAAAAATTTATTCGGAATCCTCAACCAGTATTTGGAGAGTAGGACCTTGAAATCGCGATCTTCTCCGAAGAGTACGCTAAATTTTGTGGTCCAAGTCCAAAATATCCGACGGATTTCCACGGGTCATGCACTAGCAGAAGAGAAGATTCCAAGGTTTTTATTTGTTGAAATTGTAAAAATAAAAAGATGAATTAAAAAATATATATAAATGAATTGTGAAAAAAAGTAAACAGAATAAGCATAATTGAAAATTCTATTTGAGATGAGATTGTATTTGGAGTAGGAGGTGCACACACCCATATTTAAAAAAATTAAGTCTGGGGGTGTGCTGTACCCACATGTATTTTATTTAGCGAATAGATTCTTTTTTATGCCAGCTCATTTGGGTTAGGTGCGTAGCCTTCTTATTTATCTTTGTTTACCTCACCGAAACCCAAACCCCATCTCTTCACATAATGTCCTATGGATTCACGCTTGAGTCAAACTAGTACCGTGGAGAGAGTATGAACGGGCAAGCATATGGTCCCCGAAATTGATGGATTTCTTTGGAGGTGATCCTGAGTCGCGGTCTTTGGCATTGCTCACCTTAATGTCCTGCCTACTTTCTCCCTATGCATGACCGGAAGATTCACCGTGATTCCATTTTTGAGTAGTAATAAAATATTGATATGCATAAAGTATAAACTATTTTATATACTTAGAAATTTTCTCTATTAAATTTTTACACGCGTGAGCATGCGACTTCTCATGGTACTCCGTATCTCAATTTCTATGTTAGCTAGTTTATTTTCCCTTTCTGCATAGATTTTGTTTGCTCGGGACTTAAAAATAGGTATGTCTTGGGGTGTGATGAGTCCTATTTATATATTTATTTTTGTACTCATCTAGGCTAGTTTTCTCATTGATGCACTACATTTTAGAGCCATAATTGTTTATATTTGTTATTATGCCCATTCCATGTTAAGGTGCACTTTTGGCCCATTTTTTGTGTGATTTCTTAGTTATTATTATTTTTCCCTACTTCATGTTTATCTGTTTATGTAGAATGTGGTATGCCCGTTTCGGTGGCTCGTCGATTTTGTAGTAGGTACAATTGTCGTGTTCGTGTCTCGAGATTGTTTGGGAATGTTTTCTGCCTTAGGGCCACTGATCGTTCATTTTTACATGCGCACGGTCAGTGGACTCCTTAGCGCACGACCGCTGGTCATGCACGGTCTGTTCGTCGAACCCCAAATAGTACATGAACATTGCACACGATCAAAGGATCTATAGAACACGACCATTGGTCGTGAGCCACTGATCGTGTGCACTATTCTCCATTTTTCCAAGTTTTGTTTTGGAAATCGCACGACCATTGGACATAGTGCGAACGACCACCGGTCGTGCGCCACTGCTTGTGTGCGTTTATTCCTTTTTCTGGAGTTTTGTTTGGGGAAATAGCACGAGCATTGGACATAGTGTGCACGACCACAAGGCATGCACCATTGATCGTATGCATTATAATTTCTGCAATCTATAAATTCGCCGGTTCTGCCTTAATTAGAGAGACTGGACTTTTTTATCAGCAGTTTTCGTCTCCGAGGAGGGTTTCACGGATTTTCTTCATCCTCCACAATAGGGAGGGACTCCGGACAAGCTTTCAATGCCAAATTCATGCCGGAGCTTCCTCTCGGCCTCCCCCTTCTACCTTGAGCTTCAAGAAGGGTTTGACCTAGCTTTCACCATTAAACTCGAAGAAGTTTTTGTCATCCTCCACCGGATCGTGACACCAAGAAGGCGGGTCCATTAGGAGTTAGTGATAACCTCCTCTACCGCGGACGTAGTTGAGGATCGAGCTTGGATGCGGATAGACAACCCGGTGATTCCTTCCGTGAATCCTCAGCAAGACTTCAGATCCGATCGATTTCGCACTTTTTTCTTATCTTGTTGTTGATAGTGTAGTTTGATCTCTTTGTATTTAATGAAGTGTGTTTAACTTTATATACGTTTGTATACAATCATGTCTATGTGATTTTATATTCACGTTATTTGCTCGAGGTGTGCCATTATCCATCCTCCACCACATAGTGACGCACTAGCAATTGCTAGTGGTGTGTGTAGTGAAGAGGTGCTCACGACCCTCATTCTGCCATTCTCACAACTTCATTCGCAAGCCTAATCGTCCATCCACCTAGCGATTCGGTGCATAGCAGCTCGTGTAGTTTTCCATCCGCCTAGCGAAGCATTGCATAGCGGCATTGCATAGGAGTAGTTTATTAGTGTTTTACTTTCTTTTTCCGCACTTATAAAAACCACCTTCGTAAACTTCGACCTAAGGACTTCAATTTCAAGTCCTCAAAATTAACTCAACCTTACTGTGTTTCTTGAGAGATCGATACTTGGGAAAATTCGCCCATTTTATATTAATTGTGTGACCGGTACACTTGTCGTAGACCGCATCACCCATAAAGGGGGACAAGCCTCCAGCAAGAGGCAGCTTGCTCACCCCATCCGCCGTAAGACAACCGGACTTGTTTTGCAGTCCGCTAGGCTTACCCTAGCTTTCGAACACTGGCCGCTTCCCAGCAGCAGGTGATCTGATCCTCAACCCGCATAACTCAAAACGTGATTGTTCAATATAGCAAAGACTGACTTGTCCTAGTCTGCAAATAGCAGATAGTTAAAGCAGACAAGCCCCTATATGCACAACTTAGTGTGGACTCGGCGGACACCTCGTCTATTCACACAACTTAATGTTCTACTTGGGGTGACGTTACAAAGATCGTTACATCCTCGGGCCTATAAATAGGCCCCCATACATCTCATTCATGAGGCACGATGGAGTGAGACAACCAAGGCATCAAGACTTGCAGACTCCAGCTTCTCAGCCAGCACGACCTCATAAGCCCTGTCTTCTCGGCCTGATCGCGCAGTCCGCTCGGCTTAAGTTAGCGAGCTGTTGGATCAGCAAACCATGTGGTCTGCCGACCTCTCTTCTCAGTCTGTGCGATCTCTGGCATCTTTTTTCCTTAGCCTCCAGCTTCCCCTTGTACCCTTTATTTGCTCATGTAAATGAATCAACTAAAGCTATAATACAAATTCATAATCAAAGGAAAGCCCATCATTATAGTAACATTTAAGCCGTGGCGGGCGAAGTCGGCTGTTGCCGCTGCCAGCGGCCCACTTTTCCTCTCTTCTCCTATCCTCTATCAGCATCAACCATAAAGCCTAATCCAAAATGTCAAAGTTACCATCTGCTCGACAAGAAGAGACTATGCAATATACAAGAGATTTGTTGTGCACAGTTGATTAAAATCTAGCATCAGCTCCATGGTACAAGAACCATAACCTCCAGATAAGTAGAACTTATTTTCATTGATATTCGACTAGTGTAATATAAGTTGCTAGGAATCCTGTCTATCATACCAGGACTATGCATATGTAGATTAAGTATCAAAAAGTTTGGAAGCATAAGGAAGAACTCAATCCTGAGTTTGTCCTCACTGACCAATGGCTGACATGTTTATCATACCACTAGTTGAAGTAAAGTTCAACACCCTCTAGGTTGAGATTGGGTATGTTGAACTTGGTATAGCAATAATTGCTCCTTGTTATACTTGTGTTACAGGATTCACTTCTCTTGCAGGTAGATAAGTCCTTGATGTGACATCAAGACTATAAATACCATTAAGTGGTATCAATACTAAGATCGACTTAAGTGTCCAGCAGAGAGAACAAGGATGCTCCCATTAAGGGGGATCATGTCTAGCACTTGTTAGAAAAAGATCAACCTCATGTTGAGAAGGAGCAAGCAGCAACTGCTATAGATCAGAGATCTTCACTACTGACCAGGTTGTCCTAAAGACAATGCACAGACTAAGGGGGAGATCATATGGAGAGAGACAGCTACCAGCCTGCTCAAGTGGATCCATGGTTCACTCAAGTGCAAAGGGGCTGCAGTGATGTAGTGTATTAATAATATCACCACAAGTGGATGCTTGTTCTGTAGATACAACATCAGTAAGTGGAACTATGTGTGCAAAAAGTTCAAGTGATGCATTGTTGTGTTGTTTCGATGTATCAACATAAAATGTATGACTCCTAATCTAGTAGATTGATAACTAGGAAAATTTCCTTAGTGTTATCAACATAGGACTTTGACTAGGATCAAGGGATAATCTCTACCATGATCCTTTCTCCTCCCTCAATAGATATACCAATTAAAGAAGACAGAAAGGGGGAGTTGTGTGGCAATACATAAGGGGGAGATATAAAAGCAATACTTGACATAACAAGGTCATGTTGAGTCGGTTCATATTACTGGAAAAGATTCTAGTAGTATGAGAAATGCAATGACTGACTACATGTTGAGCCATGATTGTGTCAGTGCATATTTTGAGGTAAGTGCTTCTAGTGGTGCTCCATTTAATTATTAAGTGTTATAAAAGAGAGTGCATATTACTTGAGCAATTGCTTAAATAGTATGAGGATGCATTGACTTAACCTCGTGAGTAAATATAATTAAATGGAACACATTGAATCAATATAGCATTAGCTAGCAGTTGTAGCAGATTATAATCTACAGCTGCATGAATTTATTCTGCCATTTATGTTAATGCCTCTATGTATTGATGGGTGTTCTGCCTTTTTCAAATAGGGGTAGATTGTTAGGTCCATTGCCCACAATGTTCCCTAGAGTGGATTTGAAGAGGCATCACCATCAACACTAAGAGCATAGTTGTATTTGATGTTGTTTAAGCTCAATATGTGCAGGATGTTCCAGGGAATACGTGTAGATAGATTGTATAAGAGATGTGACAGGTGGTCACAAAGTGAAGATGCAGGAAAGGAAGGAATTTGCTTAAGTCCACAGGCGTTGAGTGAGGTAAGCTCACTCAACGCCAGAAGTCAAGGAGCAATTGACAAAATAGCTAAATCCACAAGCGTTGAGAGAAGCAAGCTCACTCAACTATAGTGGTAATGAAGAATGTTGGCAAGCTGGAAAAGTTGTTGTCAATAGGCATTGAGTGGAGTTGACTCACTCAACGCTATATAACTAAACGAAGAAATATGGCCAACCCAAATATGGCTAAGTAATTTGGCGTTGAGTGATGAAGACACACTCAATGCCATATAACAAAAAGTTGTTAGTCGAACAGAGTTCAGAGTTCCTCGAGCTGAGCTCATCATCCATCGAATGGAGCTCAGAGCTTGAGAATCTAAGTTCTTTGAACATTGTTTAGCATTCGTCGAACTCAGTTCAGAGTGAGGGAGGGTTAGACAGTCAAAGACTAAGGTTTATGAGTCAAAATAGTGGCTAATTCCATAGGAGTTGAGTGAAGCTCATTCACTCAACGCCATTGTAACACCCCTATCCGTCGCATATCATATAGCAGTAGGTCCGGCCGGGGCCCGACGCCATATTCTACGGACAGACCGGTTGGTTACGCGTTGAAACCATTCAACCAATCATGTCGTCCTACACAACACCTAGCAGAAGCAAATTATTTAGTTGCAAAAGAAAATAAGAACCCTGCTACAAAGCATGAATGTCCACTACCAACTCAGGAATGTAATCATACACAAAAGAGAACTGGCCTTAAGGCCTTACATTGTTCACTTAACAAAATAGTGTTTTCCAAACTTCGGCACGCAGGCCGGCCATACATGAAAACGGGAAAGATACATAAGCCATTAGGCCTTCGAGGGCCGGTACAGTAACAAGGGCTTTAGCCCGCTATTTTCCGCTCTGCTCCGCAGCACCTGCAAGCCACAAACCACCGCCCGGTGGCAAACAATAGCAACAGTCAGCAATGCTGACCAAATTATAACGATCCCGCCCCCAAAATCGGGGCGGCGATGCTCTTTCCCTGCACTTCATTAGTATAGGCAATATATTAATGTGAACACACATCAACACAGGCGTAGGCTCGCACGGCCACAAACCCCGTGCACTCAGGGCATATTCTCGGTGAACCGGCCAACGTCACGTCAAATCAAGCCATAGACGTTCCCAATCCACCACCGCCTCTTGAACGGTCATCCATATGAGCATTTTGCCTTCCTGGCCTTGGTCACGGCAATTTAAGCCATAGACCGCCGAAGACCCTCATCCATGCCAACGGTCCTACCGAACGACATAGACCAGGTACGGTTCCGCCTGACCCATGCTCATACCGCAACGGCAATTTAAGCCATATGCGCAGGTCAAGACTCACCGAGTCCTGTTTCCGCCACAACAATCACATAACCCGGTTATGTTCACGTTGGCTCCCCGGCCACCATGTTGGCAAAACCCGCCTTTGCCCAGTTTTCCGGGTGCACCTTGGAGTTAATCTCCAAGGCTCCCTGATGCAATCTACCACGTAGAAAACCCGAAAAACACCCAATCACCCGGAGTCTTCCCCGGTACATATGCAATGCAACATCACCGATCCGGCTCTACTTGTCCGGATAGGCTTCACACACAATGCCTATGTCCGTTTTCGCATACGGACTCTACACAAGGGGGACTTCACATATCTACCCCAAGGAACGCTCCAACTCTTCGCTCACTCGCGAGAGCGGGCTTCCTATGCAAAGGAAAAGAGGGCTTCACATGCCCAAGGATGAGAAATCGTTACCCTTGCATTCTTCCGCGGCGCCATCGAAAACTACACGGTTGGAAAGCACCGCAACGGCGTCGCCTCCGCGGATCTGGACTCGGATCGCGATTCGGGGCTCCGAAGCTCTTCCGGCGACCGGATCTAGCCCTTCTTCCTCCTCCTTGCTCTCTCCTCTCTCTAGCTTTTAGAAAGAGAATCACTCAAGAGAAATGAGGGTTTCTAAACACTATTCCCGGCTAAAACCTCCCAGGAGCAGCCCCCCACCGTCGGATCCAAAGCCAAGGAAATGAACGGCCACGATTAAGCCCCAAATTATAAAATCTGGGCCGAACACGGGTTGGCACACGGCCGTGTGCCTGGCCGTGTAGCTCATTCGCCGTCTCGATCCAGATAGAAAACCAGCACACGGCATGTGACACGGCCGCCGACACGCCCGTGTCGCCTGCGACACGCCCGTGTCGCCTGCGACACGCCCGTGTCGGGACCCGTGTCACGCCCCCCGTGTGCAATAAATCGACACCTAGCAGTCAGAGTGGTACACGGCTTGGTGACACGGCATGGGACACGCCCGTGTCACATCTGACACGCCCGTGTCTGTGCCCGTGTCACGGCCCGTGTACCACTTCGACGATTTCCTTGAGTGACACGGCCTGGGACACGCCCGTGTCCTAGGCCGTGTCCCTCCACATGACCAACGTCGACCAACACTGGTCGACTACACGGCCAATTCGATGATTCGAGCTCGACACGCCCGACACGGTCTCCGACACGCCCGTGTCGGGGGTTGTGTCACCTGCACCAAAAATCTGACTTGGTCAAAAATGATCCCCGTCGCTCCTACGACAAATTGGGGTGTTACAATTCTACCACCCTTAAAGAATTTCGTCCACGAAATTAATAAAGGAAAACAGGACTTCACGTAAAACAGTACCTGAGCGGAATAGTTCCGGGTACTCCTCGAGCATAGTCTGCTCCCGTTCCCAAGAGATCTCCTCACGCCCGCAGTTATCCCAACGGACCTTAACCATCCGGATCTCCTTATTACGAAGCCTCTTGACCTCAACATCTTCAATGCGAACGGGCTTGACCCTTGTCGTCAACCCTTCGTCCACCGACACTTGGTCAACCGCGATCACCTGCGAAGTCTCTTGCACCGCCTTCCGCAACCCAGAAATGTGGAATACATCATGTAATCCACTCAACTCCACCGATAGCTTCAAACGGTATGCAGCTTTGCCGACTTGCTCCAGAACCTCAAAAGGTCCAAGGTATCTTGGGCTCAGCTTCTTCAAGCGTCTCACCCGCGAAACCCCCTTGAACGGCTTCACTTTCAGGTATACCCAATCGCCTACCGCGAACTCCACGTTTCGGTGCTTGGCATTGTAATACTTCGCCTGCCGGTCCTGAGCGATCAACAAGCGCTCCCGAATGATCCGTACTAACGAGGTAGCACTCTCCACCTCCTATTTCTTGTACAACCTTGCCTCACCCTCTTCAAGCCATGATAACGGCGTGCGACACTTCCTACCATACAGGGCCTCGAAGGGCGTCATTTGTATACTCGCTTGGTAGCTGTTGTTGTACGCGAACTCCACCAAATAAAGGTGGTCTTCCCAATGCTTCCCGAAGTCTAGAACACACATGCGGAGCATGTCCTCCATCGTTCTATTGACCCTCTCGGTCTGCCCATCCGTCTGCGGATGGAAAGCTGTGCTGAACTTTAACTTTGTTCCCAGCATCTGCTGCACCAACCTCCAATCATTTGACGTGAACTGCCCATCGCGATCACTCACAATGCTACGGGGCACACCATGCAGCCTAACAATATTATCGACATACAACTTTGCCAATTTCTCCACTGGATCATCCTTCCTATGCGGAATGAAATGCGACACCTTGTTTAGTCGATCTACGATCACCCAGATGGCGTCGTTCCCCTTCTGCGACCTTGGCAACCCGTGCACAAAGTCCATAGATATATCATCGAATTTCCACTCTGGTATAGGCAAGGACTTCAGAAATCCTCCTGGATTTTGGCACTCCGCCTTCACCAAGGCGCACGTTTGGCATTTAGCCACGTACAACGCCACATCTTTCTTAAGCCCCGACCACCAAAACAGCTTCTTGAGATCACGATACATCTTCGTGCTCCCTGGGTGGATTGAGTACTTGGTATGATGAGCCTCGTACATCAACTCCGCCCGGAGGTTACCCCCACTCGGGACGCACAACTGATGATCCTTCCTTAACAAGCCATCATCCACCGAGAACTGGGAATTTGACCCATCCAGAGCGGCCTTCATAAGCTCCTTCATGGAATCATCTAACTCCAATGCCTGCCGAACCCGGTCAGCCAGGTCATACTGCACTTCCGTCCAGTTTAGCATTGCTTTGGCGCTTGTCTGCTTGTCAACGCAACAGATCTCAAGATCCTCCAACTCCCGTACTAGCCGCTCATCATGCACCGACAACCAGTTGTCTTGGGCGGGAGCCCTGCGGCTCAGCGCATCCGCAACTGCGTTGCCCTTCCCAGGTACATAATGTATTTTGAAGGTGTAGTCCCCTAGGAACTCCATCCACCTCCTCTGCCTCATATTAAGGTCCTTTTGATCCAACAAATATTTTAGGCTCTTGTGATCGGTGTATATATCGACCCTTACGCCGTATAGGTAGTGCCTCCACAATTTGAGTGCAAATATCACGGCCTCCAACTCCAAGTCGTGCACCGGATAATTTCTTTCATGCACCTTCAGCTGACGCGATCCATACGCTATCACTCTCCCATGCTGCAACAACATGCAGCCCAAGCCACTACCCGAAGCGTCGCTATACACCTCAAAGCCCTCGGTCCCACTCGGCGAACTAAGCACTGGCGTCGTGGTCAACCGCCTCTTCAGCTCCTCAAAAGCTTGCACGCACTCTTGCGTCCACAAGAATTTCTGATCCTTCCTTGTCAACTTCATGAGAGGTAACGCTACCCGCGAGAAGTTCTCTACAAAGCGCCTGTAATATCTGGCAAGCCCGAGAAAACTACGGACTTCCGCGACAGAAGATAACGCAGGCCACTCCCGTATCGCAACAATCTTCGCCGGATCCACCGCTATACCTTCCCCACTCACTATATGACCAAGGAACGCTACCGAGGGTAGCCAGAACTCGTACTTGGAGAACTTTGCGTAAAGCTCATTACTCCTCAAAGTCTCCAACACCAAATGCAAATGCTTGAAGTGGTCTTCTTCGCACTGCGAGTATACCAAAATATTGTCAATAAAGACGATCACAAAGCGATCCAGGAAATCTCTAAACGTCATGTTCATCAGATCCATAAACACCGATGGCGCATTCGTCAGTCCAAACGGCATGACCGTGAACTCGAAATGCCCATACCTCGTACTGAACGCCGTCTTCGGGATATCACACTCCCTGATCCTCAGCTGATAGTACCCCGACTTCAAGTCCAACTTGGAGTATACCGACGATCCGACTAACTGATCAAAGAGATCATCAATCCTCGGGATCGGGTACTTATTCTTCTCCGTCAGCTTATTCAACTCTCTGTAGTCGATACACAGCCGCATACTCCCGTCCTTCTTCTTAACGAAGAGGACCGGTGCGCTCCAAGGCGACGAGCTTGGACGCACATATCCTTGCTCCATCAGCTCCTCTAGCTGAACTTTCAACTCTGCCATCTCCTTAGGCGCCAACCTATACGGAGCACTTGACACAGGTTTGGCCCCCGGTACGAGCTCGATGGTGAAATCAATCTTCCGCTGCGGTGGGGCTCCGGGAAGACTATCCGGGAACACTTCGGGGTATTCGCAAACCACGGGGATGCTATCCAACAGAGACTTTGGCTCCACAGCCCCCACTATTGTAAAGAATAGGTCTGCACCAGCACGAACTGCCTTCACCACCTGAAGAGCAGACATCATTGTCCTGCTCGACCCCTTTAACCCCTCGAATGTAGTCTCCCGCCCTACACCCAGCTTGACCTCCTTCCGGTCACAGTCAATCCAAGCCTTCTGCTCTGACAGCCAATCCATTCCAAAGATCACGTCGAACTCTACTAGCGGCAGCAATGACGCTAGCAAGTCGAACTCTTGGCTCCCAATGTGAACCTTTACGGCGCACACCCTGTCCGCATGCATCGAGCACCCATTCGGTAGCAGCACATCCAACTTGTCCTTCGTCGTCGAAGAAGGGACTACCATGCGCGATATAAAGCTTTCGGACAAGAAGGAGTGTGAAGCTCCCGCATCGAACAGTGCCCGTGCCGAACTATCGCTAATCACAACAAAGCCTATACAAACAATATTAGGCTAACAAGCAATAGAAAACGGTATTAAAGCTAACTTGCTATAAATTAACTCATACCTGTCACCATATCCGCTTGCTTGATGGCCTCCTGCTGGCCCAAGTTATAGACTCTAGGCTGAGTCGGAGCATAGTGGGACGCGGTCGACTCCACCGCTTTGCCCTTCTCCACGTAGGTAGCTCCTTGTTTCCTTTCGGACTTTGAGCGTCCACTCCAGCAATCACGGGCAAAGTGCCCCGGATTTCCACATGTGAAACAAGCGCCCGGGGTTCGATTGGTAGTTGTCCCCGAGGCACCTGAAGCAGCTGGACCCGACGTCTTAGCTTTCTTATAGAACCTGCGGTAGCCCGACTTCGACGTAGTCGGTGCCTTGAACTCCGCTTTCTTTTTACCAGATTCCTTCTTCGCTTGGACATTCTTCATGTCCTTCTCCAAGGACCGGGCCGAATTGACCAGGGTCATGAAACCCTGCACCTTGGGCCCCGACAGTAGCAACCTTAAATCATCTCTTAGCCCTTCATAGAAGCGACTCGTCTTGCGCTCCTCGTCTGCGAAGGTAGCGCCGGCATATCTCCCCAACCGAGTAAACTCATGGAGGTACTCATCAACGGTACAATCCCCTTGCACCAACTTCTGAAATTTGCTTTCTAGCGCAATCCTTTGCGCCGAGGGGAGGTATCGAGCCATGAACAGTCTCGCAAACTCCTCCATCGAAACTTCGGCCAACGGCCTTCCCCGCAACTGATGTAGCTCTAGGCCTTCCCACCATAACCTTGCGTCCCCATCCAAAATGAACGTCACTATAGTGGTCTTCTGCCACTCTTCCGTCTCCGTCGCAGTCATCACCCTGTTGACCCTTGAGAGCCAATCCTCTGCTTGGGTCGGGGTTTCTGCGCCCGTGAATACAGGTGGGTGAAATCCCATCACGTGCTTCAGTTGTCTTTCCGTTGCTCTCCGAGGCAACTCTGGCTCCAACACTACTTGCTCAACCCTCCTTTGCTCTGCCGTCTGAAGCGGTACTTGCTCCATAGCAGGAGCGGGCTGCTGCACCTGCCTTGCAGGCTGCGCATTGATCATTGCCATGACTGCTTCTGCCACCAACCTAATGGTCTCGGCAGACGGAGGTGTTGCATGCGCACCGCTTGGCGCACTGCTCGCCTCAGAACCTGGCCGTTCAGACGGCCCAGCACCACTTCTGGTCACCTATAATCATGCAAAACACCGATAAGCGACCCAAAAATTACTGCAAACAGCAATTATAGGAACACGCAGGTTCCTCAAACATGTATATTTTCATTCCTAAGTGGACATTTATGGGTTCTTTTCATGTTATAACGATGACACACGCATGTGCTCACCACCCCTTAAAGTGAATTCGTCCACGAATTCATTTAAGCTTGACCGAAACCAGTAGTCTGATACCAATTTGTAACAACCCTATCCGTCGCATAGCATATAGCAGTAGGTCCGGCCGGGGCCCGACGCTATATACTACGGACAGACCGGTTGGTTACGCGTTGAAACCATTCAACCAATCATGTCATCCTACACAACACCTAGCGGAAGCAAATTATTTAGTTGCAAAAGAAAATAAGAACCCTGCTACAAAGCATGAATGTCCACTACCAACTCAGGAATGTAATCATACACAAAAGTGAACTGGCCTTAAGGCCTTACATTGTTCACTTAACAAAATAGTGTTTTCCAAACTTCGGCACGCAGGCCGGCCATACATGAAAACGGGAAAGATACATAAGCCATTAGGCCTTCGAGGGCCGGTACAGCAACAAGGGCTTTAGCCTGCTATTTTCCGCTCTGCTTCGCAGCACCTGCAAGCCACAAACCACCGCCCGGTGGTAAACAATAGCAACGGTCAGCAATGCTGACCAAATTATAACGATCCCGCCCCCAAAATCGGGGCGGCGATGCTCTTTCCCTGCACTTCATTAGTATAGGCAATATATTAATGTGAACACACATCAACACAGGCGTAGGCTCGCACGGCCACACACCCCGTGCACTCAGGGCACATTCTCGGCGAACCGGCCAACGTCACGTCAATTCAAGCCATAGACGTTCCCAATCCACCACCGCCTCTTGAACGGTCGTCCATATGAGCATTTTGCCTTCCTGGCCTTGGTCACGGCAATTTAAGCCATAGACCGCCGAAGACCCTCATCCATGCCAACGGTCCTACCGAACGACATAGACCGGGTACGGTTCCGCCTGACCCGTGCTCATACCGCAATGGCAATTTAAGCCATATGCGCAGGTCAAGACTCACCGAGTCCCGTGTCCGGCACAACAATCACATAACCCGGTTATGTTCACGTTGGCTCCCCGACCACCGTGTTGGCAAAACCCGCCTTTGCCCAGTTTTCCGGGTGCACCTTGGAGTTAATCTCCAAGGCTCCCTGATGCAATCTACCACGTAGAAAACCCGAAAAACACCCAATCACCCGGAGTCTTCCCCGGTACATATGCAATGCAACATCACCGATCCGGCTTGTCTTAGGAATCCCAGTTGACCTAGTTGTATAGTTGAAAAGGTCAACATTAGAATGAGTCTAGGGCTTAGAACTTAGGTTTGAAGCTGCCCCCAGGATCATTCCAAGATCAAGGTTGAAGAGCTTAGTCTAAGGCAATTTTCGTCGAGCTAAGGTCGACGAATCGTCGAACTCCGTTCGACGCTCTCTGAGCTCATCTTCAATAAATCGTCGAACTCCGGTCGACGATCTTCGAGCTCAGATCGACTATCTGCTTTTGTCTAGCTTCTGCTGAGTCGTCGAACTCCCCTCGACTATCTTCTAGCTCAGTTCGATGATCCCTCGCTAAAGTTATTTCTCAGATCTCTGAGCTCAGTTCGACGATCGTAGAGCTCAGATCGACGTTTTCTGTCTGCTTGTTCATTTAATCTCTGAGCTCAGTTCGACGATCGTAGAGCTCAGATCGACGTTTTCTTTGGAGAGATCGACGCTTTCAGGAATTCAAATGCTGCTTATAATTGGAATGTTTTTGAATATTATCAGCATTTATGTCAGAAGATCTCCCAGTCGTTTGTCTTTATTTCTGGAGCAAGTTTCAAGGAATTATTCAGAGAATGTTTGCTGGACTTTCCTCTAGAAGACAAGACTATTTTTGGAAGACATTTATGACTCCCAACGGCTAATTTTGGACAAGGAAACGTCAGAAATCTTTTATTCCTTTCTTCTGTGTTATTAAGATTTACAGAATACACAAGAAGAACATATACAGAAGTGAACACACAGAATAGAGTATACTGATAGCAGAAGAACAACAGAAGAACTGTGACTCCAAAAATCTTCTTGCTGACTGAAAAGTGTTCACAATCTCATCTCAGAACTCCAGACACCTTACCTTCAGCCTTCTTGCTGAAACCATCCTGTGCTGGAGATCAAAGTTCTGAAGACCTATCACCCTAGAGCAAAGCTTCTTTTCCTGAACTTTTCTACATCTCAGGGGGAGCTTTGACATCACCAATCCACTTGTGCTTCTCTCATTTGATTGAGAACAGAGAAGACACCCTTCACTCTTATTTTTCTTTTCCTGCTGTAAAAGGGTTCTTGAACTCCCTTCAAAAGTTCTGTCTGGTTCTGAGAGCCTTGTCAAAACTCAGTGGTGGCAAGACACCTTATCAAAAAATCTAGTTTTGGTTTTTGGGCACCTTATCAAAAGCTCATTGGTGTCAGGACACCTGATCAACTCATCCTGAGTGGATTCCTACCAAGGGTGGTAGAAGAGTGGATGTACCCAGGTTTTTGGGGAACCACTATAATTCCTTGTGTCTTCTGGTTTGTTTGTGTGATTTGTTTGCTGTGTGCTGTGCTTTTTACTTCTTAGTTTTTAACTTCTTACTAGCACTCTACACTATATCATAAATTGAATTTTATATGTGCTGTTGATTTCAACTGTGAAAAATTATTTTAAAATACTCTATTCACCCCCCCTCTAGAGTTGAGATAGATCTTAGCCTCACTTTCAATTGGTATCAGAGGGAGGTTGGTTGCTCATACAGGCTAACACATGAACCAAAAGATCCTTGATAAGATCAATCTCTTAAGGGGATTATTTTCTCTACATCTTCCTTTTATTTAAAGACATGGCACAGAACAAAGATTATGGAAGCACCAGACCACCAGTGTGCAACCTTTCTAAGTTTGCACTCTGGAAGGCAAGGATTAGATTATACATGAATTCTATTGATGAAGACATTTTCAATTCTGTCTTGACAGTTTGTCCAACTCCACCAGCAAGCTCAAGTTCAAATGCTGTCCCACCTCCTTCTGGAATAGATGCAGATATAAAGAAGTGGAAGACTGCAGATGCTAAGGCTATGAACATCTTAGCCCAAACAATGTCTGATGAAATCTTTCAGAAGGTGGCTGAATGCCACTCAGCCAAAGAAATCTGGGACAAACTCTCTGAAATTGTCTCAGGATCTGCTGATGAAAGGAAAGATAGAAGATCTCATCTGATAAGCCAATATGAGAACTTCAAAAAGGGAGAAGCTGAATCAGTGGCTGACATGTACAATAGACTAAGTCTAATTGTCAATGAGCTAAAAACCCTAGACAAAGAAATCTCACTGACTGAGCTGAATGATAAAATCCTGATGTGCTTCCCCAGCACCTGGGATTCAAGAATCTGGCCAATTAAGGATGCCAGAAGTTTAAATGAGATTACTACTGAAGCTCTCCTGGGCAAGCTCAAATCCTATGAGCTGCTCATTAAAAATAGAGAAGAAGAACAAAAGGCTATCTCTCCAGCTACAAGGAAAGAAAAGACCATAGCCTTCAAAGCTGTAGAAGAGGAGCCTGAAGATAAAGCTACAGGAAATGATGAGCTCATAAGTCTACTGGCCAGAAGATTCTACAAGATGGCCAGAAAAGACTTCAGAAAGAAACCATACAAGGGTCATGATAAACCAAGGTATGATAAATCAAATAACAATAAAGAAATCATATGCTTTGGTTGCAGGAAACCAGGCCACATTGTGCCTGACTGTCCAGAAAACAAGAATAAGGACAAAAGGGAAAGAAGAGAAAGAAGAAAAGAAAAGGATTACAAGAAGAATAGCTCAGACAAAGCCTCCTCCAGCAAGAACAAACATACAAGGAAGGGCTTTGTTGCTGAAACATGGAGTGAGACTGAAGAGGAATCTGAAGCCTCATCCAGCTCCAGTGATGATGAGGATGATGCAGATGAAAAAGAATTTTGCATGATGGCTATCAATGCATCACAGCAAAACTCTGATGAAGAATCAGATTCAGATTCAGAAAGTCAACCAGATGAGGATCAGGTAATCAACTCTTTTGATTTTAATTCTGAAGACTTCAAAGATGAATTTAAGACACTGTGTCTAGATCTATTAAAATCTGAGAAGGAGATAATCTCTCTCAGGAATCAATTATCTGAGCATAGTGTCCTAAACTCAAAGAACCTCAAACTCTCTGAGGAGTTAGAATGCTGTAGGGAGGAGATAGCTTCACTGAAGAATGAACTATCAAAGGCCAAAAAGTTTGAAGAATCCCTAAATGGGAGAAGTATCAGACTGATGGACATCACAAGCACAGTGAACTCTAGATTTAATAGCACACTGGGCTTGGGTGCTTCATCCAGCCAACCTATAATTTTGACAACTCCAATCAAGTTTGTCTCTGACAAAGGAAAGGGAGTAATAGAGTTACCCAGGAAGAATGCAGATCTGTCAGAGAAGAACTCAGTTCAACAGATGGCGTCGAGCAGAGCTCGACGATCGTCGAACAGAGCTCGATGATCTAACTACAGATCGTCGACCTCAGCTCGACGATATCCAAACTCTGAACCTCAGCATAATCGATCTTCGAACGGAGATCGACGATCTGACCCAAGATCGTCGACCTCAGTTCGACGATCGTCGAACAGAGTTCAGGCTTGTGAACACTCCTTCAATGGCACATTCAGATTCAATCCTAGATGCTCCACATCCCAAGGCTTTAATCTCTATACTGAATGGATAGTACCTCCTAGGAGATACCATCCTGAAGGTTATAAGGATCAACCTGGGATTTCCTTTATTTCAGAATTCAAGGGATATCAACCTAGGCCCAAGGTTAACTGGGTCAAGAACAAATAAGCTGTTTTTGTGTAGGTGAAGACCTATCCAGCATCAAACCATCAATGGTATCTGGATAGTGGGTGCTCAAAGCACATGACAGGGGACAAGGACAACTTCACTTCCTTCAAAGCCAAGCTTGGACCCAAAGTAATTTTTGGAGACTCAAGCTTTGGAACTACAAAAGGATATGGTGCAGTCAAAATTGGCCCAGTCACATTCAAGAAGGTGGCATATGTTGAAGGACTCAAGCACAACTTGATAAGTATCAGTCAACTGTGTGATGAAGGATATCAAGTGACCTTCAACAAAGCCATATGCAAATGTCAAGTCAGTGGACAACACAACTGTGTTGACAGGTAACAGAAGAGGTAACATTTACTTAGTGGATTTTCATTCACCAGTGGTAGATATTTGCCTGTTTAATTCCATTTCAAAATCTAATGTTTTATGGCATAAGAGACTAGGGCATATTAACCTTAGAACCATTGCTAAGCTATCTAAAGACAACCTTGTTAAAGGACTACCTTCTGGTCCCTACAAGAAGGAAGGACTTTGCAAGGCTTGTCAATTAGGCAAGCAAACTAAAAGTAGTTTTAAATCAATTAATAAGAGTGATTCACCTAGGATTTTGTACCTGTTGCACATGGATCTTTTTGGACCCATATCTGTGCAAAGCCTAGGAGGGAAGTCCTATACTTTAGTGGTTGTAGATGACTTCTCAAGATTCACTTGCGTATTCTTTCTGAGGAAGAAGTCTGATAACTTCAAGTGTTTGACAGATTTTCTCAAATGCATTCAGATTGAGTTCAACACTCACATTGCCCTGATAAGAAGTGATCATGGGACAGAGTTTGATTCTCTTCTCATGCAAGAGTTCTGTCAGAGTGAAGGGATCAGGCACACTTTCTCAGCTCCTAGAACTCCTCAACAAAATGGGGTAGCTGAAAGGAAAAATAGAACACTCATTGAATCTGCAACTACATTATTGGCAGATGCTCACTTACCTCTGTCCTTTTGGGCTGAGGCAGTGAACACCTCCAACTATGTGTTGAACAGAAGCCTGATACACAAGCTGAAGGGCAAGACTCCTTATGAATTGCTCAAAGGGAAGAAACCTAAAATAGGCTATTTCAAAGTTTTTAGTTGCACTTGTTTTATTCATAATAATGACAAGAAATATCTAGCAAAATTCCAGGCTAAAGCTGATGAAGGAGTGTTTCTGGGATACTCCATGATCAGCAAGGCCTATAGGGTTTATAATAAATCTTCCTGTAAAATTGAAGAATCTGTTCATATTATTTTTGATGAAGCTAACATGTCTTTCAAGGAGAAGAATGCTTCTACCATAGAACCTCTGCAGGTACATTCTCTAGCTGAAGACTTGAACAAACTGCAAGTTGCTGAAAAAAATGAGAGCAGTGATGATGAAGAAGAAGTTCAACATCTTGAATAAAATCATCCTGAAGAGCCAGTTGCTGCTCCACTAGAGGAGACAACAACACAGGCTGGTGAACAATCAACACTCCCTGTTGACTTAGTAACAACAAGAGATCATCCAATCACCCAAGTAATTGGAGAGATCTCAGCTGGTGTGCAAACTAGAAGTCAGGTCAACCAAAACCTGATGCACACTTGCTTCCTATCTAAAATTGAGCCTCAATCCATTCAAGATGCAGAGCAAGATCCACATTGGATCATCGCAATGCAAGAGGAGTTGCATCAATTTGAAAGGAACAAGGTTTGGGAACTAGTGCCTAAGCCAAAGGATCATCCCATTGTTGGAACAAAGTGGGTATTCAGGAACAAGTTGGATGATCAAGGAGTTATAGTCAGAAACAAGGCAAGGCTAGTTGCTCAAGGGTACTCTCAACAAGAAGGAATAGACTATGATCAGACATTTGCACCAGTTGCAAGGCTGGAAGCCATCAGGATATTCCTAGCCTATGCTGCTCACAAAGGTTTCAAAGTGTATCAAATGGATGTAAAGAGTGCATTTCTCAACGGGGACATCAAAGAGGAAGTCTATGTTAGACAACCTCCAGGTTTTATCTCTCTAACTCACCCTGATTATGTTTACAAATTGCATAAAGCATTATATGGTCTCAAGCAAGCCCCTAGAGCATGGTATGAGACCCTAGCATGCTTTCTTCTGGAAAATGATTTTGTTAGGGGGAGAGTAGACCAAACTCTTTTTATTAGAACCCATAAGTCCCATACCCTACTAGTGCAAATTTATGTAGATGACATTATTTTTGGTTCTACTGATTCAAAATTGTGCAAAAAGTTTTCCAAGCTTATGCACTCTAAATTTGAAATGAGTTGCATGGGTGAGCTGTCCTTCTTCTTAGGACTGCAAGTCAAGCAACATGCTGAAGGCATATTTATTTCTCAAACCAAGTATGCAAAAGAATTAGTTAAGAAATTTGGTATGTCTGATGCATCATGTATGAAAACACCCATGCCCTCAAATGCTGTAATAGATGCTGATGAACATGGGAAACCTGTTGATCAGACTACATATAGAGCAATAATTGGCTCTTTATTGTACCTTACAGCTAGTAGGCCTGATATAATGTTTGCCACATGTATTTGTGCTAGATTCCAAGTTAGCCCTAGAGAGTCACATTTAATCTTAGTTAAGAGAATTCTTAGGTATGTTAAAAGTTTTCCAAATCTAGGTCTCTGGTATCCAAAAGTTTCAGCATTTGATTTAACTGGATTCTCAGATGCTGATTATGCTGGATGCAGAATAGACAGGAAAAGCACCAGTGGAACTTGTCAGTTCCTTGGTGATAGACTTGTCTCTTGGTTCTGTAAGAAATAATCATCTGTGTCAACTTCAACTGCTGAAGCTGAGTATATGGCTGCAGGCAGTTGCTATTCACAAATATTGTGGATACAGAATAAGCTCTTAGACTATGGCTACAACTTAGAGAAGTCTAAAATTTTCTGTGACAATACTAGTACTATCTCTATAGCACAAAATCCAGTCCTCCATAGTAGGACAAAACACATAGAAATTAGGCATCATTTTCTGAGAGATAATGTAGAGAAAAATAAAATTGAACTTCAATATATTCCTACTGATTTGCAAAAGGGAGATATTTTCACCAAACCTTTGGATGAAAAGAAACACAGTTTCTTCCTAAATCAGTTAGGTATGTTAGATGGAGGAAGCCTTAATTAAATTACAAGATTTTGAAAAGCTAAAACAGACCAAGACTAGGCCAAAAATCCTTCTTTTTGTGTCTGTAGAATGAGTTTAGACTCTGAACTGCGCTCGACGTTTTCCCCAAAATCGTAGAACAGAGATCGACGATTTTCCAAAAATCGTCGACCAGAGATCGACGCTTTTGCAGTCGTCGATCTGAGTTCAGAGCCCTCGCTAGAGCTAGGCTTTCTCTCCTTCTGATCAGAGGCCGTCGAGCTGAGCTCGACGTTTTTCAACATCGTCGAACGAAGATCGCCGATTTTGAAGACTCTTCAGATTCCCTCTGTAGCCCAAATCGTCGAGCTAAGCTCGACGTTTCGTCGAGCTGAGCTCAACGATTTTCCTTTTTCGCGTCGAACCCTAATATAAAATCTTTCTTTCAGCCGTCGTTCTCCCTTTGCGCTTTCATACTCTGCAACTCTCCTTCTTTTCCCTCCAAATTCTCTATGCTTGGTCGTTTTTGGTTTTCTGTTGCAGGTGAATATGGCTGAATCAAGTGCTGCTATTGCTAAGATGAAGTTCGACACAGGCTTTGACATCGACATAAACTCCTTCGACGGAAGCGACCAGCGCTTCAAGGGCATCCTAAACTTATTCCGAGAACAACAGCTGACTCCAATAATGACTACAAGGATGAAGATTGCCTCAGAAGAAATTAAAGAGTGGTGTTTTACGGCAACAGACGATTCTGAGAATTATGTTGTCGGCACCATTAAGGGGACTCAGGTATTTCTATCCCCGGCTCTTTTAACAGAAGTCTTTCAACTCAGTACTGGAGAAGACTCCATTGAACTGTCTGGAGAGGAGTTTGACTCCATGCTGGATAGGATGGGTCACAATGCAGTAAACCCTAATAAGCTACTGAAGAAAAATCTGGCTATAGAATTTCAATTCCTGGCTGATGTAGTTGGGAAGGTGCTATTGGCCAAGCATTCAGCCCATGACACCATTTCCAGATATCAGTTCTGCCTGATGGGAGCTTTATTAGATAAGAAACACCTGGACTGGGGCTCCATCTTCTTCACTCTGATTAAGAAGAAGATCAACAAGAATGCAGTTAGCTATGGGAGAATCTTAGGGGTCTTTCTGCACAACAGGTGCCCTGACCTATTAACCTCCTCTGGCATGTTTATCAATGCATCCAAGAGGCTTTCCTGTGCCCTCTTCAGTAAATGGGACAGGCAGATCATAAACCCCTCCAGGCCCGCTGCAACACTTCATTCAGGCACAAGCACTATTTCAGTCACTCCTTCAGCAGAAGAGCTGCCTGCTTCCTCCCCTCCTCCAGCCATATCCACCCAAGTCGTCACCTCCTCACCACCAGTCACCACCATAATCATGTCATCCCCAATTACCATTTCCTCACCTATGCCATCCCCTCCTCTATCCACCTCAGAGAAATTCCATCCTCTCTTCTCCTATTCAACCTTCACCCTACCATCCTTCTCACTTACAGATGATTCCTTCATGGATGATTCACCCTCTACTCCTCCTGAGCCTCCCTCAACTTCCTCCTATCAACAAATGCTTCATGACATTCTCTCTCAACCCTCCTTCACACCATCTCTTACTTCCCCTATCTCCACCTCAACCTCCTCTATCTCCATTATTCCATCTTCTGAACCAACCATTCCCTCTCCACCTTTCTCCACAATTTCAGTTTCAGCCACCATCCCTCCATCTACCTTTGCCTCTACCTCTGCTCAAGCCCCACTTGAGCATGTGGATCTTCCTATTTTGGCAGACATGCTGTATGAGTTGCTAGCTCCCAAGCTGACATCTCTACTGGAGTCTTCCCTGGCTCCACTCCTAAAGCAAGTACAGGAGCTGTCTACCAAGATTGCCTTCCTTTCTTCCTCCCTGGCTATCCCATCTTCTGTGTGCCTCGATTCATCTTTCTCTGAACCAAGGCAGGGGGAGATGCCTTATGAAGAAGTGGATGTGCCAGCTGCTGATATTATGTCTGCTCCAGCTCCAGCTCTTGGATGTGCTTTTGCACTGAATCTGCAGAGGCTGCTATCTATATTTGATACAGTCCATTTCAGTTGTCTGCCTGCAACTCCTGCTGAAGATTTGTCTAAGGCCATTGTGCCTATAGCTACCTGTGATCCAAGCCATATTGATTCCTACATCAAATCCTAGAAGGCTGTGGATATCTCTGATGCTGATACTAAGGCCACTGTGCCTCTTTCAATTGCTACTAAGGCCACTGTGCCTCTTTCAATTGCTACTAAGGCCACTGTGCCTCTTTCTGTTGAAATTGCTGCTGCTGCTACTGCTGACATAGAAATGACTCCAGCAACTGATACTGATGAAATTGCTGCTCCTGCTGTTTCTGCAAAACTTAAAGCTCAAGAAAAGCTTATCAGAAGAATTGATGATCTGTATGATCAACCTCAAAGTTCTTAGAGTGACCAATACAGGACTGATTCTGATGATTCTGCTAGAACTATTGCCAAGAAGAGAAAAGCCAGAAGTAAAGCAATGATGTCAGTCCCTCCTACCAAAGCCAAAGACTCAAATGATATTGCATACTACATCCTGCATGACTGCCCCATCTCTGAGCCTTGGATGCAATATTCCAAAAATCAACTGAAAGCTATGAAGAAGAAGAGGAAGCTTGACAAATATGAAAAAGGATCTTCTCAATATCAGCCTCCTCCTCCTCCTCCTCCAGATTCTGGCTCAGGTTCAGCCCCTCAAGCTCCAGTCTCCAGACACAGCTCTTCCCAGTATTATCAAAGATCATATCAAAGGGGACAGCATCAAAGAGGATATTAACCCAGAAGGGGTAATTTCAGAGGAAATCAAAGAGGACAAAGATCCTATCAAAGGGAAGGACAAGGTCACCCTGACCCTTCTTCAGGTCCTTTTCCTTACAAGCTGAAAGACACAATTGTTTCCAGGACTCCTTCTACTGTTTCTGAAATCATCAACAGATATGAATCTCCTATTCCTTTTGAAGATCCTGAGAACAACCCTGTATCCTGGACAGCCAGAATGAAAGAATTGGCTGCCCTTGATCAAATAAAAAAGGCCAGAGAACAAGGCAAGGATACTTCAAACATAACTACCTTATCAGAGCAGAGAAAGAAAGAACTAGAAAGATATGCATCAAGGAAATTTTTCAATCCAGAAGACTATATGAAGCTGCACCCTGAGGCTGTTGTTCCAAGGCCCAAATCTCAAACTTCTCTAGGTGCAGAGGATGACAGAAGGTCAAAGAAAGAAAGTCAGAATCCAAATAGAGAAATTTTATTTAAAAAGGGATCTGAAAGGAAGTGAACTGTGTAAGCTAAACATTTCATCCACCTTTGGATATCTGCTGATATTTATCTGTGATCTGCTTTACTGCTATATATCTTCTCTGCATTTTGTATTAGCTTATGTATTGTTTTCATTTCCTATGATTGTCTGTAAATAGTAATCCTAACCCAAATAGGGGGAGATTGTTGGAACACCCTATTACTAATTTGGGTAAGGATCACTATGCTTGTCTTAGGAATCCCAGTTGACCTAGTTGTATAGTTGAAAAGGTCAACATTAGAATGAGTCTAGGGCTTAGAACTTAGGTTTGAAGCTGCCCCCAGGATCATTCCATGATCAAGGTTGAAGAGCTTAGTCTAAGGCAATTTTCGTCGAGCTAAGGTCGACGAATCGTCGAACTCCGTTCGACGCTCTCTGAGCTCATCTTCAATAAATCGTCGAACTCCGGTCGACGATCTTCGAGCTCAGATCGACTATCTGCTTTTGTCTAGCTTCTGCTGAGTCGTCGAACTCCCCTCGACTATCTTCTAGCTCAGTTCGACGATCCCTCCCTAAAGTTATTTCTCAGATCTCTGAGCTCAGTTCGACGATCGTAGAGCTCAGATCGACGTTTTCTGTCTGCTTGTTCATTTAATCTCTGAGCTCAGTTCGACGATCGTAGAGCTCAGATCGACGTTTTCTTTGGAGAGATCGACGCTTTCAGGAATTCAAATGCTGCTTATAATTGGAATGTTTTTGAATATTATCAGCATTTATGTCAGAAGATCTCCCAGCCGTTTGTCTTTATTTCTGGAGCAAGTTTCAAGGAATTATTCAGAGAATGTTTGCTGGACTTTCCTCTAGAAGACAAGACTATTTTTGGAAGACATTTATGACTCCCAAGGGCTAATTTTGGACAAGGAAACGTCAGAAATCTTTTATTCCTTTCTTCTGTGTTATTAAGATTTACAGAATACACAAGAAGAACATATACAGAAGTGAACACACAGAATAGAGTATACTGATAGCAGAAGAACAACAGAAGAACTGTGACTCCAAAAATCTTCTTGGTGACTGAAAAGTGTTCACAATCTCATCTCAGAACTCCAGACACCTTACCTTCAGCCTTCTTGCTGAAACCATCCTGTGCTGGAGATCAAAGTTCTGAAGACCTATCACCCTAGAGCAAAGCTTCTTTTCCTGAACTTTTCTACATCTCAGGGGGAGCTTTGACATCACCAATCCACTTGTGCTTCTCTCATTTGATTGAGAACAGAGAAGACACCCTTCACTCTTATTTTTCTTTTCCTGCTGTAAAAGGGTTCTTGAACTCCCTTCAAAAGTTCTGTCTTGTTCTGAGAGCCTTGTCAAAACTCAGTGGTGGCAAGACACCTTATCAAAAAATCTAGTTTTGGTTTTTGGGCACCTTATCAAAAGCTCATTGGTGTCAGGACACCTGATCAACTCATCCTGAGTGGATTCCTACCAAGGGTGGTAGAAGAGTGGATGTACCCAGGTTTTTGGGGAACCACTATAATTCCTTGTGTCTTCTGGTTTGTTTGTGTGATTTGTTTGCTGTGTGCTGTGCTTTTTACTTCTTAGTTTTTAACTTCTTACTAGCACTCTACACTATATCATAAATTGAATTTTATATGTGCTGTTGATTTCAACTGTGAAAAATTATTTTAAAATACTCTATTCACCCCCCTCTAGAGTTGAGATAGATCTTAGCCTCACTTTCACGGACTCTACACAAGGGGGACTTCACATATCTACCCCCAAGGAACGCTCCAACTCTTCGCTCACTCACGAGAGCGGGCTTCCTATGCAAAGGAAAAGAGGGCTTCACATGCCCAAGGATGAGAAATCGTTACCCTTGCATTCTTCCGCGGCGCCATCGAAAACTACACGGTTGGAAAGCACCGCAACGGCGTCGCCTCCGCGGATCTGGACTCGGATCGCGATTCGGGGCTCCGAAGCTCTTCCGGCGGCCGGATCTAGCCCTTCTTCCTCCTCCTTGCTCTCTCCTCTCTCTAGCTTTTAGAAAGAGAACCACTCAAGAGGAATGAGGGTTTCTAAACCCTATTCCCGGCTAAAACCTCCCAGGAGCAACCCCCCACCGTCGGATCCAAAGCCAAGGAAATGAACGGCCACGATTAAGCCCCAAATTATAAAATCTGGGCCGAACTCGGGTTGGCACACGGCCGTGTGCCTGGTCGTGTAGCTCATTCGCCGTCTCGATCCAGATTGAAAACCAGCACACGGCATGTGACATGGCCGCCGACATGCCCGTGTCGCCTGCGACACGCCCGTGTCGGGACCCGTGTCACGCCCCCCGTGTGCAATAAATCGACACCTTGCAGTCAGAGTGGTACACGGCTTGGTGACACGGCATGGGACACGCCCGTGTCACATCTGACACGCCCGTGTCTGTGCCCGTGTCACGGCCCGTGTACCACTTGAACGATTTCCTTGAGTGACACGGCCTGGGACACGCCCGTGTCCTAGGCCGTGTCCCTCCACACGACCAACGTCGACCAACACTGGTCGACTACACGGCCAATTCGACGATTCGAGCTCGACACGCCCGACACGGTCTCCGACATGCCCGTGTCGGGGACCGTGTCACCTGCACCAAAAATCTGACTTGGCCAAAAATGATCCCCATCGCTCCTACGACAAATTGGGGTGTTACAGCCATAGACTCATAAGTGTTGAGTAACACTCAAAGTTAAAGCCAATGTTTTTAAACACAGAAAATTTGCTAAGGCAAAAAGCGTTGAGTGAGGCATGCTCACTCAATGCTCTCAACTCCTAAGATGTTGTAGAGGCAAAACATTGGCTAAGGCAAAAGGCACGGAGTGATGAAGACACTCTCAACGCTCTCAACGCCTAAGATGCTGAAAGCTTTTCCTAGGCAAAAAGTGTTGAGTGATGAAGACACACTCAACGCTCTCAATGCCAGAGAAGCAGGAAGATTTTGTCTAAGGTAAATAGTGTTGAGTGAGGCTTGTTCACTCAACGCTCTCAACGCCTAGTGAAGACAGAATTTTTCCTAAGGATTTAGGCGATGAGTGATGCTCACTCACTCAACGCCAAACAGCAGAAAGCTGATAAAGAAATTTATCGTTGAGTGAAGCTGAATCACTCAACGCTTAGAAACAGATTATATTCTAAGTAGTTTGGCATTGAGTGAAGGAACTCACTCAATGCCAAGAGATATTAAATCTGTCTATGTGATTTGGCATTGAGTGAAGGACCCTCACTCAGCTCATATACTAATGTTGCTTGATTTTTGGCTAAGTCCATATATAGTGATGTCAGCAAGTCAATAAGTCAACATATTTCAAATTTGTGGCGGGATGGCTACAGTATGTGACAAATGTTGTCGCAGACCTACTGTACGACAGTTGGCGTTAAAGTAAGGTTAATGCTTGCCATTAAAGCTATGGGGCCCACTGCTCAAGAGTCATTGGGTCATATTCAATAAAAGGGAAAGGCTTTACAGATGAAAGAGAGCTTTTTTGAGAGAAGCATTCAGTTAGTTCTTCTTCTCCGCCATTATTGCTGTGCTGAAGAACATGAAGCTCAATTCAGCAAGACGAAGAGCAAGTTAGTTGTTGGTATCAATATCTTCAACAGCAAGATAGCTGGTGTGATCTTCATCTATACTAGCAAATTAGATCTGAGGGATTATTTGAAAAAAGGTAGCAGCTTGGGCCGACCATTGCTGTAGGTGTTTCACAGACCCAACCAACAAATCCTAAAGAACAATTTCTTGGGTTGCTGTGAAGAAGGAGATAGGGCTGAGCAGTTGGCTCAGTTCAAAAAGGGGTAGAGAAGCTAATCTGTAAGTTACTTCCAGCACATGCCAAAGAAAGATCTTCATCCTTGTTGCTGTGAAGAAAGGAGTAGGGCTGGGATTCTCCCAGCTCAAGTTGCAGCAAAATCGGTTGCACTTAATTCTCTAGTTCCAGCTGGATAAAATCCCTAGTGCTGAGAAGAGGAAGTTTTGTCTATGTATTTTCTTAGTCCAGATAAGTAGACTTAGGAAATATATTTCCTGAAGTCATGTTTGGCCTGAGTTTATCTATGTCAAGGTAGATTGGCATAGTGAAATTTCACTTGTGGTCAATCATCATACCAACCAACTTCCACCTCGTAGGATCCTTTTGGATCTGAGTGGTAGGAGCAAAGTTGCTCTAAGGTAGGATCCAAGTGTGGATCATAGTTATAGGGATGTTTAGCCTAAGCTTTAGGTTCCTAGAAGGGCACTGATGTACGTACCTGCTGGGTACTGAGCTGTAGGAGTGCTGCAGCACTCTTAGAGTTTTGCTTTGTGCCTGAAATTATAGGGCCAAGAAGCCTATGATGTAGGCCTTTGTGTAAGGTTGAGGTAGGTGACTTGAGGGTCACTCAGTGTTGGAGCACTACAGAACTCTAATGTAGGATGCTTTGTGGATCGAAGGTATAGGTGTCCTCCAATCCTGAGTGTAGGGCTTAACTGCCTGAGGTAGGTGATCTTAGGATCACTGAGTTGTAGCGCCTTGGGCCTGAGAAGTAAGACTTGGAAGAGACTTATAGATCCTTAGGGATCTAAGGTGTACGCTCTGAGGAGAATATTTGGAGGATTTTGGCCTAGTCCCACAAGATAGTTGGTTAGGTTGGAGGGAAAGTGGATTTACACTTATTAGGGGAACCACTACAAATCCTGTGTGCTGTGTTTTTTATTTGTGTTAGTTTTATTACAGGTTTCATATCTTGAAGGCTTCAACTAATAAACAAATAAATCCTCCAATAACAAGTAAAATAAAAGAAAATCACTAAGGACTAAGAAACCTATTCACCCCCCCCCCCTTTAGGTGATTTAGCTATCCTTGAAAATAAAGACTTTCTGAAATGATATAGGCCATTTTTGACTTCGTTTGAGCCTTCACTCCAACCTTAAAATTATATCCCTAGTTAGCCGCTTTTGATCCTTTTTATTATATCAATTGCTAACTCAATTTATCAATATTCTTTCACTAAAGCAAAAATTTCCAACCTAACCAATCACACTAATCTTTTTAGTTTCGTTTAAAATTTTATATTGTGATAGTTTTATTGTGTGATATTTGGAGAATTTCATGAAAAAATGTATGCTCAAAAGAAAAGTTTTGTTTGGCCAATTTCAAAATAATATATATATATATATATATATGGCCCCCTTTGTTTTGAAAAATAAAAAGAAAAAAAACAAAAGTTATTATGGTGTTGTTTAATGCATGGTTTCACTCTTTTTATGTTAAAATTTTAAATGAAACAAATGTTTTGGTTTAGTGTGATTTTATTCTCCATGTTTATCTTTGAATTCCACTCCTAATCATGTACCTAAGACAAATATTTTGGTCCTAATAAGTCCGCTTGAATCATGCTCCTAGGTTTGTTTATTAGCTAGGTGAAGAAGAAAAGTAGATTGGTTAAGTTTTGGGTTTGAATTTATATTTTTGTTCTTTGATTGATATGAGTATAAAATGACTCTAGGATCTAGTAACAACTCAATGTTGATTTTTTTTTCTTTGATTGATATGAGTATAAAATGTCTCTTAGGATCTAGTAACAACTTAATGCTTTATTTAATTTTGTTGCCTGACTTAAATCAATTTAAATAATTTTGTTAAAATTTTGGATTAGTAATTTTTTTAGTAAAGTTTGTAAATTTTAAACCATGTTTAAGTACTTATTTTAATTTTACCTTTCATTTTATCCCTACTTAGAATTTCGCATGGTACTTGTGTTTATCATAATTAGAACTTTTTGATTTGTTATTTTTATGTTAGATATTTTATATATCCTTGCTTGGGGATAAGCAAAGCAAAAGCTTGGGGGAATTTCATAATACCTCTTAAAGTTTAATTTACTAGGGTAAAAGTTAGAATATTATTAATTTCAACGCATGCAATTAGCCCATATTTAGTTTTCTTTTACAATAATTGTTCTAACTTAGTTTATTTTTTATTTTTAAGGTTTTTAGGTTTTTTGGGACTTCTCCTGTTATATGCCCCCAGGTCACGCCTTCCCAGGGCGGGTACTTAGGGTGTGTAACCAAACTGGAATGAAGTTACAGTCTGAAGTCAAAATACACGAAAATTCAGCTTATACGCCCTCGGTCACGCTCGTGCACTACTACCACAGGCATGTAATTGCAGTGTGTACCACATGTCCACAATGTTGGCGCCCCCAATGACTATCCAAAGTCCACCGAAACGTCGCAACTAACACGCCCTCTGACATGGGTGTATACCAGGGGTGTGTACACCAAAGTCAGCATTTTTGGCGTCGCAACACGACTATGCCGAGCCACCGACGCGCCGCAGCTTACAAGCCCCCTTCTACACAGGTGTGTCATTAGGGCATTTAACCAAACTGCCGCGCTAGTCACTTCCTGACTTTAATATCAGCCAGCCAAAGTCAACAAGTATTATACGGCGCTGGTACACGCCCAATCCGGGCGTGTAAGGGGGCGTGAGCCAGCTAGAAAAATTTCTATAAATTGAGTACAACCCCAAGGCTTCAACATCCATCTTTTGTGTAAAGGGGAGGTTCTGCAATTTTTATTTCTTAGAGTTTTACATGTTTTTCCCCTTAAGATCTTCTCTCTCTCTCTCTCTCTCCTTCTCATTTCAAGTTTTTTGACTCGTAATTTTCATACAAGTCTTTGTACTGTTCTTGTACTTCTTTTTCTAGTGTAATGATAATGCTAGCTTAGGGTTTCATTTTCATGCAAGTGTAATATTTCATCCAAATGTAACCTCCCTTTCTAGATTAATAAAAAGTCTTCTTTTCTCTTTCTCTTTACTTAGATATTATGGTGTTCTACTCCCCATCTCTCTTTCTTCCCTTCACCAGGAGTAACAAAATCCTCCAAGTACTCGATCTTGATGATCCGAGGTTAAGTTGATTAAGTTATGATGCAATAGTTTACTTTCTCTTTTTAAGGTTTTGACCTTCCGATTTACTCTTGAAATATCGTGTTTGGAATTATATAATCGATATATAATCTCCATCTAGATTTTCACTCTTAGCTAGCCGAGAGGCTCATAGTTTGAAGTGTACACTCAAGAGTAAAGAGAGTTGCATGCACCCCTCGAGAGAGGATGACGTAAATCTCCCAGATTGGAGTGAAATCGAATAGCGGGGTTCACTACTTAAAGCGAGATTTAGGTATTCAAACACGTACGAGTGTTCGATCTGATTTTCCTAAACTCAGTTGGGGACGTCTTCGAGAGAAGCGTGTTCAAGCTTTGGGAACCCCCACGGTCAAGCAGCTTTACCTTATTAAGCTTTAGTTTGTTCTTTTATTTTTGATTAACTTATGCCGAGGTGATTCACGATCGAGTACTATTTCTTTATCATCATTTAAACCCTTCTCTTTATTTCCAAGTATTTTTCCGTTTCTAATTTTTAAGCAAACCCTAAAATATATTTTGATAAGATAATAATAATTCATGTGAGTACAATTATTCAACAGTTTCTGGATTTCAATACGACACTTGTGTCCCCTTGCTACAATTCGATAGGTATACTCGCCTTCTTGGATTGCTAGTTTGGAATTATTTTCTTAATGATTTGTAGACATCAATTTTTTGGCGCTGTTGCGGGGGACGCAACTTTTTGTTGATATTTAGAAAACACGAATCTATCATTTTTTTCACCTCTCTTTCTTCAGAAATTAAAACAATATATATATATATATAATTAGACGCTATCTTTAGAAACCCACATCACCTTCTTTCTACATCACCTAATTCTCTCCAAAAGGGCAACGTGCCTTAAATACCACTATTTCGCCTAGTACCGTGTGAACCCTTCACTATGTTGTCCTCAGGAAGTTCGTGAGTTAAACCGCTAAAAAAATCTATTTTGAAATTTTTTCTATCTTATTTTTCCCTCTCTCCTTTCTTTCTTCTTCTAGTATATGACCCATGCGAATCTGTCAGAAATGTTGGAATTGGACCAAGAAATTTAGCGTACTCTTTGGATAAATTAGTGATTTCAAGATCCTTCTTTCCAGGAACCGGTAGAGGAATTCGAGTCAATCTCTATTTAAAAAATGAAAGAGCAATACCTAGAGGAACCCCTGCATAAGCCTATGTCCTATTATGCAAGGCCAAATCTAGAGGGTTTTGAATCTATTATAGTGCGCCCGCCATAGCTAATAATAATTTTGAATTAAAGCCTAGCATAATTCAAATGGTGCAATAATATGTGCAATTCGACGGATTGCAAGATGAAGATCCAAACACACACATCACTAGCTTTCTTGAAATTTGTGACACCTTCAAGATAAATGGTGTTACAAATGATGCAATTAGGTGTAGAATCTTCCCTTTCTCTTTAAGAACTAAAGCAAAATAGTGGTTCATGACTCTACTTAGAGCAAGTATCACCACTTGGGATCAAATAATAGAAAAATTTCTGACAAAATAATTTCCGCCAACAAAAACTAGAAAGCTTAGGAACGATATTTCTTCTTTTTGCCAAATAAACTATGAAACACTATATGACATATGTAAAAGATTTAAAGAACTTGTAAGACATTTCCCTCATCATGATATGCTTGTATGGTTACAAGTGCCGACATTTTATAATGGGCTAAATATAAATACAAAGCAAAAGATAGGTGCATCTTCCGGTGGTACTTTAAACCACAAAACCACGAAAGCTGCTCTTGATCTATTTGAGGATAAGGCCATGAACACCTATCAATGGAATGTGCCAAGTTCCCTCCCAAACAAACCAATAGATATGTATGAGGTGGATAACGTCTCTCAGCTGGCACTACAAGTAGAAATTCTTAGCAAAAGGGTATCGAAAATGACTGCTCCCTCCACCTCTTTGGGATGGGAATCTATAAAAGTTGTCGCCGAACAAATTGATTTTGTTGGCAATGTACCTTGGAATGCTTAAAATAATTTTTCTACTAATAATTTTCCTGCGCTGGGATTTTCTTTTCTGAACAATTATAATCTTGCTTTGCAAAATCACCTGAATTTCTTGGAGTAATCCTACGAACATTATTCGCCCGCCTCCGCGAAATGATTTTTATGCTCCTACTCCACTACCTCAAAATTTTAAAAAACCTCTAAGCTTGGAATAAATGTTTTTTAAGTATATTAATGAAAACGACCCGACCATTAGAAACCCAACAGGGTCTGTTAAAAATCTGGAGAACCAAATAGGGCAGCTCGCTAAAATTATATCCTAGCGACGCATATGGTCTCTCCCTGCTAATACTAAGCCCAACCTTAGAATGCAAGTGAAAGCTCTAACTCATCGGAATGGGAAACAAATTTCTATTGTAGTTAGTGAAGAGAGCAAAGCAAGCTCCGCCCCTGTTTTAAAAATTCCACCCGCTGAAAAAGATTTTATCACTCCACCCTTGGTTTTGAAAAATGATTCAACTCCACCTTATCCTTCTCAACTTAACAATGAATGATTAGATGATAAATATAATCGCTTCCTGGAAATGTTCAAGCAAATACACATCAATTTTCCCTTCCATGAAGCGATATATCTAATGCCCAACTTCAAGGATCTTCTAACAAATAAGAAAAATCGAGATAATTTATCCCTCGTAACATTAAATGCCGAGTTCTCTGCCATCTTAACAAATAACTTTCAAAAAATAAATGATCTGGGTAGTTTTTCTACCCCTTGTGTTTTGGTGACTTAGTTATTAAACGTGTGCTAGTCGACTTAAGAGTGAGCATCAACTCAACTTGATGTCATTTTTCTTATTTAAGAAGTTAGGATTGGGTACCCTTAGCCCTATAAGAAATAGTATCCAGCATGTTGATAGGTCAGTAAAGTATCCATTAGGAATGATGGATGACATTTTAGTTAAAGTTGACAAATTCATCTTTTTCGTGGATTTCGTCTTTTTGGACATCAAGGTTCCCCTGATCCTTGGCTGACCCTTCCTTGTCACCTCTCGCGCTATCATCAATGTGAGCGACATAAAGCTTTTCTTACGAGTCAGATATGATGAGGGTTTTTTCTCCATCACCCCTTCTATGAAAAATACCCTAGAAACTGATGACTCTTGTTTCTTTCTAGAAGTGTAAAATGATAACTCTTCTCTTTAAATTTCTTAAAATTACATTTGTTCTTCATTTTTTTCTTCAAACATCTCACTCGAGTTTTGCAAGAAACGGCATTGGCCATAGATTCAGCTCCTCAAAATTTCAATATAAATCAAAATTTTACGAAGAAATGGTTTTTTAAAAAGAAAGACCCTCTAAATCATCATACGAGGAACACCATGTGTTAAAACTGATGGAACTACCCGATTATTTGAAGTATTCATTTCTAGAAAAAGACTCTAAGCTGCAAGTGATAGTTTCGGTCTTTTTAACTGAATCTGAAATCAATAAACTTCTACACGTTTTAAAAAATTACCGCCGAGCTATTGCTTTGCAGATTTCAGATATAAAAGTCATAAGCCCATCGTTTTTAACACACAAAATTTTAATGGAAGATAATTCAAGCAAATCTATTCAACCTCAGCGCCTCATAAATCCAAATATGAAAGAAGTAGTAAAGGGTGAGGTAATGAAACTATCAGATAGTAAGTGGGTTAGCCCCGCTCAGGTAGTCCCTAAGAATGGAGGGATCATGGTAGTAGTAAATGAAAATAATGATCTAATTCCAACACAGATGGTGATAGGTGGCGTATGTGTATAGATTATCATAAGTTGAATGAAGACACCCACCAGGACCACTTCCCCTTATTTTTTATTGATTAGATCATAGAGCGTTTATCCGGCCATAGCTTTTACTGTTTTCTCGATGGTCTCTCGGGATACTTTCAAATACCTATCTTGCCCGAGGACTAGGAGAAAATGAATTTTATGAAAGTTATTACTTTAAGGTTAGCTAGTCTCCTAGAGGGGGGGGGGCGAGTAGGTCTTTGAAATTTCCTATGTATTTTTGTTGTTCTCATGCTAAGTGATCAAAAGCTTGTCCTAAGTACCTGCAATATGAAAGAAGAACAAACACCATAGTAAAGCACACAGATATTTATAGTTGTTCCCCAACTGGGTATATCCACTTTCCCTCCCACCTTTCTAAATTATGTTAAACAATGCACAAACTCCTCAAAAATGCTCATCAAAGCTTACACCTCAAGCCCTCATCCTTATACTCAGGTTATCTTCAGAACCCTACCTCAGAACCACAAAGGTTCCTACCTCAGAGCCCTATAATGCTCCTACAGCTCAGTGGTCCTCAAACCACCTACCTAAGCCTTATCTTTAAGTCCTACAACTCAGCATCTTCAGCCCTACAACTTCAGGCACAAGGCCTTACTCTTAAAGTGCTATAACACTCGTATATCCTAGTACCTTTCTAGATACCAAACTTAGTGCCCTTCCAGGCACCTACAGCTTAGTGTCCAAATTGTCACCTACCTCAGGACAAAAGGCCCTACACATACTCTCCTCCAAGACCTACACTCAGTGACACACTTGTAACCTACAGCTCAGTGACTCAATAGTCACCTACCTCATCTTTATCTCTAAGGCCTATTACTCAGGCTGGGAGGACCACCCTACTCTAAGATCCACACTTAGATCGTACCTCAGTACCCTAGTAGGGCACCTACCAAAGTGACTAATTAGTCACCTAGAACTCAGACACAAAATGCCCTACAACTCAGATTCAGACAATCTGAATCTTATAAATGTATAATCAAGAAGTTGAAATACTGTCTAGGAGAGAATTCTCTGATTCTACCTTGCAGGACTGAGCAGATATAAGTCCAGCCCTCTTATTGTAGAAGGAATTAGTCTTCTTCTATAGCTAACTATTTATCTGCTGCACTGAAGAACAAATATCTGTTGTTGAAGGCTGACGGCCCTTCACACAACTATCTCTTCTTGCTGATTGGATGAATCAGCCACCTTGTTCTCCAAAGAATAATCTTGCTCAACTGGAAAAGCTTCAGCTATCTTTCTCTACCTGCTGGCATGCATTGCTGGACTTGGCTTTCAAGCTCGTCGGAGAAGATGAAGTCCAACCGCCTCTATTTTTCATAACCCTAAACCCTATTTCCCTTTTCCTTTTATACCTGTTGAATTGAATCAACGCCATAATTAGAATGTGGGCCCCACCAAGGATGGTGGGTGCCACCTCCCTTAGAAGAGGACAAATAGTACTTTCTGGCACTGCTGCAGATTTCCCGCAATGGCATGAAATACTTTGTCTGCACTCGACGAATGATGAGCTGAGATCGAGGAATTCTGAAATAAGTTCGATGAATTCAGAACTGAGCTCGACGAACTCAAAATCTTCAAACTTTAAATTTGGCTCGATGAAAGGTGAGCTGAGATCGACGAATTTTGAAATCAGTTCGACGAATTTTGAACTGTGCTCGATGAAATTAGAATCTCAAACTTTCACTTTAGCTCGACGAAAGGTGAGCCCAGCTCGACAAACTCAGAATTTAGTTCGACGAATTCAGAACTGAGCTCTTATTTAGAAGCATTCAGTTAGCCTGCTTCACTCAATGCTTCTAGACTTAGATAATTTCTGCTGGCTTTGTCTCAGCGGTTCCGTCTCAACTGCCTCAGCAGTTTCTTCTTCACAGCTGTGACTATCTTTTGTCTCACCGGTTTCTTCTCAACTGTCTCAGCGGTTTCTTCTTCACAGTTTTGACTCTCTTATGTCTCAGCGGTTTCTTCTTCACAGCTAAGACTATCTCCTGTCTCAGTGGTTTTGTTGTGATCAACACTTCTCTCAATGTTTTGTGTTGAGCTTCTCAACTATCACAGCGGTAATACTGAGACAATCTTCTCAGCTGTCTCAGCTGTCTGGATGCTATTGCCTTAGTCAAATTTTCTTACTTCCAACTTCCTCTTTTTGTTCACCTATCCAATCAAGGACAACCTGCATGCATGTACTTAAACTCAAATCAAATATATTATGCCCCTTAGCATGATTTGTGATGCCTCTTCAAATCCTGAGGAACATTGTAGGGCACAATTCCAAAAAATATCCCCCTATTTGAAGAAGGAAGAACACCCATCCATGATAAGTTGCATCAACACAAAAAGTATCATGATAGGCCTGATGAGACATTATCATGAATATTAGCCATCCCAGTATAGAATAACTCCCCGTAGATGAGATGGCTTAACACTATGATTGAATAACCAATAGTACTGGTGAGTTATCAATCATTAACAATGTAATAGTATGATTAATAACAAAAGTTTTATTAATCAATTACAAGGTAAACAATATCATTGAGATCTACCTAATATTAAATAATTTAGAGATCCTTAGCCAAACAACAGTAGCAAAACTTGTGATTATAAGTTATCTATGAAAGAAAACCTTATTCATTAATCACAAATATATAAATGAGAAATACATGCACATTTATAACATCAATATAGTCAGGGCTAACTCATATTAATTTCATTTATAGAGATTTGATATTGTTAACCTGTTGATATTCATTACAAGATATTGATTAAGTATTTAAAGAACCCTAAGTCTTGTAGCCTCATCACAGCTCTTCTTTGATGAACTTGAATAAGCATCCTTGGTAGGAGTAGTCTTCTTCAAGTGTTCAGCTTTGTTCTCCTGCCATTTGAAGTAAAGGAATGGCTTTGGAATATTTCAGGGAGTCATTTTCTTAGGGTTGCGCTTCCTTACCATATTTCCTTTGAATAGTCTTTCTCTTAGGTAATTTCTTTCCAAACGCTTTATCCATTCCTCCAAAGGATATATACTATCAATACTCGTTAATATTTTTCCATGGCTTACCCAAGCATTGAAAATGATGATTCAGAGGCATCACTTAGCTGTTCATGATCTGGATCATCTTTGTTCTCAAATCTCCTCTTTGCCATGAACTCTTCAGCCATCTGAGTTCCTTCCCTCTTTCTTCTGGTAGCAAGTTGTGCATCCTGTGTATCTCTAGCTTGTGTTGGGAAGTCTAAGTCCTCTGGCCTATTTTTATCCAGGAGGGGAAGGTGTAGTGACACCCTGGTGACTTGAATTATATTGAAGGCTTGATATTCAATGAGTGATGCTGTCTTAGCATGGACGCTCTCCCCCTTTCTTCCTTCTTCAAAGATGATCTGTTGTAGTAGGGTGGAGTTGGCTTCATTTTTTCTTTATGTAGATTGGAATATTCTCTCATTATCAGCAAGCAGCTCATTTTTCATAAGTATTGCCTCCTGCATAGAGTGGAGAGCAATATTGGTGACATGCTTATTTACATGATCTACTATACCCCTGATCACCTCATCAGTTGCACTCAATAAATTCTTGATATATCCTATGTCAGCTGTAGAGAGTTTTTGGCTTTTGTCCAAGGATTTCATGAGGGTGGTTAGCTTTATGCCAGTAGTGCCATCCATATCAAACTAGGTGGTGACCCATTTATTTAAGTAATAGATTTCTTCATTATTTTCCTTGACTTTAGTTGACAATTCATCCCTCAGCTTGGCAACTGATTGGTCAACATACTCTTTGAGGGTTGTGGTCTGAGCATCCTGGAGTGCTTTGATATTGTTTAGGAGTAACTCATTTGAGATTTGGGTAGTGGTTGGTTGGTTTAATACAACACCTTTAGAAGGAAACATTTCCTTAGCTTAAGCTGTATTAACACTAATAATAATAAGGGTATTGGTATTAGCTGTAGTGGTTACAGACTCAACTATTCTTGTTACAACTTTGTCCAAGGTTGTCAAATCCATCTGATTATGCTCCCCCTCAGACTAAGCATCCTGTTCTGGGCTTGAGCCATCAAGATAGGAATCTAATGCCTCAGGAGGCTCAAGGTTTTCTTTTATAGTAGGGTTATCTTCAACTGCTGCTATATCATCAGTATCAGCCATATCTGCCTCATATTTTGCAACAACCTCTTCTTCAGTCGCATTCTTTGAAACTTTTCCTGACCTAGGGCTAGCATGGATTTTATCAACATGCACAATAGCATCCTAAAGTTGAATGTTTGTTGACGAGAGACTCAGGGATATGTCTATCTACAGACCAACATCAGTAGGGGGAAAGTTACTAGCTTAGCTTCAGAGCAGGAGGAACTGTCTACTTTAGCAACTTGTTGTTCCTTATCCCTTGAGGAGTCCTTTATTGTTGAAGTTTGGCTCTTGGGTAGGATCCAAGTGAATCTATCCAAAGTTTTTATATCCATCCTTTTTAGGTAGTGAACCTTTCACTCCATGCTCCTGCTTGAATGTATCAGGGTAGGTGTTCATTAGGTACAAAGAAAGAATTCTGCCCATTTTTGGAGTGTGTAGACAGTATACTATTCTCTGGTAGATGAGAGAAGACCAAGAGGTTTTCCTATTGATGATTATCCTAGTCATGACATCAAAAATTTACCTGGAGATTATTTCATGTGATCCAGGTTTGTAGATAAGGGTTTTCCCTACAATATCTGCTAGCAGTTTACCGCTCTGATTGAAGAATTTCCTCTTAAGAGACCCAGGTTTGGCAATACTGTATCCACACCACCTGAGAACACTCTCTCTATCCGTGCTGGTGGTTTCTTTTCCCTCGCTAAGGTTGATGGAGGGAAGATTAAGGGCTTTGCCTAATGTCTTAGGGTTTATCTTAATCTTGATGTCCTCAATCTAAGACTTAAGTGAGTTTTGAGAGGAAGACACATTAATGTTGGAGAATAATTCTACTACCACTTCTCTAAGAATGGTGGAGGGTTCAGAGAGGGTGTAATCAAAACCTGTGGTTTCAATCATCCTTAACACTTCTTTAATCTCTTATTAAGCATGACTGAATCCATTTCTCACAATTTCATAGCCCTCCTTGAGCTCCTTTGAGATCTTCAGCGCCATTGAGTCAGTGCGGCAAGATACTGAGAAGGTTTCGGTTTCGATGGCTAGGGTTAAAGATTTTAAGAGTTGTGTGGCTTTTCTTTTCTTGTCTCCTTTATATATATAATGAAAAAGTTTAAATACTTTATCATTAGATTAACCAATTAAACATTTTAGACTTAAGTTAATACTTTTAGGCTTTACGTCTTGCTCTACGCTTCCTGTTATGATACAAGGCACTTAGTGCTTCTATTATACCTCTCAGCTCTTCTTTTATTCACTTAATTCCTGATTAATTTGTAGCTTCCCTCACTGTATGGATTTACATTCTATTTGTCACAACATTATTCAAAAATTTTATTAATTCTAAGTATAATAGAGACCTAATATACTAATATGCCAGTTTTATTAGCAACCTTATTATGCACAAGCATTGTTATCTAACTAGTGTGCTTGATTAGGTTCATCCTAAGCACATCTAACTTATTTCATGAATTTGAAAACTTAGTCTCTATACAAGAAAAGAGAGACTTACCTTGAGGCTTGCTGCCTCTAGCTTTTAAGGATTACACACATAATAGCCTCAGCCTTTGTTTATTGCTTTATGTGGGGCATATTTCTTGAGCAATCATCCTATCACAGACATTTTCCTGTAACATCCATTATCTAAATACTAAGTCTTATCTAGACAGGTATTTGGATTATCCTGCAAAATGAAATTCATTTACCCTTAGGAACCCTATCACTATTGGGTCCTAAGTTCTTGTTAATATTATAAAAATTTTGCCCAAATCTCTGCTTGGGCTGAGAACCATTTTGTCCACTAGCCACATTCAGGTTGTGCGTACAAATAATGGCAAAGTGGCCCACCTTCCCACAACACCAACATTTATGAATATTGTACCTTCTCTTTAGGACATCACATAATTACTATCCATGAGAGATGTAAGCAGCTCCCTATTTTGCTGGATAAGCATTGGATAATGATGCTTCCTTATTCCTGAATGAAGGTGCTAGAGAACTAAATACAACAGGTCTAGGATGGGCAAAATGTATTTTTGTAGCCTGTCATTTAGTGGTCTCTCTCATCTCTTTAGATACAGGATATTTTTATCCAAATCTAAAGAACTTATCCTTATCTTTATGGATAGAGTCTTCTGAGATCATGTGTCTTTACCTCACTGGTAGATCACACATTTAATTGACCCTAAAGGGGAGGTGATAACTTTACAGTTTTAAAAGGTAAATTCACCTTTTGAAATAGTATCAGCTTATCAGGGATGGTTGATTTGACTTAATAATTTGTGTGATTAATACCAAGCTTTGCAGAGGTTTGATAAGTTGCAGCTTAAGGTAACATACCAAGAGATTGAGAAGGGTTAATCCCAATCCCTAATCTCGTAGTTTATTTCTATTCTAAATATCTAATATGTTTACATTTTTCTTCTAGAACCTTGGTCTGACACTCAAGACTTTTCTTGAGTTCAGACACCTCATGACTTTTCTTATAAACTTAATAGATTTATTATTACAAAGAGTTTTATAGGGCTTGAGGACTTCAATCTCCTTTTCTTGCCTTTTGGAAAGATTTCTGCTCTTCTTTAGAGCATCTAGGAGCAGTCCATACTTGTCAATCAATTGATTGACATCAGTCTCAGATTCAAAGCAATCTTTATCATAGGATGGAGATGCAGCAATATCTGTACTAGTTTTATAGTCAAAAGAAGATGAAGAATTGGAGAGAGGATGTACCTTGAATGATTCTGTATATACCTTACTTCTTTCTTCTTCAGTTATTGTCATCAGCCCTTGGCATCCACAGTCTTCTTCATCCTCCTAATTGTCACTGTCAGAGTGTAACAGAGGGGCCCTTTTTCCTATACTGGTAGCAAGATATTCTTCTTCTTCTTCTGGTTTTGCACCAACAGAGATCAGCGCTATATAGGCTTCTTCTTCATCATCTTCTGATTATGAGGAGGAGGAATCTGTCCAGCTTTTCTCCTTCTTAGCCGCAAAGGACTTCTCCTTCTTTCTGTCCTTGTGTTGATGGTGATGCTTCTTCTTCTTCTCATCTACTTCCTTGTTCCTGAGTGGGCAGTAAATAATGACATGTCCAGTCGTGCTGCAAAAATAACAGATAACATCAGATGAAATCTGTTTTCTAGATTTATGGTCATACATGTCCTTCTTGGAGGACTTCCTGTGATGAGATGGTGAAGAGGGTATGCTATCCCAATGCTTCTTCTTCATGAACTTTTGGAATTTCCTAGAGAAGGCTGTAAACTCTTCATCAGACATATGGTTATTTGAGGATCTTGTCCCAGACAATTTTCAGTTGGACTCAGCTTCTCTCCTTGGTGGACGAGTCTTTCTTCTGCTCCTTCTTGTGGCTTCTACCTTGGGGGTTGCTATCTTATTATTGGTCTTGGATTGACTCCCCTTCTCCTCTTCTTGTCTAGCAGCAAGCTTCATTTTATAGGACAATAGCTTTCCAAAGAGAGATGGTGGAGTGTCTGACTACTTAGCCATTTCCCTAATGGCACAAATATTTGTGTTGCAATCTTTAGTGAGAGATCTAAGGAACTAATCATTCAGCTCATAGTTGCTGAACACCATACCATAGGTTCTTAGTTCATTAACTATCCTAAAGAACCTTTCAAAGCAGTCAGCTAGTTTTTCAGATTTCCTTTGTATGAAAGCCTCATACTCTTGGTTGAGCATGGACTTCCTATCATCTCTAACTTCCTCAGAGCCTTCCATGTAGACCACAAGAGTGTCCCATATTTCTTTGGAGGTCTTGTAGTGTACAAGATTTTGGAAGGTTGAGTCATCAATGGCACTATCTATAATGTTTTGTGCCCTTTAGTCCATGGTGGACAGAATTACCTCATCTCTGTCCATCTCAATATATGGCTTGGGCACTCTAAGAGTTGTATCTATGGTGGAAGCCTTTGTCGGTTTAAAAGGACCTTCCACCACTGTTACATAAGTCCTAGGTTCATAGGCTTCCATGAATATTCTGACCCTTTACTTCCAGAAGTCAAATCCTTCCTTCTTGTAGATTGGTAGTTTCATGGCCCCTAGCTCCTTATAGTTCATTCCTGACCCATAATTATATCTTATAGCTAACCTTGGGAGGTATACTCAGATTGTTAGATCCTTTTTGAGAAACCTCCCTCTAATACTACTTGAAAGTTATTACTTCAAGGTTAGCTTGTCACCTAGAGGGGGGGGGGGGTGAATAGGTCTTTGAAATTTCCTAAGTCTTTTTGCTGTTCTCTTACAAAGTGATCTAGAGCTTGTCCTTAGTACTAGCAATATGAAAGAAGAACAAACACCACATCAAAGGACATAGATATTTATAGTGGTTCCCCAACTGAGTACATCCACTTTCCCTCCCACCTTTCTAATTTATGTTAGAAAAGGCACAAACTCCTCCAAAATGATCCTCAGAGCTTACACCATAGGCCCTCAGCATTACACTCAGGTTCTCTTCAAAACCCTACCTCAGAACCACACTGGTTTCTACCTCAGAGCCCTGCAGTGCTCCTACAACTTAGTGGTCATCAAACCACCTACCTCAGCCTTATCTCTAAGGCCTATAGCTCAAGTTCTTCATCCCTACAACTTCCGGCAGAAGGCCCTACTATCAGAGTGCTGCAACACTCCTATAACTAAATACCTTTCCATGTACCTACCTAAATGCCCTTCCAAGATTCTACAGCTCAGTGACACACTTGTCACCTACCTCAGGCCAAAAGGCCCTAAACTCTGTCTATTCAAGGACCTACACTCAATGACACATTTGTCACCTATAGCTCAATGACTCAACAGTCACCTACCTCAGCCTTATCTCTAAGGCCTACTACTCAGGCTGGGAGAACAGCCCTACTCTCAGATCCACACTTGGATCCTACCTCAGTACCCCAACAGGGCACCTACCTCAGTGACTAATTAGTCACTTATAACTCAGGCACAAAATGCCCTATAGCTCAGATTCAGACAATCTGAATCCTACAGAAGTATATTCAAGAAGTTGAAATACTGACTCAGAGATAACCCTATGAGTCTACGTTGCTGGACTGAGCAGATATCATTCCAACCCTCTTGCTGTAGAAGGAATTAGTCTTCTTCTACAACTAACTATTTCTCTGCTACACTAAAGAACAACTATCTGCTATTGAACGTTAACGACCCTTCACACAGCTATCTCTTCTTGCTAATTGGATGAATCAGCCACCTTGTCCTCCAAAGAACAATCCTAATGATCTGGAAAAGTTTCAGCTATCTTTCTCTGCTTGCTGGCATGCACTGCTGGACTTGGCTTTCAAGCTCATCGGAGAAGATGTAGTACAGCCTCCTCTATTTTTCATAACCCTAAACCCTATTTCTCTTTTCTTATTACATCTATTGATTTGAATCAATGGCACAATTTGAATATCGGCCCCGCTAAGGATAGTGAGTGCCACCTCCCTCGGAAGAGGACAAATAGTACTTTACGGCAGTGCTATAGCTTTCCCACAATGGCATGAAATAATTTATTTACGCTTGATGAATGGTGAGCTGAGATCGATGAATTCTAAAATCAGTTCGACGAATTCTAAACTGAGCTCGGCAAACTCAAAATCTTCAAACTTTAACTTTAGCTCGAAGAAAGGTGAGATGAGATTGACGATTTTTGAAATCTGTTCGACGAATTGTGAACTGAGCTCAACGAACTCAGAATCTCAAACTTTAACTTTAGATCGACGAAAGGTGAGCTCGGCTCGACGAACTCAAAATTCAGTTTGACGAATTCTTAACTGAGCTCTTCTTTAGAAGCGTTAAGTGAGCCTGCTTCACTCAACGCTTCTGGACTTAGAGAATTTCTGTTGGGTTTGTCTCAGGAGTTCCTTCTATACTGTCTCTGTGATTTCTTTTTCACAGCTATGACTCTCTTCTGTCTCATCAATTTCCTCTCAACTGTCTCAGCGGTTTCTTCTTAACAGCTGTGACAATTTTCTATCTCAGCGGTTTCTTCTTCAAAGCTGAGACTATCTCCTGTCTTAACGGTTTTGCTGAGACCAACAATATTCTCAATGTTTTGTGGTTAGCTTCTTAGCTATCTTAGCGGTTATGTTGAGACATTATTCTCAGCTTTCTCAACTGCCTCGATGCTTTTTCCATAGTAAAATTTTCTTACTTCCAGCTTCCTCTTTTTGTTCACCTATCTAATCAAGGACAACGTGCATGCATGAACTTTTGCACACAACAAATACATTATGGCTCTTAGTATGATTGGTTATGCCTCTTAAAATCCTGAGGAACAATGTAGGCCAAAATTCCCAACAGTTTACTTGTCACAGCGGCACCTTCTCCTATCGAAGAATGTTGTTTGGGTTATGTAATGCGTCAGCAACATTTCAGTGATGTATGCTAACCATATTTGACAAGTACGTTGAAAGTATTATTGAGGTATTTATTGATGACTTCTTTGTGTTCGTTGACTCTTTTGATATCTGCTTAGAAAACATAGAAAAAGTTTTGGAGAGATGTGAGGAAACTAACCTCGCCCTAAATTAGGAAAAATGTTATTTCATGGTTTGGGAGCATTTAGTTTTAGGTCATAAAATTTCTTCGAGAAGGATTGAGGTTGATAGAGCGAAAATAGAGGTAATTGAAAATTTGCCACCTATAACCAATGTTAAGGCCATACGCAGTATAACGCCCCTTTTTCTGTCAATTATTTAGTTCTCATGGTGACGTCATAATGACGTAAGAGCGTTACGTTAACGCGGAGTTGACGGCGCATCGCCATTAGTGAGTTTTCACGCACGTTAGGTCGAGCCGGCCAAATCTTGGAAGCCTCATCAAAATTGTAAAATTTCATGAGACAAAATTAAATCGATTAATTTTGAATTTGCCAGTTAAGTTTCGTCGCGATCCGAGCATTTTTGGAGCCTCGGCGAATTTCCGAAGTTTTGTATATTAAACGTTCGCCGTAAACTTTAGAAATTAATGTCTCGAGAACGGTGCATCAGATTTTTATTTTGACTTCGTCATTGGATTCATATCACCGTCTTTTACTTAGGGTGTGAATTTCATTTGAATCGGTGTACGTTTAGCCCTTTGTAATAAGAATAATATTTATAATATATTACTTATATTATTATTATTATTAGTTTAATATCCCCCTCTTTCCAGCTATACTCACTGAAATCCCTCCTCTCTCGCCGAATCCCCCTCCCCCATTTCATCCAATTAATTTTATTATTTATATTACAATGACTATTATATATGTATATATATATATAAATATATCTCTTATTCTCTTCTCCCTTAGGTTTATACAAACAGACCGAATTCTTTACTCTCCCATATTCAGTCGGACGAACCAGCGACAGATTCATTTTTCGAGAGACATCCGACGGCCACCACTGGAGCTCCGGTGCATGAAATTCTCGCTGGGGCATAGATCCAGAAAACTCTCGCTGAGAGCTACGCGTGCGCGGTAAGATCCCTCCGATTTGTTGATTTTTTGCACTAGTGCACTTGACCTAACCCTCGTTTTGCTCCAAAAAGTTTTAGGAATCTAAGGCGGGGATTTCTTGCAGTCGGTCCTCGGAGCGGAGCCCGTGAGAGATCATTTTCCGGAGTTTCAAGGCAAGTGAAATATCTCCCCTTGCATGTCCATTCTTGTTTTATCTTTTCTTCCTTTTCTTCCTCCTCCCTTACAGGGTAGGTTTTGTGTTGGATGAACTCTAGAAAAAAAATCTCTAAGATAAAAAGATTTTTGTTCGGGTATTCACCTAGTGCGGGTAATCTCGCTTAAGGAGTTTTCGTCGAATATCGACACGGGAGGCCGTCAGTTATTCGTTGTGTATGGGTGTAATGCCCCCAATTTTTCCGATGATATTATTTGATTTGGTATCGTCATATTTATGACGTCAGGGCATTACCTTTTTATGTCATGTTTATGGCGTTGTGTCGTTAGTGCATTTTCGCGTACGTTGGGTCCGTTTTACAAGATTTTGGAGTTTTTGATGAGATTGAATGATGTCTTGATTGGAAGAAATAAATTTAGGGCATGCAGGCTTATAGTAAACATTTGATGTTAGTGTCTCAAGAATGGTGCGTTAGATTCTAGTGTTGTCCTCACTACTAAATCTGTAGAGTTGACAATTTATCCCAGAATATTATTCAAATATGAATTCCTTATATTTGTCCATATTTTGTTCTCGAGATGGCCAGCTTCATTTCTCAAGAAGCTAGGAGATGTTCCCGAGAAGTTTATATTCCTTCTCGAGAAATGTTGTGTTGTTCCCGGGAAGTCTTACTTTATCTCGAGATATCCCTCCTCTAGTTCTCGAGAAATCCATTTTTAGTTACCGAAAAGTACTTTATTATTCTTGAGAAATACATCCTTTTTCTCGAGAAGTCCATTTAGTTCTCGAGAAGTCTTACTTTGTTTCCGAGAAGTCCTTATTAATACTCGAGATCTGCTATTGTTCTCGAGAAAGCCTTATTTTATTCTCGAGAAATGTCTTGTTGTTTCCTAGTAGTGCTTCTACCTGTTCCCGAGAAGTATTCTTCAGTTCTCGAGAAGCCTTCTTTAGTTCCAGAGAACTCTTCTTCCTCAGTACTCGAGAGCTCTTCTTCTATTCTCGAGAAAACCGGTTCAGTCGACCCCTGTTCATTCTCTTAAGTGTTACGATTTTAAAATTGTATTTAATAAATATATTAATATATATATAAATACAATACTTCTTCCTCTTGGAGCCGACCTAACTTCTATTCATTTCCCAAACCAGAGCGGCATGAGCGAGAGAGAGAAAGTTTATCCGTTAATCTTCTTGTTGCCGCCGACGGTGCTCCGGTGCTAGAAATCTTCAACCTAATATAGAATCGGAAATCTCTCAACGAGAGCTACGTCATCGTGGTAAAGTTTTCCCCATTTCTTGAATTTTCTCGTTAGGGTTTTTTTCCCTAACTTCTACTTCGGCCATTTGTGTTCAGATTTCGACTTCCCCCATCTTCTTTAGCCCCGATCTACGACAAGGAGCGATTTGGAGAGTTTTCCAACAAAAATCAAGGCAAGTTGTGGTTTTACTCCCCTGTTCCCTTCTTTCTCCCGATCTGCTGAAATTTCTAACTTTTTTTTCGTTATCATTAATAACTTTCTTATTATAGTGCTGTCTAAACTCATTGTTAAAATCCACTTGTACTGTCATGTTCTTGATTTTTCTAATGTAACCTTGTAAAGTGGTATATGTGTTGATGATGTGGTTGATTCTTCTCTTTTAACCGTCCCTTAACTATTTTGTAGGATGTGTTAGAGTTTATCTAGGATTGTAAATCCTTCGTAAAGGTTGATCAACCGTTTCTTAAAACTAGAAATGTCTAGTATAATCTAATGTGCCAAGTCTTGAGATTTATATCATGGTTTTATCTGTTGTGGGTGTTAGTGGACCAAACCACCGCCGCAGTGTTAGTTCATGTTGGATCCATTCATCCCAATGTCCCAGATTTGTAAGAAGTCAAAATGCTCAATGACATACACATATAATGTATTTAATGTGTGATTGAGTTCATGCATGTAGGTTTTCCTTGATTGGATAGATGAACAGGAAGATGAAGCTGGAATTCAGATATTTTGACTAAGGCATAACCGCTGAGATAGCTGAGAAAGCTGAGAAGAATGTCTTAGAAAAACCGCTGAGAAAGCTGAGAAGCTCAACACAAAATGTTGGGAGAAGTGTTGGTCTCAGCTAAACCACGGAGATAGAAGAAAGTCTCAGCTGTGAAGAAGAAACGACTGAGAAAGTTGAGAAGGAACTGCTGAGACAAAGCCAGCAGAAATTTTCTAAGTCAAGAAAGTGGTAATCGTCGAACTGAGTTCGGAGTTCATCGAGCTGTGCTCACATATCGTCGAGCTCAAGTTAAAGGTTGAAGATTCAGAGTTCATCGAGCTGATCTCTCCTTTCGTCGAACTCAAGTTAAAGTTTGAAGATTCAGAGTTCGTCGAACTGAGATCACCTTTCGTTGAGATGAGCTCACATTTCGTCGAGCTCAAGTTAAAGGTTAAAGATTCAGAGTTCATCGAGATCAGTTCAGAGTTCGTCGATCTCAGCTCGACGATCATCGAGCTCAGTCCAAGTACTTCATGTCGTGCTAAGACAGCACATTTCGTCAAGCCCAGTCCAAGTACTTCATGTCATTACAGGAAATCTATAGTAGTGTAGGAAGCTACTATTTATCCTCTTTTGAGGAAGGTGGCACTCACCATCCTTGGCTAGGCCCACATTCAAATTTTGTCGTTGATTCAAATCATCAGATATAAAAGGAAGAGAAGAAAAGAAGATTAGAGTTAACGAAAACAAAAATGAAAGCAGAAAATAAAATAAAGGCGGCTGGATTTCATCTACTTCGCCAAGCTTGAAAGAAAAGTCCAGCAGTGAAAGCCAGAAGGCAAAGATAGTTGAAGCTTATTCCAGTTCAGCAAGAATGTTCCTTGAAGAACATGTTGGTTGATTCAATCTATCAGCAAGAGAAGATTGCTGGGTGAATGGCTATAAGCCTTCAGCAACAGTTAGTTGTCTTCTGTACAACGGAGATATTGGTAGATGTAGAAGAAGACTAATTCCATCTACAGCAAGTTGGATGGACTGAAATTTGCTCAGTCCAGCAAGTTAGACTCAGAGATTTTTCTCTGAGTTAGTATTTCAATTTTCCTGATTACTTTCCTATAGGATTCAATTTATCTGAATCTGAGTGTAGGGCACTTTGTGCCTGAGTGGTATGTGACTAATTTGTCACTAAGGTAGGTGCCCTGCTGGGGTAGGTAGGTATGATCCAAGTATGGATTTGAGCTGTAGGGCTTAATTTCCTGAGGTAGGAGAGTGCATATACTTGAGGTAGATACAAGTGTTCATCAGAGGTTGGGCTGTCCTCCAAACTTGAGTGTAGGGCCTAGTGCCTGAGGAAGGTGACTGCTGGGTCACTGAACTGTAGGTGACAAGTATGTCACTTAGTTGTAGGCCTTGCAGGAAGCTGAGCAGTAGGTACCTGGAAGTTCACTGAGTTAGGTACCTGGATAGGTACAGAGATGTAGGAGTACTGCAGTACTCTGAGAGTAGGGTTGTGTTACTTAAGTTATAGGGCTGAGAAGCCTAAGCTGTAGGCCTTAGAAATAAGTTAGAGGTAGATGGTAAGTGAACCACTGTACTGTAGGAGCACTACAGGGCTCTAAGGTAGGAACCCTTGTGGTTCTGAGTTTTGATTTTGAAAATAATTTATGTGTAAGGCTGGGGGTTTGAGGTGTAAGCTCTGAGGAGCATATTGGTGGTGTTTGTGCCTAGTCTAACAAATCAGTTGGATAGGTGGGAGGGAACGTGGATGTACCCAATTGGGGATCCGCTATAAAAATTTGTGTTCTTGCTGTGTTGCTTGTTTCTCTCTTGTATTGCAGGTATTAAGGACAAGATCTAGATCATTTGATATGAAAATAGCAAAAAGATCTAAGAAAATTTGAAAGACCTATTCACCCCCCTCTAGGTGACTAGTTAACCTTTAAGTAATAACTTTCAAGTGGTATCAGAGGGAGGTTCCTCAAAAAGGATTTAAAAATCTGAGTACACCTCCAAGGTTAGCTATAAGATAAATGAATGGGGTCTGGTGTAAACTACAAGGAACTGGGGCCATGAAATTAACAATCTATAGAAAGGAGGGCTTTGGCCTCTGGAAGGAAAGGGTCAAACTATTCATGGAAGCTGCTAACCCTATGATATACATCACAGTTAAAGAGGGACCCTTCATCCCTATGAAGATTTCAGTTATGGATGCCAACATCAGGACACCTAAATCTTATGAAGAAATGAACAAAGATGAGCTCCTTCTTGCATCCATGGACAAGAGAGCTCAAAACATTATTGCCAGTACAGTTGATGATTCAACCTTTCAGAATATGGTGCACTTCAAGACCTTCAAGGAGAGGTGGGACACACTAGTTGTTTTCATGGAGGGTTTAGAAGAGGTGAGGGATGATAGAAAATTCATGCTCAACCAGGAGGATGAGGCCTTCTAATAAGGAAAGTCTGGGGGCATTGCTATGAGCTTTGAAAGATTTTTAAGAATTGTAAATGAACTGAGAACATATGGAAGGGTCTTTAGCGCATATGAGTAAAATGACAAATTTCTCAGGTCCCCCACAAAGGATCTGGACACAAAGATTTGTGTCATTAGGGAAATGGCCAAGTTTGCTGAAACTCCTCCTCCAACCCTGTTTTGAAAGTTGATGTCATATGAGATGCAGCTTGCTGCAAGAAAGGAAGAAGAGAAGAGCAGTAAGTCACATGCAAAGGAGAAGTCTGTTGCCTTCAAAGTTGATGCCCCAATAAGGAGCAGAAGGAAGAACTCTCCACTCAGGAGAATCACTAAATAAGATTCTGAGAGCTCAAAGGTCAACATCTCAGACAACAATATGTCTGATGAGGACCTTGCTTCCTTCTCCAGGCAATTTCAGAAATTCATGAAGAAAGAGCATAGGAGGAACAATATGACTCCTTTTCCTCGCAGCACGGAAGGAGATCCTTTAAGGAGGACAGGTATGCTCCTAACTCTAGTAAACAAACTTTTCTAAATTTATTTGTTTCTGCAGCTGCAAACCTGGGTACCTAGTTGCTGACTGCCCTTTGAAGAGGAAAGAAGAAGGAGAGAAGAAGCAACACAAGGAGAAGAAGAAAATGAAGTCCCTTGTGGCACATAAGGAAAAGACCTGGTCTGACTCCTCCTCTGTGTCAGACAGTGAAGAAGAAGAAGCCTATATTTGGCTAATGGTTGTTGCTGAAGAAGAACCTAAAGAATATCCTGTTGCTAGGATAGGAATCAGGGCCCCTCTATCACATTCAAAAAGTGACTTAGAGGTGGATGAAGATGAAGATGAAGATGTTCAATGCCATAGATTAATGGCAATGACAGATGTTGAGAGCAGTCAGGATCAGCCATGACAGGCTTAGGTAAATTCTAAATCTTTGCCTTTTATTTCAGGTCATGAGGCTAGCTCAAGTTCTAAAGCTCAATCATCAAGAGATGAAGGGGATTCACATTCTGAGGATGATGTCAATTTTATAATTGACAAGTATGGAGAACTTCTTGAAGCATTCAAGAAGTGCAAGCTCCTTGTCAAGAGACAAACAAAAGAGTTTCTCAGTCTTAGGAGAAAGTGTGAGGGTCAAGAAAAGGATCTCAATGATATGGCTGCACAATCAGCCAAGCTCAAGGAGATTATTGATATGGAGTATGTGGTAAGAGTCTCAAATGAGAAACTTATCCAGAAACTTTAAGATGATCTCCTAAATTAGAAATTACTGGTGGACAAGTTTTCTAAGCTAAGCACTGTACTTTCCTTAATTGACACCCTCCTTACCCAAAAGGGTAAGAAAGGGTTACGATTTAAGGGACTTGTTATACATCCCAATCCAAAAGGAAAGGCGAAGGAGGCAATTGTGCCTCTAGCCTCACTACCTCCAATATCTTTTCAGAAAGTCTTGTTGCCATCTAACAGGTATGTCCATGAAAGCTGTTATGGTCACTGGGAGAATGACAGATCCACTAGTATGGACAAATATGCCCATAGCCAAGGTTGAAGACACATCCATGTGAATCCCTTAAAGTCTTCCGATGAGGAAATTCAAATGGCCCATCCTGGCCCATTTGTTTTTGGTGCCCCAGCCCCAAAACTCAAGGATATTGATGCTGCAGGAAATCTGAGTCATCCAACAAAAGTAATGACTCAAGTGAGTCTTCAGGCAAGGCTAAAATGGCAGTTTTTGATGCAATAAGATGCATATTAGCTGAAAATAGACATGTAGCTGGTGTCTCTCAAAAAAGACAAAAATAGTCAGTTTAAAGACTTACCTTCAGTCAAATGTTTGTTGGAAGAAATCTTAGACATACCAAAACACATCTTCCTACTGTTCATGGAGTAGTCCAGGAAAATGCCGACTTTAATCAGAAAAGGAGATATAATGTCCACGAGTGCTGGTTCTATGCAAAGTGGCAACTATTCTGTAGATAGCTGGCATAATCCTTCAGTGTCCAGGGGTAGCCAACCTGTAAGGAATTATGCAGGACGTCAAGCTTATTTTTAGAATAATTTGAACCTAGGACCCAATAGAAATTGGGGTCCTAAGGTGAGATAAATTGTGGTTTTCAGGTGAGTTCAAGTTCCAATTCCCCTAAATGATACCTAGAAAGTGGATGTTCCAGGCACATGACTGTAACAAAGGAACTGCTAAAAGAGTTCACTCTAGTAATGAATGGACCTAAGGTCATCTTTGGAGGCTCTGATAAGGGAATAACTAGAGGTTATTGTAAGATCTCAAATGGCTTAATCACCATCACAAAGGTAACTTATGTAGAGGGGTTTCAACACAACCTCATAAGCATTAGCCAACTATGTGATCTTGGTTATGATATTTTCTACCACAAGGATAAGTTCCACATCAAGAGGTTAAGTGACAAGAGTGTCATCTTAACATGCACTAGGAGTGGGAATGTTTATTGCTTATACTTTTCTTACTTAGATAGTAGTTCCCCTATATGCCTAGTTGCAAAAGACAAGTCTCATATTGTGTCCAATGGAACAAGAGACTGGTTTATTTGAATTATAATACCATTGGTCAGCTCTTTAGTGATGAGCTAGTTAGTTAGGGTCCCAAAATAAAATGCTCCAAGGAGGGTATCTGTGCTGCTTGCTAAAAGTGTAAGCAGACTAAAACCACCTTCAAGATCATTGGGACCAAGGACTCAGTGAGATGCTTGTATCTCCTATATATGGACTTATTTGGTCCTTTGACTGTTAATAGTCTAGGTAGGAAGATCTACACCCTTGTGGTGGTTGATTACTATTCCAGGTTTGTTTGGGTGTTCTTCCTTAGAATAAAGGATGAAACCCTTGAAGTCTTCATGAATTTTGTAAGGCAGATTTAGAATGAATTTGCAAGCTCTATGGTCAAAATAAGAAGTGACCATGGAACTGAATTGCAGTCTGATGCCATGACTACTTTCTGTGAAGAGCAAGGGATTCATCAAGAATTCTCCTCTCCAAGAACACCCCAGTAAAAAGGGTTAGCAGAGGAAAAATAGGATTTTCATAGAAGTAGTGAGAACATTGTTGAGTAACACTTCTCTCCCTGAATATTTCTGGGCTGAGGCAGTTAACACTACATGCCATGTTCTCAATAGGGCTTCTTTAACCAAAGGCCACTCCCTATGAGATCTTGAAAGGCAGAAAACCAAACATTTCTTGTTTTAGGATCTTTGGTTGTAAGTGTTTCATCTTGAACAATGGCAAGTCAAAAGTGACTAAGTTTACTGTCAAATCCCATGAGGGGATCTTTGTTGGGTACAATAATAGTAGTAAGGCATATAAAGTCTATAACTTGACTAATCAAGTTGTAGAAAATCTGTCCATGTAGTGTTTGATGAGTCAAGTATGATTGATAGTGAGTTGTCAAGCTCTTTGCCTAGTTTTACAGGTAGAGAAATTATGATGGAAAAGATCTCCATCAAATATAAAGACCTTGCTGTGTAATAAGAATGTGGAGAGGGATTCTGTCCAGAGGAAGCATAGGATAGTCAAGCTGGAAATGAAGATCAACTAGCTGAAGAAAATGGTGCTCAGGAAGAAACAGTCAGACTGCCCCCAGCAGTCAGATATCTTAGAGATCATCCTCCTGATCAGATAATAGGTGAGGATAGCCAAGGTGTATAGACTAGAAGCAGGAGTTTCAACACATCTCTTTACTCTAGCTTTCTGTCATAAGAAGAGCAAAAGAAATTTGAAAAGGCAAATCAAGACCAATTATGGATTGGTGCAATGTAAGAAGAACTGAACCAGTTCAAAAGATGTAAGGTCTGGAAGCTGGTTCCCAGACTAGATGGACAAAATATCATTGGAGTTAAGTGGATTTTCAGAAATAAACTTGATGAAAATGGCATTATAATAAAGTATAAGGCTAGACTTGTGGCCAAGGGGTACAGACAAGAAGAGGGGATTGATTATGATATGACTTTTGCCCAAGTTGTAAGGTTGGAAGTCATTAGACTGTTCCTTGCATTGGCAGCCTTCTAGGGATTCAATGTCTTCTAGATAGATGTGAAGTCAGCCTTCTTCAATGAAGATGTGAAAGAAGAGGTCAATGTAGAGCAGTGTCAAGGTTTTCTAGATTCTAACTCTCCTACTACTGTGTATAGACTTAGGAAAGCTCTATATGGGCTCAAGCAAGCTCCTAAAGCATGGTATGAGACATTGTTTGCCTTTCTCATTGATAAAAAATTCTCAAGGGGAAGATAAACAAGACCCTATTCTTAAGGGAATCTAAGGGAAAGATCATTCTAGTCCAGATTTATGTTGATGACATAATATTTGGCTCTACTGATGACAACCTCTGCAGGAAGTTTGAAAAACTTATGCAGGTGAAGTTTAGGATAAGTAGTATGGGTTAACTGAAGTTCTTCTTGGGACTCCAAGTAAGACAAACTGATGATGGTCTATCCATATCCCAATAAAAGTTCACTAGGGAGCTAATCAAGAAGTATGGTATGGAGAATTCTTCCACCATAAGAACTCCCATGAGCCTAAGTATGCATATAGGCAAAGATGATCAAGGGAAACCTATTGATCCAACTTTGTATAGAGGTATAGTTGGCTCCCTTCTCTACCTCACTGCAAGTAGGCCTGACATTATATATGCAACATGTGACTGTGCTAGGTATCGGGACTGCCCTAAATAGTCTCACTACACTGTTGTGAAAAGAATCTTGAGATATCTCAAGGACACCCCAGATAATGGCCTATGGTACCCTAAGAATGGGGATTTTTAACTAACAGGCTATTTAGATGCAGATTCTGTAAGCTGCAAGGAGGACAGGAAGAGCACATCAGTCTCGTGTAAATTTCTAGGTGGAAGGCTTGTCTCTTGGAGCAGCAAGAGACAAACAAGAATTGCAATATCCACTAATGAGTCAGAGTATATTTTAGCTGGGAGCTGCTGTGCTTAGTTGATGTGGATCCAACATCAACTTCTGATGTTTTTAGTTATCTACCTAAATCACCTAGAGGGGGGGTGAATAGGTGAGGTCTGCGTCTTTTTGTGGAATAAAAATTGAACGAATGAAGCACAGAAAATAAGCAAACAAATCACATAGAACACCAGATCTATAGTGGTTCCCCAATCTTGGGTACGTCCACTCTCCATCTCACCAATCTAGCAACACACTAGACTCAGCTACTTTATTATTACCTCAGATTTAAAACCAATCCTATAACTCAGAGCAATGCCCGTACAACTCGATCCTCAACACGGGATCTACACCTGAAAGAAAACTTCCTACACAAATCTCGTAGAAAAAAAACTTCTACAACTCGGAGACAAAATCTCATATAAGAATAAAAGATTGTATACAAAAAAAATTATATAAACATAAATTATTCAGATCAGGAATCTTCAGCCAATCTTCCTTCTTGAACTTGAAGCTTTGTCAGAAATAATCGAAGAAGATGGCGGCTAAGTCTCTGGATATGAAAATCTTTGGATCAACACGATCAAGAGAGTGATCTGGAGAGATTGAGTGACTTGATCTGTTGACCAATTCTTGTTCTGAATTTCTTATAATCGAAGAAGAACTATGGCGAGAACGACGATGAGGATCGGCAGCTTTACTGATTTAGAATGAATAGAAAAATTCAGAATACTTGATTTCGCTTCTTAGGGTTAGTCAAAATTTATAAGACCTTTTATAGGACAAGCCTAATAGTCATAATCATAAATGATTGTACACGTGGACCCATAAGAATCGAGATTAGATTTGAAATGGATTCCATCGGGACTTAACGAAATTTCAAAAAAATGTTCTGCATTTCTCGACTGGTTTATAGACCACTCGAGTACTAACTTCTGATTCTCGAGAGGAAGGGTGTAATGTTCTCGAGAACAAAACATATAGAAATTTTGAATGTGAATCCCGGCTTCTCGAGAATTGACTTCAACTGCTCGAGAACTAGTAAAACTTCTCGAGAACTAATATGACTTCTCGAGAACAAGACTTCTTCTCAAAACAAATTTTCTTCTTACTGGAGTACTGGTCCTCTGAATTCTCGAGACAAGGCTTAGCCTTCTCAAGTACTGGCTTCTGCTACTCAAGTATAACACTTAGAAAATTTGTGAAATGAATTATTTAGTAAACTCGAGCCATAGATAAGTAGTACTCGAGTACTCCAAGGCTTACTCGAGTAATGGAGTTAGATTTCTCGAGAGCAATTTCTGTTACTCGAGAACTTTACTTAGTATACTCGAGAATTCATTCCAGCACTACTCGAGTACAACATATACTACACGAGTAATGGACTTAGAAAAAATTTTGCTTCCTGAAAATTATTTTTCTTCAAATGAAATCAGCAACCATTCTTCCTTCCATTGCTTTAGTTCTTGAAAATGAAGTGTGTCCCAAAAGAGAGGCTACACATGAGTCAACACCATGTATCACACAATGAGGGATTACATTGTAATGTCCCATGTTTGGTGACTCATTGTAGACTGACATTGGTCTACACTTGACAATTATATCATGCAAATAATTAACTCAACAAGGGCATAAAATACAACTTAATACATCTTAGTTTAAGGGTGACTTCATACAAATCTGGATTATTGTGGATACAATACCCAACAATCTCCCCCTATTTGTAGATGTCAGAACCTTCTACACTAAGGTGAATTACATCAAGATAATTATAACATATTAACTAGTAAACACATTAATACTGAGAAAAGCTAAGCAATGAAAAATAAGATCATCAAAATAGAAGATTTATATATATATAGATAATATCCATGAAATCCAATTAAACAAAATCTCAAAAGTAAACTTTCTGATCAACTTCAGCTTTTAGTAGCTCTGTTAATGTTGTTGTTTGTCTCTCTTCTCTTGCTGTCTTTTTTGGTAGCTAAAAGGCTTGGGATAATACTTTGGAGGTTTAGGAGGAGCCTTGGGGTTATTATTACCATACTCTCTATCATATATCCTCCTCTTTGTAATATATTTCTCTTGCAAGTCCTATTCATGGGAGCTATAATGATCATGTCTATTCTCATTATAATCAATAACTAGATTAGAGTATCAAGAATTAAAGATTTAAAAGTTGGGCTCCAAATTTCAGCAAATTCTTGGGTTCTCCTTCTTTCAGCTTCTGGATTGGGAGTGGTCCTGCTAGCAGAGGCACTATCACCATACATTCTTTTATTATGCCCTAGGATTTCTAGAGGAGGAGCTTGACGCATTTCAGATTCTGACCATGCTTGAGCATAAATATCTGGAGGTGGTTCTTGATCTTCATGTCTGGGAGAGAAAGTTGGCTGCTGGGAAGGAGGTTGTTGGTTAGGAGGATGCTGAGCAAGAGGGTTAAGATGATGAGGGATAATATTGGGATCAGCTTGAAATTTAGGGAATATCTGATTGTGCATTCATACTGTTGTGTCTTAAGTATGAAATTTGACACCATCAATTTGATTCTGGATATCAGTATGTAGCTCATTCAACTTTGTTTCCCATTCAATCTTCTTCCTTTCTTAAGATTTTTCTAAGAATTCTTTCACTAGGCTCTCCCCCTTTTCTGACTTATATTGATAGGGTGGCTATAGCATCCTCTTTGAATGTCCCTACTTCTTCATAGATCTTGAAAGTATGCTCCTGAGCTTTCTTTTCCAGTTTGATCTCATTGTTTGCAAGGGTTACTGACTGATCCATCACCTTACCAATACTGGTTATGGTGTGGTCTAGAGCTTTCCCACCTATTTGGAAGAGGTGTTTCAGCTCATCAGTATTATGTTATATTTCTGCAAATCCTCTGCTCATCTCTTTTTCTAGAGTAGTTACTTTTTCAGTTATAACTTTTAGAGATTCATCAAAATAAGCTCTTTATTGAGCTAGCATCAATTCTATCTTACTCAAAATTTTATCAGTAGAAGGAGTTTCAACGTGAGGAGCTGGAGGAGGAGGAGGAGCAGTCCATAGAACTATTTATTCAATGACAACCTAGCTCTGGGCTCTGGTAGTGTGAATCGAAATATCTCCTTCCTCACCAAGAATGGTAGGAAGAGAGAAATCCAGGCTCTTTAGGGGAGCCTCAGCTAGTTCAGGTGTTTCTTCTTTCTCATTAGAGATCAGAACTGTTTCTTCTTCTTGTATATCTGTAGTAAGGGACTGATGATCAGGGGATTCTTGTTCAGAATGGCGATAAGATGGAGATGGTTCAGTAGGAGGGGATATTTTAGAATGGATAGGGAAGGGAGACTCTTTTGAAGTGAGTTCATCAATCATTCTATTGATGTCATCCTCTATAGAAAGAACTTGTTCTTTGACTTGAGCATCAGTAAAAAGATTTTCAATAAGGGTGGCAGCAGGTAGAGCATCATCTAGAGAAGGAGTAGAATGTCTTTCCTCTAGGGTTTAAGGAGCACGCTCCCCCTCAGTAACTGCAGTAGTTGTGCTAGCTACTTGAGGTTGAGAGGAAGATGGGGTCCTTTCCTCATCCTCTGGGTGATCAAGTGCTTGTATAGCTTGGACAAGGTTCTTGATTTTGAGCTTCCAACTCTGAATAGAAGATATAGAGACTTTCTTCATATGATGAGGGGTAGTACCATTTGATAAATCAAAAATCTATGGCTTGAATTCATGTAGAAGTAGAGAAATAATCCTTGCATAGTTTGGTGCTTTGATACTTTCCTTGATCTTATCAAAGTTCATCATGCCAAATTGAAATTTCTTCTTGCATATGACTGCAGTCATCATGTAAAAGAAGTCTGCAGTGATGAAGCGTATAGAACTTGTCTTGAAAAGAAGAACTTTCCCAAGTATGTCAACTAGAAGTTTGCTCTTTGGAATTTGGTCAGGTCGACGAATGGTGTTTACACCAACTGAAATTCCACAGGAAGCACAAGCTCTGTCATAGTCCTTGATGGTTAGTTCATCTTCTTCATCAATCTTCGGTAGTCGAAGAAGTTTAGAAATAATTGGAGTAGAACGTTTGGCCTTAATCCCACGAACTTTTGTTTTAAGAAGCTTTCCATTTCTCTTTACCTTAGTGTTCTGGAAGAACTCTTCAACCTCTGGAAATAGAATTTTACACGGATGCTCTAAGACGAATGACAATCCAGCAGTTTCTAGAAGTAGTAGAAGATTCTGAAAATCATCTAAAAGCTCTACAATCCCTGTCGAAACTAGTTCGCTTATGATCCCTATCTTTGATGGAAGAGCCATTGATCTAGAGAAGAACAAAATTTTCTGCTTGGAGAGAAAGGGCTGGATCGGCGGTATGTTGGCGACGGCGAAGGGAAGACAAAAAGTTTTTCCTCTTTTCTCTCGAGAAAGGGTTTAGAGATCGAGTGATTTGGAATTTTCCGGACTTTTCTATTTATATAAGTCTTAATTTATGATAATTAAGGAAATAATAATGGTAACATACCTAAAAATAAGGCAGTAAAAGTACGGGTGCGAATATCAGAAATTTCAGCTTGAAGATGAAAAGTTGCTTCAGACTTCTCGAGTGGAAGGGCATTACTCGAGTTAAGAGACTGTAGTTCTCGAGTAGTAACTTGCTTTCTCGAGTAGTAAACTGGAAGTTCTCGAGAAGTGTTCTGATAGTTCTAGAGAGACAGACTGGAACTCGAGAAGCAGTTCTCGAGAGGCAGACTAGTTTCTCAAGTAGCAGACTTGCTTCTCGAGTGGTCCTATCCAGTACTCGAGTAGTAAGAGTCTTACTCGAGAAATGAAGTCCAAACTTTAGAATTTCTGAATATTTGAAGTGTTTCCTGATCCTTGAGCTTTGTTGTTAGACCTCCTTCTTCATTCTTCTTTGTTGAGCATGCCAAGTTCTATTTTCAAGAACGAGAACTTGTCCTCGTCCAGCTGCTTCGTGAAGATGTCTACAACTTTCTTGTTAGTTGGGATATACTGGAGGTTGATGTTTCCATGCTCCATGCTCCCTAATAAAGTGATACCTCAGCTCTATGTGCTTTATCCTACTGTGAGATAATGGATTGTTTGTGATTGTAATTGTACTATATGAGTCGCAAAACATTGGAATGTTCTTGAACTTCATGTTGTAATCTTCAAACTGGTTCTTTATCCATAGCAGTTGTGCACAATAACTGCCTGTAGAGACATACTCTGACTCGGTTGTTGAAATTGTGACACAATCCTACTTTTTGCTGCTCCAGGAGATGAGCATTCTTCCTAGGAATTTACAAGTCCCGGAACTACTCTTCCTGTCATCTTTACTACCTGCAAAATCTAAATCTGAAAAACTAATTAGTTCGCTATCTTTACTTCTTGGGTACCATAAACCCAGATTTTGTGTAACTTTAAGGTATCTAAAAATCCACTTTGGAGCAGTGTAGTAAGATTCCTTAGAGTTCACTTGAAATCTACCACATACACATGTTTAAAATATTATGTCTGGTCTACTAGCAGTAAGATAGATCAAGGATCCAATTATACTTCTGTACTTACTTTCTTCAAAATCTTTCACTTTCTCATTCTTGTTTGAGACATAGCTGAAGCCATTGGAGTCCTCATAAAGGTTGTGTTCTCCATTCCGAATTTCTTAATCAACTCCTTTGTGAACTTCATCTGAGAGATGAAAATTCCATCTTCAGATTGTTTCACCTAAAGTCCTAAGAAATTCTTCAGCTCTCCCATACTGCTCATTTCAAACTTCCCTTGCATTAGTTTGGAAAACTTTGTGCAAAGGTTGTCGTCAGTAGAGCCAAATATGATTTCATCGACATAGATTTGCACAAGAAAAATCTTGCCTTTTATTTCCCTAAGAAATAATTTCTTATCTATCTTTCCCATTGTGAACTTGTTCTCAAGAAGAAAGCTAGACATAATCTCATACCAAGCTCGAGGAGCTTGTTTCAAACCATATAATGCCTTAAATAAAAGATAAACAATATCAAGAAAGTAAGAATCAATGAAACCAGGAGGTTGTTCCACATACACCATTAAGGAAGGACGACTTCACGTCCATCTGATAGACAGTGAAGCCCTTAAGTGCAGTATAAGGTAGGAACAACCTTATTGCCTCTAGCCTTGCCACTGGAGCATAAGTTTTGTCGAAGTCGATTACTTCTTCTTGTCGGTATCCCTTGGCGACGAGTCTGGCCTTATTATAATTATTCCATATTTGTCCATCTTGTTCCTGTAGACCCACTTGGTTCTGATAACATTCTTACCTTTCAGTCTTGAAACAAGCTTCCAGACTTGGCAACGCTTGAATTAGTTCAATTCTTCTTCTATTGCCATTATCCAAGATACGTCTGAGTTTGCTTCCTCAAACTTCTTTGGTTAAACCTGCGAGAGGAAACTTAAATATAAATTTTGATTAGTTGTACCTCTACGAGTTCTGACCTTGTCCCGGGGATCTCCGATGATTTGATCAATTGGGTGATCCTTCAAGTGTCTGAGCTCTAGGGTTCTTGCATCTGGAGCTTCTTTTATTATAGGAGTGACTTCATCAACTTGAATTTTGTCTTCATCATGGTCATCAACCTCTCTTATTGGGGTTGGAGTTGTGATCTTGATGAACTTGTGATCTTTTTCTTCAGTCGGCTCATCCAAGTTTCATTCCTTTATTCTTGAACCTGTATCTTCAATAAACACACTAGAAGAACTGCCTTGCAGCAAGCTAATCTCATCAAAAACCACATGAATAGTTTCATCTATAATCAGGGTTTTCTTATTGAAAATCCTATATGCCTTACTATGGCTACTATAACCTACGAAAATACCTTCAAAGAACTTTTCAATAAAATTAGTGGTGTGATACTAACCATTGTTAAGTACAAAGCATTTACTACCAAATATTTTAAAATATGAAATAATCGGTATCCTTCCCTTTAGTAGTTCGTAAGGTGTCTTATTATGGTTCTTGTTTATGAGTGCTTGATATTGCACGTGGCATGCAGTGTTGACGGCTTCGACCCAAAAATATTCGGGTAATGAGGCATCACTCAACATGGTTCTGCAGTCCTCTATGAGTGTTCTATTCCTTCTCTCAGCAAATCTGTTCTGTTGAAGAGTTCGAGGAGAGGAAAACTCATGAAAGATACCTAGGCTTTCACCGAATTCTGTCATGGCCCAAGACTTGAACTCTGTTCCATTGTCACTTCTTATTTTGACTACGGAACAGTTGTATTAATTTTGGATCTGCCTGACAAAAGTAGTAAGGATATCAAAAGTGTATGACTTGTGTTTTAGAAAGAACACCCACGCAAAGCGAGAGTAATCATCAAAAATAACCAATGTATAATCCTTACAACCAAACTTCTAATTTGCAGTGGACCAAATAAGTTCATATGAAGTAGGTTTAAACACCTATTAAAATCTTTGCCAATAATGCTTTTAAAAGTAGCCCTTGTTTGCTTGCCTTTTATACAAGCGTGTCAAGGTCTATCATTAACGCACTTGACATTTGGGGCATCACATACTAAATTAAGAGAAAATAATTTATTAATAGTTATTAAATTTATATGTGTTAATCTCTTGTGCCATTGGTCACCAAGAGACACCCTATCTTTTGCCAAAAAGAACACTAGCGTAGAAGAGTCTATGCAAATAAAATTTAAGCAAAATATATTCCTACTACGAGTGCCTGATAAAATCTTTTCTAAATTATCAACCGATTTTATCAAACACTTGTCTGCATTAAATTCTACGATGTATCATTTATCACAGAGCTGGATTATTCTTATAAGATTGTGTTCCAATCCTTCAACATAAGCCACATCAGAAAAGAATACACTACCATTAGTGATCATACTGTAGCCTTTAGTAATCCCTCTATCAAAACCTCCAAATATGACCTTTGGCCCGTTCATGACTAGAGAATAATTCTAGAGAAGGCTTCTAGTCCCAGTCATATGCCGAGAGCATCCACTACCCAAGTATCATATGGGATTTTTTTGTATCCTTTGGACATTCTTGCAAAAGTAGAATCAAGTTGCCTTAGGAACACAAACTTGTTTGGGCCCTTGGTCTCTAGTTAGCATACTACCCCTACGCATGTTAACATTGTGAGTAGTCTTTCTCACATTATTAACTTGAGGAGTTTCATAATATCTGAGCTTAAATCAGCAATCTATGGCAAAGTGATTGATTTTTCCACAACACCAACAGTCAAATCTATTGTATCTTTGCCTAAGGTTCTCCTGCTTGGCCTTTTGAGAGTGTGATCTAGCAGGGGAAGTATACTTTGAGGTAGAAAGTGGTGATGGCACTAACATGACTTCTTCTCCATACTAGGCTTTTCCACAACGGGTTTGGCTTTTGGAGCATTCTTGATGTTGTGACCATGATTATAAGGTCTGTAGCTCTGAAGAGTGATCTCCTCATAAGGTGCCTTGAAGACAATCTCGACAAAGTTCTGGGGATGAGTCCATCCTTCGTACCAATACTTAGGCTCTACATAAGTAGTCCTAGCAAAGTGACCATAGGATGTGTCAGATCAAACTCGTTTGTTATAAGATAACCTTTTTGAAAGGAGTTTGTTCTTAAGGAGATTTCCCCTTATCCTTTGCTAGAGCCTTCTTGGCGGCCTTATTTCTTCTTTAGGCTTTATTACTCCTAGAAGATTTACTAGGAACAACCACATGGCCTAAGCCAGTACCTTTACTCTGAGCATAGTATTCGTCCACTAGTGGAAGGACAGTCTTGGGCTTGGAGAAAATTTCAACAAGTTTCTTTTGAGCCGCAAGTTGTTCTTCAAATTTTTGGATGATCTCCTCGATCAGGTTTAAGTGCTCGAGAGCTTTATTATACTCTTCCATCGCTTTATGGAAGTCCTTTTTGAGTGAGTCGATCATCATGACTTCCTCCCTAAGACTCCTCTTGTCAGCCTTAAGAGATTTGATCTCCTTAGCTTGAGATCTTGCGACTCTATGACATTTGTCGTAGGCTTTGATCAACTCTTTGTACTGAATCATGAGTTTAGATTCATCATAAGATGACCAGTCCACATGATCATGGTCAGAATCATCTTATTCAGAGATAGGGGTATGAGAATTTACCTTCCCAGAGAACTAGGGTTCTTCTTCATTTGTATGCGACATGAGTGATAATACGTTTTGTAGCCTAAACTATTATCGTATTTTCTATTTTATAGTGTACAAATCATATCTATTATTAGTTTATTTGTATCATTTTTATGTAAATATTATTGCCGCTGACTTTTTCTTGTCTTTTTGTAGGTTTCCAGAAAATTGGCCAAAATGACCTGACACGCCCCCCTGTCACGCCCTCCCTAGGCGTGACCTAGGGCGTGTCACCCGATCCCGAGGACTTCTGCTGGAAGGGACAGGAAAATGAACAAAACCGCTGTCACGCCCCCGAGACACGCCCTCCCTGGGCGTGTCACCAGGCGTGACTACGGGCATGTCGCCCTCTACCGCAAAGCCTGCCGCCGCATTAAATGTCGTTTCTCCACAGCACACAAACAGTACTGTTACGCCCCATGTCACGCCCGTGATATTGGCGTGACACCCTCCTTTTTTCGGTGACTGACGGATTTCCGACCAATGATTTGGACATGACGTGCCTGTCACGCCCCCCCTACACGGGCGTGACCTAGGGCGTGACCACCGACATACCAAAGCAATCATCCCTCCCGCCAGAATCCAGCGCCCGAGGTCAACATAGTACTGTCACGCCCCCTGACACGCCGGGGGCGTGTCGGAGGGAGTGACCAACCCGAGAAAAATTCTATAAATTGAGACCCCCCTCTCCATTTCTGCAAGCTTTGGTTGAGAGGGGGAGGTGCTGCCCCTTTAGTTCTTGAGTTTTTTTCATGCTTTCTCTCTCTCTCTCTCATTGTAATTTTTGTTTAACCCTAGTTTAATCTTAGTTTGTTTTAGCTTTTATTGTAATATTGCTCTTGCTTAGTTCTGCTTGTAGGGCTAGAATAGGATTTCAATTTCATGCACTTGTAATTTTAATTTTCAATAGTGTAACTTGCCCATTTTTATTAATAGAAGTGTTATTTGTTTAGCTTGTGTTCTTTTTATGCTTTACTACTCATTCCGCCTCCTCCACACCATTATGATTAACTAATCCTCCTTGTACTCGATCTCGATGATCTGAGGTTAAAGCGATTAAGTTATGATGTTTTAATTAATCTTTTCTTTTTAGGTTAGGGCCTTGAATTACTCTTGATTAATCACGGGTTGGAGGTATATTTTCGATATATACTCTCCGCCTTTGCTTTCATTCTGGGCTAGCCGAGAGGCCGAAAAAATGAAGTGAGCATTCAAGAGTAAAGGGAGTTGTACGCACCCCTCGAGAGAGGCAGACGTCCAAATCTCCCGAATTGGAGTAAAATCCAATAGTGGGGTTCACCGCGTAAAGCGAGTTTTAGGCCTCCGATTTAGACGAGAGTCGGTCGGACCTTCCTAAACTCAGTTGGGCACGACTTCGAGAGAAGCGTGTTCAAGCTTTAGGAACCTCCACGGTCAAGGACCTTTATCCTATTAAGTTTAGATTTTTATCTCATTTTCTTAATCGTCTTTAGCCGAGGTGAATCTTGATCGAGTGCATTTCCATTTCATATTTTCTACCCCTCGTAGTAATCGTTTTACTTTATAGCTTTACTTTCTCTCTTGCACTTAGATTTTCTAAAACCCTAGTTTTTTCCGTCGATAAGATAATAGCGTTCGCGTGAGTAAGCATAGCCAACAGTTCCCGGATTTCAATACGACACTTGTGTCCCCTAGCTACAATTCGATAGGTATACTTGCCTCATTGGGTTGCTAGTTCGGTTGCGTTTATTTTCTTCGAACCCTAGCGCGCAACAAGTTTTTGGCGCCGTTGCCGGGGATCCAACTTCCGTTGATATCTTGAAAACACGAACCTATTAATTTTATCTCTTCTCCTTCTCATCCTCTTTCTTTAAAGTTTTAAAAATCAAAAAAATTATCACCGCTCTAAATAGTAACCAACTTCGCAATTTTTTTACGCCACCTAATTCTCTCGAACAGGGCAAAGGGCTTTAAGCGCCACTATCTTGTCTAGTACCATGCAAACCCTTCACGGGGTAGTCCTTGGGAAGTTCGGGAGTTAATCTATAAAAAAAAATCTATTTAAAAAGAATTTTTTTTCTAGTTTATCCTTTTTTCTCTTTCTCTTCTTCTTTTCTGTTCTTTTAGTGCATGACCCGCGGGAGTCCGTCGGTTATTTTGGACTTGGACCACAAAATTGAGCGTACTCTTCGGAGAAGATCGCGATTTCAAGGTCCTACAATCCAAGTGCCGGTTGAGGACTCCGAGTCATTTGCTACTTTAAGAATGGAAGAACCCAACGTAGATGAGGCCGTGCATAGGACTATGTCCTATTATGCACGACCGAACCTCGAGGGAACAGAATCAAGTATAGTCCGCCCTGCTATAGCAAATAATAACTTCGAACTAAAGCCTAGCATAATTCAAATGGTGCAGCAATATGTGCAATTTGACGGACTTCAAGATGAAGATCCGAACGCACATATAGCTAGCTTTCTTGAAATTTGCGACACCTTCAAGATAAATGGTGTCACAAATGATGCGATCAGGCTGAGACTCTTCCCCTTCTCTCTAAGAACTAAAGCTAAGCAGTGGCTTAACACACTTCCCAAAAATAGCATAACCACTTGGAATAAATTAACTGAAAAATTTTTGGCGAAGTATTTTCCGCCAGCTAAAACTACAAAAATTAGGAACGACATCTTTGCCTTCGAACAAATAGACTCTGAAACCCTATATGAAACCTGGGAGAGATTTAAAGAATTATTAAGATGATGCCCACATCACGCGCTGCCTGTATGGTTACAAGTGCAGACGTTTTATAACGGGCTAAATCAAAGCACGAAGCAAATGATAGACGCAGCTTCTGGCGGTACTTTAAATCATAAGACCCCAGAAGCCGCTCTTGAGATTTTTGAGGACATGGCCATGAACACTTATCAGTGGAATGTGCCTAGGTCCCGCCCAAACAAACCTGCAGGTATCTATGAAGTGGACAACGTCTCCCAGATCGCTCTGCAAGTAGAAATCCTAAGCAAAAAAATCACGGAGATGACTGCTGCCTCCGCCCCTCAAGTATGGGAATCTGCAACCCCTACTCCAGAACATTTAGATTATGTTAATAATATGCCTTAAACTGCTTTTAATAATTTTTTGCTGCGAATTTTCATCCGCCTAGTTTTAATTTTCCGAATAGTTATAACCCTGCTTTAAGAAATCATCCGAACTTTTCATGGAGTAATCCATCGAATGCGATGCGCCCACCCCCGCAAAATGATTTTTCGACACCACCACCACCACCACCACTTCTTCAAAATTACCCAAAACCTCCAAGCTTGGAGGAATTACTTTCTAAATATATCACCACAAATGACGCTACCATAAGAACTTTAACCGGAACCGTAAAAAGTCTAGAAAATCAGGTAGGACAGCTCGCGAAAATAATTTTTGAGCGACCCGCAGGGTCTCTTCCTTCCAATACCGAACCCAACCCGAGAGAGCAAGCGAAAGCTATAACTCTTCGGAGTGGGAAGCAAGTCTGCGGTATGGTAAGTGAAGAGCCCGAGGCAAGCTCCGCTCCCGCTTTTAAAAATCAAAGCTCCGCTCCGCTTCCACCCTCTGCTGAAGAAGTAATCACCCCCGCTTTAGAAAATAATCTCACTCCACCACCCATCTTCAAAAATAATTCAACTCCTCCATACCCCTCTGAACTTAATAGACAACGTCAAGATGATTAGTACTCCCGCTTCTTAGAAATCTTCAAACAAATCAACATTAATCTTCCCTTCCACGAGGCTATTTCGCAGATGCCGAAATACGCCAAATATCTTAAAGACCTCCTCACAAACAAGAAGAAGTTAGAGAATCTTTCGCACGTCACGCTAAACTCCGAGTGCTCCGCCGTTTTAACAAACGGTTTGCCGAAGAAAATTGGTGAACCGAGTAGTTTCTCTATCCCGTGTGTCTTCGGTGATCTTTTTGTTAAACACGCGTTAGCCGACTTAGGTGCGAGTATAAACCTGATGCCCTTTTCGTTGTTCAAAAAGTTAGGGATTGGTAGCCTTAACCCCACGCATATGAGTATCCAGCTAGCCGATAGATCCGTCAAGTACCCGTTAGGAATAGTGGAGGACGTTCTAGTGAAAGTCGACAAGTACATCTTCCCGGTGGACTTTGTCATTTTGGACATCGAAGAAGACGTCGAGGTTCCCCTGATCCTTGGCCGACCCTTCCTTGCCACCTCCCGAGCCATCATTGATGTAAGCAATGGTAAGATCTTCCTTCGAGTAGGCGACGATGAAGTCACATTTTCTATCACCCCTTCGATGAAGAACACCTTGGCAAACGATGACTCATGCTTTTTCGAAGACGCAGTGAGTGATGATTCTTCCTACTGCCTCTCCGACTTTGAAAAAGAGTTTTCTACTTTTTACTCCTCTTCTCTTATAACTGAATCACTGCAAGGAAGTGATGAATCTTCTTATTGTCTTTCTGAGTTTGAAAAAGAATTTTCTGATTTTTGTTCTTCCTCTTTTCTTCCCACTGAATTGCTACAAGAAGCCGTCTTGGCTGCTAGCCCCACCCCTTATTACGTTCCTTATAAAAAAGTTTTATGAAGATATTATTTTTGAAAAAGAAAGAATCTCAAAATCCTCTTATGAAGAACCCCCTAACCTAGAACTTAAAGAACTCCCCGAACACCTTAAGTATGCTTTCTTAGAAAAGGATTCCAAGTTACCAGTTATCGTTTCGGCCTACATCACAGATATGCAAAATGATAAACTTCTTCTAGTTCTACGTAAGCATCGCCGGGCTATTGCTTGGCAAATTTCTGATATCAAGGGCATAAGCCCATCTTTCTGTACCCATAAAATTTTAATGGAAGATAATTCGCGTAACTCTATCCAACCCCAGCGCCGTATAAACCCGAACATAAAAGAAGTAGTCAAGGGCGAGGTTATGAAACTATTATACGCAGGAATTATCTACCCTATTTCTACAGTAAGTGGGTTAGCCCCGTTCAGGTAGTTCCAAAGAAGGGAGGGATAACCGTAGTTAGTAATGAGAATAATGAATTAATCCCGACACGGACGGTGACGGGTTGGCGTATGTGTATAGATTACCGTAAGTTAAATGACGCCACCCGCAAGGACCACTTTTCTTTACCTTTTATCAACCAGATTTTAGAACGTCTCTCCGGCCATAGCTTTTATTGTTTTCTCGATGGCCTCTCGGGGTACTTTCAAATACCCATCTCTCTCGAGGACCAAGAGAAAACTACGTTTACTTGTCCCTTTGGCACCTTCGCGTACCGAAGAATGCCGTTTGGATTATGCAATGCGCCAGCTACATTCCAGTAATGTAAGCTTTCAATATTTGAGAAGTACGTAGAAAGCATTATGGAGGTATTCAAGGACGATTTCTCCGTGTTCGGCGATTCCTTCGATAGATGTTTAGAAAACCTCGAAAAAGTCTTAGAACGATGCGAAGAAACTAACCTTGCCCTAAATTCGGAAAAATGCCATTTTATGGTGAGGGAAGGGTTAGTTTTGGGTCATAAAATTTCTGCTAAAGGTATTGAGGTAGACGTTGCCAAGATAGAAGTTATTGAGAAGTTGTCGCCGCCTACAAACATAAAAGCTATAAGAAGTTTCCTAGGCCACGCTGGTTTTTAACGTCGTTTTATAAAGGACTTCTCCAAGATCACAAAGCCCCTCACCCATCTCTTAGAAAAAGACGCTCCATTCATTTTTGATGACTCTTGTATTTCTGCCTTTGAATCAATTAAAGAAAAGTTAATTAACGCACCGATTATGATAGCTCTGGTGTGGGACCTTCCTTTCGAGATTATGTGCGATGCGAGTAGTTTTGCGGTGGGAGCCGTGTTAGGTCAACGCATATCTAAAAACTTCCACCCCATCTATTACGCTAGTAAAACCCTCACATCTGCACAAGAAAATTACACCACAACCGAGAAGGATCTCTTAGCTGTAGTATTTGCGTTTGATAAATTCCGCCCTTACATTACACTTTCAAAAATCATTGTTTTTACGGACCACTCGGCCCTCAAGTACCTTCTTGCCAAAACGGATGCCAAGCCTCGCTTGATTCTCTGGGTCTTACTCCTCCAGGAGTTTGACTTAGAGATCCGTGATAAGCGAGGAGCCGAGAACTTGGCTGCCGACCATCTATCCAGATTAGATAACCCCTTTATAGAAAAATTAAATGAAAATCTTTTAATGACTATTTTCCTGATGAGAAGCTGCTTTTAGTAAATACATCTACTTCTCCTTGGTTCACGCACATCTCCAACTATCTAGTGGCCCGGGTGCTCCCAAAAGAGTTCTCCTCTCAGCAAAAGAAGAAATTCTTTTCTGAGCTGAAGAACTACTTTTGGGAAGACCCGCATCTTTTCAAAATTTGTGCGGATCAAGTGATAAGGAGATGTGTTTCTTATGATGAAGGAATTGATATTATAAAACATTTGCATGAAGGTCCGACAGGTGGGCACTATCAAGCTGCTCGCACCGCTCATAAGGTGCTTTGCGCGGGTTTTTATTGGCCTAGCCTGTTTAAGGACGCGCAAGCCTTTGTGAGCAGGTGTGATAGTTACCAACGGTCGGGCAACATCTCTAATAAAAATGAAATGCCGCAAAATTATTTCTTAGAGTGCGAAATTTTCGACCTCTGGGGAATTGATTTTGTTGGCCCCCTTCCTTCTAGCTTCGGAAACAAATATATTTTAGTTGTTGTTGATTATGTTTCACGATGGGCTGAGGCCCAAGCTCTTCCTACGAACGATTCCCGAGTTGTAGTCACGTTTTTTAAAAAATTATTTTCTAGATTCGGTACGCCTCGCGCAATCGTTAGCGATAGGGGTTCCCATTTCTGTAACGCGTAATTTTCAAAAATCCTTACCAAATACGGCGTTACGCATAAGCTTTCCACTGCCTACCACCCCCAAACTAACGGACAAGTCGAAGTAGTTAATAGAGAAATAAAAAGAATTTTAGAAAAGACTTTTTCAACTTCTAGAAAAGACAGGTCAGCCAAACTTGACGATGCCTTATGGGCCTACCGAACAACGTACAAAACAGCCCTCGGATGTACGCCGTATCGGCTGGTCTATGGAAAATCGTGTCATCTGCCCGTAGAGTTAGAAAACCGCGCCTTTTGGGCCTTAAAATTTTTAAACTTCGATCCCCACTCAGTCGGTGACCTTCGAAAATTTCAACTAAATTAATTCGACGAGTGGCGCTCTTATGCTTATGAAAATAATAAACTTTATAAAGAGCTCACGAAGCGTTTACACGATAAATACTTAAGGCACCCTAAAAACTTTAAGCCGGGCGACTAAGTCCTTTTATATAATTCTCGTTTACGTTTATTTCCGGGCAAATTAAAATCTCGCTGGTCTGGCCCGTTTTCTGTTTTAGAAGTATTTCCTTATGGAACTGTTTTGATTTCTCACCCTGATAAGTGAAATTTCAAAGTGAATGGTCAGCGTTTTAAACTCTACTTTTCTGGTGATGATGATGTCAGTCCAAACATTATTAAGTTTCTGCTTCACGAACTCTAATCTTGAACTTTTAAATTTTTTTTGCTAAAGACAATTTTATTTCGGGACAACAATATATTTTTTTTTTGGACAAAATTTTTTTTTTTATGCGTCGAGCCCAACGACGCTTTAACCAAACGGCGCATTTGGGAGGCAACCCAAGTTATCTTTTTCTGTTTTCTTTATTTTACAATTTTTGCCTCGGACGGCTCCGACAAGCTGAAGCTTCTGCGATCGCCTGCTCCAACATTGCTGTATCCATCACGAAGTCCAAAGAAGACATTCGGAGGAGCGGCATCACTCAGCTTTCGCAGCAAATAAATCCGGGGAAGTACCTGTATTTCAATTCTGTCATTCAATTCTGTACTTTATTTTTCTCTCCTTCTCCAATCCCCTTCTTTAGCCATTGAGGGCAATGTCTGTTTTAAGCTTGGGGGAGGATTTCCTCCTTCATTTTTGCTTAGTGTAAATAATTTTCTTTTTGTATATATTGTAAATATTTCCAAAAAAAAAATGAATATCTTAAAATTCAAAAAAAAAAAGAGAAAAAAATCCAAAATCCAAAAAAAGAGAATATTTCACAAAAAATTAAATTAAAAAAAATATATGTGTTTTTGAATAGTTTAGACATTTTGGTATTTCAATAGTACCCCTAGTTTTTAGTTTTGTTTTACTCAAAATCTCCTATAAACAACTTAGTTAATTATAATATTTCTAATCGTCCTTTTTAATTATGTTTCACAAGTAAAATGTTGGCCATGCTGTGTTTCTAATTCACGGTAGCATGTTGATGTTAAGCAAGGTGAAATATTTTTCTAAAACTCGCATTTCTATTATGGTTTTTTGTTGTTTATTTCCTTTACTTTCTCAAAAATTCATCATCCATTATTTTCTTTTTCGTTTTTGAATAATTTTTGAATAAAGTCAACTTTTGAAAAACGTAGTAGAAATGAACGATCCAAGTCACCTATTATTTCTATTTTCAAGTTAATTTCATCAATCATCTTTTATTATCTAGGACTTACTTTTTGAAAATTTTTCAAACCTTTGTTTTAAATAAATTCAAAAGCGTGAAAATGATTTAGGCCGTTTTTGTTTTCGTTTGAGCTTTCCTGCTAACCTAAAAACTTTTACCACTAGTTAGCCGTTTTTGAGCCTTTTTCCGATTTTATTTGATAGCTCCTCCCTTCATTTCAGTTTCACCAAAGCCAAAATTTCCAACCTATCGAATCACACTAGCCTTTTTGAGTTTCATAAATTATTTTGACGATTTTGATAGGGTATTTTGTGATTTTTGTGGGAGAAAGGTTTTCGAAAAAAAACGAATGTTCGAAAGTGATGTTTATTTTTGTTTGGCCAACTCAAAAAGGAAAATAAAAATATTTATGGCCTTTGTTTTGAAAAAAAATGAAAAAAAAAGAAGAAAAAGAAAAAATGTGTATATATTTTTATGAAAGTTTTTGAAACTCTTTGCTTTGGTTTAGTGTGATTTTAAAACCTTCACGTTTATCTTTGAATTCCACTCCGAATCATATTCCTAAACCAAACGTTTCTGTCCTATTTAAGTACTTTTGATTCACGCTTTTTGATTTTTATTTAACAACTAAGAAAAGAAAAACAGTAAATCAGTTTTAGTTTTGGATTTAAACCAAGATTTTTGTTAATTAAATTGATATAATTATAATGCGTTACTTGGATCCAGTAACAACTTAATGCGTGTTTTTCATTTTCGTTGCTTTGCTTAAGTCTATTTAAAAAATCTCGTTAAAATTTTGGATTATTTGTTTTTATTAAGTAAAGTTTATAAAAGTTTTACCATACCTAAATAATTATTTTAGACTTACATTTCACCTTTTCCCTACTAAGAATTTCGCATAGTACTTGTGTAGGCATAATTAGAACTTTTTGACTAGTCCTTTTATAAATATCTAGTTTTTATATTTTTGCTTGGGGACAAGCAAAGCTTAAGCTTGGGGGAATTTGATAATACGTTTTGTAGCCTAAACTATTATCGTATTTTCTATTTTATAGTGTACAAATCATGTCTATTATTAGTTTATTTGTATCATTTTTATGTAAATATTATTGCCGCTGACTTTTTCTTGTCTTTTTGCAGGTTTCCAGAAAATGTGCCAAAATGACCTAACACGCCCCCCTGTCACGCCCTCCCTAGGCGTGACCTAGGGCGTGTCACCCGATCCCGAGGACTTCTGCTGGAAGGGACACGAAAACGAACAAAACCACTGTCACGCCCCCCGGACACGCCCTCCCTCGGCGTGTCACCAGGCGTGACTACGGGCGTGTCGCCCTCTGCCGCAAAGCCTGCCGCCGCATTAAATGCCGTTTCTCCACAGCACGCAAACAGTACTGTCATGCCCCATGTCACGCCCGTAACATGGGCGTGACACCCACCTTTTTTCGGTGACTGACGGATTTCCGACCAATGATTTGGACATGACGTGCCTGTCACGCCCCCCCCCCCTACACGGGCGTGACCTAGGGCGTGACCACCGACGTACCAAAGCAATCATCCCTCCCGCCAGAATCCAGAGCCCGAGGTCAACATAGTACTGTCACGCCCCCTGACACGCCCCCCCTAGTGCGTGTCGGAGGGCGTGACCAACCCGAGAAAAATTCTATAAATTGAGACCCCCCCTCTCCATTTCAGCAAGCTTTGGTTGAGAGGGGGAGGTGCTGCCCCTTTGGTTCTTGAGTTTTTTTCATGCTTTCTCTCTCTCTCTCTCTTTGTAATTTTTGTTTAACCCTAGTTTAATCTTAGTTTGTTTTAGCTTTTATTGTAATATTGCTCTTGCTTAGTGCTGCTTGTAGGGCTAGAATAGGATTTCAATTTCATGCACTTGTAATTTTAATTTTCAATAGTGTAACTTGCCCATTTTTATTAATAGAAGTGTTATTTGTTTAGCTTGTGTTCTTTTTATGCTTTACTACTCATTCCGCCTCCTCCACACCATTATGATTAACTAATCCTCCTTGTACTCGATCTCGATGATCTGAGGTTAGAGCGATTAAGTTATGATGTTTTAATTAATCTTTTCTTTTTAGGTTAGGGCCTTGAATTACTCTTGATTAATCACAGGTTGGAGGTATATTTTCGATATATACTCTCCGCCTTTGCTTTCATTCTGGGCTAGCCGAGAGGCCGAAAAAATGAAGTGAGCATTCAAGAGTAAAGGGAGTTGTACGCACCCCTTGAGAGAGGCAGACGTCCAAATCTCCCGGATTGGAGTAAAATCCAATAGTGGGGTTCACCGCGTAAAGCGAGTTTTAGGCCTCCGATTTAGACGAGAGTCGGTCGGACCTTCCTAAACTCAGTTGGGCACGACTTCGAGAGAAGCGTGTTCAAGCTTTAGGAACCTCCACGGTCAAGGACCTTTATCCTATTAAGTTTAGATTTTTATTGCATTTTCTTAATCGTCTTTAGCCAAGGTGAATCTTGATCGAGTGCATTTCCATTTCATATTTTCTACCCCTCGTAGTAATCGTTTTACTTTATAGCTTTATTTTCTCCCTTGCACTTAGATTTTCTAAAAACCTAGTTTTTTCCGTCGATAAGATAATAGCGTTCGCGTGAGTAAGCATAGCCAACAGTTCCCGGATTTCAATACGACACTTGTGTCCCCTTGCTACAATTCGATAGGTATACTTGCCTCATTGGGTTGCTAGTTCAGTTGCGTTTATTTTCTTCGAACCTCTAGCGCGCAACAATGAGCCGAAAGTAGGCTTCCTCCTCATCACTAGAATCAGATGAGTCTGTGTCACTGAGGGTCTTTCCCTTCATGGCTACCAGACTTCTTTCAGTCTTCTTCTTATTGTAATAAGTTTTCTTTTCCTCTCTTCTTCCACCCTCTTTCTTCTTGTGAGGTAAATCAGCTATGACGTGTCCTGGCTTATTGCAGCAATAACAAACAATGTTAGTAGAAATGTGTTTGTTCTGTTTGGAGTAATACCTGTCTTGGCTACTTGAGCCTTTCTTGTGGCGATCACCATCGTGACATGATCTTCTGAATGAGGCATCCTTGGATTTCCATTATTTCTTCTTGTTCAAGAACTTCTTGAACTACCATGAAAGAAGAGAAAACTCTCCTTCAGATAATTCTAAGCCTGAGGTACTTGGCTCTGAAGATTTTCTTCACATTCTTCCTATGTTGGGGCAGGAGAAGCAGCTTTTGATTTCCTTGAGTTGTCTGCCTTTAGAGCGACAGACTTCTCCTTGGATGAAGACCTATTATTCTCTTCTTCAATTTTTCTTGAATTTATCTGTAGCTCATATGACATAACCTTTCCGAAGAAATTTTGAGGATCAGTCTCTGCTAGCTTTCCAAACTCCCGGATAGCACAAACCATGTTATCCCATTCCTTAGTTGGGGATCCCTGGAATTTATCATTCAGTTCTCCATTGGTGAAGACTCGGCCATAGGCTCTTAGGCCGTTGACGATCTTGAAGAGGCTTTCAAAGGTATCTGCAATAGAGTCCTTGGGACCTTGTCAGAATGCTTTATATTTCTGATTTAGAAGGGATCTTCTGTCATCCCTAACCTCTTTAGTGGCTTCCATCAAGATGATAAGAGACTGCCACATTTCCATGGCGGATTATAAGTGAATCAATTTCTGCCGCATAGAATCGTCGACTGCACTTGCGAGGATATTCTTGGCTTTCTTATTTAAGGAGACAAATGCAATCTCATCTTTATCAAGATCCATGAGCTTCTTTGGAACTTGCTTAGTTGGATAAATGGTTGAGGCTATCTGTAACACCTCCCCTGTAAAGACCATATAATATGGGTCCGGCCGGGGCCCCACAACATACGGACACCACAGCTTTAGTATTAAAAAATGATATGAAACTACCCAAACTCAAAACTCCAGACATACACATCGGAAATAGAACAAACCGACAGAAGTTATCCACTAACGACAGAGTATCAAATGGCCTTAATGCCTTACACAATAATAGTCCAAACAAAATATAAATGTGCCAAGCACTCCTAGGTTACCTCGGCATGCAAGCCGGACATGATCAAACAACATCAGCAAAACAAGGAAAAGAAACTAGCCAAGCACAGCAACACTTCATGAGGCTTAGGGCTTTTCGCCCGGCGCGCTAGCTCCTGCATGCGATCCTTGCCCTATAAGGATTTGAAGTAATGTGGGTCAGCAAAGGCTGACCTCTACTGTGTAACAAACACATCTCCTCCCGGCCGTCCCTAACGGACCCCGGGGTACCACTCCACCTGCAAGTTAACACTTCGTATACCAAAAGAGTAAATATATTAAAGCGGTAAAATAGGCTTGGATGTCTCATACAGCATACATGTTCTCTATGTTTTGTACAAAGTAAAAGGGGCCTACTATGCAACATGAATGCAACCCGGGTTTCACCCAAGGCACCCTAGCTCGTATGCATCTAGCACAACAACAAACATTGGGTACTTCCGTTTCCCCATTGGCTTAAAGCCGCAAACAAAAGGGAAACACCATGTCCCCAACGGCACACAGGCCGTCACACTGAACCTTGCAATGGCCCCACCCGCACATGGGTCTTAAACCCCGGGCTTGCCCGCATATTCTGACTTCGCACGTCAAGGTTCCGTCTCACACTGAACGATTCTAAGAAGCCTTGCTGGACCCCACCCGCTCATGGCCACTTTGCCCGGGCTCGCCCTCCCCTCAGCATTCTCGTCAGTCTCACACAAGGGCTAGTCTCGCCGGGACACTTTACCCACATGACTTGCGCGTCACGGGATAGCCAGCCGACCACGGAGACCTAGCCGCACCTTTGCACAGCACAAAACAAGGTTTCCCCACCCCAGTTACCATTCGTACCGCATCTTTCCCGCGCTCCAAGGAAACCATCTACCGCACAAAGCGGAGCTAACCTTTTCCGGTTCTGACTGCGAGTACTCACTTAAACAAAAGGGGAAAAATGCATACATACAACGGTGTATTGCCGCAACGGCTTTTCTACCGAAGCTCGCTATGCAACATCACCGGGTCGGACTATCGGTCGCCACCACGGCTTTACCCACAATGCCTAATCCGCCCACCGCGAATTCCACATGTCTGTGGCGAGCATTGAAATACTTCGACTGCCGATCTTGAGCTACCTTCATGCGCTCTTGGATGGTCCGCACTAACTCACTAGCATCGGCTACCACTTCTTTCCCCAAAAGCTTTGTGTCTCCCGCCTCTGTCCAAGACATCGGTGTTCGACACCGCCTCCCATAAAGAGCTTCATATGGCGCCATCTTGATACTAGCTTGGTAGCTATTGTTATACTCAAACTCCACCATGAAGAGGTGATCCTCCCACTTCTTGCCGAAGTCGAGAGTACACATCCTTAGCATATCCTCCATAGTACGGTTCGTTCTCTCAGTTTGCCCATCGGTCTGAGGATGAAAGGCCGTACTGAACCTGAGTTTTGTGCCCAAGCTCTTCTGCACCAACCGCCAATCATTCGACGTGAAACGCCCATCCCGGTCGCTGATTATACTCTTCGGAATCCCATGAAGTCGCACAATATTGCGGACGTACAACTCCACCAACTTTTCCACACCGTCCTCCTTCCTGTTTGGGATGAAATGTGCCACTTTGGTCAAGCAGTCTACAATCACCCAAATGACATCATTGCCTTGCTGCGATTTAGGTAACCCATGCACAAAATCCATGGAGATGTCCTCAAATTTCCATTCGGTGATTGGAAGAGGCTTCAAGAACCCGCCCGGCTTCTGACACTCGGCCTTCACTAAGGCACAAGTTTGGCACCGACTCACACACAAAGCTACATCCCGCTTCATCCCAGGCCACCAAAAGGACTTCTTCAAATCCAAGTACATCTTTGTACCACCCGGGTGAACGGAGTACTTAGTGAAGTGGGCCTCATACATCAACTCCTCGCGGAGCTTGTCGAATTGCGGCACACAAATCCTTCCGCCCTTCCTCAGAACCCCATCAACCATCTCCCAGGAGCTACCCTCACCCATAAGAGCTTCCTCCACGAAGGGTTGGAACTCCTCATCCACACGGGTCGCTTCCCGAATACGATCGCATAAGTCATTCTGCATCTCATTCCAGTTTAGCCGAGCCATGCTAGACTCGCCTCTTGCCACACATTCCAAACCAAGGGACTCCCAGTCCCGCCTTACCCGCTTATCGTGAGCTTCAATCCAATTTCCTTGCCCCGAGTATTTCCTACTCAAAGCATCCGCCACCACATTGGCTTTTCCTGGCGTGTACTGAATCGCCACCTCGTAGTCCCCAAGGAACTCGACCCACCTGCGCTGCCGCATATTTAGGTCCTTCTGATTTAGGAGATACTTAAGGCTCTTGTGGTCCGTGAAGATCTCCACCTTCGCACCGTAAACGTAGTGCCTCCACAGCTTCAAAGCAAAAATTACCGCCGCCAATTCCAGATCATGGACGGGGTTACTTCTCTCATGAGGATTCAGCTGCCTCGACCCAAAAGCTATCACACTGCCATGATGCACCAACACGCACCCTAAACCGCATCCGGATGCGTCGCTGAAAATCTGAAATCCTTCGGTCCCCTTTGGTAGACCTAGGATCGGTGTCATCATCAGTCTCTCCTTCAGGGTTTCAAACGCCTGACTGCACTCTTGAGTCCACACGAACTTCTGATCCTTGCGAGTTAGCGAAGTGAGGGGTAGAGTTATCCTCGAAAAGTTTTCCACAAACCTTCAGTAGTACCCGGCTAGTCCAAGAAAGCTCCGGAATTCCGCAACAGTCCTCAAAACTGGCCAATCTCTGATGGCTTCCACTTTCGTTGGATCTACCGCCACCCCATCCCCACTAATCACATGGCCTAAAAACGCCACCTTCTCCAACAAAAACTCGCACTTGGAGAACTTCGCGTAGAGTTTGTTCTCTCTCAATACTTGCAACAATGTCCTCAAGTGCACCTCGTGCTCCGCTTCCGACTTGGAATACACCAAAATGTCATCGATAAAAACGACGACGAACCTGTCCAAGTATTCGCGAAACACTCGGTTCATCAAGTCCATGAACACGGACGACGCGTTCGTCAACCCGAACGGCATCACCGAGAACTCAAAATGACCATATCTCGTACCAAACGATGTCTTGGGTATGTCTTCGTCACGAATCCACAACTGATAATATCCGGACTTCAAGTCCAACTTGGAGTACACCACCGACCCCACCAACTGGTCGAAGAGACCGTCTATCCGAGGAATCAGATACTTATTCTTGATTGTCAATTTGTTCAACTCTCGGTAGTCTATGCACAAACGCATACTACCATCCTTTTTCTTTACAAATAACACCGGCGCACTCCACGGTGAAGAGCTGGGCCTGATATACCCTTGCTCCAAAAGCTCCTGCAACTGAACCCTGAGCTCGGCCAACTCTTTTGGTGCCATCCTAAATGGTGGACGTGACACTGGTCTAGCCTCGGGCACTAACTCGATGGAGAAATCAATCTCCCGCCGAGGAGGTGCTCCCGGTAGCTCCTCGAGAAAAACATCTCCAAACTCCGCCACCACGGGCACTTCCCCAAGAGACAGCCTGGAAAGGCTAACCTCCAACAACGCTACTAGAGCTACACCTCCCTGGTTTACAGCTCGCAATAGTTGAATTGCCGAAACTAGGGAATAGGCCACTCCATGCAGGCCCTCAAACTTGACTTCCGCTTGCCCCACACCCCTTAGGGTTACCACCTTGGACAAGCAGTCGATACTGGCACGCTGCTCCGCTAGCCAGTCCATCCCCAAGATCACATCAAACTTGGACAATGGAAAGATCGCCGCTACCAACACGAAGTCAACCCCCTCAAGACTCCAACAAATCCGGCCTCTAGCCCTGGTAGTCATAGATGACCCATTGGGCATGCACACCTTCAACTCTGAGTCCGTTGAGAAGGACTCAACTCCAATCCTCTGGATGAAACTTTCCGCAAGGAAGGAGTGTGACGCTCCCGTATCGAAAAGTACCCTAGCGGGGTACCCTGATACCACTACAAAGCCTACACACATGCAACAAACATAAAAAGGCTTGAAAGGAAGAAATCTAAGGTGCAGGTTGAATTCTCGTACCTGTCACCACATCGGGTTGACGGATTGCTTCCTGCTGCCCAAGGTTGTAGGCCCTTGGCTGCACTGGTTGAAACCGGGAAGCACTCGATTCCGCCATCTTCCCTTTCTCTGCGGCACTGGGGCCGGAGCGCACATTCTGCTCCTGCCTTGGCTCTTGCTCAGCGCCCCCTTGGGTACAAAATCTTGCTATGTGGCCTGGCTTGCCACAACTGTAACACGTCTGCGGTCCCTTAGAGCGTGACCCTCCGGACATCCAATTACTTTTCTCGCCCGACTTAAACGGGGGAGGCATCTTCTTCCATCGGCTCCCTTCCGCCTTTCCATGGGACTGAGCTGACTTCTTCTCTTCCCCCTGCTTGGGTGTGAAACCCTTGCGACGCTGGGATCGCTCCATGTCACTCTCCAAAATTCGGGCCGCCTCCACCAATTCGTTGAAGCCCGCACGCTTCATCTATATGAGGGGTTGTCTTAGATTCTCCCTCAATCCATGGTAGAAGAGATTGTCCCACTCTTCATAGTCCGCCATGGTCGTCCCCGCATAACGACCCAATCGAGTAAATTCCTGAACATACTCATCCACTATCTTGTCTCACTGCACAAGATGTAGAAACTGCCTCTGGAGGGCTAACCTTGTTGATGCGGGAATGTATTTCTTCAGAAAGGCATTCCCAAACTCCTCGATGGATGGTGTGCGTCCTAAAAACTGCCGGCCACTATGGCTCACTCACCATAACTTGGCATCTCCTTCTAGCATGAAGGCTGCGAACTCCGCCTATTTCTCATCCGGCGCCTCTACTGCCGTCAGAAGCTCTTGAATTCTAGCCCACCAGTCCTCCGCATCTGTGGGCGTGCCGATTCCCTTGAAGGTTGGAGGGTGGAAACTCAGAAAGTACTTCATTTGCCGGTCCCCATGCCCGACAACCACTCTCTTGGCCAGCGGCTCCGCCCGCCTGGCCTCCTCAACCTGCACGGTCGCTGCCGTGATCGGGGTAGCAGGAGTTGCTACCTAAGCAACGAGAGCTACTACCTGGGCTGTCGCTGCAGCTTGGGCCGCCACCATCGCTTCTGCAAGCATGCGGCAGAAGTCGGCCAGTGTGACCCCCATCCCTAGAGGACCTTGCGCGGTCGCACTACTTGCCGAGAGCTCTTCTCTTGGCCTCGAGGTCCCAGCCTCGTTGCTTGCACTCTAAACACAAGCAAGAAAACGCAAATCAGCCTCTAATTGCAAGACTAGAACACAAGGACACTCATGGTCCCGCGATACTCCTATGTGGATAAATTCTTATACGCGACTCGACTTATACTTTCGACCGCGAAACTTCTCATTGGAACGCGAACCTCCCTCTGATACCAAATTGTAACACCTCCCCTGTAAAGACCATATAATATGGGTCCGGCCGGGGCCCCACAACAAACGGACACCACTGCTTTAGTATTAAAAGATGATATGAAACTACCCAAACTCAAAACTCCAGACATACACAACGGAAACAGAACAAACCGACAGAAGTTATCCACTAACGATAGAGTATCAAATGGCCTTAAGGCCTTACACAATAATAGTCCAAACAAAATATAAATGTGCCAAGCACTCCTAGGCTACCTCAGCATGCAAGCCGGACATGGTCAAACAACATCAGCAAAACAAGGAAAAGAAACTAGCCAAGCACAGCAACACTTCATGAGGCTTAGGGCTTTTCGCCCGGCGCGCTAGCTCCTGCATGCGATCCTTGCCCTGTAAGGATTTGAAGTAACGTGGGTCAGCAAAGGCTGACCTCTACTGTGTAACAAACACATCTCCTCCCGGCCGTCCCTAACGAACCCCAGGGTACCACTCCACCTGCAAGTTAACACTTCGTATACCAAAAGAGCATATATATTAAAGCGGTAAAACAGGATTGGATGTCTCATACAGCATACATGTTCTCTATGTTTTGTACAAAGTAAAAGGGGCCTACTATGCAAAATGAATGCAACCCGGGTTTCACCCAAGGCACTCTAGCTCGTATGCATTTAGCACAACAACAAACATTGGGTACTTCCGTTTCCCCATTGGCTTAAAGCCGCAAACAAAAGGGAAACACCATGTCCCCAACGGCACACAGGCCGTCACACGGAACCTTGCAATGGCCCCACCCGCACATGGGTCTTAAACCCCGGGCTTGCCTGCATATTCTGACTTCGCACGTCAGGGTTCCGTCTCACACTGATCGATTCTAAGAAGCCTTGCTGGACCCCACCCGCTCATGGCCACATTGCCCGGGCTCGCCCTCCGCTCGGCATTCTCGTCAGTCTCACACAAGGGCTAGTCTCGCCGGGACACTTTCCCCACATGACTTGCGCGTCACGGGATAGCCAGCCGAACACGGAGACCTAGCCGCACCTTTGCACAGCACAAAACAAGGTTTCCCCACCCCAGTTACCATTCGTACCGCATCTTTCCCGCGCTCCAAGGAAACCATCTACCGCACAAAGCGGAGCTAACCTTGTCCTGTTCTGACTACGAGTACTCACTCAAACAAAAGGGGAAAAACGCATACATACAACGGCGTATTGCCGTAACGGATTTTCTACCGAAGCTCGCTATGCAACATCACCGGGTCGGCCTATCGGTCGCGACCACGGCTTCACCCACAATGCCTAATCCGCTAACGGAGCGGATCTCTATTGCAAGCATGCCGGGATGAACATACTCAACCCGGAGGTTCCTCTTGAACCGTTACACGAATCCCTCTCATTTGAGAGATTCGGCGCTCAAAATACAAAAGGAAGGGGATGCTATTCATGCATCCTAAATCCTAAAAACCAAGAGGAGAAGTGTCGTTACCTTCCGTCCCCTCTTCCTAGCCATGGAGAAGATTTGATCGGTTGGAAACCACCGCAACACTCCCACCTTCGCGGATCTAAACTCTGCTCGCGAAACGGACTTCCGAAGCTTCGCCGGCGGCCGGATCTTGGTCTTCTTCCTCCTCCTTGCTCTCCCTTCTCTCTACAATCAAGAGAGATAAAGCCCAAAGGAAAATGAGTGTTTCAAACCCTATTCCCGAGCATAATCCCTCAGATCCAGCCCCCAGCCGTCGGATCTCAAACCAAAGAAACGAACGGCCACGATTCAGCCTAAAAATTCACAAAACTGGGCCGAACACGGGTTGCAACACGGCCGTGTGCCTGGCCGTGTTACCCATTCGCCGTCTCGATCGATTCGAAAACCAGCACACGGCTCCTGACACGGCCTTCGACACGGCCGTGTCTCGCTCCACACGGCCGTGTCATGACCCATGTCACGGCACCCGTTTTCAACATTTTCAATCAGAGAAGTACACGGCCTCTGACATGGCCCATGACACGCCCGTGTCACCTGGGACACGGCCGTGTCCGGACCCGTGTCATGCCCCGTGTGCAATACCTCAGAATAGTTCGAAACGACCCGATGCTACACGGCCTGGGACACGGTCGTATGCCTGGCCGTGTTCCATACCCGACTATCGTCGACCTTAACATGGTCGACCACACGGCCAGCTCGACGACCGAGCTCGACACAGCCGACACGGCCTCCGACACGGCCGTGTCGGGACCCGTGTCACCTGCTCCAAAAAAACTGTCTTGGCCAAAAGCGATCCCCGTCTCTCCTACAACATTTTGGGGCGTTACACTATCATTGGAACATGAGGACCTTCTTCCACAATTATTCTTTCTTTCCACATACCAAAATTATTCTTTGTGCATAATGGAAGCTTAGCAAAATCCTTGGCTCTGTCCATGCTTGAATCCTCTAAAGACAACTAGGAGGAGATTTGTTCAAGGTGTTAACCTTTTTGATGAACAACCTCCTATTGTAGGGAATATCCGAGAGATTCGTCACGGAGGCCACGATGACGCTTATGACACGATCTACGCTCTCTAATCCACACGCTAACGAAAACGCAGCCACAACAATTATTTTATTTATCGTTCGCGCTAACAATACGGATCGCCGTTCCGCAAATAGATCGAATATTGGCTATATGCCAAATTCTTTCCAGCTAAATGGGATAATCTTGATCCCGAACGAGCTTTTGGGTTGTACCAAAATAGATCCACCAAGAACAAAATGATTCGAAATATGGTAGGATCTATCCCAACAAAAAGAAAGCGAGGATTGCCAATCCTCTTACGAATCTTTCGGAAATCCAAACGAAAAAATACCGATCTATTATTTGATTAACCGCGAAGAAAAACAAATCGGAAAATAACGCAAAAATCCGTCCACCACAAGAACTATCTAGAGAAAGAAAACTCTTGGTAGAAATTTTCGTTACACCTCTCGGATTTGTAGATCCGTGATGCGTGGATCCACCAAGTTTGATCTCTCCTCCATTGAACGTCCACGGGAAATGCACTACGGATGATGAACGTGCTAATCTCCTTCACTTCACGCCGTGGAGGAAAACCCTATCTTCTTCCTTGCAAGCAACCTCTCATGCATGGGCCAAAGTATCCTTGGAAGAGAGGATCTCGGGTGGCCATGAACAAGAGGGGGATGAAAGTAGCCGAGCACAAGAGAGAAGGGGCGGCCGAGAGCAAGAGGGGGAAGAGGTGGTGGCCGAACTCGAGAAGGAAAGAGCCTTGAGGCCGGCGGCTTGGCGGAAGAAGGAAGAGGGGGGGCGGCGGCTAGGATAAGAAGAGAGGGAAATTAGGGTTGGCAATTCAAAATTTGATTTCAATTAAAGTCCACCATCAAATGAAAAGTTCAAGGCCTTATATAGGCTTACATCTCAAAGCAAAAACAAGTGGCTAAAGGCACACAACATAAAGAAAATGCAGAAATTAAATAATGTTTTTTTTAAAGAGCCATCATGAAACGGCTAATAGCACACCAAAACTAAAATATCAAATATGAGTCTTGTTGCGAGGGCGAAGCTTGTATCCATGACCGCTACGACGTCGCACGTCCTTTGCCGGCACATCTTCAACATAGTCATTCCTAAGTTGGTCGTCCTGGTGGCCGTCGCCATCACCGTCGCCATCACCGTCGCCATCACTATCGTCATCAATCCTCCGCTGCTCAAAAGGACTCATCTCCGATGAGCGGGATGAAATATAACGGCGTACGAGGTCTGCGTCAAGAAGATCCACCTGTGCAGCAGAGAGCCAAGAGTCGTCCGAAGCCGGACGACCACGCCAACGAACCAAAAACCTGTGAATGTCGCTGTCGGGAGTGGAAAGCACATCATCCTGCAAAATCTTGTCAGGCAAGAAATCCGTCCCGGGAAACCTCGGAAAAACGTTAGGTGAAGCAGAAAAACAAGTTTCATTAATAATAGACGCCATACCTCCCGTAGAATTCGAAGGAGAAAGCGATCCAGAATTGAGATCACCCTCCACCCCATTAGATTGTATAGTGGAATTATTAAACGGAGAGACAGACAGTTCAGGTGGTGGAGCAACAAAAAGCGTTAAATCCGAAATGTTAAACACAGGGGAGATTCCCCAATCAACGGGTAATTCTAACAAATAAGCATTTTCGCCTAATTTCTTCAAAATTCGAAAAGGACTGGCTTTCTTGTTCGCTAATTTTTTTATGGTGCCCGAAGGCATCCGTTCAGGGATAAGACGGACCATAACCAAATCGCCAATGTTCAATGAGACTGCTCGCTTATGTATGTTAGCATTCGATTGATAGATAGAATATTGCTTAGCTAACGTCTTGTCAATATGCTCATGGAGAGTGTGAACGTGAGAAGCGAAATCCTGTGCAAATTGACTTGACTTAAAAGAAGGCGGTAACGGAACCAAGTCAAGAGGCACTGGTGCTTTATAACCATGCACTATCTCATTCAGAGACAACCCAGTGGACCTGTTCTTAGAATTATTGTACGCTAGTTGAGCATGCGGAAGGATAAGATCCCACGTACCTTTATGTTCGCCCACTAAACAACGAAGTAATCCTCCCAAGCTACGGTTGACAACTTCCGTTTGCCCATCTGTTTGGGGATGATAGGCCGACGAAAACATAAGTTTAGTTCCCATGAGTTTCCATAGTGTCTTCCAAAAATAACTTGTAAATTTTACATCCCTATCACTCACTATCATCTTTGGAACACCCCGATGTGCCACGACCTCCTTGAAATACATTTTTGCTACATTTGAAGCATCGTAGGTGTTATTACTAGCGATAAAATATACCATTTTGGAGAAACGGTCTACTACGACGAGAATAGAATCGTGATGCCTCAATGTCATGGGTAAACCCAAAATAAAATCCATGCTGACATCTTCCCATGGTACCGACGGAATCGGATGTGGAGTGTAAAGACCCGCATTGGTCTTGTTTCCCTTTACTAGTTGACAAATACGACAACTGCCTACGATTTTGTTGACCATGGGTCTGAGGCCCGGCCAAAAGAATTTATCCTCTACGAGTGTAATCGTTTGTCTCTACCAAAATGTCCTCCTAACCCTCCGCTATGTAATTCCCATATGATAAAATGTCGTAATGACGAGCGGGGAATACAAAGTTGCAAATGTTTAAATAAGTATCCGTCACGGATATAGTACGCCGAAATGGTGGTAGGGGAATTGTCCTGAGCGGCGGAATAAATTTCCTTAAAGTCTGGGCATTGGACATATTCATCTTTAATCCTCTCAAATCCTATGACTGACACTTCCATGGTAGTTAGTAATAAGGTGACCCTACTTAATGCGTCCGCCACACGATTTAATATACCCTTCAGATGCTTGATAATGAAAGTGTACTCCTGTAGGTACGAGATCCATTTAGCGTGCCGTGGGCTAATCTTATTTTGAGAATTAACAAATTTGAGGGCCTCATGGTCCGATAATATCACGAATTCTTTTGATTTAAGGTAATGTCGCCAATGTTGGAGACAACGAATCACGGCATAGAATTCGCGATCATAATTCGAATTTAGTTTAACTTTGGGCCGGCTAGTTTCTCGCTAAAAAATATCCTAGTGGATGTCCCTCTTGACTTAGTATTCCTCCGATTCCTATCCCGATGCGTCGCATGATAGTTCAAACACTTTACTAAAATCCGATAACCGTAGTAAGGGGGCTTCATACATCCGTTTCTTAATCGTTTGGAAAGCACTGGTGGCCGCTTTAGTCCAACTAAATTCTCCTTTCTTCATACATTCAGTGATGGGTGCCATAATACTACTAAAATTCCGAATAAATCTTCGGTAAAACGTGGCCAACCCATGGAAACTTCGAACTTCCCTTATATTCTTGGGTTCCGGCCACTCTTTAATTGCTTGAACCTTCTTTGGATCCACATGAATGCCATCTGAACTCACGATGTATCCTAAGAACTCTACGGAAGACACACCGAATGAGCATTTTTTTAGATTAATAAATAAATTCTCTTTGCGCAATGTGGTAAGGATTGTTCTTAGGTGAGTTTCATGATCCCCCGGAGAGATGCTAAACACCAAAATGTCATCGAAATAGACCACTACCAATTTTCCCATGTAGGGTTTAAAGACTTGGGTCATCAATGGCGAAAACGTACTCGGTCCATTGGTAAGTCCCTCTCCAAGCACTAGCCATTCATATAGCCCGTCCTTAGACTTAAATGTCGTCTTCTATTCGTCTCCCTCCCGTATTCGTATTTGATGATAACCGCTCTTAAGATCCAATTTAGAGAACACGGCGGCTCCAGATAACATATCTAGTAAATCATCCAAACGGGGAATGGGGAACCGATACTTGACAGTTATTTAATTTTTAGCCCGATAATCGACACACAATCGCCACGTTTTATCTTTCTTCGGGATTAACAAGGCAGGGACGGCACAAGGGCTTTTACTATGACGTATAAATCCTTTCGCGAACAAATCTGAAATTAATTTTTGCAACTCCTCATATGAGGAGGGATTGAGAAGGTAATGGGGTTGATTCGGCAACGACAACCCCGGGACAAAATCTATCTCATGCTGGATATCACGCATAGGTGGCAACTAAGGTGGTAAATCCACCGGGTAGACATCCTTATACTCTTCTAAGAGAGTTCGAAGGGATAACGGGAGGCTCGCTAATGAGGGTGCATCCTCCTTAGCTTGTAGACAAACTAGAGCGTAGATAACTCCATCCATGAAAGTCTCATGCTCTAACTCTTTCCTACTTATCAGACTTATCGTTTTCTTTTCTACCGGCACAATGGTATCCTTGGATTTAGGTGACGGATCCTTGGGCGACGATGGTTTCAATACGATGGTCTTACCATTGAATTTGAACTCATATGTGTTGGCTCGTCCAAAATGGGTCACGTCAATCATAAAGCCAGGGTCGTCCTAATAGAACATGACACACGTCCATGGGGATGACGTCGCACCACACTTTATCAACGTAGTTTTTCAAAGTTAGTGGCACCAAGCATCGCCTAGAGACCGTTATTGATGTCTTGTTTACCCACGCGATTTTATAAGGATGTGGGTGCGGCTCGGTAACTAAATGCATGCGTGTGATGGCGTTCTCCGAAACGACGTTCATGCAACTACCGCTATCAATAATTAGTTTGCACCATTTTTCACCGCACTTAAAATTTAAGGTAAATATATTTGTCCGGTTATACTCTTCCAACGCTCGCAGTGTGGCCAAAATACATCTCATCAACATCATGTAAGAATCGTCCTCCATGTCACTCGGTTCGCGATGAGATTCTGACCCATAGTCGATATCGGCAGGCTTAGTCGTGGAGTCTAAAAGGGCTAACGGTTTGCTCTTCGTGGGACACTCACTAGCATAGTGCCCTTGGACTCCGTAAGAATAACACGTGGCGTTAGTCTTGCTAATCCGTCCTATCGGAACTCGCTCGCCGGTGGGATTTCTATTATTCCTAGCGGTAATGATAATGGACTCTGAATCCATGGATTGATACTTTCCCTTATCACGCGTGGAGGAAGAAGGATGCGGTCCTAAGATGGACTTTACCTTCTGAAAGTTTCGTCCTTTGGCCTTGTAGGCATTGTGTTTTTCGATATCCAAGGCAGCATTGAACGTGGTGTTAAGGTCCATGTGACCATAACGCAAGAGCTTGCCTTGAATGTCCGGTTTGAGTCCCTTACGAAAGCGGGAGAGTGTGACTTTGGGCATCTCACGAACATCACAACGCACCAACATATCCTTAAGTTGTCCCATGTAATCTGCTATCGATGCGTTACCTTAACGAAGGGAGGCTAAGTCGTCGAACATTTGGGTCCGGTGATAAGTGGGAACATATTGGTCGTGGAGAAGTGCTTTCATGGCACCCCACCCAATTGGGGGTGCTCCATTAACCGTACCTAATCGTCTCTCTTCGTTCAACCAGTATGTCTTGGCCTTTCCTAGTAGTTTCATCCGTGCAACCTTCACTTTCTCAACGTCCGTCAGGTCGTACCATTCAAAATAGCACTCGATTCCCATGATCCAGTCTAGGAAGAGTTGGGGCTCTCCCATACCATCATATGAGGGTGAGTCTATTTTTACGGCCCTAGTTACGTCGAACTCGTAATGACCTCGAGGTGGGTACTCATCGTCCTGGTCACGTGGGTGATTTTGTCTTTCCTCTCGCTGGTTGGCGGCAGGGGGTTGGGGACCCGGTCGGTTTCTGCCAACGCCGTTGTTTCGGGGCGCCGCTTGGTTTACAGCGAGCCCTTCAATTAACTGTGTTAGTGCGTCAAACCTAGCGTTAAACTCTTCGTGTAGCTCGGCGATCGTGGCCGGAGCATGCTCATCACCTTGGTTGTTTGCCATGTGTGAGGTGGAGGGAAGATATTCCGTGCCCAGCCTAGTGCGCATGAACGAACGGGACAAACAACAATTTTGACCTGATTTAAATTACGCATTTGATTTTTTTGACACTAAACAATTGAGCAACATGAAAAACTTTTTTAGACTTTTTTTCTTAAAAAAAATGAGGAGAAAATTCAGAATTTTTTTTGTAATTTTCTGCAGAATTTTTTTTTTGTGTTTTACTAAGTGCAGCCCAACTATGTAAAATTCAGATTTTAAGTGAGTCGTAACGGAAGTGCGCACCCTAGTGAATGAGGATATCCCTAGGTAAAATGAAATGATGGTGTCGATTGGGAAATCAACACAACCTCCCTCTGATACCAAATTGATGTAGGGAATATCCAAGAGATTCGTCACGGAGGCCACGATGACGCTTATGACACGATCTACGCTCTCTAATCCACACGCTAACGAAAATGCAGCCACAACAATTATTTTATTTATCGTTCCCGCTAATAATATGGATCGCCGTTCCGCAAATAGATCGAATATTGGCTATAGGCCAAATTCTTTCCGGCTAAATGGGATAATCTTGATCCCGAATGAGCTTTTGGGTTGTACCAAAATAGATCCACCAAGAACAAAATGATTCGAAAGATGGTATAATCTATCCCAACAAAAAGAAAGCGAGGATTGCCAATCCTCTTACGAATCTTTCGGAAATCCAAACGAAAAAATACTGATCTATTATTTGATTAACCGCGAAGAAAAACAAATCGGAAAATAACTCAAAAATCCGTCCACCACAAGAACTATCTAGAGAAAGAAAACTCTTGGTAGAAATTTTCGTTACCCCTCTTGGATTTGTAGATCCGTGATGCATGGATCCACCAAGTTTGATCGCTCCTCCATTGAACATCCACGGGAAACGAGCGACGGATGATGAACGTGCTAATCTCCTTCACTTCACGCCGTGGAGGAAAACCCTATCTTCTTCCTTGCAAGCAACCTCTAATGTATGGGCCAAAGTATCCTTGGAAGAGAGGATCTCGTGTGGCCGCGAGCAAGAGGGGGATGAAAGTAGTCGAGCACAAGAGAGAAGGGGCGGCCGAGAGCAAGAGGGGAAGAGGTGGTGGCCGAACTCGAGAAGGAAAGAGCCTTGAGGCCGGCGTCTTGGAGGAAGAAGGAAGAGGGGGCGGCGGCTAAGAGAAGAAGAGAGGGAAATTAGGGTTGGCAATTCAAAATTTGATTTCAATTAAAGTCCACCATCAAATGAAATGTTCAAGGACTTATATAGGCTAACATCTCAAAGCAAAAACAAGTGGCTAAAGGCACACCACATAAAGAAAATGCAGAAGTTAAATAATGTTTTTTTAAAGAGCCATCATGAAATGGCTAATAGCACACCAAAACTAAAATATCAAATATGAGTCTTGTTGCGAGGGCGAAGCTTGTAGCCATGACCGCTACGACGTCGCACGTCCTTTGCCGGCACATCTTCAACATAGTCATTCCCAAGTTGGCCGTCCTGGTGGTCGTCGCCATCACCGTCGCAATCACCTCCCTCTGATACCAATTGATGTTTTTAGTTGTCTACCTAAATACTCAAGAGGGGGTGAATAGGTGAGGTCTTTGCCTTTTTGCGGAATAAAAATTGAACGAACGAAGTGCAGAAAATAAGCAAACAAATCACAGAGAACACCAGATCTATAGTGGTTCCCCAATCTTTGGTAAGTCCACTCTCCACCTCATCGATCTAGCAATACACTAGACTCGGCTACTTCACTATTACCTCGGATTGAAAACAAATCCTACAACTCTGAGCAACGCCCCTACAACTCGATCATCAATACCGGATCTACACTCGGAATGAAAACTTCCTACACAAATCTCGGAGAATAAAAACTCCTACAACTCGGAGACCAAGTCTCCAACAAGAATAAAAGATTGTATACATAAAACATTATACAATTAGAAATTATTCAGATCTGGAATCATCAGCCGATCTTCCTTCTTGAACTTGAAGCTTTGTCAGAAATAATCGAAGAAGGTGGCGGCTAAGTCTTTAATTCTGGAAAGCTTAGGATCATTACGATCAAGATAGAGATCTAAAGAGATTGAGCGACTTGATCTGTTGACTGATTATTGTTCTGAATTTCTTTGAATTGAAGAAGAACTGCGACGAGAATGGCGATGAGGTGCTGCGACTTTCCCGATTTAGAATGAACAAAAAAATTCAGAATACTTGATTTTGCTTCTGAGGGTTAGTCGAAATTGATAAGACCTTTTATAGGAAAAGCCTAATGGTAATAATTATAAGTGATTGTAAACGTGGACCAATAAGAATCGAGATTAGATTTGAAATTGATTCCGTCTGGACTTAACGAAATTTCAAAAAAATCTTCTGAATTTTTCGAGTGGTTAATAGACTACTCGAGTAATAACTTCTAATTCTCGAGAGGAAGGGTGTAAGGTTCTCGAGAACAAGAGTTAGAGAAATTTCGAACATGAATCCTGGCTTCTCGAGAAGTTACTTATACTACTCGAGAACTAGTAAAACTTTTCGAGAACTAATATGACTTCTCGAGAACCAAACTTCTTCTCGAAACAAATTTTCTTCTTACTCGAGTACTGGTCCTCTGACATTTTTAGACAAGGCTTAGCCTTCTCGAGTATTGGCTTCTGCTACTCGAGTATAACACTTAGAATATTTTTGAAATGATTTATTTAGTAAACTCGAGAAATAGATAAGTAGTACTCGAGTACTCAATGGCTTACTCGAGTACTCAAAGGCTTACTCGAGTACTCAAAGGCTTACTCGAGTAATGGACTTAGGTTTCTCGAGAGCAATTTCTGTTACTCGAGAACTTTACTTAGTATACTCGAGAATTCATTCCAGCACTACTCGAGTACAACATATATTAGTCGAGTAATGGACTTCGAAAAAATTTTGCTTCCTCAAATTTATTTTTCTTCAAATGAAATAAACAACCATTCTTCCCTCCATTTCTTTAATGCTTGAAAATGAACTGTGTCCTAATAGAGAGGCACACATGAGTCAACAACATGGATCACACAATGAGGGATTACATTGTATGGTCCTATGTTTGGTCTCTCATTGTATACTAACAGTTGTCTACACTTGGAGATTATATCCTACAAACACAAAACTCAACAAGGGCATCAAATAAAAATTAGTTCAATTTATTTCAATGGTGACTTCATACAAATCTAGATTATTATGGATATAATAACCAAAAACTTGAGGACGATAATATTCAGATAAATAAAACTCCACTCTTTTGTGATTCTACTAGTGCAATTTCTATAGCTAGGAATCCTGTCTCACATAGAAGGACAAAGCATATATAAATTATGTATCATTTCATTAGAGAACATGTGGAAAGGCAAGACATCAGTCTTGAGTTTGTCTCCAAAGACAAGCAAGTGGCTTATATCTTCACTAAGATACTACATGAAGCCAAGTTATACACCTTCAAATTTGAAATGGATATGGTGAATCTTGTGTAGCTTCAATTCTCTCCTCTACCATATACCGTACTATCTATTATATAGGTATCGCAAGTCCCTCCCCAAGATAATGAAGCTAGTGTGCAACAGGGTAGGGGGAGCAAGCCCAATAGCTGAAATTGAATTATGTCAAAGAAGGGGAATCAACTAGAGACAAATAGGGGGAGAAAAACTCCACAAAAAATCTCACTATTGCATATGTCAAAAAGGGGGAGAGGAGTTAGGGGGAAGGAAACTTACACTTTATCAAGACCTGACCAAGCCAAGATACAAGAGGCTCAAAGCCAGGTGGTGTGGAACTTGTTTCAGCACTAGAGTAGAAAGGATGGCTCACCTAGGAGATCAGTATGCCAGGAGGAGTAAGTAAAATTCTCTATATGCTGGAGTAATGTGGTAACATTTTCAAACACTCATGATGTTATACAAGTTTTTTTTAACAATATACTGTGTATTTCAATGGACTGGTTTATTGATGAAGCTAAGTTTTGACTTCTTCAAATAGGGGGAGATTGTTGGGTCCATTAATCCTAATGTCCAGGATTTTTAAGAAGTCAAACTGGTTAATGGCATACACATATAATGTATTTGTTGTGTACTTTAGTTCATGCATGACGGTTTTCCTCGATTGGATAGGTGAACAGGAAGAGGAAGCTAAAAGTCAGATAATTTGACTATAACATAACCACTGAGACAGCTGAGATAGATGAGAAGAATATCTCACCGGAACTATTGAGACAGCTGAGAAGCTCAACATAATATTTTGAGATAAGTGTTAGTCTCAGCTAAACTGCTGAGACCGAAGTCAGTCTCAGTTGTGAATATATAACTGCTGACACAGTTGAGAAGGAAACGCTGAGATAAAGCCATTAGAAATTTTCTAAGTCTAGAAAGTGGAGTTCATAAAACTAAGTTCAAAGTTCATCGAGCTCAGCTCACAGATTATAACATCCCATTTCCAGCTAGACCCCTAGGAGTCGGTCTGCCGTGACAGAACCCCCGTAAACCCAAGAAATTGATAGTAACCGATCTAAAAATAGGTTCAGGCACGACGGCTAGCCGAAGATGCAATCCTCCAAACTCCGTCGACCAAAATCCCGAGTCACGGGTTGGTCACGCCCGTGACCGGCCCGTCACGCCCGTGACCGGCCCGTCATGCCCGTGACCGGCCCGTCACGCCCGTGACTTCCTTCGATGGTCGACAAAATTCGGAAGATAATCGCCGAGCTCAAGACTCATGTCACGGGATGGTCACGCTAGTGACAAGGCTCGTGACGCCTGTGACCTAGGGCGTGATGCCCCCACCAACCGTCAACCTTAGCTCGACGAACGTCGACCGAAGAAAACCTATCATGCCCGTGACAGGACAGTCACGCCCATGACCTAAGGCGTGATGCCCCCACCGACCGTCATCCTCAGATCAACGAACGATGACCGAAGAATGCCTGTCACGCCCGTTACAAACCCGTCATGCCTGTGACCTAGGGCGTGACGCCCCACTTACCGTCAATTTTAGATCGACGAACGTCGAACGAAGAATGCCTATCATGCCCGTGACCGACCCTTCACGTCGGTGACCTAGGGTGTGATGCCCCCACCTACCGTCAACCTCAGCTCGACGAACGTTGACCGAAGAACACCTGTCACGCCCGTGATAAACGTGTCACGCTCGTGACATGGGGGGTGACCATGAACCGACGTAGAAAAATCAGTCGTCGACTCGAGAACAACGAATGGACTAGTGTAACACCCGTGACCTACATGTCATGCCCGTGACAAAGGCTGAAACGTCAGCCAGGCTGGAAATTTCTTTAACCCATGCCATAATTAACTCTGATTATGGGAAGTTACAACAGGAGTATTTATGGGCCGTTTCCTTCTCTAATTACTTAATAAAATGAGGAAGAGTTGGTCCAATAGGAAACCTCCACTTTGATACATCTTTTCATCTTCCACCTTGTCCTTTCCCTCCACCATAACCGAAATGCTATTAAGAGGAGAGCCTTCATGGCCATAAATGCTTTACCCTTTCCCCTCCCCACTTGGTGATCTATAAAAGCCCCCTTAAAGCAAGATGAGAAGTTTACATTCTTGACCAAATGGATTAGAGTTGTTGTTCTTGTTCTAGGAGAAGTTCGGCAACGCCACCACCATGCCATGGCAACCCGACGTTCATCTCGCCTCCAAACTACGAACAAGGTCCTCTTCTACTTCTTCTTTTATGGGTAGATCTTAGGATCTTAGAAAGGAAGATTGTGCTCAACAGAGTCGGACCTATCTCGCATTTTCATGGAAAAACCTTGAAATATATATTTTTGGGTCCGCTGGAAACCGCCACCTCCGACGGCCAAACCACAGTCGACCGATAGCCATCGTAAAAACATTTTTATAATATAAAAATTATGTATATAGTATATAAGGGAAAGATACATTAAATGGGCACATTTTGATGCTGCAAAATGAGGCACTTAGTGGTCGATTTAGGAAAAATTGCCAGTGACAAAACTTGTAGCCCTTCGATTCTAGATTAATTTAAATTAATTTTAAATCGTTTGGGTAAGTGGTTTGACCTCAGCACCCGTTTTAGTGGGGGCTATACCTAGAGTTGGGCAGAAACAAAAATGAATGCCTACTCTTCGTCCCTTGTCCAACTGACCTGAAATTTGGGCAGGGGCTTACCCTTAGCCATACCTAGAGTCTGTCCAATAATGGGAATTTATGGAGATACATTGCCTAAGGTTTTTTTTTTTAATTAAATAAAGTTAGAGTAATTTATTTAAGTGGTCAAATGACCTCCAAACCCTCCCAAATTTTGGTGAGTGGTCCCTGGCTATAAAACCTAGCTATGTACAAAATTCCAACTTATTTGGATGAGTTTTGGGTAGGGGATTACCTATCCTTAACTAGGCATTAATGAGGCATTTTTGAGTAAAAAGTGCACTAAGAGGTTGGAATGGTCAAATCACCTCAACAGAGGCTGATATTTTGACCACTAACTTAGAAGGGTTATAATAACCCACTTGAAGAAAATGGTGTGGTTTAGGGTTGATTTACCGTAGGATCCAAACTAAAACCCTAAAGGAAGGGTTTTGAGGGTTGTGAAAGACATGGGGGCAAATGCCCTCGTATTGCCTTGAAATTCAGTAGAGTCGGCGTTAGCATAATATAAATCATTTGGATGGAATCTCGGAGGATTTGGAGATTGGTATATACCTCAAAACCCTAACCTTAGTTTAGGGGTAAAATATCAAATAAGTGAAACAAGTCACTAAACATTATCTAAAAGCTGTGAAACTCGGGTAGAGTGAGTTTTGGAATTGGTAAAACCTATAGCAATTTTACTGAAATTTTATGATGTTTATTTCTAGCACTTCATTTGTAAAGTTTGTTATAGCCCTAATTGACGTTTTAATTATTTAGATCTTTCTGTTAATTGAAACCCCATGAAATTTATGAAGTAAATGTTTTATGTCAGAATTGGTTCTCCGGAATTTTTGTATAATTTTTAATTGAGTAAATCTAGTACTTCATTCACAAATATTAAAAAGGGGTTATATGGTCTAGAAATTAATTATGGACGATATTGCTGTTGAAAAATTATGAGGCTTAGGAACTGAGACTTTCAGGCCATTATAGACTTGTAGACATTTATTCATGATTTTTAGAATCTTAGTTACGGCACTTTCTTTACAAGTCCACCTTATGGAGATTTTTGATAATTAATTTATTCAAAGATTAATACTTGCTAAAAAATTATGAAACTTGGCCAATGCTATTTTTAAGGTTATATCTGCATAATATAATTAATTAATAATTTTTGAATGGATATTCTCTGTACTTGATTCATAAATAACGAAAGATAGAAAATATTGCTAAAATAGTTTTAGTGCCCCTTTTTATAATAGAAAAATTGTTATACTTTGGATTTACCCTATTGAGATAACATAATATTTATAATAATTTTGTTGGACATCTTGCATGAGTACTTAGGGTAGTTCATGTTCAAACCTGTAGCCCTTAGAATTTTTGAGGAAATTAATTATATGGCAGATAAATTAGGAAAAATTATAATTATCTGATTATAGGCTAATTATATCATGATATACACCCAGTAAATAAGTTAGGGCATTTGGATGAGTATTGGATCATGTCCTATCCGGTTCGACATATAACATAGGATAGTCTACAAATAGCAATTTGTGTTAACAGTCATAGGATATGTTTTGGCACAGCGTTCGAGTTAGTTAATCTGCTGAATTGGATGGATGTGAAAGTGTTAAGAAGTGGTGTTGGATAGAGTTAAAAGGTGCTTGAGTTCGACGAAAGATCGTCTTTCCCAAAGAGAGGAAGGTTAAAAATCACACTAGGTTAGTTTATCGTAATATGAGAAGGGAATGGGTAAAGATAATCAACCAATAACAATAAGTGCCTTGCGAAAGGGAACGATGGGCTTCAGCTACCATCATAGTTCCTAGTGCCCTTTGAGAGCCCTTCACGGGGTATACCGGGGGAAGTCCTGGGTTAACGTAAACTGTATTAAACAGCTAAAAAGAGTAACTTAGTAATTAGGGTTGCACATTTCACAAACACAGATAGAACAAGAAAATAGTTTGGAGCTTCGGCTCGGATAGTTAAGAGATGGACGTTTTGGTCCGGGGAGTTTCGGCTCGAATGTTTGAGACAGGCGTTTTAGTCCGGGAAGCTTCGGCTCGGTTTTTGATTTTTTTTATTGAATACGTTAAATTACATGTGCATAAAAGGAAAGAAAAATAAGGTGGTGGGTCTTCGGTATTTGAGGGTCGATACACCGACACCAATACACTGACTCGACAAGTGTGGTTAACACTTTGCCAACAGAAGTCTGGTACGCCAACCGACAAGAGTACGCAGGAATACGCTTCGTGCACCAAGCATTGAGGCGTACGATAGGTCTGACCGGTAGTGCTTTACTGTTTTAGAGGTGGGCGAGGCCCAATCCACCTCTTCCGTCTGCCACTACGGAGGTATCCTGGGAGGTTACGGCTCCAAAAAGAGGGAACTAAAGGTCTATGTACACAGAGTCGGGTGGGTGAGTTGCACTTGCATGATCACTTCATACCCACTTGCATGTCATAACATCATCATTGCATTTAACCCCTGACACCTAAGGTATAAGTGGAATGGGACGCTTATACATTAGGACTTGCAAAACGACCCTTTGGTCTATAAGCTTGTGTGGGCAAGTTTATAAATTAAGGTCAATTTTGATATGTATATATACAACTATTTGGTAACCGACACTCCAACATATAAATTGGTATGAGACTTTTTATACGATGGGAGCCTTGCAGAAGACCCCTTGGCTTATGTGTTCTCACATAAGTGAAGGTTAATTTTCATATTTCTTCTTATTACCATTATTTATTATAGAATTGCTAGATTAGTTCCGCTGCCACATGTTTCTTTTGATTTAATCTCCACCTTCAGGTCTTTCCCTTTCTTCCTCTCTGCTCAGTACTTAGGAGTCATGGGGGAAGGGGTAGGGGATGATAGGGCTTAGTCTTTATGACTAATGGTTTTCGAACCGCATCATTTTAGGGAATCGTGGAGCCCAACACGGGGGAGTAGCCCCAGAGACCGGTGCGCTTGGAGATGGGGCAGTCTAGCTCCGGAGTTAATACAGCCAGGACTGTTATTCTCGACCTTGAGTAGATGTTCTGTTTTTGCATCCACATGAGTGAGTTGTAGTGAGGACATGATGTACCGGGCATAAGCCCATATTTTAGTACTCTGATATATTATTCTGTGGACACTCCCTCTGTGGAGACTTTTATTTTTATATATATGATCTCTATGAACTGGTTGTTCTCTATTTATTTGCTGCGGTTATGTTCGATTCAGCCGGTAGAATCGGTGTTTCGCGGTGATGACCCTTCAGGATGAGGTGTCACCGCAAAGCGACGATTCTGGGCCTAAGACCCCGGTGTTTAAAATAAAAAAAGGGTGCCTTACACAGATCATCAAGCTCATGTTAAAGGTTGAAGATTCAGAGTTCATCGAGCTGAGCTCATCTTTCGTCGAGCTCAAGTTAAAGTTTGAAGATTCATAGTTCATCGAGCTGAGCACACCTTTCGTCGAGCTCAAGTTAAAGGTTGAAGTTTCAGAGTTCATAGAGCCCAGTATAGAGTTTGTCGATCTCAGCTTGACGATCATCGATCTCAGTCTAAGTACATCATGACGTTCTAAGACAACACATTTCATTGAGCTCAGTCCAAGTACTTCATGACGTTGCGGGAAAGCTATAGTAGCGTCAGAATCTACTATTTGTCCTCTTTTGAGGAAGGTGATGCTCACCATCCTTATTTGGGCCCACATTCAAATTTTGTTTTTGATTCAAATCAATAGATATAAATGGAAGAGAAGAAAAGAAGATTAGGGTTAAAGAAAACAAAAACAAAAGCAGAAATCGAAATTGAGGTGGCTGGAATTCATCTTCTTCGATAAGCTAAGTGGGATGGGCTGATATCATCTATTAGCAAGAGAAGATAGTTGTGTAAAGGACGGTAAGACTTCAATAGCAGTTAGCTGTCTTCTATATAATAGAGATATTAGTAGAAGTAGAAGAAGACTAATTCCTTCTACAGCAAGTGGGCTGGACTGATATCTGCTAAGTCCAGCAAGTTTGAATTAGAGATTTTTCTCTAAGTCAGTATTTCATTTTCCTGGTTACTTTCCTGTAGGATTCAGTTTATCTTAATCTAAGTGTAGGGCACTTTGTGCCTGAGTGGTAGGTGACTAATTTGTTACTGAGGTAGGTGCCCTATTTGGGTACTTAGTAGGATCCAAGTGTGGATCTGAGCAATAGGGCTTAATTTCCTGAGGTGGGAGAGTGCATCTCTCTGAGGTAAGATCCAAGTGTGGATTTGAGGTAAGGCTGTACTCCCAGCCTAAGTGTAGGGTTTAGTGCCTGAGGTAGGTGGCTGTTGGGTCACTAAGATATAGGTGACAAGTGTGTCACTGAGTTGTAGGCCTTGGAGGAGGCTGAATTATAGGTACTTGGATGGGCACTAAGCTAGTTAATTGGATAGGTATTGAGTTATAGGAGTGTTGCAGCACTCTGAGAGTAAGGATGAGTGCCTGAAGTTGTAAGCTGAGAAGCCTGAGCTGTAGGCCTTAGAAATAAGGCTGAGGTAGGTATTTAATGGACCACTGACCTGTAGGAGCACTGTAGGGCTCTAAGGTAGTCACCCTTATAGTTTTGAGTTTGGATTTTGAAAAGAATCCGTTTATAAGGCTGAGGGTCTGAGGTGTATGCTCATAGGAGCAAATTGGTGGAGTTTGTGCCTAGTACAACTAATCAGTTTGATAGGTGGGAGGGAAAGTGGATGTACCCAATTGGGAACCATTATAAATATTTGTGTGCTTTCTGTGTTGCTTGTTTCTCTCTTGTATTGCAGGTATTAAGGACAAAGTCTAGATCATTTTATAAGAATATTGCAAAAAGATCTAAGAAAATTTCAAAGAGCTATTCACCTCCCCCCCCCCCCCCCGCTCTAGGTGAGTAGCTAAAATTGAAGTAATAACTTTCAGTTCCCTTTATTAGTACTTTATGGAACTTTAACAGGTGTTTTGGTATCTACGGTGAATTGTGGAGTGTATGAGTCTCCCCCACAGTTAGACGGATATTATATCTAAGAGGGTGTGTACGGATGAGTTACCACGTCACCGGTATTTTTGGGTATAGTTGACCATATGTGGCTAATAAAGTTTTGAGAATTCTTTCTTATGATTTAATCATGCTTTCCACTTTTTTTAGCCTTATTAATCTGGTGTAATTTATTGTACGTGACGATTCACGTAAGTGCTCTTTTCTGATTTTGGTACTTTATCTTGTACTTTACTTCAACACTTTTGGTCTTGGGTTGGAACCCCTTTTTGACCTTTGTTTACTTTTGGCTAACTTTTCTGCCACTACTTGTACATTCTTGCTGAGCTGTTCTGTCTTTGAAATGCCTTAGGTTTGGAGCTTTTGTAGGTAGTGGAGCTAGTTTTGGAGTTCCCGAGAAGCAGTGTTTGCAGTGGTTTTCACCTCACCTTTGCGAGGTACTTTGTTATTTTGGTTTAATTTACCTATTTCAGACATACTTTTGTTTTATGTGGGTTCGTGTTAGATTGTTAACGGCTACAAGATAGTTGATTTTGGATACTTTGCTAGCTGTTAGATTATTTTACTTCTAATTATTTGGATTATTTGCTCTCTAGGATGTTTTATGCTAGGATTGCATGTTAGATATTTTCAAGTATAAAACTACTATTATTACCTCATGCATTATATGTTTTAAAATTCTAAATCATTATCTTTAGCGACCGTAAAATCTATTTTTACTACTATGATAAACTTATGGTCTTGCATACCATAAGTTGTCCTCTAGGGACATTTATACTCACTACAAGAAAACAGCTTTTTAGTGATGAAATTTTTGGTCACAAAATATTACGGTTTGGTCACTAAAGACATTTAGCAACCAAATTTGATCCGTCACAAAGTGATTGCAAAATGGGCGTCACAAAATGTATTTAGCAACCCAAAAAAAATTGGTCACTAAATGTATATTTATAGTGACAATTAATTTTCGTCGCTAAATGTACTATTTTAGTGACCATTAATTTTCGTCACTAAATGTACTTTTTTGTAACAACTAATTTTGTCACTAAATATATATTATTAGTGACAACTATTTATGTCACTAAATGTACATTATTAGTGATTACTTTTTTTTGTCACTAAATATATTTAGTAACCAAACATATTAAGTCACTGTTTGTGCAATGCTATAATGACTTTTTAATTACTGAAATTATTATTTCATCATTAAATATAACAATAAATAAAATATTCATTTGCTAAAAAAATTCATGAAAGAAAAGTGAATGTTTCTTTTAAATTTATTAATAAAAAGGTGGGAAATAGCCCAATCCCTTTAGTGCATACTAATAGAGCTTTTAACTCTACTAAATTCAACATATATATAAAAAAATCTATAATAAAAAACATTATATAATTCTTTCTTTACATGTAACACAAAATAAATAAATATATTGTGATTTCTCCATCCTCTCAAAGCTCCCGTCTTCAAGCTTCTCATAGGCACCATTTCTACGAGATCCGTCTTGATCTTTCTTGGAGATTCAAATTTTAACTACTTGGAGGCGCGTATCACAAATTCACACCTTCATTGCCATAATAGGAGTGATTCTCCTGAGTATAAGTTCCTCGACACCCCTTCAACGTTGATCTACACACAAAAACATGGAGAAATGAAACTTGCAGTGTCATAAAAAATGAGAGAAAAATAGAAGATGCGTTCAGAAGAGAAGTGCCAACTAAAATAGCTGTAGGAATAGCAAGATCCAGAACACATGGGCAGGAGACTACCTGAGAAGGAATTAAAATTAGACTTTGATTAAGATTTACAATTTAACTCTACATAAATACAAAAAATAGAGAGTTCCGCCCTGCATGTACTCATACATGAATCATGCCAAATCCATCTCTTACACAATATCCAACCATTCTCACTAGGTTTCGATGCCTCACTAGGCTCATAATCCTTATCTCATGAGAGAAACTTGGCTCTGATAAATCAATCCTATTAATCGCCCAGCAGCATTTTCCCATACCAATATGTGTTTTATAAACAATCCCATACCTTCCTCTTCCGATCACATACTTTTCGCTCAACTCTTCGGTGGCACGCATTATATCTTCATATGTCAGGTCTTCAGGTAAAACCTCAGTGAAATCTGACCGACAACTTGGTGCCAACAAAGATTTCGATCGATAATAAGATCTCATTTTGAAATACCTGACAGCACATAGTCCAGCAACAAGCAGAGTGAGACTAACTAATATTGTGAATAACACCACAAATCTAGTTCTTTTGCTTCTCTGCTTAGCCATTTGGCTACAGTAATTCCTGTCATCACTCTATATGCACAAAGAAGGGTTCCGGAAAATGACTCTGTTGAAGAGGATTCAAATTTAACCCAACTGGATGGAAGCATGCCTGATAAATTATTGAGTCATTGCATGAAAGCCTTGTGCAGTGGGAAGTCCAAACTGATGACCAGTAGCAACTGCTTCTTTCCTCTTTTTGCTATTTACCATTAAGGCTTTACTGTTGTTTTCACCACAGGAAATCTGGCTTTCGGTGGGATTTTGAATATGGCCTTTCAAGGCATGGCTAAGAGGAGGTTTATCAAGCAGTTTTGTCTGCAACATTCGCTCTACGTGCTCAATAAGCTGGTCAGATTGCCTGACAATTAATGTAAATGCATCCTTATTTTATGCCGCTTGTTCGGTAATTAGGTATAATATGCGACACAGATTGTTGTAATGTTTTGCAATAGACAATTTTGGGTCCTCATCTAGTAGGAGACCCAGATTGTCCCTTAATCTTCTAGTCTTTGTATCCTTCCCCCACCTTTTTAAAATATACTGTTGTGAGAGCTCCTTAATGTTCCTAAAATCAAGTACTTTCAGTACATGACAACACTGAATCCCAACATAAAAGAACTTTTTGCAGCTACATATGACTGTCCCATCCAATGAATCAAACCTTACAATGTGAGATCTCATTTTCCCTTTGAGAGTAACCTCGTAGTCAGATAATGTGCCGACCTTACCACAGCTAAAAAAAATAAGATATCACATAAAATTGGAAGAAAAAAATATGTCCATCCTTATCAAATTAACATCATAAGAGTTCAAAATAAAAGCAGTGAAAATTGATACAAACTAATTATACCTCCAATACAGATCAGAGCCTATCAACTTATTTGCTGTTGTTGATGCAATTCCGTTGAACTTTGCTGCATCTGGTGTTGCTGCGTTTGGTGAGGTTGCAATTGCGGATGTTGTAATCGTTGTTGTGGTAGTTGCAATTGTTGTTGCATGCTCAAGTATGTGTTCATATGTGAGATACAAAGGACATAGAGATACATAAAATAACCAAGGTGTCTTATTATAGTCTGATACAAAAATAGCAAGAAGAGTAGTACTCCAAAGAAATAGCCAAGGTGCCATATGTTTTGTTGTTTTATCTTTTATAGAATGTGGTGCATTATATTTATAGAATGATGTATTTTATATTTTATACTGGCTTCATAAGAGTTTTTTTCCTGGATTCGATGTTTTAGCATGTGAATCTTTTGTGGAGGGTAAAACTAAAGGTGGACTAAATTATTTAGCAATAGAAGAAATACGTGCTGCAGTGGTTCTTTTTGAATTGAATATGTGAATCTTTTGCTCCATGTGTGCTTCTCTTTGCCAATCTAGTGGAATTTGGATTTCTACCAAAGAATCTTTAGCTTTAGCACTTATCTTTATCTTCCCTGCCATTTAATCTTTTATGGTACCGGAAAAAATGGATGTATTAGAAATAATTAAACCTAAAGAATCATAAGAAAGAAATTAAGAAAACTGAAGGAAATTAACATTCTCTAATGATGAGTTTAACATTCTCTTTCCCCGATTACTGAAACTTGCTCTCTACCTATATATATACTGTAATAGCAATAGCTCATGCTGCAACAACTCATGCTTATACTGCAGGTCATACACATGGGTTGCAACAGCTCATGCTCATGCTCATGCCGCAACAGCTCATGCTTATGCTTTAACTCTCTACATGAAAATATGCTGGTCGAATGGATTGAATGAGGCTTTAACTCTCTACATCTCTCTCCCTTTATTCCCCCAACTGTGAGTTTTCTAAGTTCTAATCCTCTTCTATTTTCATGATTTAGCATGCATAAATTTATTAGCTATGGTTATGGAGAAAATTCATGACAACCGATTACAATATTCCTATAAATTTATTAGCTCATGCTCATGCTGCAGGCCGGTCATACACATGGGCTGATTTTGAGAAGTTAGAAAAGTTTTCTTGAGGAGCTTTATATTCATATGTTTATTCAATAAAGTGGAAGTTGGATTCAGTAAGTCTATAAAAACATACCTTCTAGATATCGCAATGCAACACATGTGTAGGACTACAAATCAAATCAAATCAAATGAGTTAGAGAAATGAAGAAAAATTGCCAAGATGAAGCTCAAAACAAAACTCTACACATTGTTGAAGGCCTTCAAGTATAATACCAGCAATTTGATAGATGGGGTTGGGTAGAAGCAGAGCAATCTAGTTACTGATTCAAGAGGCAGAGCAATCTAGTTACGTATATACTATATGACTTGGATAAACACCAATTTTTTTTACTAATTATCACAAGGTTTAAATCAACAAATGAAGATAACCTTGATATAAATTTTAAATACATAAGGACTAAATTCTTTGAAACAAAATTTATATAAGGGTTGGTAGGTTAAGATGCAAGTGCCAATACAGAAAAAAAGACCTAATCAGTGAAAGATTGATGTGAAGAAATGAAATTGAAAATAGAAATATTGATTTTCTTGTTCTCCCGGTGGATGTGATAATAAAGAAATTGAAGCAGAAATCCAAAAACTCAAATCAAAAATCGAAGCAGAGAAGGAAGATATTTATTACCCGAGCGGAGGTCATCGTTGTCGAACGGGATGGCGTCGTCAGATCGAGTAGAGGAGGTCGTCACAAGGAGAGGGATCATCGTCGTCAAGAGGGTTCGTCTTCGTGGAGAGGGCGTTGAATCGAGCGAAGGTCTTGGAGGGAGTTGAGGGGGCTATCGTCGCCGTCCAGAGGGATCGCAGGAAATTGCGAACTTAGGGCTCCCGCTGTTGAGGAGATGAAATGAATTCAGCGCGGTTTATTATGGCTCAATGGGAGGGAAATAGAATTCAGCGCGGTTCCCTAATGAAATAAGCAGGGATAGGTGATAGGTCTCAGATATTTAATTATAATTTGTTTTTGTTATTTTGTGATCATTATATTTAGTTACTAAATAGTTAGGTTCCGTTTGGGGGGACTTATTTTCACCGGTCAAGCGGTCACGGCCGCATGAACCGGATCATAATTAAAGCCAGGTTCATGCGTTCGTGACCGCTTGACCGGTGAAAATAAGTCCTCCCAAACGGAGCCTTAGAGAGAGGTTAATTAGTGACTTGAAGGATGCCAACTATGAGTGACTTGTAGGAATCCTGCGAGGATTGACTCGAGATGACGCCATGGAAGTTAAGAAATTTTTTCATTTGAGAGTGAATAATTGTTTATTGATATTTTATTATAAAATAATTTTAATTTAGGAGAGAATAAATGAATTTTTTTATTGAAAGAAACATCAAAATTTTGATGACTAGTGACTAATCTTTTGGTCACTAAACAAATAATTCAGTGACTACATAATTTTTTGGTCACTAAATATTCTAGAATATTTAATTTAGTAACAGAACCTATATTTCGTCATTAAAAATATATATTTAGTGACCACCAGTTCATTTCATCACTAAAGACAACTCTTTAGTGAAGAACTGCATTTCGTCACTAAAGGTATATCTTTAGTGACCAAATATATTTCGTCACTGCGTTTTCGTCACTAAATGTCAGTTTTCTTGTAGTGTAGGATGTCTAATCTTGTAAAAGTAGTATTTTTCGCAGCGTATAACTATCTTACTCGTGGACTAGATGAGCCACCAAGCCGAGGGATACGACTAACTGTTTAGCTTATACTGGATTTTCCTCTAAATAACTAAAAGGTCCTTTTTTACGTGTAAAGTAGGAGTTTTTCCTGAGCGTCCATAGTTGTCCACGCCCGACGTGGCATCATGATGCGCATTTTCCATTACTCTTATATATCTTTACCGGCGGTTAAAATGTTGGCTGTGACTGTTTGTATCAGAGAGAGGTTGGTTTGACAAGTTTGTCGAACCAGCCAATCTATTGTAGGTTTGATTTCCTTCATTTATTTTCATACACACACCGATGTATCATCAGTACGTCTTAGCCGAAGCATAGTCACTACACTCATAGCATGATAAGAAGTATACATGGCATATTATGTAGTATGGGATGCATAGTATGTGTTTGTATATGGATGCACCATAGGTGGCAACGTGTGACAGTTATATAGTGTGGGATGCATAAACACCATCACATGGATGCCCATTAGCACGTTTTCTTTTTTCATTGCATGTGATGTTATGTAGTATGGGATGCATAACATTTCATGTGTACTCCTCTCATAGCATGCATTAAGGCCTTTTTTAGAATGCATAACACTACATACATAGCATACCATCGCATAAGCATGCGTGCTATTTTTTGGTTAATGATGAAGATTTTCTATAGTTTTCAATATATTCCAAACTAATATCCCAAATAGGCAAGTGTACCTATCGAAATATAGTATAGAAATGTCGTATTCGACTCGGGGCCTATTGAGTACTTGTACTCACAAGAAAAGCTATTATCTTATCGGACAGAAAAGTTGGTTTTTGTCTAAAAAAACGGAAAAGGAAGAACTAAGCGTTAATCTAGGAAATAAAAATACAATTTTGAGGAAGCTAGCACTTGATCTAGAATCCCCTTGGACTAAAATAAATCTTCTTGAAAAATAAAGTAATGCGAGCTCTTATCTACTCACTCGACCGTGGAGGTTCTGAAAGTATAGTAGCGTCTCTCTCGAGCTCATGCTTCTAACTAACCTTAGTTTGATCGATTAAGACCTCTCGGCCAGTCGAAACCCCTAAGCTTGCTTTAGGCGGTGAACCCCTCTATTGGATTTGACTCCAATCCGGAAGATTTACGTCATCCTCTCTCGAGGAGTGCATTCAACTCCTTTTATCTTTGAGTGATCTCCTCGTATCCACAACCTCTCGATCATTTAGGATACGGATCTTAGATCGAAGATCATATACGCATAATATGAATTCGATGAAATAGAAATCAAAGATAAATCGTAGCGATGAAGATTAAGAACAAGATATTCAAGAAAAAAGGAAAGTTTATTTTATTCCAAGCATCATCATAATCAAGTGCTAAATGAAAACTAGCTACTCATTATAATTAGAGAATTACAAGATAAGAAAAGGAGAGACATAATTAAAAGGAAAGGCAAAGTTGAATTGAAACTTACAAAGTGTAAAATTAGACTAAGAAATGAAAAGTACAGCAAAATAAAACAGCTAACTATAAGACTCCTACTCCTAAAATTCTCTCCCTGGACATCTGAAGCAGTTGAAATTTATAGAAAAAGTTTCTGGATGGTCACGCCCTAGGTCACGCCCGTGACCTAGGGCGTGTCAGGCTCGGAACTATCGTCTTGAAACCCCGGGAACGTTGGAGGAGAAATCTCCAAAATCTTTTAACTGATGGGTCACGCCCCTAGGTCATGCCCGTAACCTAGGGCGTGTCAAGCCTATTTCTGGAAAACGGTGGGAAGCTGAAACGGCGGGAAGTAATTCTGGCGTTTCCGAAGTGGTCACGCCCTAGATCACGCCCGTGACCAAGGGCGTGTCAGACTGGGTAAGCAAAACGGTTGGAAACGGCGCAATCTGGGATTAATTTGGCAGTTTCGGGTAGGTCACGCCCTAGGTCACGCCCGTGACAGGGGGGCGTGTACTTGAGAAATGTTACAGAATTGTCCTGGGAAGATTTCTGGAGAAAATTATTTTTTGATACTAGACACGCCCGTGTTCACGCCCTAGACACGCCCGTGTCTCAGGGGTGTGTACATTTGAAACTCTCCAGATTTGTAGAGGACGTCGTCCTCTTTCCGTTGACTGGTTGCATGTCCCGTAACTCTTCCTAGTTTGAAAGTTATGACCATTTGAAGTTCAGCTATCCGTGACCAAAAATGGTCATTTTCTCCGTTTCAACTCCTGATCAGTCCAGCAAGCTCCAAATTGCTATTCGTAGCTCATATTGACCTGAAATATGAAAATAAAATAATTAGAACCATAATTACTAAAATATAATTAAAATCATATTATTAATTAAGTAAAAAATATATAAAAAGATCTATAATTAGTGTCTTATCAAATACCCCCATACTTATCCGTTTGCTAGTCCCGAGCAAACAACTTCCTATAGGGAGTTGAAAAATTTTAAATGCTAGAAAAGAAAATTGAACCTAAGGAGTAAAATGCGAAGTCTTATGCCTATTCTTGTAGATATTTTTGTAGAAATACTTACTCAGCATACAAATTAGGTATTTATTTTTCTTAAAATGCGTTTTCATTATTATTTTTACTTTTAAAAATGAAAATCCGGTAAATCCTAAAATTATCTTTAGGGAGAGTGTAGCGTATAAGACCCCCCTTTTTTTTCTTTTTCAACCACCGGGGTCTTAGGCCCAGAATCGCCGCTTTGCGGTGACACCTTCACGTCCTGAAGGGTCATCACAACATGGCGCCGATTCTGCCGGCCAATTCGATCACAGAAAGGTAGCACAATAATAGAAGTAAGAGCAATGCAGTCCACAATAATAAATCACATATATAGAAATAAATCTCCACGAAGGGAGTGTCCACAGAAAACATCAGAGTACTATAAATGCGGGCTTATGCCGGGTACAAAATGTCCTCACTACAAGTCTCTCATGCGGAAGCAAAAACGGGAACTACTCAGGGTCGAGACTCACGGTCCCGGCTGTATGAACTCTGGAGCTAGACTCCCCATCTCCAGGCACACCGATCTCTGCGGCTGCTCCTCCATGCTGGGCTCCACGATCCCCTAAATGATGCGGTTCGAAAACCGTTAGTCATAAAGACTAAGCCCTATCATCCCCAACCCCTTCCCCCATGGCTCCTAGGTACCGAGCGGAGAGGAAGAAAGGGAAGGAATTGAAGGTAGAGATTAATCAAGAAACAGATGACAGCGGAACTAATCTAGCAATTCTATAATAGTATGACAGAAACAGAAAGTAAGAAAAGTAACCTTAACTTATGTGCGAAAACGCATAAGCCAAGGGATCTTTTGCAAGGCTCCCATTGTATAGAGTGTCCCATACCACCTATACGTTGGGGTGTCGGTTATCAAACAACAGCATATGTTTATATATTGAAATTAACCATTGATTTATAAACTTACCCACACAAGCTTATAGACCAAGGGGTCATTTTGCAGGTTCTAAAGTATAAGCGTCCCATACCACTTATACTTTAGGTGTCAGGGTTAAATGAATCGATTATGCTATGACATGCAAGTGGGTATGATGAAACATGCAAGTGCAACTCACACACCCGACTCTGTGCACACAGACCTTTAGTTCCCCCTTTCGGAGCCGTTACCTCCCAAGATACCTCCGTAGTGGCGGACGGAAGCGGTGGGTTGGGCCTCGCCCACCTCAAAACCAGTAAAAGCACCACTGGTCTGACCTATCGTACGCCTCAACGCTTGGTGCACTAAGCGGACGCCTGCGTACTCTTGCCGGCTGGCGCACCGGACTTCTGTTGGCGAAGTGCTAATCACCCCGCCGAGTCAACGATATCGGTGTCGGTGCAATCGAAGTCCCCGATATCGAAAAACCCACCACCTTAACTTTTCCTATCTTATGCACATGCAAGTTTAATCGTAAACACACAAAAAAACCGAGCCGAAGCTCCCCGGACCAAAACGTCCGTCTCCAAACCAACCGAGTCGAAGCTCCCCGGACCATCCCGTCCATCTTTTAACCAACCGAGCCGAAGCTCCCCGGACCATCCCGTCCGTCTCTTATCCAACCGAGCCGAAGCTCTCATCAATCTTCCTGTGCCAACAGTGTTTGTGAAAGGTACAACCCTAGTTACTAAGTTACTCTTGTCGGTTTGTTATTACAGTTTACGTTAGCCCAGGACTGCCCTCGGTATTCCCCGTGAAGGGCTCTCAAGGGGCACTAGGAACCAATACGGCGGCATTACGGCCCGAAGTTCCCTTTCGCAAGGCACTTATTGTTATTGGTTTATCTCCCTTAACCCGATTCCCTTCTCATATTACGATAGACTATCCTAGGGTGATTTTTAACCTTCCTCTCTTCGGGAAAGGCGATCTTTCGCCGAAACCCGAGCACCTCTTAACTCTAGCTATCACCACTTCTCACTACTCTTTATACCTTCCTATTGTGATTTCCTCTACCATTGCCCACCCAGACAATATGATTAACTCCAATGCCTTCCTCAGATCATGTCCTATTGCATTTCACAAATTGCTATATGCAGACCGATCTAGATAATATGTTGAACCGATTATGCAATGATCCAATACTCATCCAAATGCCCTAAATTATTTACTGGAGACTTACCATGGTATAAATGACCTAAATCCGGAAAATGGAAATTTTCATAATTTATTTGGCATTAAATTAAATTCCTCGAAAATCCCAAGGGCTACCGGTTTGAACATGAACTACCCTAAGTTCTCATGCAAGATGTCCAGCAACTTTATGACAAATAGTAGGTTATCTCAGTAGGTTAAACCCAAGGTATCATAATTTTTCTATCATCAAAAGGGCATTAAAACTATTTTAGAAATAATCTCTATCTTTTATTATTTATGAATCAAGTATAGAAAATATTCTTCCAAAAATTACAAATAATTTATGACATGCTGATAAAGACCTTAAATTAGCACTGGCCCAGTTTCATAATTTTTCAGCAATAAAATCATCCCTAAATAATTTTTCAAGCATAGAACCCCTTTTTAACTTTTATGAAGGAAGTACTGGATGTATTCAACTAAAAATTATATAAAAATTCAGGGGTAATCATTCTGTTCTAAAATCTATATCTCCAAAATTTCATGAGATTTCAATGAACAGAGATTCCTAAATAATTAAATCATCTAAGGCCATAACAAGCTTTACAAATGAAGTGCTAGCAATAATCAACATAAAATTCCAGAAAAATTGCTATAAGTTCTACCTGATCCAAAACTCACTCTACCCGAATTTCACGGTTTTTAAGTAAGGTTCAGTGACTGATTGTTCCTATTTGATATTTTACCCTAAAACTAAGGTTAGGGTTTTAAAGGTATCTACTAGTCTCCAAATTCTCCAAGATTACATCCAGACGATTATTATCGAGATTTTGTCAATTCTACAGAGTTTCAAGGCAATACAAGAGCAATTGCCCCCATGTCCTTCACAACCCTCAAAACCCTTTATTTAGGGTTTGAGCTTGGATCCTAGGGTAAATCAACTTTAAACCTCATCATTTTTCTCCAAGCAGGTTATAACATCCTTCTAAGTCAGAGATCAGAAAATCAGCCTCTGTTGAGGTGATTTGACCTTTCCAAACTCTTAGTGCACTTTTTACTAAAAGGTGTCTCACTAATGCCTAGTTAAGGGTAGAAGATTTCCTACCCAAAACTCCTCCAAATCAGTTGGAATTTTTTACAGTCCTAGGTTTAATAGCCAGGTACCACTCACCAAACTTTGGGAGGATTTGGAGGTCGTTTGACCACTTAAATAAATTCCTCTAAGTTTATTAAATTGAAACAAAAAGTTTAGGCAAAGTATCTCCAAAAATTCCCATTTTTGGTCTGCCTTTAGGTATTGTTAAGGCTAATCCCCTGCCCAAATTTCAGGTCCTTTGGACAAGGGAAGAAAAGTGGGCATCCGTTTTAATTTCTGCCCAACTCTAGGTACAGCCCCCACTAAAACGGGTGCTGCGGCCGAACCGCTTACCCAAACGAGTTGAAACCAATTTTAGATTAATCTTGACTCGAAGGGCTACGACTTTCGTGTCTAGTCACTTTTCCTAAAATGGCCTCTAAGTGCCTCGTTTTGCAGCATTAAAATGTGCCCATACAAGTATAATTTCCTTACAAAATTATTTACATAATTTATATATTAAAAACAGTTTTTACTGTTCATCTTCTACAGAACCCGAAAACCAGACACAGAAAATCATATTTCTTGTAGCTCTTTCGCGCTCCGTCACCGGTCGTCCGGTCACTTCCCTGGCCAGCCAGCCACCACCACCGCCTCCGTTGAGGCGATGGCTATCGGTCGGCGGTGGTTTGGCCGCCGGAGGTGGCGGTTTCCGGCGAACTCAAGAATACACTTTTCATGGTTTTCCATGAAAACGAGAGATGGGTCCGGCTCCGTTGAGCGCGAACTTCCTTTCTAAGAATCCTAAGATCTACCCACGAAAGAGAAGAAGCAGAGGAGGACCTTATTCGCGGTTTGGAGGCGAGAAGAACGACGGGGTGCCATGGCGCGGTGGTGGCATTGCTGAACTTCTCCTACAGCAAGAACAAGGATCTGATCGTTTGATTGAGCGTGTAACCTTCTCCTCTTGCTCCAAGTGGGCTTTTATAAGTCAGCATGTGGGGAGGTGAAAGGGTAAAGCCTTAATGGTCATGAAGGCTCCTCCTAATAATATTTCAGTTACAGTGAAGGGATAAGAAACGGTGGAAGATGAACAGGTGTATCCAGTTGTCGGTTTCCTATCGCACCACATCTTCATCCTTTATTATATAATTATAGAAGAGAAAACGGCCTGTAATTACTCCTGGTGTAACTTCCCACACCAGCATTTATTACCACGCATGTTAGAATAATTTCTGGCCTGAACCATCGTTTCGGCCAATGTCACGGGCGTGACACATAGGTCACGGGCGTGACAAGCCCGGATATCCAATTCTGGGTTCGATGATTGTCGAACTGAGATCGACGATCGTCGAAGGGTGGTCACGGGCGTGACACCTGGGTCACGGGCGTGACAGGCCCGGGTGGTTAATTCTGGGTCGACGATCGTCGAACTGAGATCGACGGTCGTCGAAGGGTGGTCACGCCCTAGGTCACGGGCGTGACACCTCGGTCACGGGCGTGACAGGCCAGATTTTTAATTTCGACGGTCTCCTAACTGAGATCGACGATCGTCGAAGGAGTCACGCCCTAGGTCACGGGCGTGACACCGTGGTCACGGGCGTGACATGCCCGGACTGCAAGTTCGACGATCGTCTCACGGAGATCGACGATCGTCGAAGGAGTCACGCCCTAGGTCACGGGCATGACACCTTGGTCACGGGCGTGACATGCCCGGGCAGCAAGTTCGAAGATTGTCTCGTGGAGATCGACGATCATCGAAGTAGTCACGCCCAAAGTCACGGGCGTGACGGGTTGGTCACGGGCGTGACCAACCCGTGACCCGAACCCTCGATCGATTTATTTCAATTTTTGGGCTTCACAGGGTTCTGTCACGACCAACCGACTCCTAGGGGTCTAGCCGGAAATGGGATGTTACAAATCCCAATAAACAAAACAAAAATTTCTTCCCCGAAATTGAGGTTGAGCCTACGGGGTCTATCGGAATAAATTGAACTTGTAACATCCCATACGATCTTTCTATCGGGTTTAGACGACTATTCGTTTGATAAACGAAGACAATCTCCCCAATAAACAAAAGATTAGCCCCTACCTTTCTGATTGAGTACGCATGCCTAGGTCCTTTATTTTCCTTATCTAGTCTTAACTGTCCAAAACAAGAAGGCAATCTATAGTATACCGAGAGGTGGTGAGATGTACCTGACTGAACAACTCCCGGTATCTTTGCCTCATCAAATCCTGCAATTCCTAGGTGTGCTCCTCCTGACCGTTGTTTCTCCACAGAACCTTGACTAAGGGGATCTTTTTGCGGCGCAAGATCCGTACTCCTTTGTTGTCGATCCGAACCGGCTCTAAGTGAACAGATCGGTCTGAAGCTACCGGCCCTTCGGTGGTCAAAATCCGCTGCTCCGGGCGTAGTAGATCCCTTCTCAGCGAAGAAATGTGGAAGACGTCGTGTAGAGCTGCCAGCTATGGCGGCAACTCTAGCCTGTAGGCTAGGGGTCCGATCCGCTCCAGGATCTGGTAAGGGCCCATATACCTAGGGCTGAGCTTCTTCCTCCGACCGCGCACCAGTGAGACTCCGTGCATGGGCTGGATCTTCAAGAACACTCGATCTCCTACCCGAAACTCCACCTGACGATGTCGGGCATCATAGTATTTAGCCTGTCTGCTCTGCGCCTCGAACATCCTATCTCTGATCAGTCTTACCTGAGCCTCGGTGTTTTCAACAAAATCCGATCCCAATAGCTTCGGATCCTCATCTTGAACCCAAGAAAGCGGGGTCCTACATTTTCTTCCATACAAGGCTTCATAAGGCGCCATCTTGATGCTGGACTGGTAGCTATTGTTATAGGAGAACTCGACCAACGGTAACATCTTCTCCCACGGCTCCCCTCAGTCCAGTATACACAGTCGTAGTAAATCCTCCAAGGTCCGGTTGGTACGCTCTGTCTGCCCGTCCGTCTGAGGGTGGAAGGCCGTGCTAAAAGTTAATCGGGTGCCCAAATATGCCTGCACTGACCGCCACTCCCTGGATGTAAACCGTCCATCGCGGTCCGACACTATCGTCCGGGGCACGCCATGATATCGGATATACTGCTCCACGAACTTCCGTACCAGCACTCCCACCGATTCATCCTTCCTGATCGGTATAAAGCGGGCCTCCTTCGTCAACCGATCAACAATCACCCAGATCGAGTCGTTCCCCGTCCGAGATCGGGGAAGACCATGTATAAAATCCATAGCTATATCGTCGAACTTCCACTCCGGCACCGGGAGTGGCTGCAGCAATCCTGCGGGGTTCCTGCACTCCGCCTTCACCAACTGACACGCCTCGCAATGGGTCACGAAGTACGTAATGTCCTTCTTCATGCCCGGCCAAAACATCGTCTTCTTCAGATCAGCAGTCATCTTTGTGATCCCCGGATGCACAGAGTACCGGCTGCAATGCGCCTCCATCATAATATCCTCTCGGATCTGGCCTCCTGCGGGTATATATACTCTGCCTCTGAAATGTAGCAATCCATCTCTCAGGGAATAATCTCCTGTCAAACCTTCCTCCAAAGCTCGGAACATCGGCTCTGCCCACGCATCTGTCCTCTGTCCGTCCCGAATGCGATCCCGAATATCATCTATGGCCACTATCGATGCCAGATACTCCCTATACAGAACTGGGTCATCCTCGGACACTAGGGATATCTGCATATCTCTGAATGACCGGACTAGCTCCATGGACATAACCTGGGGCCCAGCTTCGGAAGTGGCAGCTCGCCGGCTCAACGCGTCGGCCACCACGTTTGCCTTCCCTGGATGGTAGTGCATCTCATACTGATAATCTGCTAAGAACTCCACCCAGCGCCTCTGCCTGATATTCAGCTCCTTCTACGTGTCCACGTATTTCAGGTTCTTGTGGTCGGAGTAGATGTCGCAGTGGACTCCGTAAAGATAATGGCGCCAGACCTTCAGAGCAAAAATGACCGCTCCCATCTCAAGGTCGTGCACTGGGTAGTTCTTCTCATGGGTCTTCAGCTGGCGGGAGGCATATGCTATGACGTGTCCGTTCTGCATCAGCACTACTCCCATCACCTGGTATGATGCGTCGGTATACACCTGGAATCCATCCTTTCCAGATGGAAGGGCCAGAATAGGGGCTGAGATGAGTCGGTCCTTCAGTTCCTGGAAAGCCGCCTGGCACTGCGGGGTCCAAACGAAAGGTGCCTCCTTCTTTGTCAAAGATGTGAGGGGGAGGGCAATCTGAGAGAACCCCTCCACGAACTTCCGGTAGTAACCGGCAAGTCCCAAGAAACTTCGTACATCGGTGGCTGTCTTCAACTGCGGCCAATCTCGAACTGCCCGAATCCTTGCCGGATCCACTGCCAACCCGGCTCCGCTGATAATATGGCCCAGGAAGGCCACCTCCTTCAAACAAAACTGACACTTGCTGAATTTTGCATAAAGGCGATGCTCCCGCAACCTTTCCAAAGTCAGTGCTAGATGCCGAGTGTGCTCCTCCTCCGTTCTAGAGTAGATCAGGATGTCGTCTATGAATACTATGACGACCACATCCAAGTAGGCCTCGAAGACCCGGTTCATGAGACTCATGAACGCCGACGGGGCATTCGTGAGCCCGAAGGGCATCACGGTGAACTCATACAGGCCATATCTGCTACTGAAGGCCGTCTTCGGGATATCCTCCTCCTGGATCTGTAGCTGGTAGTATCCTGACCTCATGTCCAGCTTCGAGAAATAATGGGCCCCCTCCAGCTGGTCGAACAATTCGTCTATCCAAGGGAGCGGATAGGTATTCTGGACGGTCAGCCTGTTTAGTGCTCGATAATCGATGCACAGGCGGAGTGTCCCATCCTTCTTCTTCATGAATAGGACCGGTGCTCCCCATGGCGAGGAACTCGGTCTAACGAATCCTGCCTCAACCAATTCCTGCAACTGAGTTCGAAACTCTGCCAACTCCTTTGGGGCCATCCGATAAGGGGCCCTAGATGCCGGCTTGGCCCCCGGCACAAGCTGTATCTGAAAGTCCTGCTCTCGGTGTGGAGGTAGTCCTGGCAGTTTCTCTGGAAAGATGTCAGCGAAATCGCGCACCACCAGGATGTCTGTCACCGACTCCTTAACTTCCGCCATCTCAAATAGAATCTGATAAACCTCCTTTCCCTGCAGATGGGCCTTAACGGCCTGTACCGAAGATAAGAGTATATGAGAGACAGGTCTTATACCTTCGATGGTAATGAAAGAGTCCCCATGTCTCACGGTGATCCTCTTTGCCTGGTAGTCAATCTGGGCATGGTTCCAGTGCAGCCATACCATGCCCAGGATTAAGTCGTAGTCTGTCAGCTTCAAAATCATCGCTGGAGACTCGAATGCCTTTCCACCAATTTCTGCCTCCATATTGCAGTGATCCGTGGTAAGGAGCTCAGATCCATCCGGTAGTCGCACCCTCATCCTCGAGCCTGTGAACCGCTCCACGCCTTCCAGTCCTTCTACGAACGTCTCCGACACAAAGGAGTGAGTAGCTCTAGTATCGAACAGCGTGCGGGCCGGCTGGCCACTGATGAAGACTATACCTGGGGTGATTAGATATCTTAGGGTTCTATAGTGAGTTTTACTTTCCTTGCTAATCTATCTAGTGTGATTCAAAGTTTGACCATTGAAAGGGAAATTCTATGAAAATAAAGAAGCATTGCGGCGTACCTGCGATGACCTGCTCCGGATTCCGAGGCTGCGCAAGGTCCAAAGCATATACCTGCTCTCTTCCCTGTCTACGATCTCCCTCCTGGTATCCACGACCGCGGCCGCATCCTCGGCCTCCGTAATGCTGAGCTGGTGGGCCGCCCTATGGTGCTGGAGGTGGTGCCCCCCTCATGGGGCAGTTCCTCCGAATGTGCCCAATCTGATGACAAAGGAAGCACTCCGGTGGGGGATACGCCATTCCCCCGGGTCTCGGCATCTCCTGCATCCGAAGAGGTGGAGCGGCCAATATCACCTGTTCCCTCGGCTCTTGCCTCACGTCCTGACGAGGCTGGTCCTCTGTCCTCCTCCCCTCTGGTACAGCACCTCGCCGCTGGTCATTTCTACCTCTCCGTCCCTGATCCTCTGCTGGCCGTTTTCGGCCCCGGGTGGCGTGCCAATCTGCCTCAATCCTTTTTGCCATCTCCAAAATCCGGGAGATGGGCCCATCAGATACAAATAACAGAGCCTCCCTCAAGTCCTCCCGCAGGCCCTTATAGAACCTCCTGATATACCCAGCCTCGTCTAGCTGGTAGGAATCTACGTATCGAGCCAGATGGTCGAACTCTCGATGGTACTCCACCACGGTCCGGGTGCCCTGCTTCAGCTGTAAGAACCGCTCCTCCAAATCATCCCTGGCCAACTGCGGAACGAAATGCTCCAGCAGTGCGTCCCTGAACTCCTCCCAGGTAACCTCCGCAACCTCCCTATCGGCAAATGTCGTGTCCAATAGCGTCTTCCACCACCTCTTTGCATGGGACTCCAGGAAAGAGACAACCAGAGCCACCCTCTCCTCCCAGGGACACCGTATCCCGGTCAGCATCTCATACATGATATCGAGCCACTCTTCCATCCGAACCGCCGACTCTGTCCCCAAATAGGACGGGGGAGAAAGACCCCGGAAGATGCTCAGCCAGTTGGCCCCCGGGTTTGGCTGCGGGGCCGGAACCTGCTGGGCCCTGAAAGCCTCTAGGATTGCAGTCAGAGTCTGTCCCATGTCTGACTGAAGGAAAGGAGTGGGGACCGGTGGAGGTGGTGCAACACCCTGAGCCTGCTGAACTCCGCCTTGTGGCGTAGGCTGTGCCGGAGGCTGCGTAACAAAAACACATGCTGAGAAAATGTTCAAATATTACATAAAGGTGGACAATTAATATGTGATCCCCATATGGGCACACCACTGCTTCCGCTGCTTAGTTTGTCCCCAAACTAAACTCGAGCGGGGGTGACCCAGGGTTAGTGGACTGCTACCTTTTCAGACCGATGTTTCCCTCTGATACCACTTATAAGACCCCCTTTTTTTTTCTTTTTCAACCACCGGGGTCTTAGGCCCAGAATCGCCGCTTTGCGGTGACACCTTCACGTCCTGAAGGGTCATCACCACATGGCGTCGATTCTGCCGGCCAATTCGATCACAGAAAGGTAGCACAATAATAGAAGTAAGAGCAATGCAGTCCACAATAATAAATCACATATATAGAAATAAATCTCCACAAAGGGAGTGTCCACAGAAAACATCAGAGTACTATAAATGCGGGCTTATGCCCGGTACAAAATGTCCTCACTACAAGTCTCTCATGCGGAAGCAAAAACGGGAACTACTCAGGGTCGAGACTCACGGTCCCGGCTGTATGAACTCCGGAGCTAGACTGCCCCATCTCCAGGCGCACCGATCTCTGGGGCTGGTCCTCCATGCTGGGCTCCACGATCCCCTAAATGATGCGGTTCGAAAACCATTAGTCATAAAGACTAAGCCCTATCATACCCTACCCCTTCCCCCATAGCTCCTAGGTACCGAGCGGAGAGGAAGAAAGGGAAGGACATGAAGGTAGAGATTAATCAAGAAACAGATGGCAGCGGAACTAATCTAGCAATTCTATAATAGTATGACAGAAACAGAAAGTAAGAAAAGTAACCTTAACTTATGTGCGAAAACGTATAAGCCAAGTGATCTTTTGCAAGGCTCCCATCGTATAGAGTGTCCCATACCACCTATACGTTGGGGTGTCGGTTATCAAACAACAGCATATGTTTATATATTGAAATTAACCATTGATTTATAAACTTGCCCACACAAGCTTATAGACCAAGGAGTCGTTTTGCAGGTCCTAAAGTATAAGCGTCCCATACCACTTATACTTTAGGTGTCAGGGTTAAATGAATCGATTATGCTATGACATGCAAGTGGGTATGATGAAACATGCAAGTGCAACTCACACACCCGACTCTGTACACACAGACCTTTAGTTCCCCCTTTCAGAGCCGTTACCTCCCAGGATACCTCCATAGTGGCGGACGGAAGCGGTGGGTTGGGCCTCGCCCACCTCAAAACCAGTAAAAGCACCACTGGTCTGACCTATCGTACGCCTCAATGCTTGGTGCACTAAGCGGACGCCTGCGTACTCTTGCCGGCTGGCGCACCGGACTTCTGTTGGCGAAGTGCTAATCACCCCACCGAGTCAACGATATCGGTGTCGGTACAATCGAACTCCCCGATATCGAAAAACCCACCACCTTAACTTTTCCTATCTTATGCACATGCAAGTTTAATCGTAAACACACTAAAAAACCGAGCCGAAGCTCCCCGGACCAAAACGTCCGTCTCCAAACCAACCGAGCTGAAGCTCCCCGGACCATCCCGTCCGTCTTTTAACCAACCGAGCCGAAGCTCCCCGGACCATCCCGTCCGTCTCTTATCCAACCGAGCCGAAGCTCTCAACAATCTTCCTGTGCCAACAGTGTTTGTGAAAGGTGCAGCCCTAGTTACTAAGTTACTCTTGTCGGTTTGTTATTACAGTTTACGTTAGCCCCGGACTGCCCCCGGTATTCCCCGTGAAGGGCTATCAAGGGGCACTAGGAACCAAGACGGCGGCATTACGGCCCGAAGTTCCCTTTCGCAAGGAACTTTTTGTTATTGGTTTATCTCCCTTAACCCGATTCCCTTCTCATATTACGATAGACTATCCTAGGGTGATTTTTAACCTTCCTCTCTTCGGGAAAGGCGATCTTTCACCGAAACCCGAGCACCTCTTAACTCTAGCTATCACCACTTCTCACTACTCTTTATACCTTCCTATTGTGATTTCCTCCACCATTGCCCACCCAAACAATATGATTAACTCCAATGCCTTCCTCAGATCATGTCCTATTGCATTTCACAAATTGCTATATGCAGACCGATCTAGATTATATGTCGAACCGGTTATGCAATGATCCAATACTCATCCAAATGCCCTAAATTATTTACTGGAGACTTACCATGGTATAAATGACCTAAATCCAGAAAATGGAAATTTTCATAATTTATTGGGCATTAAATTAAATTCCTCGAAAATCCCAAGGGCTACCGGTTTGAACATGAACGACCCTAAGTTCTCATGCAAGATGTCCAGCAACTTTATGACAAATAGTAGGTTATCTCAGTAGGTTAAACCCAAGGTATCATAATTTTTCTATCATCAAAAGGGCATTAAAACTATTTTAGAAATAATCTCTATCTTTTATTATTTATGAATCAAGTACAGAAAATATTCTTCCAAAAATTACAAATAATTTATGACATGCAGATAAAGGCCTAAAATTAGCACTGGCCCAGTTTCATAATTTTTCAGCAATAAAATCATCCCTAAATAATTTTTCAAGCATAGAACCCCTTTTTAACTTTTATGAAGGAAGTACTGGATGTATTCAACTAAAAATTATATAAAAATTCAGGGGTAATCAATTTGTTCTAAAATCTATATATCCAAAATTTCATGAGATTTCAATGAATAGATATTCATAAATAATTAAATCATCATCTAAGGCCAAAACAAGCTTTACAAATGAAGTGCTAGCAATAATCAACATAAAATTCCAGAAAAATTGCTATAAGTTCTACCTGATCCAAAACTCACTCTACCCGAATTTCACGGTTTTTAAGTAAGGTTCAGTGACTGATTTTTCCTATTTGATATTTTACCCTAAAACTAAGGTTAGGGTTTTTAAGGTATCTACTTGTCTCCAAATTCTCCAAGATTACATCCAGACGATTCTTATCGAGATTTTGTCAATTCTACAGAGTTTCAAGGCAATACAAGAGCAATTGCCCCCATGTCCTTCACAACCCTCAAAACCCTTTATTTAGGGTTTGAGCTTGGATCCTAGGGTAAATCAACCCTAAACCTCACCATTTTTATCCAAGCAGGTTATAACATCCTTCTAAGTCAGAGATCAGAAAATCAGCCTCTGTTGAGGTGATTTGAACTTTCCAAACTCTTAGTGCACTTTTTACTAAAAGGTGTCTCACTAATGCCTAGTTAAGTGTAGAAGATTTCCTACCCAAAACTCCTCCAAATCAGTTGGAATTTTGTACAGACCTAGGTTTAATAGCCAGGGACCACTCACCAAACTTTGGAAGGGTTTGGAGGTCGTTTGACCACTTAAATAAATTCCTCTAAGTTTATTAAATTGAAACAAAAACTTTAGGCAAAGTATCTACAAAAATTCCCATTTTTGGTCTGCCTTTAGGTATTGTTAAGGCTAATCCCTTGCCCAAATTTCAGGTCATTTGGACAAGGGACGAAGAGTGGGCATCCGTTTTAATTTCTGCCCAACTCTAGGTATAGCCCCCACTAAAACGGGTACTGCGGCCGAACCGCTTACTCAAACGAGTTGAAACCAATTTTAGATTAATCTAGACTCGAAGGGGTATGACTTTCGTGTCTGGTCACTTTTCCTAAAATGGCCTCTAAGTGCCTCGTTTTGCAGCATTAAAATGTGCCCTTCCAAGTATAATTTCCTTACAAAATTATTTACATAATTTATATATTAAAAACAGTTTTTACTGTTCATCTTCTACAGAACCCGAAAACCAGACACAGAAAATCATATTTCCTGTAGCTCTTTCGCGCTCCGTCACCGGTCGTCCGGTCACTTCCCTGGCCAGCCACCACCACCACCGCCTCCGTTGAGGCGATGGCTATCAGTCGGCGGTGGTTTGGCCGCCGGAGGTGGCGGTTTCCGGCGAACTCAAGAATACACTTTTCATGGTTTTCCATGAAAACGAGAGATGGGTCCGGCTCCGTTGAGCGCGAACTTCCTTTCTAAGAATCCTATGATCTACCCACGAAAGAGAAGAAGCAGAGGAGGACCTTATTCGCGGTTTGGAGGCGAGAAGAACGACGGGGTGCCATGGCGCGGTGGTGGCGTTGCTGAACTTCTCCTACAGCAAGAACAAGGATCTGATCATTTGATTGAGCGTGTAACCTTCTCCTCTTGCTCAAAGTGGGCTTTTATAAGTCAGCATGTGGGGAGGTGAAAGGGTAAAGCCTTAATGGTCATGAAGGCTCCTCCTAATAACATTTCGGTTACAGTGAAGGGATAAGAAACGGTGGAAGATGAACAGGTGTGTCCAGTTGGTGGTTTCATATCGGACCACATCTTCCTCCTTTATTATATAATTACAGAAGGAAAAACGGCCTGTAATTACTCCTGGTGTAACTTCCCATACCAGCATTTATTACCACGCGTGTTAGAATAATTTCGGGCTTGAACCGTCGTTTCGGCCAATGTCACGGGCGTGACACATAGGTCACGGGCGTGACAAGCCCGGATAGCCAATTCTGGGTTCGACGATCGTCGAACTGAGATCGACGATCATCGAAGGGTGGTCACGGGCGTGACACCTGGGTCACGGGCGTGACAGGCCCGGGTGGTTAATTCTGGGTTGACGATCGTCGAACTGAGATCGACGGTCGTCGAAGGGTGGTCACGCCCTAGGTCACGGGCGTGACACCTAGGTCACGGGCGTGACAGGCCCGAGTTTTAATTTCGACGGTCTCCTTACGGAGATCGACGATCGTCGAAGGAGTCACGCCCTAGGTCACGGGCGTGACACCTTGGTCACGGGCGTGACATGCCCGGGCTGCAAGTTCGACGATCGTCTCACGGAGATCGACGATCGTCGAAGGAGTCACGCCCTAGGTCACGGGCGTGACACCTTGGTCACGGGTGTGACATGCCCGGGCAGCAAGTTTGACGATCGTCTCGCGGAGATCGACGATCGTCGAAGTAGTCACGCCCAAAGTCACGGGCGTGACGGGTCGGTCACGGGCGTGACCGACCCGTGACCCGAACCCTCGATCGATTTATTTCAATTTTTCGACTTCACAGGGTTCTGTCACGACCAACCGACTCCTAGGGGTCTAGCCGGAAATGGGATGTTACATAGCGTGCGTACTAAGATAGCATTTCACAAACGAAGATTAAGATACCCTCTAAAGAAATCCATCAATGTCGATGGCCATAGGCTTGCCCTTTCACACTCTCGCCACGACACTAGTCTAACTCATAAGCGCAAATCAATAGGACTTAACTAGGTTGAAATGTAGGCTTAGGTTTTTGGTGAGGACGGTCAAAGATAAAAAACGGTGGCTAGACACACCAAAACCTAGAGAGGGCTTGCACAAAAATAAATTGTCATGGCTTTAAAGAACGTAGCCAATTCCTAAATTCTTTTGTTTCTTTTCTTATTTTTTAACTCTCTCATCATATTGAATTTTTTTTTCTACCTCTTCATTTTTTTAATGATAATTTTTTTCTTTATTTTGAAGAGGAGAGAAAATAAATTAACTCTTTTTTAATTTTTAATTAACCACCGAAATAAAGTGGCTCCTAATCACTCCCAAAATATTTCTACATTTGTTCTTTCAAGCTCAGGTTTAGGTGTGTAATTAGGATGCTTTTTAAGCTTTGGTAAAGTTCTTGGTGGAGCTAAAACAAAGGAATAGGGAAATAGGTTCAAAATGGCTTAACAAAGATAAAAAATTTAGGTACGGGTACAAAAGCTCAAACTGGCCAAAAGAAATGCCTAAATCATATTTATGCTAATGAGTTTAACCTATGCAAAGTCTTGAGAATAGTTAGAGGGCAAGTTCTAGACATCGAGAAAGAATATCTCTTTCTTGATCCGCGAAATATCTCTCTAGCAAACTTCTACTTACTCACCTAAATTATTTTTAGATTTTACCGGTTTTCATAATTAAAGTAAAATAAAACATTTCCACGCATTTAGAAAAATGAAAATCTAAATATATGTTAAATATTTAAATCTACATAAAATTCTACTTACACGTGTACTTAACTTGAAACACAGCATGGTCAACAGTTTTACTCCAAAATTCAAAATTCAATTGAAGCATAAAAAAATTTTCAAAACACTTATGTAAAAGATGAATACTTGAGATTTTGCATGGGAATAAATATAGAAATAAAAGACTTCTCTAATTAATATTTAAACTTACATTTTTTTTGATAACTCTAATTAAGATTTAAACTTAATTTTTTTTTTTTTCTAATTTTTTTCCGTTTTTTTAATAATAAAAAGAAAACAAAATTTTTCTAATTTATTTTTACTTTATATATATATATATATTTTGATTTTTAAATAAAAACAAAAACTAAGAATCCACCCCCATACTTAAAAATAAACATTGTCCCCAATGTTTATAAGTCAAGTACAAAGGGGGGAAAGAAAAACAAATTGAAAATTTTTTAGAAGAAAAGTAAATAAATGCATAAAAATTAAAGATAAGCAAGGGGTGTCTCCCAAGAGCGCTTTTCTTTTTCCCATCTTTAAGATAGACGGTATTGGTTAGGAAAAAGGGAAATAAAATTTCAAGTGTAAGGGCAACTCCCATAATTCCCGCTTGGGTGAGTATGCCGAAGACGCTCGCCAAGCTACTCCTCCGCTTGCTTCTTGATTTTTCTTCTTGGAATGGTGGTCTTGAGGATGTAAATTCAAATCACCTATACATACCTGAGGTGATGTGAATTTTTGTAGATGAGCGGCAAAGGGATCGTTGATGACATTGGATTGCAACGGCTCATCGTCTACAGGAAAATCGTTAGAATAAGAAAAATCAAAAATAAACGTGTTAGAAACAATTTCACACAGAGGAGGGTCGTGTGAAAGAAATTGATCAAGCTCCGGTTATTTATTTTCTAAAATTATATTTTCTTCCGCAATTTGAGTGAAAATTAAATCATCGGAAGCATCAGGTTCATAAATTTTTGCTCCTATATAATCATAGATTGTGTTTGAAAATTCATTAATAGGAGAACAATTGGTAGTAGTAGGAGGAGAAATATATTCTTCTTTTACTCCCCCCAGCGCGTCCATACACTTAAAAATTTCTTGAAATAAAAGTTTTTCTTCTTCTTCCGTATAAGAAACTAAAGGAGAACATGAAGAGTCATGTTCCATATTTGCAACATTATCCGAAGAAGGAGAAAAATCGCTAAAATTAATAGAAGTCTCATCCAAATTTTGGGGAGAAGAATCACATGAAATTTGAGAAATATCCCCAAAATTAGGAAAGAAAGCTTGCGGTGCTGAAAAAGAAGAACAAGAAGTCGGATCTAAATAAAAATCCTCATTACTCGGGAATCTTTCCGGGTGATCATGCCGGAAAGCAACATCCGAGGAAGAAGAAAAATTACTAAAATCAAAAAAATTGTTCTCATTGAAGCTTGAAAAAGAATTTTCATGAAAATTATTTTCATTAAAATTTGAAGAATTAAATTCATTAAAATTGGAAAAATTATTTGAAAAGTTATTTTCAAGAAATTTCGGTAAAGGATTCTCATTAAAGTAGGAATAATTATTTTCATAATTATTGTGAAAATTATAATAAAAATTTTGATGATAAAAGTAATAACATTCCTCACTTCGATGAGGGGCACCACAAAAATTACACAAAATTTGGTGTTGTCTGGCCGCTTGCAAAAGATTAATTTTATGTTGGAGCTCGGCAATTTGAGCGGCCAATTTTGATAACATATTTTTTTTATTTTAAGAAGAAAAGAAAACAACCGATACTTAATAGAATGGAATTAGAAATAAAATAAAAATGAATAGGGATCAAGAAAGAGAATGATAAAATAAAAGTTTTACAATTAAAAATTTATAAAATAAAATTTCCCGGACTTCCCAAGGGCTACCCAATGATGGGTTCGCAAGGTACTAGGCGGTATTGCGGGATGAAAACCCGGCACGGCCCTTTCGCAAAAAAATTTAATTATAAAAAATTAAAGTGAACTTTTAAAGAAAAACAAACAAAATAAAAAAATAATAAGATTAATAGATTCTTGCTTTCAAAATATCGACAAAGAAACTCCTCGGCAACGACGCCAAAACCTTGATGTAGATTTTCTATAGTTTTAAATATATTCCAAACTAATATCCCAAATAGGCAAGTGTACCTATCAAAATATAGTATAGAAATGTCGTATTCGACAAGGGGCCTGTTGAGTACTTGTACTCACAAGAAAAGCTATTATCTTATCGGACAGAAAAGTTGGTTTTTGTCTAAAAAAACGGAAAAGGGAGAACTAAGCGTTAATCTAGGAAGTAGAAATATGATTTTGAGGAAGCTAGCACTTGATCTAGAATCCCCTTGGACTAAAATAAATCTTCTTGAAAAATAAAGTAATGCGAGATCTTATCTACTCACTCGACCGTGGAGGTTCTGAAAGTATAGTAGCATCTCTCTCGAGCTCATGCTTCTAACTAACCTTAGGTTGATCGATTAAGACCTCTCGGCCAGTCGAAACCCCTAAGATTGCTTTAGGCGGTGAACCCCTCTATTGGATTTGACTCCAATCCGGAAGATTTACGTCATCCTCACTCGTGGAGTGCATTAAACTCCTTTTATCTTTGAGTGATCTCCTCATATCTGCAACCTCTCGGTCATTTAGGATACGGATCTTAGATCGAAGATCATATACGCATAATATGAATTCGATGAAATAGAAATCAAAGATAAATCGTAGCGATGAAGATTAAGAACAAGATATTCAAGAAAAAAGGAATGTTTATTTTATTCCAAGCATCATCATAATCAAGTGCTAAATGAAAACTAGCTACTCATTATAATTAGAGAATTATAAGATAAGAAAAGGAGAGACATAATTAAAAGGAAAGGAAAAGTTGAATTGAAACTTACAAAGTGTAAAATTAGACTAAGAAATGAAAAGTACAGCAAAATAAAACAGCTGACTATAAGACTCCTACTCCTAAAATTCTCTCCCTGGACATCTGAAGCAGTTGAAATTTATAGAAAAAGTTTCTGGATGGTCACGCCCTAGGTCACGCCCGTGACCTAGGGCGTGTCAGGCTCGGAACTGTCGTCTTGAAACCCCGGGAATGTTGGAGGAGAGATCGCCAAAATATGTTAACTGACGGGTCACGCCCCTAGGTCACGCCCATGACCTAGGGCGTGTCAAGGCTGTTTCTGGAAAACGGTGGGAAGCTGAAATGGCGGGAAGTAATTCTGGCATTTCTGAAGTGGTCACGCCCTAGGTCACGCTCGTGACCAAGGGCGTGTCAGACTGGGTAAGCAAAACGGTTGGAAACGGCGCAATCTGGGATTAAATTGGCAGCTTCGGGTAGGTCATGCCCTAGGTCACGCCCGTGATAGGGGGTCGTGTACTTGAGAAATGTTACAGAATTGTCCTGGGAAGATTTCTGGAGAAAATTATTTTTTGGAACTAGACACGCCCGTGTTCACGCCCTAGACACGCCCGTGTCTCAGGGGCGTGTACTTTTGAAACTCTCCAGATTTGTATAGGACGTTGTCCTCTTTCCATTGACTGGTTGCACGTCCCGTAACTCTTCCTGGTTTGAAAGTTATGACCATTTGAAGTTCAGCTATCCGTGACCAAAAATGGTCATTTTCTCCGTTTCAACTCCTGATCAGTCCAGCAAGCTCCAAATTGCTATTCGTAGCTCATATTGACCTGAAATATGAAAATAAAATAATTAGAACCATAATTACTAAAATATAATTATAATCTTATTATTAATTAAATAAAAACTATATAAAAAGATCTACAATTAGTGACTTATCAGTTTACATCATGACACATGTACACACATGATTTTAAATAAGAATAAAGAATCCTTGCATTCATATCTTAGGCACTTGAGTCAATAGGATGATAAGATATCATCCTAAGTAGGACATAACATCATTTACAAAATCCCAGAGCAAGTTTGCAGTATAAGCAAGTGTATTTTAAGTATGGTCTGAACTAAGTTGTGTGGCCTAGTTGTAAGCTAGGATTTTGATAAGTTGTTCGTTTGCCCTTTTAGAAATGTCGGCTAAATGTCCTGCAATGAGTTCGACTTCCAAGTCGGACGGTGAGTCGTCAGGTGTGCAAAACGATGCGATGATTGAGAGTCTGTGTCAGAGTAACGAGGCTCTGTCGAGACAATTAGTTGCGATGCAATCACAAATTCAGTTTTTATTGTCTACCTCTCCTGTGCAGCAACCCTTAGTGAAGGAATCTTCCGTGGGTCAAGCCGTACCCATTACTCTTGCTCCTCTTTTTCCCCCAGTGACTCTACTACTAGAGATGAATTTTATCTCGCATTTCCAATGATTGGGACCTCCTAATTACGATGAGAGAGCTGACTTTATGGTTTTGGATGATTGGATCATCGTTATTGAGGATATGTTGTCATATTTGGGGATTGATGAAGCCTAGAAGGTAATGATTGCAGCCTATCAGCTAAAAGGCCTAGAAAAGAGCTGGTGGATTCGAGAAAAGGAGAGTCTGAATAAAGGATGCTCGTGGGAATCTTTTAAGAAGATGCTGCTTAAGTAGTTATACCCTCGGTCGAGCAGGACTGCCTGATGAATAATTTCCTTCATCTTAAATAGAGAAAGCTCACGGTGAGCGATTATAAGACTTAGTTTAACAAGTTGAGCAGATTTTCTCTTAATATGGTATCCTCAGAGGCAGGAAGAGTGAAGCGCTTCCTCGGAGGACTAAGAAGAGATGTCCAATAGTGGGCATATGCTTATAGAGCTGAAAGTTATGCTGAGGCATTGGAAGCCACTCTGAAAGTTTAGGCGATTGAAAATGCCAAGAATCGAGGTACCGCGGTGAGAAAAGAGAAGAGGAAAGGTGATGAGGATGGAAGCTCTAGGGCAACTGGCCCTTCTTCAAAGAAAAAAAGTGGAAATATATGTAGCTTCTGTGGTCTATTTTGCCACCCTTACCAAAGATGTTACAAGAGGACTGCCACTCTAAAGAAGCAGCAAGTGCTTGCCATCCAAGGTGCACCCAAAGGAGATTTTATATGAAAATTCTGTACAAAGAAGGGAGATGTCGTGAGTCGTTGCTGGTCGAAGGATATGTCTTGCTTCCAGTGCGGGCAAAAGGGGCACCTAAAGACTGCATGCCCCCAGGATATGTCCTCACTGCATCTTGCCCCGCTTTGGGCTCTGCCGCAGCCACCAAACTAGGACAGAGGGAAAGGAAAGCTGAATGTGGTGACCAGGGAGGAAGCTCAGACGTCTACCCAAGTGATATCAAAGTTAGATTCTAGTTTAACTTTTACTCTCAATTGTTTGCCCTTGTTTTCGTTCGTTTTGTTATGTATGCTACGGTTTTTGGGGAGTTTAAGGTGAAGAATAGGTGGGCGCGCGTTCTTTTCGATTAGAGTGCCACCCATTCCTTTGTGGCGTGGAGTTTTGTAGATAAACATCATTTGAACGTGGATCAATTAGGATATTACTTCAACATCAAGCTTCCCTCCGTAGATCTGGTGATATCAAGTAAAGGAGTTCAGAGATGCCCTATTTGTCTAGGTGATTTTCTAGCCTTTGTGGATTTGATGGTGTTGGATATGGCGGATTTTGACGTGATTTTGGGCGTGGACTGGTCGTCTAAGTATGACGCGGTCATCTAGTGCAAGGCAAAGCGACTAGACTTCAAGACAGACAACGACTAAACTATGATGTCTACTAATTTCAGGACAAGGGTTCCCTCATTATTTTTGCGGTACGTACTTGTCGAGCTATAAAGTCTGGTTGCGAGGCGTATTTTGTTTCTATTTCTTCTTTGGAAACAACTTTTTTTACACCACATCTTGAGGATATCTCGGTGGTGCGAGAATTTCCGTATATATTTCCTGATAGTCTTCTAGGACTTCCTCTTGAGAGAGAGGTGGGTTTTATGATAAACCTCGAGCTAGGTACTCGCCCTATTGCTAAGGCAATGTACCATATGGCACCGCGTAAGTTAGAAGATTTTCGTACTCAACTGGATGAGTTACTGCAGTATTGTTTTAATAGGCCGAGTTCATCCCCGTGGGGTGCCCCTGTTTTGTTTGTAAAGAAGAAAGACAGTTCCATGAGGCTCTACATAGATTATCGAGAGTTAAATAAGGTAACCATCAAGAACAGATATCTATTGCCTCAGATTGATGATCTATTGGATCAGTTGTGGGTATGCGCTGTGTTCTCAAAGATTGACCTTCGATCAGGCTACCACCAGTTGAGGGTCTGTGAGGCTGATATACCACGGAAGGTTTTTTGTTCCCAGCATGGGCATTTTGAGTTCTTGGTGATGTCCTTTGGTTTGACAAATGCCCCCTCTGCTTTTATGGACTTAAGGAATAGAGTGTTAAATGATTTCTTGGACCATTTCGTGGTCGTGTTCATAGATGATGTCCTCGTGTATTCTCGTATGGTTGCAGAGCATGCTTAACACCTGCGCTTAGTTTTGTAAACCCTGAGGGAGCACAAACTCTATGACAATCGGAGTAAATGCGAATTCTGGTTACCCCAGGTGTCCTTTCTGGGCCATGTTTTGAGCAAGGACAGTATTACCGTAAACCTGACCACTATTTCTACTGCGATGTAATGGAAGAGACCTTCTATACCTAAGGAGATTAGGAGATTCTTAGGTCTGGCCGGCTATTATAGAAGATTCGTGGAAGGGTTCTCTGTGTTGTCTGCACCTATAACTAGACTTATACAGAAGAATGCCGCGTTCATTTGGAGCGATAAGTGTGAAGAAGAGATTGTGTACTGCTCCTATTTTAACTTTTCCTACTGAAGGAGTCGAATACATTGTGTATGTGGATGCATCACACATTGGACTTGGTTGTGAATTGATGCTATAAGGAAAGGTGATCGCGTATGGATAGAGAGAATTAAAGATTCATGAAAGAAACTATCCTACGAATGATTTGGAGTTTGTTGCTATAATTTATGCACTGACGCTTTGGAGACATTTATTTTATGGCGCAATGTACAAGATCTACACAGACCATAAGAGTTTGAAGTACGTCTTCACTCAGAAGGAGATGAATCTGCGCCAACATAGGTGGTTAGAATATGTGGCCGATTACGAAGTGGATATTCTTAATCATCCAGGAAAGGCTAACAAAGCAGCCGATGCATTGAGTAGGAAGACCGCCAAAATCTTCAATCTATCTATGCAGTCCCTGTTGGAAGAATTCTTATTGATGGACATTGAAGTTGGGAGTAATACTGTGCCTGCTAGTTTGGAAGCAGAAGATCCCTCTTGGATTTCCCTTAATAGAGTGCACCAGAAGGATGACCCAGATTTGTTACATCTCAAGAATAGAACTGAGAAGTGAGAGCTGCCTGATTTCTCTTCGGATGAGTTTGATACTTTAAAATATCGTGGTAAATTTGGTATCCCCACTTTTGGTGATATTCAGTCTAAGATTTGCAATGAAGCTCATGGTTCCAGTGTTGCCTAAGATCATGGTTCAACCAAAATGTATAAAGATCTGAAGCAAATTGTTTGGTGGTCGGGAATGAAGAATGATATAGCCAAGTTTGTGTCGGAATGTTACATGTGTTAGCGTCTTAAGGCTTACCCTGGAAGGCCTTGTGGTAAACTTACACCGCTTAGTATTCCAAGTTGGAAGTGGGAGAGTATTTCGATGGATTTCATCACCGGTTTACCAAGATCTCCCCGTGGGCACGATTCTGTTTGGGTGATAGTTGATAGATTGACTAAGTTTACTCTCTTTGTGCCCTTTAAAATTGGGTATTCTTTGAAGAAGATAGCTGAGTTATACCTTGATGAGGTAACCAGATTACATGGAGTGCGTGTTAGCATTGTATCAGATCGAGACTCCAAATTTATGTCTCGCTTTTAGAAGAGTTTACTGGAGGGGTTGGGTACCAATTTAACGTATTCCACCACCTATCATCCGCAGACGAATAGTAAGACTGAAAGGGTAAATCATATCGTTGAAGATATGATAAGATGTTACATATAGGATAACGGTGGTGCTTGGGATGATCGTCCCAGACAAATGGAATTCGCATACAACAATTGTTATCAAGAGAGTCTGCAGATGGCCCCGTTTGAGACCTTGTACGTAAGGCGTTGTAGGACACCTTTGTTTTGGGCTGAGGTTGGTGAGAGACCGCTGCTAGGTCTGTAAGCCCTTGAAGAGATGAATTGTGCGGAAACTCAAATTCTTGAGAAGCTCCGTGTAGCTCGGGAGTGTTATTAAATGTACGCAAATCGACAACATGTCCATGTGGAGATCGCCTTTGAGGACTTTGTTTTTTTTTAAGTCTCTCTGATGTCAGGTATTAAAAGGTTTGGAAGGAACCACAAGTTAGACCCCCGATATGTGGGACCTTTTCAGATTCTTGAGCGCAATGGAGTGTCAGCTTATAAACTGGATTTACCTGCTACCTTCCCTGGTGTCCATTATGTGTTCCATGTGAGCCCATTGCGGAAGTGTGTTCGTAGTGATCGTCAAGTCCTTGACTCGTTACCCCATATTCAGCCCAACCTTTCGTATGTGGAAGAGCCTGTCCGTGTTTTGGAATCTCAAGATCGAGTGTTACGGAGGAAGACCATTCCCATAGTCAAGGTTCTTTTGGAGAAATCAAGACGTCGAGAGCGCTGATGCGTCTATACGGCAATCGCACCAGTCACATAAGTAATACAGTTTTGGGAATGAATCCCCGAGTGTCGTTCTCTTGAGGAATGCAATTAGCGTAGAGCAACGAACGATCCGAAATTATTGTTATGAGAGTTAAATAAACAAAGGAAAAATAAGAGGCTTTGTAAGTGGTTTTGCAAACAAAGAAACTAAATCGAACTATGCAGGTCGCAATCACCGCTTCACAAGGCGAGATGGATGTAACGGCCGCGATGCCATACCTCGGTAAGGCGAATGGACGGTGAGCCAGTGAATGAGGTGTTTAGTGCAGAGTGCAATCGAATGGAACGACAGAACGGAGTGAAGTGAGATGGAGCGAGGCGCATCAAATCACAATTCTCACAAGCAAGATTAAACAACATAAATCTAATTAAAACAACTAGAGATTGAAGTTCATTGCAAGCTTAAGTAACTTCACACAACAAGAGAGATGAAGAAAGATTAAACCAAGAAAGTGAAGATCCACCGCGGTTGTTGGCCGGAGGTGCGGGTTGTCAATCCGCTTCCACGCGCAGTCCGAGGAGGCTTCTGGTACCGACGAGCTGTCACCTCGAGGGCCTTTAAGTCCGTTCTCTAGGTAGTATTCATCATCTTCCTCGGTAGAAAGCTCGTAGAAGAGGTCTTTAATGGCCGGGATAATCACCAGAGGATGCGGCACACTTTAGAATCGCCGGAAAATGATCTCCCGATGGTAGGGATGAAGGTGGAGGTCGATGGAGCTCCTGGGATGCGGAACGGCGAAGTGGAGGCAAGGTCGGTCCAGTCCGTCATGCCCTAATTCGCGGATCAGGCCAATTTATAGAAGCAGAGTTAAATAGCGCGCACGACCACTGGCGCACGACCAGTGGTCGTGCGCGAACAAAGTCAGCGCCCGTGCGGAAACAACCTGTAGATACTGCACCAGGAAATCAAAGCTTGCGCACGATCAGCAGCGCACGATCAGTGATCGTGCGTGGTATAGCAGGTGACCATGCGATATGGCGGCAGAACTTGAACAAAAGAGGTCATGACTGCGCACGATCGGCAACGCACAAGCAGTGATCGTGCGCGGTATAGCTGGTGATCGTGCGATATGGCGGGATAGAACTTTCACAGGAGAGGTCATGACTGCACACGACCGATGATCGTGCGCCAAAGAGGTCGATGGTTGTGCGTGGGTAAAAATGCACGACCATTGAATCCTTTGCCAAAAATGGTGAAAGCCCTAACCCGGACGCCCACACGATCCCCGAACCTGCAGGAAAACTGGATGGGTTGTCGATCATGGCAGTCACAGATATCAATAAAATGCACAGCAAGAGGGAAATACACACACGCATAGAAATTGGCTAATAAAGTGCACAAGACGTGGAATGTCGCAGTGAACCAAAAGGATTGCTAATGGCGCAAAATGGTAGTGCAAAGTCATGAAAGAAGCCAAGATGAGTCCAGAATTCGATATTAAAGGGTGACTCATCACACCCCCAGACTTAACCATTTGCGCGTCCCGGGCAAATAATCATCTCGTGAACTCTAAAATAGCTAGCTGACGAAGGAACTTCAATTTAAAGTAGAACGAGAAATCGAAGACTCAAGTGTATCGAAAATATAATAGAAGAAATTTTTAATTATACTATGAAATTTATAATTTTTGACAAACGTAAAAAGATATTGTCACTACTCAAAAGTTGAATGTCGGAGAATCGCTCGGTCATGTGTAGGAAGAAAGTAGGCAAGTCGCTCGGCTAAGCATTGCCAAAGATCGGGGCTCGTGATCACCTCCAAAGGAATCCACCAATGTCAGGGACCATATGCTTGCCCGTTCGCACTCTCTCCACAGCACTAGTTTGACTCTAGCGCGAGTCTGTAGGACTTCGTGTAATAAGGGGGCTTGGGTTACGGTGAGGAAAACAAGGATAAACAAGAGGGGTAATGCACCAAACCCAAATGAGGTAATGAACAAAAAATAGTAATCGCTAACCACCAAATAAACGCAGGTGCGCCACACCCCCAGACTTACTTTTACAAATGGGTGTGTGCACCGCCTACTCCAAGCAACAATCATCTCAAATAATATTTTCAATAAGCTTTTTCTTTTCACTTTTCTTTTTCACATATTTTTTTCTTTTCTTTTCTTTTTTATAGATTTTTCTGCTTAGCTTTCACATTCTTATTTTACAAAATCAGCACATTTTTCTTTTTGGGCACATCCACATATAACACAAATGAATCATCACATCACATCCCAACATAAAATGTAAACTACTAATGCTCGAATTGGGCGTGCGACTAGGATCGGCTATGAGGCTTTGGCGAAAATAGTGGAGCTGAATCAAAAGGACGGGTAAGCACAAAAGGGGCTAGCGAGGGCGACGTTAGGAAAAGGTACAAAGCTCAAACGGGCCAACATGATGGCCTACATCACGCTCACGCTAGACTAACCATGCACCAATGCTTCGAAAGTAGCTTGAGGCAAGTTATTAGCCACCGAGAGAAATGATTCGTCCTCCCGACTCGAGCAATACAAAGCTAGAGACGCCTACACACATTCCTACGCTACCGATTGATTGCTCCGGATTCATAATTTTGAGTAGGACAAACATGATTTACGAGTGTAGAAAAATATAAATTTACAAGTATAAAGACAAATTAAACCTATACAATTTCTACACCACGTGAGTACTCGATTAGGAGCACTGCACGAGTTTCGAACTACTCCGAATAAAAATCCAAAGTCAGCACTGCCATTTTAAAATTGACAAAAAATGACAACATTGACTCGAGCCGCGTGCGTGGTTAAGTGCGCGCTCATGTGGGTGGCAAGGTGTGTGCAGCAAGATTCTACAATAGTGAAGCATAAAATAAAACTACTGGAATGCTATTAATGTGCTCGTGGAGTGCATAAGCGGCTCTTCCCCACAGACTTGAATGAAAACACAGGCAGAAATGATAATAGACATCTAAAATAAAAAGAAGGCTGAGGAGAGAGGGTACTCATGCTCCAAAGAATGATCATACCAGAAGGCGGAGGTTGTTGCATCGCACAAAAGTATGCTGGACCTGCGAATTAGGTTGAACCGAAGAAAAGAAAAATAACTGAAAATAAAATATAAGAGCAAAATAAAAAACACAAGAAGAAGGGACCAAAAAGGTCCAAGCTTGGGTTGTCTCCTGAATAGCCCTTTTGTTTACCTTCCTTAAGGTGGACCAAATACCTGTATTAGCAGTTTAAATATTGTTCTTGCAGTAATTAAAGAGTTACAGAAAAATAAAGCAAAATAACAAAAAGTTCCCAACAAAAATAGAAAGCAAAAAGCATAGGGAATTACGGAGAAGGGGAGAGCAATCAGCTAAATGCAGACTTGTGATAAATCTCTCCGGTGGGGCGCGAGGGAACAGCAGAGTATCGTTTTATATTGGGAGAAAGGGCTTTCCCTTTACTCCGAATGTGCAATTCCTCGCGCCGGAGGGCAGCATAACGCTCATCGCGTACACGCTTGGCCTTCCTCAGCTTCTCCACCGTGCGAGATTTCTAAATGTTGCAGTCCGTGGTAGGTCCTATTTTTGCGGTTGGCGGCTTCATTTCCGGTACCAAAACGGCAACCAGATCAGCCAAAGTTACTATACGCTGGACAAGGATTGAAACAATATTACACAATTCATTGTTTAGGGATTTCTCCCGAATAGAACTAGTTTCACCATGCTCAAAAATTGACGCGGCAGGAAACGGGAAGGCAACCATTGCATCAGTGCACTCGGTATCTTCTTTGAACTCTTTCTCATTATTCTCGATCATCTCCCTAAAAGGTCCTTCCTAAATCACCGCTACCGTAGGAGCATCCCTCACCAAGGAGAGTTCTAAACCAATCTTGATATCTGCAGCACTTTGGAAATTGTCGTTATGGAGAAGAGGGTCATGTACAGAAGTGAAATCCAAGGTTGAAGCAGCAACCGGCCAAGTTATGCATCCTTTGGCAAAATCAAGAGTTGCGCCACTAGCCGTCAGGAATGGGACCCCCAATATAGGAATAGAATTGTTTTCCTTGGGTCCCAAAACCTGGAAAAATGTGGTTAAGCACTTCCCATTAACCTCAACTTCAACTTCTCGTACACCTCCCTCAGTGTCAACCAAAATACCATTCGCCAAAATTAGCGACTTCCGGTTTGCTGGATCAACATGCAGGTTCATCTTCGCCACATCCTGCATGGTGAGGATGTTGCTAGACGCTCCAGAATCGCACAATGTAGTAGTTTCAATATTATTAATTTTACAAGCTACAACAAGCTCGTGAGTTTTTTTCAAATTTTCGTCCCCAAGGCTTTTTCCTTGCTCATAAGGGTTTTTCTCAGTGTTGCTCGGTAAAGTGCCTTTGGTCCGTTCAGAGACCATTTGGGCCAGTTGACCCAATTGTGCCTCTAGCTTACGCATTGAGGCTGTTTGGTTCGTCATGTTAGTCTGGGAGACCTCAACAAACTTTTCAAACATTTCAGCTAAAGAATTTGTTTTTATAGCAGGGGGCCCTTGGGGGTAATTCGATTGAGGCGGTCGCGGTTGGCTTCCAGAGGCATACGCATCATGTTGATGCTGCCCCGGCTGCCATCATTGGCCTGGTGTATTTTGGTTCCACGAAAAATTTGGATGATTTCTCACCCCCAGATTGTACGTGTTCCCATAAGGTGCACCCCTATTTTGATTTACAATAAAGTTAATTGATTCATTAGGGAAAGTAGTTTCATCACATACCTCACCTGCTTTGCATTCAAAGTTGTGGTGGTCGGAACCTCCACAACCCTGGCATGAGATTGCCATAACTAGAGCAGCAGCAGTGGCGGGCTTGGATGCTTCCAGAGCAAAAACTCCACTAGTACCTCGTGGAAAATTCCTTCCTGTAGTCCAATATGCGCTGTGGATGGCGGTATCCTGCAAAATTCTCAATGCATCATCAGGCGCAAGATTCATTATCGTTCCACCAGAGGCGGCATCAATCATAGCTCGGTGCTGTGGTTCAATAGAGAAATAGAAGCTTTCAACGAGATTCCATGTTTGGAATCCGTGGTTTGGACACTTCCTCAGCAACTCGTTGAAGCGTTCCCACACCTCAGCTAGGCTTTCTTGATCATTTTGCCGAAAGTTGGCAATCACACGCCGCATACTCACAATTCGGTCCACCGGATGGAACTTGTCTAAGAATTTCGTTGTCAATGCCTCCCAGGTGGTGTCTGCTCCAGGTGGAAGAGAGTGGAGCCATGTCTTGGCTTTGTCCCTGAGGGAAAAGGGAAAATGACGGAGCTTTACTGTATCATCGGAGATCCTAGCATAACGAAACGTGGCGCAGATCTCGGAAAATTCAGCCAAGTGAAGATGGGCGTCTTCAGTGGCCTTTCCGGAGAACTGTGCGTTGTTCCGAAGTATGTTCAGAATGGCTAGTTTGATCTCAAATTGCTGGTTGGTGATCGCCGATCCGAAGCTGGGGTAAATACTTATTGCACGCTAGGGTTCGAAGAAAATAAACGCAACCGAACTAGCAACCCGATGAGGCAAGTATACCAATCGAATTGTAGCAAGGGGACACAAGTGTCGTATTGAAATCCGGGAACTGTTGGCTATGCTTACTCACACGAACGCTATTATCTTATCGACGGAAAAACTAGGGTTTTAGAAAATCTAAGTGCAGGGGAGAAAGTAAAGCTATACTAGAAAGAGAAACACTGCAATTAAGTAAAGCTATTAAGTAAAACGATTACTACGAAGTGTAGAAAATATGAAATGGAAATGCACTCGATCAAGATTCACCTCGGCTAAAGACGATTAAGAAAATGCGATAAAAATCTAAACTTAATAGGATAAAGGTCCTTGACCGTGGAGGTTCCTAAAGCTTGAACACGCTTCTCTCGAAGTCGTGCCCAACTGAGTTTAGGAAGGTCCGACCGACTCTCGTCTAAATCGGAGGCCTAAAACTCGCTTTACGCGGTGAACCTCACTATTGGATTTTACTCCAATCCGGGAGATTTGGACGTCTGCCTCTCTCGAGGGGTGCGTACAACTCCCTTTACTCTTGAATGCTCACTTCATTCTTTCGGCCTCTCGGCTAGCCCAGAATGAATGCAAAGGCGGAGAGTATATATCGAAAATATACCTCCAACACGTGATTAATCAAGAGTAATTCAAGGCCCTAACCTAAAAAGAAAAGATTAATTAAAACATCATAACATAATCGCTCTAACCTTGGATCATCAAGATCGAGTACAAGGAGGATTAGTTAATCATTATGGAATGGAGGAAGGGGGATGAGTAGTAAAGCATAAGAACAACACAAGCTAAACAAGAACACAAGCTAAACACAAGCTAAACAAGAACACTTTTATTAACTAAAAGGGGCAAGCTATACTATTGAAAATAAAATTACAAGTGCATGAAATGGAAATCCTATTATAGCCCTACAATTAGCACTAAGAAAGAGCAAAGATTACAAAGAAAGCATAAACAAGCTAAGATTAAACTAGGGTTAAACAAAAATTATAAAGAGAGGGGGAGGGAGAGAGAGAGAAAGCATGAAAAAAACTCAAGAACCAAAGGGGCAGCACCTCCCCCCACTCAACCAAAGCTTTCTGAAATGGAGAGGGGGGTCTCAATTTATAGAATTTTTCTCGGGTTGGTGACGCCCTCCGACACGCCCTAGTGGGGGCGTGTCAGGGGGCGTGACAGTACTATGTTGACCTCGGGCTCTGGATTCTGGCGGGAGGGATGATTGCTTCGGTACGTCGGTGGTCACGCCCTAGGTCACGCCCGTATAGGGGGGGGGGCGTGACAGGCACGTCATGTCCAAATCATTGGTCGGAAATCCGTCAGTCACCGAAAAAGGAGGGTGTCACGCCCATGTCACGGGCGTGACATGGGGCGTGACAGTACTATTTTCGTGCTGTGGAGAAATGGAATTTAATGCGGCGGCAGGCTTTGTGGTAGAGGGCGACACGCCCATAGTCATGCCTGGTGACACACCCAGGGAGGGCGTGTCAGGGGGCGTGACAGCGGTTTTGTCCGTTTTTCTGTCTATTCAAGCAGGAGTCCTGTGGATCGGGTGACACGCCCTTGGTCACGCCCAGGGAGGGCGTGACAGGGGGGCATGTCAGGTCATTTTTGACAAATTTTTTGAAAACCTGCAAAAGGACAAGAAAATGTTAGTGGCAATAATATTTACATAAAAAGGATAAAAATAAACTAATAATAGACATGATTTGTACACTATAAAATAGAAAATACGATAATAGTTTAGGCTACAAAACGTATTATCAAATTCCCCCAAGCTTAAGCTTTGCTTGTCCCCAAGCAAAAATATAAAAACTAGATATTTATAAAAAGGACTAATCAAAAAGTTCTAATTATGCCTACACAAGTACTATGCGAAATTCTTAGTAGGAAAAAGGTAAAATGTAAGTCTAAAACAATTATTTAGGTATGGTAAAACTTTTATAAACTTTACTCAATAAAAACAAATCATCCAAAATTTTAACGAGATTTTTTAAATGGACTCAAGCAAAGCAACGAAAATGAAAAACACGCATTGAGTTGTTACTAGATCCAAGCAACGCATTATAATTATATCAATTTAATTAACAAAAATCTATGTTTAAATCCAAAACTAAAACTGATTTACTGTTTTTCTTTTCTTAGTTATTAAATAAAAATAAAAAATGCGTGAATCAAAAGGACTTAAATAGGACAGAAACGTTTGGTTTAGGAAAATGATCAGGAGTGGAATTCAAAGATAAACGTGAAGGTTTTAAAATCACACTAAACCAAAGCAAAGAGTTTCAAAAACTTTCATAAAAATATATACACATTTTTTTTTCTTTTTTTTCTTTTTTTTTCTTTTTTTTTCTTTTTTCAAAACAAAGGCCATAAATATTTTTATTTTCCTTTTTGAGCTGGCCAAACAAAAATAAACATCACTTTCGAACATACTTTTTTTTTTAAAAACCTTTCTCCCACAAAAATCACAAAATACCCTATCAAAATCGTCAAAATAATTTATGAAACTCAAAAAGGCTAGTGTGATTCGATAGGTTGGAAATTTTGGCTTTAGTGAAACCGAAATGAAGGGAGGAGCTATCAAATGAAATCAGAAAAAGGCTCAAAAACGGCTAACTAGTGGTAAAAGTTTTTAGGTTGGCAAGAAAGCTCAAACGAAAACAAAAACGGCCTAAATCATTTTCACGCTTTTGAATTTATTTAAAACAAAGGTTTGAAAATTTTCAAAAAGTGAGTCCTAAATAATAAAAGAAGATTGATGAAATTAACTTGAAAATAGAAATAATAGGTGGCTTGGATCGTTCACATCTACTACGTTATTCAAAAGTTGACTTTACAAAAATTATTCAAAAACGAAAAAGAAAATAGTGGATGATGAATTTTTGAGAAAGTAAAGGAAATAAAAAACAAAAAACCATAATAGAAATGCGAGTTTTTAGAAAAATATTTCACCTTAACATGCTACCGTGAATTAGAAACACAGCATGACCAACATTTTACTTGTGAAACATAATTAAAAAGGACGATTAGAAATATTATAATTAACTAAGTTGTTTATAGGAGATTTTGAGTAAAACAAAAACAAAAACTAGGGGTACTATTGAAATATCAAAATGTCTAAACCATTCAAAAACACATATATATATTTTTTAATTTTGAGAAATATTCTCTTTTTTTGGAATTTTAGAAATTTTTCTCTTTTTTTTTTTGAAATTTTAGAAATTCAATTTTTTTTTATTTTGGAAATATTTAAAATATATACAAAAAGAAAAATATTTACACTAAGCAAAAATGAAGGAGGAAGTCCTCCCCAAAGCTTAAAATAGACATTGCCCTCAATGGCTAAAGAAGGGGATTGGAGAAAGAGAGAAAATAAAGTACAGAATTGAAAGACAGAATTGAAATACAGGTACTTCCCCGGATTTATTTGCTGCGAAAGCTGAGTGATGCCGCTCCTCCGAATGTCTTCTTTGGACTTTGTGATGGATTCAGCAATGTTGGAGCAGGCGATCGCAGAAGCTTCAGTTTGTCGGAGCCGTCCGAGGCAAAAATTGTAAAATAAAGAAAACAGAAAAAGATAACTTGGGTTGCCTCCTAAGAGCGCCCTTTGGTTAAAGCGTCGTTGAGCTCGACGCATCAAAAAAATAATTTTGTCCAAAAATATTGTTGACCCGAAATAAAATTGTCTTTAGCAAAAAATTAAAAGTTTCAGATTACAGTTCGTGAAGCAGAAACTTAATAATGTTTGGACTGACATCATCATCACCAGAAAAGTAGAGTTTAAGACGCTGACCATTCACTTTGAAATTTCCCTTATCAGGGTGAGAAATTAAAACAGTTCCATAAGGAAATACTTCTAAAATAGAAAACGGGCCAGACTAGCCAGATTTTAATTTGCCCGGAAATAAACGTAAACGAGAATTATATAAAAGGACTTGGTCGCTCGGCTTAAAGTTTTTAGGGTGCCTTAAGTGTTTATCGTGTAAACGCTTCGCCCGCTCTTTATAAAGTTTATTATTTTCATAAGCATAAGAGCGCCACTCGTCGAGTTCATTTAGTTGAAATTTTCGAAGGTCACCGACTGAGTGGGGATCGAAGTTTAAAAATTTTAAGGCCCAAAAGGCGCGGTGTTCTAACTCTACGGGTAGATGACACGATTTTCCATAGACCAGCCGATACGGCGTACATCCGAGGGCGGTTTTATACGCTGTTCGGTAGGCCCATAAGGCATCGTCAAGTTTGGCTGACTAGTCATTTCTAGAAGTTGAAACAGTCTTTTCTAGTATTCTTTTTATTTCTCTATTAACTACTTCAACTTGTCCGTTAGTTTGGGGGTGGTAGGCAGTGGACAGCTTATGCGTAACGCCGTATTTTGTAAGGATTTTTGAAAATTGTGCGTTACAGAAATGGGAACCCCTATCGCTAACGATTGCGCGAGGCGTACCGAATCTAGAAAATAATATTTTTAAAAACGTGACTACAACTCAGGAGTCGTTCGTAGGAAGAGCTTGGGCCTCAGCCCATCGTGAAACATAATCAACAGCAACTAAAATATATTTGTTTCCGAAGCTAGAAGTAAGGGGGCCAATAAAATCAATTCCCTAGAGGTCGAAAATTTTGCACTCTAAGAAATAATTTTGCGGCATTTCATTTTTATTAGAGATGTTGCCCGACCGTTGGCAACTATCACACATGCTCACAAAGGCTTGCGCGTCCTTAAACAGGCTAGGACAGTAAAAACCCGCGCAAAGCACCTTATGAGCGGTGCGAGCAGCTTGATAGTGCCCACCTGTCGGACCTTCATGCAAATGTTTTAGAATATCAATTCCTTCATCAAAAGAAACACATCTCCTTATCACTTGATCCGAACAAATTTTGAAAAGATGTGGGTCTTCCCAAAAGTAGTTCTTCAGCTCAGAAAAGAATTTCTTCTTTTGCTGAGAGGAGAACTCATTTGGGATCACCCGAGCCACTAGATAGTTGGCGATGTGCGCGAACCAAGGAGAAGTAGATGTATTAACTAAAAGCAGCTTCTCGTCAGGAAAATAGTCATTAAAAGATTTTTCATTTAATTTTTCTATAAAGGGGTTATCTAATCTGGATAGATGGTCGGCGGCCAAGTTCTCGGCTCCTCGCTTATCACGGATCTCTAAGTCAAACTCCTGGAGGAGTAAGACCCAGCGAATCAAGCGAGGCTTGGCATCCGTTTTGGCAAGAAGCTACTTGAGGGCCGAGTGGTCCGTAAAAACAATGATTTTTGAAAGAGTAATGTAAGGGCGGAATTTATCAAACGCAAATACTACAGCTAAGAGCTCCTTCTCGGTTGTGGTGTAATTTTCTTGTGCAGATGTGAGGGTTTTACTAGCGTAATAGATGGGGTGGAAGTTCTTAGATATGCGTTGACCTAATACGACCCCCACCGCAAAACTACTCGCATCGCACATAATCTCGAAAGGAAGGTCCCACACCGGAGCTATCATAATCGGTGCGTTAATTAACTTTTCTTTAATTGATTCAAAGGCAGAAATACAAGAGTCATCAAAAATGAATGGAGCGTCTTTTTCTAAGAGCTGGGTGAGGGGCTTTGTGATCTTGGAGAAGTCCTTTATAAAACGACGATAAAAACCAGCCTGGCCTAGGAAACTTCTTATAGCTTTTATGTTTGTAAGCGGCGGCAACTTCTCAATAACTTCTATCTTGGCAACGTCTACCTCAATACCTTTAGCAGAAATTTTATGACCCAAAACCAACCCTTCCCTCACCATAAAATGGCATTTTTCCCTTTTTAGGGCAAGGTTAGTTTCTTCGCATCGTTCTAAGACTTTTTCGAGGTTTTCTAAACATCTATCGAAGGAATCACCGAACACGGAGAAATCGTCCATGAATACCTCCATAATGCTTTCTACGTACTTGTCAAATATTGCGAGCATACATCGCTGGAATGTAGCTGGCGCATTGTATAATCCAAACGGCATTCTTCAATACGCGAAGGTGCCGAAGGGACAAGTAAACGTAGTTTTCTCTTGGTCCTCGGGAGAGATGGGTATTTGAAAGTACCCCGAGAGGCCATCGAGAAAACAATAAAAGCTATGGCCGGAGAGACGTTCTAAAATCTGGTCGATAAACGGTAAAGGAAAGTGGTCCTTGCGGGTGGCGTCATTTAACTTACGGTAATCTATAAACATATGCCAACCCGTCAACGTCCGTGTCGGGATTAATTCATTATTCTCATTACTAACTACGGTTATCCCTCCCTTCTTTGGAACTACCTGAACGGGGCTAACCCACTTACTGTCCGAAATAGGGTAGATAATTCCTGCGTCTAAAAGTTTCATAACCTTGCCCTTAACTACATCTTTCATATTCGGGTTTATACGGCGCTGAGGTTGGATAGAGTTACGCGAATCATCTTCCATTAAAATTTTATGGGTACAGAAATATGGGCTTATGCCCTTGATATCAGAAATTTGCCAAGCAATAGCCCGGCGATGCTTACGTAGAACTAGAAGAAGTTTATCGTTTTGCGTATCCGTGAGGTAGGCCGAAACGATAACTGGTAACTTGGAATCCTTTTCTAAGAAAGCATACTTAAGGTGTTCGGGGAGTTCTTTAAGTTCTAGGGTAGGGGGTTCTTCATAAGAGGATTTTGAGATTCTTTCTTTTTCAAAAATAATATCTTCATAAACTTTTTTATAAGGAACGTAATAAGGGGTGGGGCTAGCAGCCAAGACGGCTTCTTGTAGCGATTCAGTGGGAAGAACAGAGGAAGAACAAAAATCAGAAAATTCTTTTTCAAACTCAGAAAGACAATAAGAAGATTCATCACTTCCTTGCAGTGATTCAGTTGTAAGAGAAGAGGAGCAAAAAGTAGAAAATTCTTTTTCAAAGTCGGAGAGGCAGTAGAAAGAATCATCACTCACGGCGTCTACGAAAAAACATGAGTCATCGTTCGCTAAGGTGTTCTTCATCGAAGGGGTGATAGAAAATGTGACTTCGTCGTCGCCTACTCGAAGAAACAGCTTACCATTGCTTACGTCAATGATGGCTCGGGAGGTGGCAAGGAAGGGTCGGCCAAGGATCAGGGGAACCTCGACGTCTTCTTCGATGTCCAAAATGACAAAGTCCACCGGGAAGATGAACTTGTAAACTTTCACTAGAACGTCCTCCACTATTCCTAACGGGTACTTGACGGATCTATCGCCTAGCTGGATACTCATACGCGTGGGGTTAAGGCTACCAATCCCTAACTTTTTGAACAACGAAAAGGGCATCAGGTTTATACTCGTGCCTAAGTCGGCTAACGCGTGTTTAACAAAAAGATCACTGAAGACACACGGGATAGAGAAACTACCCGAGTCACTGATTTTCTTCGGCAAACCATTTGTTAAAACGGCAGAGCACTCGGCGTTTAGCGTGACGTGCGAAAGATTCTCTAACTTCTTCTTGTTTGTGAGGTGGTCTTTAATATATTTGGCGTATTTCGGCATCTGCGAAATAGCCTCATGGAAGGGAAGATTAACGTGGATTTGTTTGAAGATTTCTAAGAAGCGGGAGTACTGATCATCTTGACGTTGTCTATTAAGTTCAGAGGGGTATGGAGGAGTTGAATTATTTTTGAAGATGGGTGGTGGAGTGAGATTATTTTCTAAAATAGGGGTGATTACTTCTTCAGCAGATGGCGGAATTTTTAAAACGGGAGCGGAGCTTTGATTTTTAAAAATGGGAGCGGGGCATTGATTTGTAGAGGCGGGAGCGGAGCTTTGATTTTTAAAAGCGGAAGCGGAGCTTGCCTCGGGCTCTTCACTTACCATACCGGAGACTTGCTTCCCACTCCGAAGAGTTATAGCTTTCGCTTGCTCTCTCGGGTTGGGTTCGGTATTGGAAGGAAGAGACCCTGCGGGTTGCTCAGAAATTATTTTTGCGAGCTGTCCTACCTGATTTTCTAAACTTTTTACGCTTCCGGTTAAAGTTCTTATGGTAGCGTCATTTGTGGTGATATATTTAGAAAATAATTCCTCCAAGCTTGGAGGTTTTGGGTAATTTTGAGAAGTGGTGGTGGTGGTGGTGGTGCAGAAAAATCATTTTGCGGGGGTGGGCGCATCGCATTCGATGGATTACTCCATGAAAAGTTCGGATGATTTCTTAAAGCAGGGTTATAACTATTCGGAAAATTAAAACCAGGCGGATGAAAATTCGCAGCAGAAAAATTATTAAAAGCAGTTCTAGGCATATTATTAACATAATCTAAATGTTCTGGAGTAGGGGTTGCAGATTCCCATACCTGAGGGGCGGAGGCAGCAGTCATCTCCGTTATCTTTTTGCTTAGGATTTCTACTTGCAGAGCGAGCTGGGAGACGTTGTCCACTTCATAGATACCTGCAGGCTTGTTCGGGCGGGACCTAGGCACATTCCACTGATAAGTGTTCATGGCCATGTCCTCAAAAAGCTCAAGAGCGGCTTCCGGGGTCTTATGATTTAAAGTACCGCCAGAAGCTGTGTCTATCATTTGCTTCGTGCTTTGATTTAGCCCGTTATAAAATGTTTGCACTTGTAACCATACAGGCAGCGCGTGATGTGGGCATCGTCTTAATAATTCTTTAAATCTCTCCCAGGTTTCGTATAGGGTTTCAGAGTCTATTTGTCCGAAGGCAGAGATGTCGTTCCTAAGTTTTGCAGTTTTAGCTGGCGGAAAATACTTCGCCAAAAATTTTTCAGTTAATTCATTCCAAGTGGTTATGCTATTTTTCGGAAGTGTGTTCAGCCACTGCTTAGCTTTAGTTCTTAGAGAGAAGCGGAAGAGTCTCAGCCTGATCGCATCATTTGTGACACCATTTATCTTGAAGGTGTCGCAAATTTCAAGAAAGCTAGCTATATGTGCGTTCGGATCTTCATCTTGAAGTCCGTCAAATTGCACATATTGTTGTACCATTTGAATTATGCTAGGCTTTAGTTCAAAGTTATTATTTGCTATAGCAGGGCGAACTATACTTGATTTTGTTCCCTCGAGGTTCGGTCGTGCATAATAGGACATAGTCCTTTGCACGGCCTCATCTACGTTGGGTTCTTCCATTCTTAAAGTAGCAAATGACTCGGAGTCCTCAACCGGCACTTGGATAGTAGGACCTTCAAATCACGATCTTCTCCGAAGAGTACGCTCAATTTTGTTATCCAAGTCAAAATAACCGACGGACTCCCGCGGGTCATGCACTAAAAGAACAGAAAAGAAGAAGAGGAAGAGAAAAATGATAAACTAGAAAAAAGATTAGATTTTTTTTTTTCTTTTTGAAATAGATTTTTTTTATAGATTAAATCCCGAACTTCCTAAAGACTACCCCGTGAAGGGTTCGCAAGGTACAAGACAAGACAGTGGCGCTTAAAGCCCTTTGCCCTTTTCGAGAGAATTAGGTGGCGTAGAAAAATTGTGAGGTTGGTTATTATTAAGAGCGGTGATAAATTTTTTTTTTGATTTTTAAAATTTTAAAGAAAGAGGATGAGAGAGAGAAGAGATAAAATTAATAGGTTCGTGTTTTCAAAATATCAACGGAAGTTGGGTCCCCGGCAACGGCGCGAAAAACTTGTTGCGCGCTAGGGTTCGAAGAAAATAAACGCAACCGAACTAGCAACCCGATGAGGCAAGTATACCTATCGAATTGTAGAAAGGGGACACAAGTGTCGTATTGAAATCCGGGAACTGTTGGCTATGCTTACTCACACGAACGCTATTATCTTATCGATGGAAAAACTAGGGTTTTAGAAAATCTAAGTGCAGGGGAGAAAGTAAAGCTATACTAGAAAGAGAAACACAACAATTAAGTAAAGCTATTAAGTAAAACGATTACTACGAAGGGTAGAAAATATGAAATGGAAATGCACTCGATCAAGATTCACCTCGGCTAAAGACGATTAAGAAAATGCGATAAAAATCTAAACTTAATAGGATAAAGGTCCTTGACCGTGGAGGTTCCTAAAGCTTGAACACGCATCTCTCGAAGTCGTGCCCAACTGAGTTTAGGAAGGTCCGACCGACTCTCGTCTAAATCGGAGGCCTAAAACTCGCTTTACGCGGTGAACCCCAATATTGGATTTTACTCCAATCCGGGAGATTTGGACGTCTGCCTCTCTCGAGGGGTGCGTACAACTCCATTTACTCTTGAATGCTCATTTCATTCTTTCGGCCTCTCGGCTAGCCCAGAATGAAAGCAAAGGCGGAGAGTATATATCGAAAATATACCTCCAACCCGTGATTAATCAAGAGTAATTCAAGCCCCTAACCTAAAAAAGAAAAGATTAATTAAAACATCATAACTTAATCGCTCTAACCTCGGATCATCAAGATCGAGTACAAGGAGGATTAGTTAATCATTATGGAATGAAGGAAGGGGGATGAGTAGTAAAGCATAAGAACAACACAAGCTAAACAAGAACACAAGCTAAACACAAGCTAAATAAGAACACTTTTTTTAATTAAAAGGGTCAAGCTACACTATTGAAAATAAAATTACAAGTGCATGAAATGGAAATCCTATTCTAGCCCTACAATTAGCACTAAGAAAGAGCAAAGATTACAAAGAAAGCATAAACAAGCTAAGATTAAACTAGGGTTAAACAAAAATTACAAAGAGAGGGGGAGGGAGAGAGAGAGAAAGCATGAAAAAAACTCAAGAACCAAAGGGGCAGCACCTCCCCCCACTCAACCAAAGATTTCTGAAATGGAGAGGGGGGTCTCAATTTATAGAATTTTTCTCGGGTTGGTCACGCCCTCCGACACGCCCTAGTGGGGGGGCGTGTCAGGGGGCGTGACAGTACTATGTTGACCTCGGGCTCTGGATTCTGGCGGGAGGGATGATTTCTTCGGTACGTCAGTGGTCACGCCCTAGGTCACGCCCGTGTAGGGGGGGCGTGACAGGCACGTCATGTCCAAATCATTGGTCGGAAATCCGTCAGTCACCGAAAAAGGAGGGTGTCATGCCCATGTCACGGGCGTGACATGGGGCGTGACAGTACTGTTTTCGTGCTATGGAGAAACGACATTTAATGCGGCGGCAGGCTTTGCGGCAGAGGGCGACACGCCCATAGTCACGCCTGGTGACACGCCCAGGGAGGGCGTGTCAGGGGGCATGACAGCGGTTTTGTCCGTTTTTCTGTCTCTTCAAGCAGGAGTCCTGTGGATCGGGTGACACGCCCTAGGTCACGCCCAGGGAGGGTGTGACAGAGGGCGTGTCAGGTCATTTTTGACAAATTTCCTGAAAACCTGCAAAAGGACAAGAAAATGTTAGTGGCAATAATATTTACATAAAAAGGATAAAAATAAACTAATAATAGACATGATTTGTACACTATAAAATAGAAAATAAGATAATAGTTTAGGCTACAAAACGTATTATCAATACTCCCAACGGTCGATGTGGTGTAGTCCCTCATGGTGCGGATGTGGGGCGGGTTTACTTCATTCTCATCCCCGTTTCGGTCACCATGAAGGATCCCGCCAACACGGTTTCCGGCATCAATGTTCAGCTTGTCCCCCATTGGGGCTGGATTGATGGCAGCAACACGTCTTTGTGCACGAAGGGTTCGTTCGATCTCGGGGTCGTAAGCTACAAGATCTCTTGCAGCGCGTCCTTGCATTCACTGCGGCAACTACACAAAGAATAAGCGGTCAAAAAACACTAACTCTTACAACAACATTTTTGTACATCATGGTCGTTCTATAGTTGCATTCCCCGGCAACGGCGCCAAAAACTTGATGCGTGTAAATACGGAAAGCGCACCGGTCGCATAAGTAATATAGTTTTGGGAATGAATCCCCGAGTGTCAGTCTCTTGAGGAATGCAATTAGCGTAGAGCAACGAACGATCCGAAATTATTGTTATGAGAGTTAAATAAAAAAAGGAAAAATAAGAGGCTTTGAAAGTGGTTTTGCAAACAAAGAAACTAAAGCGAACTATGCGGGTCGCAATCACGGCTTCACAAGGCGAGATGGATGTAACAGCCACGATGCCGTACTTTAGTAAGGCGAATGGACGGTGAGCCAGTGAATGAGGTGTTTAGTGCGGAGTGCAATCGAATGGAACGACAGAACGAAGTGAAGTGAGATGGAGCGAGGCGCATCAAATCGCAATTCTCACAAGCAAATTAAACAACAAAAATCTAATTAAAACAACTAGAGATTGAAGTTCATTGCAAGCTTAAGTAACTTCATACAACAAGAGAGATGGAGAAAGATTAAACCAAGAAAGTGAAGATCCACCGCGGTTGTTGGCCGGAGGTTCGGGTTGTCAATCCACTTCCACGCGCAGTCCGAGGAGGCTTCCGGTACCGACGAGCAGTCACCTCGAGGGCCTTTATGTCCATTCTCTAGGTTGTCTTCATCATCTTCCTCTGTAGAAAGATCGGAGAAGAGGTCTTTAATGGCCGGGAGGATCACCGGAGGATGCGGCACACTTTAGAATCGCCGTAAAATGATCTCCCGATGGTAGGGATGAAGGTGTAGGTCGATGGAGCTCCTGGGATGCGGAACGACGAAGTGGCGGCAAGGTCGGTCCAGTCCATCATGCCCTAATTCGCAGATCAGGCCAATTAATAGAAGCAGAGTTAAATAGCGCGCACGACCACTAGCGCACGACCAGTGGTCGTGCGCGAACAAAGTCAGCGCCCGTGAAGAAACAACCTGTAGAACCTGCCCCAGGAAATCAAAGCTTGCGCACGATCAGCAGCGTACGATCAGTGATCGTGCGCGGTATAGTAGGTGACCGTGCGATATGGCGGCAGAACTTGCACAAAAGAGGAAATTACTGCGCACGATCGACAACGCACGAGTAGTGATCGTGCGCGGTATAGCTGGTGATCGTGCGATATGGCGGGACATGACTTTCATAGAAGAGGTCATGACTGCGCACGACCGATGATCGTGCGCCAAAGAGGTCGATGATCGTGCGTGGGTTAAAACGCACGACCATTGACTCCTTTGCCAAAAATGGTGAAAGCCCTATCCCGGACGTCGATACGATCCCCGAACCTGCAGGGAATCTGGACGGGTTATCGATCATGGAAGTCACAGATATCAATAAAATGCACAGCAAGAGGGAAATAGACACACGCACAGAAATAGGCTAATAAAGTGCACAAGACGTGGAATGTCGCAGCGAAAGAAAAGGAGTGCTAATGGCGCTAAATTGTAGTGCAAAGTCATGACAGAAGCCAAGTTGAGTCCAGGATTCGGTATGAAATGGGGACACATCAGGCGCGACGTGGCAATTGGAGTCGGCGATGAGGGAATCTCATCCGCACCTCTTCCCTTAGTTTCTGGTATGCCTCCATGCTTTTGAATGAGTTTGATTTTCATGTTTTTGTTTGGTTTTGTAGTTGTGTTAAGTTTCGGGACAAAACTTTTTTTTAGGGGGAATGACTGTAACCCTCCCCCCCCCCCCGATTTTTCCGATGATATTATTTGATTTGGTATCGTCTTATTTATGATGTAAGGGTTTTACATTTTTACGTCATGTTGACGGCGCTGCACTATTAGTGAGTTTTCTCGTCCGTTGGGTCTGTTTGACCATATTTCTGAGTTTTTGATAAGATTGAATGATGTCTTGATTGGAAGAATTAAATTTTTGGCATGTATGCTGATAGTAAACATTTGATGTTAGTTTCTTATGAATAATGCATCGGGTTCTAGTGTTGTCTTTGTTGCTAAATCCGTGGAATCGACAATTTATCCCAGAATATTAGTCAAATCTGAATTTCTGATATTTATTTAAATTTTGTTCTCGAGATGGCCAGCATCATTTCTCGAGAAGCTCGGAGCTATTCCCGAGAAGTTTATATTCCTTCTCGAGAAAGGTTGTGTTGTTCCCGGGAAATCCCTCCTCTAGTTCTCGAGAAATCCATTTTGATTTTTGAGATGTACTTTATTGTTCTCGGGAAATGCAACCTTGTTCTCGAGAAGTCCATTTAGTCTCAAGAAGTCCTACTTTGTTTCCGAGAAGTCCTTATTAGAACTCAAGATCTGCCCTTATTCTCGAGAAAGCCTTATTTTGTTCTCGAGAAAGCTTTATTTTGTTCTCGATAAATGTCTTGTTGTTCCCGAGTAGTGCTTCTACCAGTTCCCGAGAAGTCTTCTTCAGTTCTCAAGAAGCCTTCTTTAGTTCCCGAGAACTCTTCTTCCTTAGTACTCGAGAAGTCTTCTTCTATTCTCGAGAAATCTCGTTCAGCCGACCCTGTTCATTCTCTTAAGTGTAACGATTTTAATATTGCATTTATTATATATATATATAAATACACCACTACTTCCTCTTGGAGCTGACCGAACTTCTGTTCATTCCCCGAACATGAGCGGCGTGAGCGAGAGAGAGAAAGTTCTTCCGTGAATCTTTTGGTGGCCGCCGACGGTGCTCCGGTGCTCGAAATCTTCAACCGAATATAGATCTGGAAAGCTATCAATGAGAGCTACGACATCGTGGTAAAGTTTTCCCTATTTCTTCTGTTTTTCTCGTTAGGGTTTTTGGCCCTAACTTCTACTTCGGTCATTTGGGTTCAGATTTTTTACTTCCCCGTCTTCTTTAGCCCCGATCTACGACAAGGAGCGATTTGGAGAGTTTTTATGGCAAAAATCAAGGCAAGTACTGGTTTTACTCCCCTCTTCCCCTCTTTCTCCCAATCTGCAGAAATTTCCAACTTCTTTTGTCGTTATCATTAATAACTTTCTGGTTATAGTGCTGTCTAAATTCTTTGTTTAAATCCACTTGTACTGTCATGTTCTTGATTTTTCTAATCTGACCTTGTAAAGTGCTATATGTGTTGATGATGTGGTTGAATCTTGCCCTTTTAATCATCCCTTAACTATTATGTAGGACGTGTTAGAGTTATCTAGGATTTTAACTCCTTCCTAAAGGTTGATCAACCATTCCTTAAATCTAGAAATGTCTAGTAGAATCCGATGTGACAAGTCTTTAGATTTATATCATGGTTTTATCTATTGCGGGTGTTAGTGGACGAAACCACAGCTGTAATGTTTGTTCCCTTTATGTGTACTTTGTGGAACTCTGCCGGGTGTCTGGGCATCTACTGCAATTGGTGGAGTGTATGAGTCTCCCCCATAGTTAGACGGATATTATATCTTTGAGGGTGTGTCCAGATGAGTGACAAACTCCCTTGTGTTTTTGGGTAGAGTTGACCACATGTGGCTAATAAAGTTTTGAGAATTATTTCTTATGATTTAATCATGCTTTCAACTTTTATTAGCCTTGTGCATCTGGTGTAATTTGTTGTGCATGACGATTCACGTAAGTGCCCTTTTCGAATTTTGTTACTTTACCTTGAACTTTACTTCAACACTTTTCATCTTTGGTTGGTACCCCTTTTTGACCTTTTCTTACTTTTGGCTTACTTTTTTGCCACCGCTTGTACCTTCTTACTGAGGTGTTCTGTCTTTGGAATGCCTCAAGTTTGGAGGTTTAACAGATAGTGGGGCTGGTTTTGTAGCTCCTGAGCAGTAGTGTTGGATATGGTTTTCACCTCGCCGTTACGAGGTAGTTTGTTGTTTTGGTTTTCTTTACCTAGTTGAGGCATGCTTTTTTGTTTTATGTGGGTTCGTGTCAGATTGTTGACACCCACAGGATAGTTATTTTTGGACACTTTGCTAGCTACTAGATTGTTTTCCTTCTGATTATTTGGATTATTTTCTCTCTTGGATGTTTTATGCTAGGATTGCATGTTAGATATTTTCAAGTATAAAACTACAATTAATACCTCAAGCATTACATGTTTTAAAATTCTAAATCATTATATTTAGCTACCGTAAAAACTATTTTTACTACTATGATAAACCTAGGGTATTGCATACCATGAGCTATCCTCTAGGGACATTTATATTCAAATTGGATGTATAATCTTGTAAGAGAAGTATTTTTTGCAGCGTATAACTATCTTTCTCATGGACTAGATGAGCCACCAAGCCGAGGGATAAGTCTAACAGTTTAGCTTAAAATGGATTTTCCTCTAAATAACTTAAAGATCTTTCTTTACGTGTAAAGTAGGAGTTTTGCCTGAGCGTCCATAGTTTTCCCCTGCTGATGTGGCATCATAACGCGCATTTTACCTTACTATGATATATCCTAAAAAAGGTTCAAATGCGGGTTGTGACAATCAGTTAGTCTATTCGGCGAGTATCAGGCAGGTTCGTCGAGTTTGATTTAGATGTAGGGACCAATGAATGGTCGTTGAGGCTAAGGGAATTTCGGCGTATATCGCTAGGCGATTCATCGAGTGTCAGGTCCTTATTGCCGAATAGTGTAGAATTCGTCGAGTATCGATGTAAATATTTGGGTATACTCGCTGAATTGGCCAGGACTTCGGATTTTTTGCCATTTTGGTCTTATTCGTCGAGTTTGGTCATTAAGGTTTATTTAGGTTATTTATGTCGTGTTTAGACTTTGGTATTTGGGTTTTGTTGGGTTTTTTTGTTGTGTTTTACGGCTAGGTCGGAAGTGGATAAAGGAACGCCAAATGATCGTCATATCGTGAATCATTGCACATGGTAGTTTGTATTGGGTCTCTGTTTACAGGCTGTTTAGATGTGTTGGACCTTGAGGCTGCCACCGTGGTGCCTCTGAGAGATTTGGGTCTGGTAGTTCAGTTTCGATGTTTTGGTCGCCAACACAGATCCGTGGTTTTTACCAGTGTTAATGGTTCCACTGTTTGGGACTGTATAGTTCCTTTTACTCCTATAGTGCTGTCTTTTGTTGGCTGTTTGCTTCTGCAGGTTTTAGAGAAGCATGGTAACTTCTTGCACTTGGTGAACTTTTCTCATTTTACAGACGATTATTTTCTTACTTGTCTCTTTTGTTGATTATACTAGCTGAGGTTGTCAATATTTCTCTTGGTAGGGTTTGGTAACCCCTTAAGTTTTCACTTATTTATATCTAATTGTTTCCTTTTGCCACTTGTATTTTCTTACTGAGGTTTTCTTTCTTTGAATGCCTCAGGTTTAGTGAAGTAGCAAGTTGAGCGTCTAGGTTAGTGTTGCTAGTGGGTTGCTGTGTTATAGAGATTTTCCTCACCCTTGTGAGATAGTTTTTGGTTGCTTCTTGATAGTACAGACATACATGCTCTGTAGTGGGTTCATGTCAGGCTGTTGACGCCCAATGGTAGATTTCTTTTAAAATGCTAGTTACATTGCTAAGCTTCTAGTTTTACCTCTTTGTAATTATTTTTACTTGCTCTCCGGGGAATGCTTTATGCTAGGTTGCATGTTAGATATTTTAACTTATAAAAAGTATTACTACTAGTATTTCATACATGTCATCATTCTAAAACCAAAGTCACTATCTTTTAGCTAACGTAAAGACCATTTTCAAACTTAAATTAAACCTAGAGTCTTGCATACCATGAGTTGTCCTTTGGATATGTTTATACTCATGTACGGTGTTAATCAACATAATCAAATTATTTTTCACAGCGTATAACAATATTTTTTTAGTGGACTAATTGATCCAATAAGCTGAGGGATATGGCCATTTAAACTAAAACTAGATTTCATTCATAATAACTTATGAATTTCATTAAAATAAGAGAGTTTTGAGTCTTTACTGAGCGTATGCAGTTATACCCTACATGGTGCGGCATCACGACACGTATTTTCCCTTATTCTGATATAACTTTAATTCGGGGAAAATGCGGGTTGTGATAGTTGGTATTAGAGGGATAGGTTGTTAGACGATTGGTCGAGCAACCATCTCTATTTAGTGTTAGTTGTTTAGTGTCATTTCATACACACACTGATGTGTAATCAGTATGTCTTGGCTGAAGAACGAACACTACACTCATAGATGATAAAAAGTATATAGGGCATATTATATAGTATGGGATGCATAATATGTGTATGTATATGGATCCACCATAGGTGGCACCATGTGATGGTTATGTAGTATGGGATGCAAAACCACGATCAAATGGATGCCCATTAGCATGTTTTCTCTTTTGATGCATGCAATGTTATGTAATATGGGATGCTTAACATTTCATGTGTACGTCGCTCATAACATGCATTAAGTCCTTTATTAGAATACATAGCACAACATGCATAGCATAATATAGCATTAGCACATATGCCAAGCTAAAGGTATACATGATGAAATATGTACACACATGGTTTTAATGTAAAAGGAATGAAAATTCATACATTCATGGTTTATGCACACGAGTCAATAGGGTGAGGTATATCTTCCTAAGTTTAGCATGACATCATTATTTAAAATATCAGAGTAAGTTAGCTGCTTTAGCAAGTACTTAAGCATGTATTGTTTGGACTGTGTTGTTTGGTTCTAGCCGTTGGGATAGGTTTTTATTAGTTGTTTGTTATTCTTTTAATATGGAGCCTAAGCGCATAGCGACTAGGTTGACTCTCATGTTAGAGGGCAAGTCTTTGGGTGCATAGAGCAATGCGGAGAATGAAAGTCTGTGGCAGAGTAATGAGACTTTGTCTAGACAAATGGTGGAGATGAAGACGCAGATCCAAGTACTATTATCTATTGTGTTAGGAATGCTATCGAGAGTGAAGGACCCTGCTGTGTGTCTAACTGTTCCTATTCCCCCTGCTCCTTTGGTGCCTCCGGTCATGGTGCAACCAGAGATGACTTTTATCTCACATTTCCAGTGATTAGGACCTCTTTCGTACAATGGTCGAGCAGATTTCATGGTTTTGGACGATTGGCTTATAGCAATCGAGGAGATGTTCTTATACTCAGGAGTTTGTGACGATCAGAGAGTAATGATCGATTCATATCAGCTTAAGGGCTTGGAAAAGAGGTGGTGGCTAAGAGAAAATGAAAATTTAATGGATGGTTGTACTTGGGAATCTTTCAAAGAGCTGTTGTGTAAGAAGTTTCTACCATCGATCGAGCGAGACCGTCTAATGAATGACTTTCTACACTTAAAGCAAAGACAACTCACTGTGAGTGAGTAAGAATGGAGTTTAGTAAGCTGAGCCGGTTCGCTCCGGATTTAGTTATTTCTGAAGCCAACAGAGTTAAATGTTATTTGGGTGGTCTAAGGAGTGACATCCAGCAGCTAGCTAGTGTATCAGGATCAGCAAGTTATGTTGAAGTGGTAGATGCCGCGTTGAAGGTCGAGGCGATTGATAACCCCAAGAATAGAGGCCAGCAAATGAGAAAAGATAAGAGAAAGTCTGACGAGGGAACGAGTCTTCGGGAATCTAGTTTTTCTTCAAGGAAGAAAATCAAAGAAGCGTGCAGTTCCTATGGCCGACCAGGCCATCCGTTCGAGAAGTGTTTTAGGAGAATATTAGCTTAGAAGCAAGAGCAGCAGCACGTGATCCAAAGTGTACCTAAAGGGGATTTAGTTTGTTCTCCGTGTAAGCGGAATGTGCACAACGCTGCCCAATATTGGGGATTGAAAATAAGCTGTTTGCATTGCAGATAAGAAGGACATTTCAAGTCATAGTGCCCGCAGGCTCAGCCCTTGTTGCAACCAATTCCACTTCAGGCTTTGAAACCTCCATAGAAGTTGGACAAGGAAAAGGGCAAGCTAAACTTGGTTTTGTTAGAGGAAGCTCAGATGTGTACTCAAGTGATATTAGGTTAGATCCCTCCCTAATTTTAGCTTTTTATATGTAGTTACAGTTTAGATGTTCGTTTCCTTCGTAGCGCATGCGATTTTTCTATGAACGTTTAAGATAAAGAACTGATGGGCGCGTGTTCTGTTTGATTCCGATGCTACCCACTCGTTTGTGTCTATGACTTTTGTAGAACGTTATCTTTTGACTCTCTATCGGGTAGGTGACGCGTTTAGTGTTAAGTTTCCTTCTGGTGATTCTGTGGTATCGGACCAAGGTATTCAAAGTTGTCTGATTGTGTTAGGTCATTTTCTAGCAATTGTTGATTTGAATGTGTTAGTCTTGGAAGATTTTGATATGATCTTGGGCATGGACTTGTTGTCCAGATATGATGTTGTTATCCAGTGCAAAGTTAAGCGCTTGGACTTCAATATGGACAACGGTCAACCCAGGAGTGTTTATGGTTACCCGCTCCAGGTTTCTCCATTTATTTTTGCGGTATGTGCTCGGAATCTTTTAGATTCTGGATGTTTTGCTTGTTTGGTTTCAGTTTTCGAAACCATTGTTAGCTTGCCGCGTTTCGAGGAGATTCCAGTAGTGCGTGAGTTTCTGGATGTTTTTCCAGCTAATCTTCCACGTCTTCTACCTGAGTGAGACATGGAGTTCCTCATAGATTTCTATGGCGCCATACCATATGGCCCTGCGTAAGCTGGAGGAGTTGCATACCTAGTTGGATGAGTTGCTTTAGAATGGTTTCATTAGACTTAGTTCTTCGACTTGGGGTGCTCCCATTTTATTTGCGAAGAAAAAGGATGGATCAATAAGGCTGTGCATTGATTATAGATAGCTGAATAAGGTGACCATTTAGAATAGGTATCCCTGCCGAGAATTGTTGTTTTAATAGACCATTTGCATGGTAGTTCTGTGTTTTTGAAGATTGACCTTCCTTAAGGCTCCCACCAGTTGAGGATTCGTGAGACGGATATCCCACGGACTACCTTTCGTTCTCAGCACAGACATTTTGAGTTCTTGGTGATGTCTTTTGGTTTGACTAATGCACTCTCTGGCTTTATGTATATGATGAACAGAGTGTTCAAGGATTTTGTAGATCATTCCGTGGTCATGTTTATAAGCAATGTTCGTGTGTACTCCCGTAGTGTTGTGGAGCATGCCCAACACTTGTAGTTAGTTTTGTCTGCTTTGAGGGAGCATAAGCTGTTTGCTAAGCTTAGCAAGTGTGGGTTTTGGTTGCCTTAGGTTTCTTTCTTGGGTCATGTGGTTAATAAAGACGGAATTTCTGTCGACCTAGAGAAGATAACTACTGTAATGGATTAGAATAGGCCTGCCACTCCCAAATAGATAAGGAGCTTCCTAGGGCTGGCTGACTATTATAAAAAGGTTTGTAGAGGGCTTTTCTACATTGTCTGCCCCCATTGACTAAACTGACATAGAAGAATGTATCTTTTTTGTGGATGGATAAGTGCGAGGAAGCTTTTCTGGAATTCAAGAAGAGACTGTGCACTGCTCCGGTATTGAACTTGCATACCAAAGGGATAGAGTATGTTATTTATGTGGACACATCGCACGTGGGACTTTGTTGCGTGTTGATGCAAGAGGGAAAAGTAATAGCTTATGGGTCGAGGCAATTAATGATTAATGGAAGGAATTACGCTACGCATGATTTATAGTTTACAGTTGTGATTTATGCCCAAAAGTTGTGGAGACACCTATTATATGGCATATTGTGTAAGATTTACACGGATCATAAGAGTTTAAAGTACATTTTCACTCAGAAGGAATTAAACTTGCGCCAGCGGAGATGGTTAGAGTATGTTGCAGATTATGATGTTAAGATACAATACCATCCGAGTAAGGCAAATGTGGTAGCTGATGCCTTGAGTAGGAAGACAGCTAAAATCTTTTATCTTTTTCTGGATTCTCTGGTTGAGGAATTTCTCCTTATGAATATTCCGGTTGGTGGTTGTGACTCACCTAGAAGTCTGGTGGTAGCAGAGCCTTTATGGATTTCAGTTACAAGGCTACACCAAAAGGAAGATCCTGATTTATTGCACCTTTATAATATAACTGATAAAGGTGATTTACAGGACTTTTCGATCGATGACGCGAGTACTTTAAAGTACCGCGACAGATTTTGTATCCCCAATGTTTAAGGTATTCGAGTTAAGTTGTGTAGTGAGGCTCATGGTTCTAGTGTTGCCTGCCACCCTATTTCTAGTAAGATGTATCAAAATCTGAAGCAGATTATATGGTGGTATGGAATGAAGGGTGATATAGCTAAATTTGTATCAGAATGTTTCACGTGCAAGCGAATTAAGGCTGATCATGGAAGGTCGGGTGGCAAGTTAACGCCCTTAGAAATTCCAAGTTGGAAGTGAGAGAGTATTTCCATGGGCTTTATTACTGGTTTGCCGAGATCTCCCCCTAGGGCATGATTCTTTTTGGGTTATAGTGGATATATTGACGAAGTGTGCTCACTTCGTGCCTTTTAAGATTGATTACCACATGAAGACCATAGCCGCATTATACTTAGATGAGGTTATCAGGATGCATGGAGTGCTTGTTAGCATTATATAGGATCGAGACTCAAGATTTACGTCTCGCTATTTGAAGAGTATACAGGAAGGGTTGGGTACCGATTTGATATATTCCACCGCTTAACATCCGCAAACTAATGGTCAAACAAATAGAGTAAACCAGATCATGGAAGATATGATCAGATATTATATTTTAGGCCACAGAGGAGCGTGGGACGAGCGTTTGAGATTGATGGAGTTTGCATATAATAATAGTTACCAACAAAGTCTGCAGATGGCCCTGTTTGAGGCTCTGTAAGGGAGGTGTTGCAGAACTCCCTTCTTTTGGGCCGAGTGAGAGACCGTTGTTTGGTCCTGAAGCGTTTGAAGAGATGGTTATTTTTCTAAAGCTTATTCGAGAGAAGATTCAAATAGCTCAAGAGCACTATGAGAAGATTGCAAATCGGTGTAGGAACGATTTTGAGTTTGCTGTTAGGGACATTATGTTTCTTAAGGTTTCCCCGATGTCTGGTGTTAAGAGGTGTAACACTCCAAAAAGAGTAGTGGTCATTGGAGGCTATCGTGCGGAGATAGTCTTATCATAGGCGATAGCTCGGTGAATTAAAAGACCAAGTGCTCGGGTTTTTACCCCCTGGTAATAATAAGCTATCGCGCCGCAGTAGCAAATGCCTTCGGCGAGACCACTCAACGCTTTAGAGGAATCGTCGAGAGCGCTATCGCCAGGCATTAGGCATTACCGTGCCGCACAAGACTCTCGACGAATGTCAAAAGGATTTCTCGAGTAACTAGTCTATCTCTAGTCGCTAAAGAGTTTTCGCGGGGCAATAACACTTGATAGCTGTGCTGGTTGGTAAAAGTGGTTACCGCCCGTGTTACCGCGCGGAGGTAGGAGTTACCGCGTGGCGGTAGATTTTGTATAAAGGATGGAATTGAGATTTTTTTCTCATCTTCTCTTATACTTTCTATTCTTTACTTCTGGAGAGGGAAGAGGAGGAACATCCAGGAACTCTTGTGGACATCAATCCAAGGTATGCTTATGCTTGGAATCGCGAGTCGACGCTAGAACCGTGGAGGAGAAGTTGTGACAATCAATTCCATCCGGATCAATGAACACGTCTCCAAAACAAACTAAAAGGGTAACAATATTCCTTCTTGGACAAGTGAAGCCCTTCTTTTGGCATATGCAAGGAATCCCCCACCAAAAGGTGGATAATCGCGGGAATTACATTGCGTTGATTCATGAAATCTCTAGTGAGTCTTGCATATAGATCCGAAAATGTGTTGTACGTAATAGGCATGTGGTTTGAAGCCCATCTAGACAGGTTGGTGTGGATTTGTGATGTTTATTTTGCGTGCCGGAGAAGACTTCGAGTATAAACGTGTAATATACCGGGTCTGTTGGGTACTGGAGTTGCATTCCAGGAAATTGCCCTAGAAATCCACGATGTAAGACTAGTTGGATATCGTCGGGCGACATGAGTATCGATAACGACGATAGCTCTTGGTGAGCTATTTGTGATGTGTGCTATGGAAAGACCAGTTTTTTAAGCACTGCAGGATGCTGTAGGGTTTGGATTGAGTTTGGGCGCAGGAAGAGAACATCTGTATGTCTCGCCAAGCGATCGTGACGAATGCTGGCACTAACTCCCTTTTTGATTATAAAGCCTGTCTCTGGGAGACGGTGTTGGGTATTGTATCCACAATGTACCTGATTTGAAGAAGCCCATGGACCTGCTAAGGTGAATTGACATTGTATTTGATCATTTGTATTCAAGTTGTGCTTGCAGTTATTCCACGCTAAGTACACACAAATGTAAGGGTGCAGTGGGTCAATATATACGGGTCTGCGCAACGTAATCCCTCGTTGAGCAGATCAGTGTGTTGGCCTACGTGTACTCTCTCTATTGGAGTGTACTTACTTTCAAGTACAGGGCTGAGAAAGATCAAGAGCAGACAAGGAGCAATGATGGGTCAAAGAAACTCGCGGGAAGAAAGACGAAAATCGTCTATAAGTAGAAATCGTCGAAAATCGCTAAGTGATTCTCGCCGATTCGATGATAATCACTAGTGATTCTCGACGAATCGTCGATAATCACTCGCTGATTCTTGCCGATTGCAGCCGGTTGTCTCAACGCCGTCTTGATTTCTGCTTAAGGTAGAATCGTCGAGAATCACTAGTTGATTCTCGCCGAATCGTCAAGAATGACTTTGCATTCTTGCCGATTCGTCGAGAATGAATGATGATTCTCGCCGATTCTCTCCGGATGGCAAGATCTTCAGCCAGAATTCTGCCAAGTAGAATTCGGCAAGAATCATAAGTGATTCTCGCCGATTCGTCGAGAATCACGAATGATTCTCGCCGAATTTGCCTTAGGCGAATTTCTTCTGCTCGCTGGACCGGTCCAAATATTCAGGCGATGTTTTGAGCTGGACTTAGGGTTTCTACTAGTGGGGCCCACAACGGTCATAATGTATGACCTACAGTATAAATAATGTTGTATTTCGATCATTACAGATACCAAAATACTGAGAACAAGAAACGAGCCGCCATCGTGACCTAAAGCATCGCGGATTTCCTTGTGCCACCGTCGCCGCTCGGATCACCATCGCCACTCGTGCAGGTTGTCGTCGTTGCTGATCGTGGTTTCATCTCGATCTCTCGGCGACAGAAGCTCAGCTAAGCAACGCGTCTCACGTGTCTACCTAGAGATCCTTTGTCTCTTGATTTGTTGATCGGGAATACCTTCCCTTTCCGAATCGATCGAGACGATCGATCCTAGCAAAACCGTTGGTAGACCTTGCTAGCTTTGTTACGAAGGTTGGATCTCCAAAGCTCAGCCGCCGCACTTCATTGCCGCCGCCGATCCTGACAGCTACGCCGCCGCACTTCTTGCCGCCGCTGGTTTCGGGGAGATTCTCTCTAAGAGAGCACTTAGGTCATGGATTCTTCGACTTACTCAAGAACGCAAAGTCGAACGAAGAGGGACACCAAGGGCTCCAAAAGTATTTTGTATTTTATACATTCAAGTATTTCTTTTGTTGTAAAGGAACGTTGGTTTCTCTGTGTAAGGGTTGGGTGCAACCCGTGGTGGAGGAGTGGTGACTCCTTCGTGTGGAAGAGTTTCCTCCTTAGTGTGAGGATTGGTTTTCAATCCTGTTGATGAAGTGACCTAGTCATCCCTTGTTGGGAAATAGGTCGAAGGGGGAGAGTGGACGTACCAAAATCGGGGAACCACTATAAATTTCCTGTGTCTTTCTATGCTGTGTTGTTTTGTTTGTTTGTGCAGGTATAGCTTAATTCCGCAAAAATGCTGCAAGACACCTATTCCCCCCCCCCATAGTTGAAGGTAGTTGGCACTAGGTGGACTTTTAAGTGGTATCAGAGGGAGGTTACTCAACAATAAGGTTAACACCTTGAGTAAGTTCCTGCCACTAGTGTCAAGAAGGAGGCAGATATCTACTATGGACGGACTCAAGTTCTCAGGCAAGATCCCATTGTGCACCAGGCTAAACTTTCCTATCTGGAAGGAAAGGATTATATTTTACATTGAAGCAGTCGACCCTCGACTCTTCATGATCGTGGAGGAGGGACCTTATATTCCCACTAAGGCCTCCACCATTGATCCTACCAAAAATGTGCCAAAGAAGCTTTCTGAAATGGACAAGGACGAGATGGTGCTGGTCGGACTTGACAAGAAGGCACAAAACATACTAATCAGCACAGTCGATGACTCGATGATGCAGAACTTTTGCAACTACAGGACAGCCAAGGATATCTAGCACAACTTTATTATCCTGATGGAGGGCACAGATGAAGTGAGGGATGATCGGAGATCCCTCCTGAACCAGAAATATGAGGCTTTCAGGCAGGGGCCCAAGGAAGAGAACGGAGTTACCTTCGAGAACTTCCTCAAGATCGTCAATGCTCTCAAGGGATATGGAAGAGTGTTCACTTATGGTGAACTTTATGATAAATTCCTTAGGTCCCTTCCTAAGGAATGGGACACGAAGATCTGCGCCATCCGAGAGTTTGGCAGATTTGCTTAAACTGATCCTCAGATACTCTTTGGGAAGCTCATGTCTTATGAGCTACAATTGAACACGAGGAAAGCTGAAGAAGAAGCAGAGAAGGCCGTAGCCAAGGAAAAGACTGTGGCCCTAAAAGACATTCACTCCAGGAAGGGCAAGGGTGCGGCTTCATCCCGTGCGGGGAAAAAGGATGAGGAGGAAGACTCCGAGCCATGCTCCTCCGGCTCAGAGTTGTCTGAAGAAGACTTCTCCCTCTTCACCCGAGAATTCAAGAAGTTCCTCAAGATGAGGAATCAAAGAAAGAGAGACGGCTACCTCCTCTAGAAATCAGAAGAAGAATTATTCTTCTGATAGGTATGAATCAAAATCGAACAAATATCGTCATACTGACATCATTTGTTTTGGGTGCAATAAGCCAGGACACGTCGTGGCCGACTGCCATCAAGGCAAGAGAGAGAAGGGGAATGGAGAAGAGCACAAAACCTCTAGAGATAAAAAGAAGGAGAGGAGCTACATCCCCAAAAAGTCAAAGACACTGAGTGAGTCTGATTCCTCAGACTCAAGTGATGATGAGGAAGCCTACTTCGGGCTGTTGGGTAGCTCTGACTCAAAAGGAGAATGCCCCCCATTCACTGGGAAGGTAAAATCTCGTACCCCCCCCTCTCCGACTCTGACTATGAGTCTCTTGATGATGATCTCGAGGACAGCTCATCTGCCCGAGAAGCTGAGCTCCTCAAAAAGTATGAGCTTCTGCTCAACACCTTCGAGGAATGCCGCAAGAGATTGAGGGCACAGAAAAAGGAAGTCAAATTCCTTAAGGTAGAGGGTGTCTCCCTAAGGGAAGAGATCACTAGCTTGATTTCTCTCCGAAAGGAGGACCTGGACCTAATCTCTAAGCACTCAGAGTCTCTAAGTCTCCTTGACCATAAACAAGAAGAAATCAATAAGTTGGAAGAACAACTTACGACAGAAAAGAAGATTGTCCAAAGCTTTTCTATGCCAAAGACTGTTCTTCCACTTATTGATACCTTCTCTGCTCAGGCTAAGGGGGCTGTCTTGGGGCATGTGGGTATGTCTGGTAAATCATACAGGAGAAACAAAAAAGCAGAGGAGAAATAAGGCTGCTAAGAAGACCTCTACTGCAGAAAAGGGAAATGCCCCACTCAACCCTGTTGTATTCAGGAAGCCTGGCTTTCCCTGCAATGAACAGGACTTTGAGTCAACCTATGGCCACTTCTTCCAGCCCTCGGTTGAAAAGCCCAAGAGCCGGTATGAGGGGTGGGCCTTCCCCCGCAACTTTGGTGAGAGTGTCTTCAAGGCACCTTATGAGGAAGTTCAAATGGAGGATTATGACCACTTCTCTAGCGGCCATAATAGGAAGCAGGCACCCAAGGCCAAGCCTGTTACACTAAGAAATCAGGAGGTGAAGAAAACATGCGACTGTTTTCATCATGATGCCTCCACCTCCAAGTCCAAGGCCCCGGCTGAACCTTCCGTTCCAAGGGTGAAGTAGGTGCCTAGGAGAAAGTATAATAGATTTGACTGCTGGTGTTGTGGCAAAGTTTGTCACTTTGCCGTGGATTGCTGGTTTAATATGAGGAATAACGAGACTCCTCATGTTGGCAATGCGAGGCAGACCACTCGTAGGGCTAACCATCCGAGGGGGAGTATGCTAACGAGGAATCTAGGACCCAAGTTCGATTAGGTTCCTAAGGGAAATTAATTATGTTTTGTAGGAATGTCAAAAGGCCACCAAAACTCCTATATGGTACTTGGACAGTGGATGCTCCCAGCATATGACCAGGACGAGAAGCCTGCTGCGTATTTACTCTCCAGTCAAGAATGGACCCAAAGTAATCTTTGGGGGATCAGATCGAGGAGTTACCAGGGGTTACGGTATGATTTCCAATGGTATAATTTCTTTCACCGACGTGGCTTACGTTGAAGGGTTAAATCATAACCTGATCAGTGTAAGTCAGTTATGTGATAAAGGTTATGACATTAAGTTCTGCAAGGATAAATGCCTGGTAATATCGTGTGCCTCTTCGGAGACGGTATTAACAGGCATTAGGAGCAGAAATATCTTCTGCTTAGATTTTCTTAGTTTAGATTCATCTACCCCCGTATGCCTAGTAGCAACATGCAGTACATCTCTTTGTGAACAATGGCACAAGAGATTGGCACATATTAATTTCAAGACAATTAGAATGTTGTTTTCTAAAAACTTACTAAGGGATGCTCCCATCATTAAGTGCATCAAAGATAGCCCCTGTCCTGCATGCCAGAAGGGCAAACAGACTCGTGCTACCTTTAAGGGCATCGATGACATAGACTCCTCCAGATGTCTTTATCTTCTGCTTATGGACTTGTTTGGTCCAATGCAAGTTCATAGCTTGGGAGACAAGTCTTATACGCTAGTGACTGTTGATGATCACTCTCGGTTTACTTGGGTGTTCTTCTTAAAATGCAAGTCTGATACGTTTGATATCTTCACAAGTTTTGTCAGGCTGATTCAGAACGAACTTAACTGCTCGGTGGTCAAAATCAGAAGTGACCGTGGAACGGAGTTCGAGTCTGGTGCTATTACAGAGTTCTATGAAGAACTTGGTATCTTTCATGAGTTTTCCTCCCCGCGCACTCCTCAGCAGAATGGAGTTGCGGAGAGGAGAAATAGAATGCTCATTGAAGCCTGCACGACAATGTTGAATGGCGCTTCTCTCCCAGAATATTTCTGGGCAGAGGCAGTAAATACGGCTTGTCATGTACAAAACCGGGCCTTGATCAACAAGAGTAATCATAAGACGCCTTATGAGCTACTGAAAGGCAGGAAGCCGACCATGTCCTATTTTAGGATCTTTGGCTGCAGATGCTATGTACTAAATAACGGGAAGTACCCGCGTACTAAGTTTGGTGAAAAATGTTTTGAAGGCATATTTATGGGCTATAGTTGCCATAGCCGGGCATATAGGGTTTTCAATAAGAAAACCCTTGTGGTAGAGGAATCCATAAATGTGGTATTTGATGAAGGAAGCTTGCTTAACAGCAATTCTTCTAGTGGTCTTCTTGAAGATGTAGGTACAAGAATTGAACAGCTTCGTCTCGATGAGACCGCTAAAGATGCAACTACCAAGTACGTCAAAGTCGCCACCACAACACTTATCGGAGATGATGACGGTCAGAATGGAGTTGTCCTCCCAGAAGAGGAAGGAGCCCCAGAAAATGTTAGAGCTCCAGATGCCAGACTTCTAGAGCTTTGTCACATGCGGGATCATCCCAAAAATCAAATCATCGAAGATCCCCGTGACGGTGTCAGAACTCGCTAAGGTACAATTAACGAGATTCTGCATTTTAGCTTTCTGTCACAGGTTGAGCCAAAGAAGTTTGACGAAGCGAACAAGGATGCAGCATGGATATTAGCCATTCAAGATGAACTACATCAATTTGAAAGATGCAACGTCTGGACGCTGGTTCCCAGACCAAAGGGGCAGAACGTGATCGGCACCAAGTGGATCTTCAGAAACAAACTGGATGAACACGGTGTCATCATAAAGAACAAGGCCAGGCTTGTGGCTCAAGGTTACCGACAGGAGGATGGGATTGACTTCGACCATACCTTTGCACTAGTGGCAAGGCTCGAGGCGATTAGATTGTTCCTGGCTTATGCTTCACACAAAGGATTCACTGTCTATCATATGGTCGTGAAATCTGCATTCTTAAATGGCAACCTGAAAGAGGAAGTATACGTCGCACAACCCCCAGGTTTTGTTAATCCGACTTATCCCAATCATGTATATTTTCTTAATAAGGCTTTATATGGCTTAAAACAAGCTCTTCGAGCTTAGTATGAGACTCTGTCTTGTTTTCTTCTTGAGAACAAGTTCTCTAGAGGAAAAATAGATAAGACATTGTTTCTTAGGGAAGTCAAAGGCAAGATCTTGCTGGTGCAAATCTATGTTGATGACATTATATTCGGCTCAACGGATAACAATCTTTGCAAAAAGTTTTCTAAGATTATGCAAGGAAAGTTTGAAATGAGCAGTATGAGAGAGCTAAAGTATTTCTTGGGACTTCAAGTGAAACAGTCTGAGGATGGAATTTTCATTTCTCAGACGAAGTTTACAAATGAACTCCTCAAGAAATCTTGAATGGAGAATGCAACCTCTATGAGGACTCCAATGGGATCCACTATGAGGACTCCAATGAGAATTTTCATTTCTCAGACGAAGTTTACAAATGAACTCCTCAAGAAATCTTGAATGGAGAATGCAACCTCTATGAGGACTCCAATGGGATCCACTATGTCTCTGGATAAGGATGAGAAAGAGAAACCTTTTGATGAAACCAAATACAGAAGCATTATTGGATCCCCGCTCTACCTTACTGCAAGTAGACCGGATATTATGTTCTCCACATGCGTTTGTGCCAGATATCAGGTGAACACTAAGGAATCTCACTATGTCGCTGCAAAGCGAATTATTAGATACCTTAAGGGTACACCTAATCTTTGCTTGTGGTACCCAAGAAATAATGATGTCGAGCTAATAGGCTTTTCAGATGCTGATTTTGCAGGAAGCAGGGATGATCGGAAAAGCACTTCCGGGATGTGTCAATTCCTCGGAAGAAGGCTTATATCATGGAATAGTAAGAAGAAGAATTGTGTTGCATCCTCCACAGCTGAATCTGAGTACATCTCAGCAGACAGCTGTTGCGCACAACTTTTATGGATCAGAAATCAGTTAGCAGACTATGACCTTCAGTTCAAAGAAGTACTAATGTACTGCTACTCCTCAAGTATTATAGCTATTGCGAACAATCCCGTGTCGCACAGTAGGACGAAGCATATTGAAGTGCGCTACCACTTCATTCGGGAGCTTGTGGAAAACAAGAACATCTCTCTCTACTATGTCCCCACGGATAAGCAGATTGCAAATATTTTTACAAAGCCCCTAGACGAAGCCAAGTTCAGTATGTTCAAAACTGAACTAGGTATGCTAAACCTTGAGGAATGAAGAATACAGAGGATACCGGCTCTTGGATCAAGGGGGAGCATCCGCAAGAAACTCAAGTGTAAGAATAAATGCAAGAACTGAGGGGGAGCATTGTGGCAAGTGCTAAAGTCCCAGATTTGTAGAAGCCAAAAAGGGGGAGATTGCCCTCTCGGCTCAGGTGCTAAGGGCTAAGGTGCTCTCGCAAAGAATGCTCCAAATGCTCTAAAGATAATGGTATGGAAATTCTTTCTCAACTGATTATTCAGTTTATGTTTTTTTTCCATCCGTTATATTCACCTTAGCTTGTAGGGTTTAGGCTTCTTCAAATAGGGGTAGATTGTTGGGTATTGTATCCACAATGTACCTTATTTGAAGAAGCCCCTGGACCAGCTAAGGTGAATTGACATTGTATTTGATCATTTGTCTTCAAGTTGTGCTTGTAGTTATTCCACGCTAAGTACACACCAATGTCAGGGTGTAGTGGGTCAATATACACGGGTCTACGCAACGTAATCTCTCGTGGAGTAGATCAGTGTGTTGGCCTACGTGTACTCGCTCTATTGGAGTGTACTTACTTTCAAGTACATGGCTGAGATAGATCAAGAGCAGACAAGGAGCAAGGATGGGTCAAAGCAACTCGCGGGAAGAAAGACGAAAATCGTCTAAGTAGAAATCGTCGAAAATCACTAAGTGATTCTCGCCGATTCGACGAGAATCACTAGTGATTCTCGACGATTCGTGGAGAATCACTCGCTGATTCTTGCCGATTGCAGCCGGCTGTCTCAACGCCATCTTGATTTCTGCTTAAGGCAGAATCGTCGAGAATCACTAGTTTTGCCGAATCGTCGAGAATGACTTTGCATTCTCGCCGATTCGTCGAGAATGAATGATGATTCACGCTGATTCTCTCCGGATGGCAAGATCTTCAGCCAGAATTATGCCAAGTAGAATTCGGCGAGAATCATAAGTGATTCTCGCCGATTCGTCCAGAATCACCAATGATTTTCGCCGAATTTGCCTTAGGCGAATTTCTTCTGCTCGCTGGACCGGTCCAAATATTCAAGCGTTGTTTTGAACCAGGCTTAGGGTTTCTACAGGTGGGGCCCTACAACGGTCATAATGTATGACCTACAGTATAAATACTGTTGTATTTCGATCATTACATATACCAAAATACTGAGAACAAGAAATGAGCCGCCATCGTGACCTAAAGCATCGCGGATTTCCTTCCGCCGCCGTCGCTGCTCGGATCACCATCGCCGCTCGTGCAGGTTGTCGCCATTATTGATCGTGGTTTCTTCTCGATCTCCCGGCGACAGAAGCTCAGCCAAGCAACGCGTATCACGTGTCTACCTAGAGATCCTTTGTCTCTTGATTTTTTGATTGGGAATACCTTCCCTTTCCGAATCAATCGAGACGATCGATCCTAGCAAGACTGTTGGTAGACCTTGCTAGCTTTGCTACGAAGGTTGGATCTCCAAAGCTCAGCCGCCGCACATCGTTACCGCCGCCGATCCTGACAGCTACACCGCCGCACTTCTTGCCGTCGCTGGTTTCGGGGAGATTCTCTCTAAGAGAGCACTTAGGTCGTGGACTCTTCGACTTACTCAAGAAAGCAACGTCGAACGAAGAGGGACACCAAGGGATCCAAAAGTAGTTTGTATTTTATACATTCAAGTTTTTTTTGTTGTAAAGGAACGTTGGTTCCTCTGTGTAAGGGTTGGGTGCAACCTGTGGAGGAGGAGTGGTGACTCCATCATGCGGAAGAGTTACCTCCTTAGTGTGAGGATTGGTTTTCAATCCTATTGGTGAAGTGACCGAGTCGCCCCGTATTGGGAGATAGGTCGAAGGGGGAGAGTGGACGTACCCAATTCTGGGAACCACTATAAATTGCCTGTGTCTTTCTGTGTTGTGTTGTTTTGTTTGTTTATGCAGGTATAGCTTAATTCCGCAAAAACGGTGCAAGACACCTATTCCCCCCCCCCCCATAGGTGAAGGTAGTTTGCACTAAGTGGACTTTCAGACGGTGAGGCTAATATGTGAGCTTCGAGCTCTTAAAGGCCGTCGAGTCGAATGGATAAGCTGAAGCGGACTTGTACCAGTCTAGATATTGAATTGACGATTTGAGCAATGGAAAATTGCTGAACTGTCATCGCATTAAGGTTGTCTAACTCGAGTGCCAAAGTTATTGGGTTTGTTAGGATTACAGAACGAGTGTCTGAGGATTTATGCCAAAAAGACTAAAGTCTCAGGCCGGGTGCCATGGAGACTGAAACTGCTCAAGTATTGTCATTCTGAGCTAAGAATGGCGGTGGGGCGTAAAATTTTGGCACACCAATAATGTGCCCTGAGTGCATGGAATGTTTGGTCATTTAGGTATTCATTTTTGATATATTGAACTGTGCTTGAGTGCATGTTTTTGGGATATATCTGCTTGTGAAAATACTATGCATGCAGGGAAGGAATACCACTGCCTCGGGAAAGGGGTAGGGTCTTTATAAATTGGTAAGCTGAATGCTTACCATTGCCTTTTTTGCCACCCTTGTTGTTGATTGTCCATGTATAGGTGCTTGAGAACCAAGCGAGAAATAGCGGGATGAATCCCTTGATAATATGCTGGCCCTCGAAGGTCGACTGGAGAAGTTTTACTTTTTTCATGTGTGGATGGCATGCGCGCCGATGTTTGTAATCCACACTTGTGAAGTTTAACTGTAAGCCTTAAGGCTAAACACTTTTGTGTATTTCTGTATACATTCCAGTTATATATATAAATATTGTTGTTTATATATAGTGGACATTCATGTTTGATAAGTTCAATAATAACTCCTAATGCTTCTGCTAGAATGATTTAAGTTAGGTTGCATATCTTAAGTTTAGATATTCATGCGTAACCTCGCTAACTGTCTGTGGAATATGGCATAGGGCCCCGTCCGGAACCTCTGTTATATTTTATTTGATGGATCAAGGTGTTACAATTTGGTATCAGCTTGTCTTGGTCTTCCTCCTGCGAATTCGTGGTCGAATTCTTTTGTGGGGTGGCGAGCACGTGTACGTACGAACCGTTATAACATAAATGAACTCAAGAATGTCCACATAGGAATGAAAATACACTTGTTTGTGAAACCTACGCATTCCACTTAGTTGTGTTTCCACTTTAGTTGGTTGCTAAATGGTGTCTTGTACGCTTATCGGTGACTCGAAGTGGTGATGGGCAGTCTGAGCCACAATATTATGGAAAAAGCGTGGCACAAGCTGAGGTGAACACACCACCCTCTGTGGAGACAATGCATTTTGTAAGACCCCATTTTTTACTACGCTACCGGGTCTTAAGCCAAGAATCGTCGTTTCACGATGACACCTTCGCTCGGGAAAATCGACACTATGAAACGCCAACCCTTCCGGCATAATAGAATCACCAAAGATGCGGAAGCTTATAAAAGAAGATAGTAAATGCCAAGTCCATAAAACATATAACATATAAATATATAGCATGAATCACAGCATGTCCCAGAATAAAAGGAGTATCGAAAAAAATGAGCAGAAAGGTAAACGGGCTTATGACCGGTACATCAGAATCCTCACTACAAGGTCACTCGCGGAAGCTAATAAAACTAAACACTCACGGAGCCAGAAGCATGTGCTCCCATGCTAAACTGGCCACCTCTATGTGTACTGTGCCCTACTGGTGCTGCCACTCCTGCTGCTTCCTGTCTCCTATCCGGAGCCCCTGAAAAAAATATTGTCCACTGACTGTTAGTCATAAGACTAATCAAACTATCATTCCCGCCTCCCCCCGCAACACCTAGGCACCGTGCGAGAAGGAGGATAGGGAAGATGAAAGACTTATTTCAAGAGCATAGAAAAATAGGGGGGTGAATAGTTTCTAATTTTCTTTTATAATTCAGGAAATTTAACTAGTATTAACACAACATAGGAAATACAATTCATAGTACAGAAATCACAGCACAGCAAAAACCAGATTTATAGTGGTTCCCAAAGGTATGTGTACATCCACTTTCCCCACTTCGCCTATCAAGTAGAGAACTGGATTCAGCCCAACTTCTTTCCACTTACTCAGATCTACAGATCTTACAACTCAGAACCAGATTGGTTTCTACAGCTAAGACTTATACAAGTCTTACCTCAGATTCTTCCAAAGAATCCTACCTCAGGCCTCAGCCCTACCTCATCCTTTATCACTAGTCTTATAACTCAAGCTATTACCAGTCCTAAACCTCAGGCACTCAGCCCTACCTCATCCTTTATAATTACAGGCTTACAACTCAGATCTTAAAAAAGATCATACAAGAAATTAATTGTTTAAAAGATATGAAGATATCACCAGATAGAACTCTCTATAGGTGTGAGCTTCTTGATCAGTTTTAGAATAAACTCAATCTTAAGAAAAAACCTGACATAGCTATTTCAAAGCATCTTGATAGAAAAAAAATAAGGTTGAACTTTACTTGATGTAGAAGTTGATCTCTTGTCAGCTTCCTTCCTTTAATTAAGAATAAAATCTGAACCTTCTCTTACAGACCGCTCTGGATCTTCCTTCTTAAGGGTTTCCCCTTTTCTTGTTATCAGAATCACTTTCCTGTACTAGCTTGATTACTTCCTTAGTTCTATTGTTGTTATAATTGTCAAGGATCAGTCCCTTATATAGAGTTTCCTCATGATTACCGGCTTATCCGGTTTGTAACAGCCTTTTGACAGTTCTGACAAAGGTGTCAGACCTATTGGTTATGACAACTGTCGAGTCACCAGTCAAGACAATTGATTCCTCAAAGACTTTACAACTCAGCATAAACCACTCAGCAAACTGCTTCACATGTGTCGACACAAATAGACTAAGTGTCTACACAAGTCTTGATGATGTCGACACAATACTCAATGTGTTGACATAGTCATTTTTCTGCTACTCGACACAACTTCTCTTTGTATGTGTCGACACAAGTCCTGTGTGTCGACAAAACTGCTCTTAGTTTTGACATAACTGATACTGACAGATAGCGTTGAGTGTATGTCCAGCTGTCGTTGAGTGTGTGTCGATACAAGTCCTATGTGTCAACACAAGTCTTCTGACCCAGTATAGCTGTTGCTATTAGATGGCATTGAGTGTCGTCTAGATGTCGTTGAGTGTGTGTCAACACAAATCCTGTGTGTTGACACAAACCTTCTTCAGGTGTCGACATAATTCTTGAGTGTCGACACATGCCTTTCTTTTGGTGTCGACATAACTCCTCGGTGTCGACACAACTTCTACTTTAGGTGTCGACACAATTCCTGCCTTAGGTGTCGAAAAAATTTTGCGTATCAATACAGCTTCTTCTTCAGGTGTCGACACAATGCCTGGGTGTCGACACAAGCCTTGCTTCTAATATCGACATAACTTCTGGGTGTCGACACAATTATTCACAAGTGTTGAGACTTGTACTTAGAAAAATTTTTTGCAAACCTTACAACTGCACAATGAAACTCAAACATCCATCAAATACAAATTTATGTATATCATTGAGTAAGATGAGGATTATCCAAATCTGGTACATATTTTTCAGTGTACCCAACAATCTCCCATATTTGGAGAAGTAATAACCCTTAGTCAAAGATATACATCACTCATTATAAAGCACATAAAAATAGATGTACATGCATTTCAGTGCAGGATAACATATAAATAATGTAAATAACTAAGATCAATAGTGAAGCTGATTTTATATTAATAAAAAATTCTGGGTTTACATGTTTTCCCTTAGAACAAAAGCAAAAAGTTACATTGTTCTAAACATAAGCCTATATATCCTATGATTGACTAGGCTCCTTGATCAAAATGCCTTTTCTAGATTTAATCTTTTCGCGCACAGTGGGTTATGTATCATCAGCAGGTTTCTTCCCTTTGAGATCCTTCTTCTTTAGTTCTTCAGCCTTTATCCTTTGCCTTCCAAAATAGTGAAAAGGCTTGGGGAAGTACCTGCTAGGCTCCAGAGCATTAGCAGTTAACTTCCCAGCTTTTGCACTTCTACTGTACTAAAGAATGGCTTCTTGCCTGGCTTGATACTTTTTCCACTCTTACTCAGAATACCATTTACCCCTACCATAGGTATTATCCTTTACAGCCTTCAAGGTCGTCAAAATAATATTCCTGGAAGTGGGGCTCCATTGCTCAAAATCTGTCTTCAACTAAGCCTGCTCCCTAAACCTTTTCTTAGATAGCTGTGCTTCCTTCTGAGCTTCCTTGGCAGCCTCTGACATGTCTACTTTTTCAATAACAATATTTTGTGCCTCCTGTTGAGGGTTGTACATTGTCTGCACTCCTTGTAGAACCATGTCAAAGTCAGCAAGAGGGTAAATAACCTGTGCAACTTCAGGCTGATCTCCTTCAATATTAGAAGGTTGAACTCCAGACTCAGCAACATTGTCATCATCACACAAAGGATGAAAGCCAAGTGTAGCTCTGATTGTTTTAGAGGCCCATTTTTCATGATCAGAGCTAGCTTTGACTAATAATCTCTCCCCCATTATGAATTCTCTAGTTATATGATCCCTCAGATCAGGGCTTTGAAACCTAATCTTATCAGCCAGATATTCTGTACCTTCTCGATAGTAAGCTTTGAACATAGTTAGGTAATAAAAAATGATCTTTTTAGAGGCTCCAATAGCTGTTTGAATAGCAGCTAGATCTTCTTGTATTTGCTTTGATATTTTAGTTATCAAATTAGTGGAAATACTCCCCAGTTTTTTGATTATTTCTTCATGGGAGTCATTGAGTTTTTTATTAGACCTAAATTGATTTTCTAAAACATACCCTTTCTTTGTGGCAATGTCCTAGACCTCAGTCTTCAGCAGCTGTTGTTGCTCAGCCAAATATACGAAAGCATTGCCTCCCTTATGGAAGCAATCTATCATCTCTTTCTTATGTAGATTGACTTAAAATCTGATTGACTTTATGTCCTGAGCCAGCTGAAACAGTCGTTCCTTATTTGACTCATCCACATACTTCTCTAAAGACTACCTTTGTTCATCCAATTTTCTTGCAGTATGACAAGTAATGAACTGAAGTCCATGCTTGGAGCAGGTGGTGGTGTGACTGTTTGCAAGGCTTTCTTGTAGCCTGAGCTCTTTTTCCTTATTACAACCATCTTCCTCTTCTTAGCCATGGTGGCTTCCTCATCATCAGAGGGTTGTGATGAGCATTCTATATCAACTGTATATTTATTAGATTGATCATTCAGTAGCTCCTCCCCCTCATTTCTTGGAAGTTCCTTATCTACCTGTGATTGCACCCCCTCAGTCCTTGCAGCTTGTAAATCAGGAAATAGCTCTTCCATAGTTACCTCATGCTGCATTTGTACAGGAAGAACAAGGTTAGTTTGGAAAACAAAAGGTTCTCCCTGGACATCCAAATTGTTGTCCTAACCCTTCTCTATAAAAGAGATACTTACTTGCTCATCTTGAGTTGTATCTATTATCTGCACATTTTGTGCTTCTTTATTTATATCTGATACAATATCCATTATTGTATCAGCTAGAAACTCACTCTCTAGAGTAGCTTCATCAATTCCTCCCACTTGAGCAGGTAGCTCAGAAAGTACAGTATCTTGTGCTGCTGGTACAGGATTTTATCCCCCTAGAGAAGTGACTACCTGTTGCTCTGGGAGCACACTGCTCTCTACTTAATCTTGAGCATCTTCATATAGCCTGTCTTTATTTAAACTGAATACCACTTCCTCTTCAGAAACACTAGGGGATTCTGCTTGCTGAACAACTTCCTTCTTCTTATTTTCTTTCTAGGTCTATTTTTGTGGAGTAGAAACCTCTTTGGTTAATACTCTATCTCACCTAGATTGAATTCTGGTGTTCATTCTCCTCATATGGTTGATTTTTGTTTCTAGAAGTTGGCTCATTACATCTGGTATTGCTGAAGATAAACATAAACTATGAATCCTTCCCAGATTTGGTTTCTTTATACTTCTTGTATTTTGTCAAAGACTATTGATGCCCAGCCTTTTTTTATCCTGAAAATTATTCTTGTCATAAGATGGAACATAGAGGTGGAAATTCTGTCATGTCTACCTGTTTTACATAACATCACTTTACCTACTATTTCAGACAAGAACTTCCCTTGTGAATTCATACCTTTCCTGGTGATGGATGATCCAACCTTGGTATTAGGGTTTAGCCCGCACCAGCTTAATGCATCTTTTTTCATTGATGGAATGATGTCATCGTCATCCTTAACCTTAGGAAGTTGGAGTGATTTCCTAATCTTCTTCAGTGTAAGTTTCACTCAAGAATCATGTACTGTGGCTTGGATCTTCTTCCCGTCTATGTCCACAGTGGCTGATCAATAAAATTCCATGACTTCCTTCTTCTAGATCTTAGTCGGTTCTGAGACCTAGAATTTCAAACCATTTTCTTAAATTAGGGTAATAACACCCTCGATTTCTAGCGACGATGTCATAAATCCACCACCAACCAGCTCATAGCCTTCATTCACCTTGTCTTACTTGAGGGGCGCCATTTACTAAAGGGAGAGAGAGAGAGAAGAGAAGAGAAGTGAATATCTATGTCGACACAAGGTCTAGAGTCGAGAAATTTGAAGGCATTGTCGACCAGATTTTGGCTTCACCTATTTATAGTCTAGGTGTAAAGGGGAGTTCAAAAGACGCTCCTTAGTAATATTACTAGGTCTCAACTATATTTGTGTGTGTTGACAGAAAAGATCTAGGTCTCAACAATACTTTGGTTTAGTCGACATTCTTATGTCAGTGTCGACATGGACTAGTCATGTCTCGACACAGAGTGCCGACTTTTATTTTTGTGTGTCGACACAAAAAGCAGCTAAGTTAAAGTCTCGACATAGTTGTGTCGACACCCATACTTCTGTCGACATAGATACTGTTTCTATGTCGACACATCCTTTTTCTTTTTCAACACAACATACTGAGTGTCGACACAAAATCTGTTTGTGTCGACACAAACTTGGTACTTAGTCAAATTTTCTGAGAATTATTGTGCTTACATATTCTACATAGGAATGCTTTAGCTGACCTATTCTAGGTTCAACATACCCAATTCTATTTTAAAATGATTGAATTTAGTTTCATCTAAAGTTTTTGTAAAAATATCAGCAATTTGACTGTTTGTGTTTACAAATTCTATTTTAATATCTTCCTTCTCTACATGTTCTCTGATGAAATGAAACTTAATTTCTATATGCTTGGTTCTGTGATACAGGATTCTTAGCAATAGAAATAACACTTGTAGAATCACAAAACAATAGAATTCTACATACCTTGATGTCATAATCTTCAAGTAGGTGCTTTATCCACAACAATTGCGCACATCAACTTTCTACAGCTACATATTCAGACTCAGCTGTTGATATAGCTACACTGGTCTGCTTCTTACTACACCATGACACCAGCCTTCCACCTAGGAATTGACAGCTTCCTGTAGTACTCTTCCTATCTTCTTTGCATCCTACAAAGTCTGTATCTGAGAAACCTGTTTGTATAAAATCTCTATTCTTAGGGTACCAAAGACCTACATTATGTGTGCCCTTAAGATATCTCAAAATTCTCTTAACTGCAGTATAATGAGATTCTTTTGGGCAATCTTGGTACCTAGCATAGACACATGTAGCATACATGATGTCAGGTCTACTAGCAGTGAAGTAGAGTAGGGAGCCAATAATCTCTCTATACAAAGACTCAACAGGTTTACCTTTCTCTTCTTTGCCTATAGGCATACTTATTCCCATTGGAGTTTTCATGGTGGAGGCTGAGTCCATTCTATATTTCTTAATCAACTCCTTGATGAACTTAGCTGGGATATGGTCCATCCACCATCAGTCTGTCTTACTTGAAGTCCCAAGAAGAACTTCAGTTAACCCATACTGCTCATCTCAAACTTCCCTTGCATAAGTTTAGCAAACTTTCTACAAAGGTTGTTTTCAGTAGATCCAAAGATAATGTCATCAATATATATCTGCACTAGGATTTTCTTTCCTTGAAATTCCCTAAAGAATAGAGTTTTGTCTATCTGTCCTCTAGAGAATATATTCTCAATAAGAAAAGCAGACAAGTTTTCATACTAAGCCCTAGGGGCTTGTTTCAAACCAAATAGAGCTTTCCTAAGCCTATATATATAATCAGGATAATGAGAATTTACAAGACCTGATGGTTGTTTAACATTGACTTCCTCTTTTAAGTCACCATTCAGAAATGCTTACTTTACATCCATCTGATATACCTTTAACCCTTGATATGCAGCATAGGCCAAGAATAACCTTATATCCTCCAGCCTTTCTACTGGGGCAAAGGTTTGATCAAAGTCAATCCCTTCCTCTTTCCTGTAGCCTTTTGTTACCAATCTGGCCTTGTTCTTGATTATAGTGCCATTCTCATCAAGTTTGTTTCTGTAGATCCATTTGGTTCCTTTAATGTTGTGATCCTTTTGTTTAGGAACCAGTTCCCATACTTTACACCTTCTGAATTAATTCAGCTCTTCTTACATAACATCAATCTTGTTTATGTCTAGTAAGGTTTCTTCAAACTTCTTGGGTTCTTTCTGTGACAAGAAACTTGAACATAAAACTGTGTTCATGTTCTTGCTCCTAGTTAGTACACCTTGACTTGCATCACCAATGATTTGATGAGCTGGATGATCCTTTAGGTGTCTTCTTGCTGGAGGAAATCTGCCAACCTCTTGGCCTTCTACATTTTACTTAACCTGATTCTCCTCATTGCCTTCTTCATCCAGTGAGTCTTGTTCTCACCCTAGACAACATGCATCTTTTTCTTCATCCATCCTAGCAGGAACTTCATCATTGAAGGTCAGCTTGTCCAAACTACATGTTAGACCTGTAGAACATACTGAAGAACTAGACAATTCACTGTTAATCAATTTAGACTCATCAAATACAACATGGACTGATTCTTCTACAACTTATGTAGTCAAGTTGTAGATCCTGTATGCTCTACTATTATCGTTATACCATCAAATATCCATTCTAGGGATTTGGCAACAAACTTAGTTTGGTAGTTCTTACCATTAATAAGGGCATAACATTTGCTACCAAAGATTCTGAGGTAGGAAATGTTTGGTTTTCTTCCTTTCAAAATATGATAGGGAGTCATCTTATGTTTCTTATTGATGGAGGCTCTATTGATTACATGACATGCAGAATTTACTTTCTCTACCCAGAAGTACTTAGGGAGAGTAGTGCCACTAAGTAGTGTTCTACTTGCCTCAATTAGAGTCCTATTCTTTCTTTCAGCAACACCATTTTGCTAGGGTGTTCTAGGTGAGGAGAACTCCTGATGGATCCCAAGTTCTTCACAGAACTTTGTCATACATTCAGACAAAAATTCATTTCCATGGCCACTTCTTATTTTGACCACTGAATTGTTAAATTAATTCTGAATTTGTCTAACAAAGTTCTGGAAAATAGTAGGAGTTTCAGATTTCTTCCTCAAGAAGAAAACCCATGTGAATCTTGAATAGTCATCCACAATAACTAATGTGTATACTTTCCTACCAGGACAATGAACTGGTATAGGACCAAACAAATCCATATGCAAGAGATATACACATCTCATTTAATCTTTGGTATCTAGTGCATGGAAAGAGAACTTAGTTTGTTTTCCCTTTTGGCAAGCTGAACACACTCCCTCTTTAATGAACTTGACTGTAGGACCATTCCTCACTAATCCCATGCTAAATAGTTGTCCTATAGACTTACAGTTCAGATGAGCTAGCCTCTTGTGCCATTTGACACATAGTGAAGCTTTCTCACCTATAACTAGGCAAATGGGTGAGTTGTTAAAATCACAATCTAGGTTAAGACAATATACATTCCCTTGCCTAATGCTAGTCAAAATGATCTCTTGATCACTTAACCTCCTCATTTGGCACTCCCCTTTGAGGAAAGACATGTCATAACCAAGATCACTAAGTTGACATATGCAAATCAGGTTAGGTTTTAGACCCTTCACATAAGCCACTTTAGTGATGGTAATTGAATCACTAGAAATGTTACCAAATTTTTTGATGATTCCTTTTTCTGATCCACCAAAGATTACTTTGGGTTCATTCTCTATGGGTATATAGTCCCTCAACATTCTTCTTATTCTAATCATGTGTCTAGAAAATCCCTATCCAAGTACCATATAGGGGTATGGCCACTTGGATTCACCTGCAACAAATAAGGAATCACTTATCCTTAGAACCCAAATTAGTTTTGGGTCCTAGGTTCTTGTTAGTTTGAAAATTATCATGTTTACCTACAGCTTTTCTGATAGGTAAACTATTCTCTGATTTTACACTAGTGTTAAACCAGCAATCCATTGCAAAGTGGCCTACTTTGCCACAACACAAACACTCAAATCTGTTGTACCTTCCCTTAGGTACAGACTTCAAGACCTTGTTGCCAGCAGTCCGTTTAAGTGTAGGTGCTGGAGCAGCAAACCCCAAGAATTCCTTTTGAACCCAATGGGCTTCCCTATATAGTGGCCTACTGGCATTTACAAACTTGGCAATGTGATCTCCATACTCACAGTGACCATGAGTAATTTCATGATCATACCTATTTGTAGGTTGTATCACCTTCCTAAAGAAAATAGGGGGCTTAGAGGCTTGTGGCTGAACTGGGGCCTTACCTTTTCCATGTGAATTGGTGGCCCGTGTTTTTCCCTTAAAGCCTAGACCAGTCTTACCTTTTTGAGAAATGAAGTTGTCTATTAAAGGTAAGACTGATTTTGGCTTATAGAATTTAGCCACTAAATCTTTATCTTTTTGAAGTTTTGCCTCCAGATTCTTGATATGATTTTCCTTGAAAGAGATTGTGCCCATCTGAATGACAGTTATGTTCTATAGTTTGGCAACCTCTTTCAGTTTCAAATCAATTAGCTTGGCTAACTCTGATGCTGCCTGCTTAAGAGATTCAATCTCCTTGGCCTACTCCTTGACAAGAAGCTTGCTTCTCTTTAGACCTTGCAAAAACCCACCATACTCATCAATGAGTTTGTGTACATCCCCTTCACACTCAGAACCATCCACATCTCTTGATGCAGATGCTTCTGATTCTGATCAGGTAAAATAATCAGACTCTAATGCAGAATTGTACATCTTTCTTGGACCAGGCTGATCCTAGCACTAATCATTTTCTGACAGAGCCATCAGCCCTCTACATCAATTATCTTCCACTCCATTTATGGAGTCCAGTATTTGTAGGAATTCTAGTTCCCTAGAATCCTCTTCTTTTGAGAACAGCCCAACATATGCTTCTGCATAACCTTCTTCTCCTGATCCTGAAGATGAAGAGTCTGTTCAACTCTTATGTTTCTGAGCAACAAACAATTTCTCCTTCTTGCCCTTCAGTTGATGCTTCTTCTTATCCTTAGATTCAATTCTCTTGTCTGGACAGTCAGCTATGACATATCCTGGCCTATTGCAACAATAGCAAACAATCCTAGAATTAGTTTGTTTACTAGGTTTTGAGGCATAGCTGTCCTCTTTGGGAGTCTTCTTTTTCTTGTAATATTCATCCTTGTAAAAGGATATAGATGGTCTGGTTCTCCACTTCTTCTTTTTCATGAACCTTTGGAACTGCCTTGTAAAGGCAGCAAAGTCCTCATCAGAGGTGTGGTTATCTGATGTGCTGTTGTTAGGAATTCCTTCTTCTGCCTCAGCACTCCTTCTGGGTGGAGAAGGAGATTTTCTCCTGCCCTTTCTTGTGCCTTCAGCCTTGAAGGCAACTAACTTATCCTTGTAATCAGACCTGCTGCTCTTCTCTTCCTCCTTTCTGGCAGTGAGCTACATTTTATATGATAGCAGCTTTCAGAACAGTATGGGAGGAGGTTTATCAGTAAGATTGGCCACCTCTATGATGGCACAAATCTTTGTGTCCCAGTCCTTTTTCAGAGACCTAAGAAACTTGTCATTCAGTTTATATGTGCTAAAGACTCTTCCATATGTCATCAACTCATTTACTATCTTGAAGAACTTTTTGTAACATTCAGCTATGTTGTAAGTCTTGGCTTGTCTAAAGCTCTCATATTCCTTATTTAGCATAGATTTTCTGACTTCTTTAGTTCCATCCATGTATACAATCAGGGTGTCCCACATTTCTTTGAAGGTTTTACAATGCACCAGATTCTGAAATGTGGCATCATCTATAATAATTACAATAATATTCAGTGCTCTTTTGTCTACTGTTGTCAGGAGGATCTCATCCATTGTCATTTTAGAATAGTTCTGAGGGGTTTTTACATTTGCAACCAGAACTGATACCTTTATTGGAATGATGGGGCCTTCTTGTACAGTGATGTAGATTCTTTGATCAGAAGCTTCCATAAACAATCGAACCCTTTCCTTCCATATGCCAAAACATTTTTTCCTGTAGATAGGCAGTTTCAAAAATCCAAACTCCTTTTTATTCTCATTTGAACCCATTCTTTAAATTTATTAATTCCCTTGGAGATTCACTCAGACTGTTAGGTCAATCTTTGAGCAACCTCCCTCTAATACCACTTGAAAGACTTATTTCAAGAGCCTAGACACCTAAGGGGGGGGGGGAAATAGGTTATAATTTTCTTTTACTATTCAAGCAATTTAACTTGTATTAACACAGAACAGGAAATACAATTCATAGTACAGAAATCACAGCACAGAAAACACCAGATTTATAGTGGTTCCCCAAGGTATGGGTACATCCACTTTCCACCCTTCGCCTACCTAGTAGAGAACTGGATTCTGCTCAACTTCCTTCCACTTACTGATATTTACAGATCTTATATCTCAGAACCAGATTGGTTCCTATAGATAAGACTTATACAAGTCTTACCAAAGATTCTCCCCAAGAATCCTACTTCAGACCTCAGCCCTACCTCAGCCTTTATCACTAGGCTTACAACTGAGACTATTACCAGTCCTACACCTCAGGCACTCAGCCCTAACTCAGCCTTTAAAATTACAGGCTTACAACTCAGATATTACAAAAGATCATACATGAAATTAATTGTTTAAAAGATATGAAGATATCACCAGATATAACTCTCTATAGGTGTGAGCTTGTTGATAAGTTCTTTAAAAAACTATATCTTCAGATTAAACCTGACTTAGCTATTTTAAAACTTCTTGATAGAACAAAATAAGGTTGAACTTTACTTGATGTAGAAGTTGATCTCCTGTCAGCTCCTTCCTTGAATTCAGAATAAAATCTGAATCTTCTCTTACAGACCGCTCTGGATCTGCCTTCTTAAGGGTTTCCCCTTTTCTTGTTATCAGAATCTCTTTCCCGTACTAGCTGTATTACTTCCATAGTAATTTTGTTGTTATGGTTGTCAAGGATTAGGCCCTTATATAGAGTTTCCTCATGATTACTGTTTTATTCGGTTTGTAATAACCTTCTGACAGTTCTGACAAAGGTGTTAGACCTGTTGGTTATGACAGCTATCGATTCACAAGTCATGACAGTTGATTCCTCAAATACTTTATAACTCAGCATGAACCACTCAACAAACTGCTTCACATGTGTCGACACAAATAGACTAAGTATCGACACAAGTCTTTGTGATGTCGACACAATACTCAATATGTTGACATAGTCATTCTTCTGCTACTCGACACAGCTTCTATTTGAATGTGTCAGCATAAGTCCTCCTGGTCTTGACTTAACTGATGCTGACAAATGGCATTGAGGGTATGTCTAGCTGTCGTTAAGTGTGTGTCGACACAAGTCATATGTGTTGACACTAGTCTTCAAACCCAGTATAGCTGTTGTTGTTAGATGGCGTTAAGTGACATCCAGATGTCGTTGAGTGTGTGTCGACACAAGTCCTGTGTGTCGACACAACTACTTCTGGTCTTGACTTAGCTGTAGACAAATGGCATTGAGTGTATGTCGACACAAGTCCCATGTGTCGACATAAACCTTCTTCAGGTATCGACACAATTCCTGAGTGTCGACACATGCCTTTCTTCTGGTGTTGACATAACTCCTGGGTGTCGACATAACTTCTGCTTTAGGTGTCGACACAATTCCTGCCTTAAGTGTCGTCACAATTCTTGGGGTCGATACAGCTTCATCTTCAGGTGTCGACCCAATGCATGGGTGTCGACATAGGCCTTGCTTCTAGTGTCGTCACAACTTCTTGGTGTCGACACAATTCTTCTCAAGTGTCGACACTTGTACTTAGAAAAATTTCTTGCAAACCTTACACCTGCATAATGAAACTCAAACATCCATCAAATACAAATTGATGTATATCGTTGAGTAAGATGAGGCTTCTCCAAATCTGGTACATATTTTTTAGTGTACCCAACAAAAGTTATTGAGGCGGATAAGTGTCAAAGAAGATGGCGGCGAACCTAAACTAGCAGTGATATCACAAAGATATAATGGTGGACAACAGTAATATGATAATACTAAAGTAAGGCAGTAAAGTAAGAACACTAAGAGAGGAAATTACATTAAAGAATAACCTTAACTTATATGTATTCTCATACAAACTTATCAGTTAAGGAATCTTTTGCAAGGCTCCCATCATATAAGCTATCCCATTCTAGGCTATACGATGAGGTGTTAGGTTTTAAGCAAGTATGTGTGTAGTGAAATGTAATGCAGATGAAATGCCATGTTCACACAAGTGCAACTCATGCATACGACTCAATGCGCACAGACCTCTAGTTCCCCCATTTTGGAGTTAGCTACACTCTAAGGTACCTCGCGTTGTGGCAAACAAAGGCAGTAGAGGATAAGGCAAACCCCATTACAAGGTTGGCATTCAAACAACCCAACCTAGACCTTTTTACGCCTCAATGCGAAGGACACACCACGGAGCATCTTCATACCTTGTTGGCAAAATCAACAGTATTTCTTTGGCTAAGTGTGAAGCACACTCTCAGAGTCAACGTACTTACGTCGCTGTGAATGACTTTCAAGTAACAAAGACCCACCACCTTATGTTATGCACATGCAAACAAGAACATCCGAGCCATAGGCTCCCCGATCTAACCCATCCGTCAAAACTACCTACCGAGCCATCGACTTGCCGTGCTAACCTGCCCACTACTAAAGCCACCAAGCATACCGCTCGAATGACCAAGCTAAACTAACAACCCTGAAACTAGAGGTGAGTGTAAGTGGAGTTTTAGTATATACTTATTACTTTTTTAATTAATTTACTCTTACAGTTTATGTTATCCTTGGACTGCCGAGGGCATTCCCTGTGAAGGGCTCTCTAGGACACTGGAAACTATGATGGGCTGAAGTCCAAAGCTCCCTTTCGTAAGTCACTTATTGTTATAGGTTACTACCCTTGCACCAACTCACTGATCTACTCTTAAACTATTCCTAAGTGTATTTGGACTCTCTCTCACCAGGGAAGGACGATCATTCGTCGCTCCCAGGTACAACCTTAACCTAGCCAACAAGGCACTCACAACCTGACCTACATTTATTACCTTAGACATACTCTACAGGCTAAGTATAACATATACCCCTTTATCCCATACCTAAGTTCTCAAGATTCCTTGATATTGCTGTTTTGCTAAGAGCAGACCTAGTGTGCAAAATGACATGCAAGAAAGGTGACCCCCATAAATATTCATTTGAATGCCCTAAAATAATTTTTGGAGGGCTATAGTGACAAGATTAGACTAAGTCCAGAAACTTGTAATTTTCCTAATTCAGTTGACATATATTTAATTTTTCTAAAATTAAGGTCATATGCGATTTTGAACATGAATTACTAAATTTACAAAAGTTATGACCACACAAAAATTATGAACTCCATATGATGCCTAAAAATCATAGAATACCAAGTTTCATAATTTTTCATAAATATTTGGCCTCTAATTAATTAATCCATAATAAATCTAATAATTATGGGTAAATAAGGAAGTACTAAAATTTATCATCCGAAAATTATGGACATATTACTTAATCTTACAGGTTACCAGAAAGGATCTCTGACCAAATATCATAATTTATCAAGCACATTAGGTACCAAAATAAAATCAATTAAGTTTACTTAGAGACAAACACCTTATGAAGCAACCCCTGTAAACAGACTTTCAAAAATTCAACAAAACATACAGAGATTTATAATGTCATAAAAGGTCCTCTAACTAAATTTCATGAGTTTCCAGTAAGAGGTTAATTTATAAGAAATTCCTAAATAGATAGAGCAACTTGATGGGTTGTGAATGAAGTACTCCAATTATTGATCTATAATTCATACTAAAATTTATGAAGCTTTGTTATGGTCTTAAAACATAACTGACTAAATCTCATGAAATTTCAGGGTTAGAAAGTCATATATAAAAATTCTTCAAGAAAACCCATGATAGTGCACTTTACAAAGGAACCTACTTGTAAACTCATCCCAACATGTAAAATATTCCAGAGATTAATATGACTATAAAAATGACTCCTACCATCATCCCATGGAAATCCAAGGTCATAGGACCCCTAAATTATTCTTTAAGATGCAAGGGCCTAATTATGCATAAAATTATTTAAGTGGGGTGCAAGAGTCCAACTACCACCTACAACAACCCTAGGGCATTACACCACCCTAGAAACCCATGTGGTAAACCCCAAGTCCAAACAAGGACTAAACACCTTAAGTCCTTCACAAACCTTAAAAATCTCAATCTAAGGCTTTCAACTAGGGCACTAGGGCTCAAACACCATAACCCACCCCAAACTCTAAGAGAGGGTGACCCTAGTGACCTTGGGACTAGTGCCAGAGCCCCAACCTATTTGGGTGAGGATTGGCTCCTCCATGACCAAAAAATCTTAAACCCTAAACTCACCCTTAAGGACCCAAACTTTAGTCACATCCAAACCCATTCAAATCATACTCCAATGGTTTGATATTTTTAACCAGTGACTCATGAGGACCCGTAATACCATCTGTTGGAACACCCTATTACTAATTTGGGCAAGGATCACTATGTTTTTAGGAAATCAGTTTGACCTAGATGTATAGTTGAAAAGGTCAAGTTAGAATGAGTCTAGGGCTTAGAACTTAGGTTTGAAGCTGCCCCCAGGACCATTCAAGGATCAAGACTTAGAGCTGAGACAAAGACAATTATCGTCGAGCTTAGGTCGACGAAATGTCGAACTCTGTTCGACGATCTCTGAGCTCAACTCTGCTAAGTCATCAAGCTCAGGTCAACGATCTTCGAGCTCAGGTGGACGATCTTCAAGCTCAGATCGACGATCTGCCTTCAGCTTATTCTTCAGGTCGCTGAGCTCCGGTCGACGATCTTCGAGCTCAGATCGACGATCTGCCTTCAGCTTGTTTCCAAGTCGCTGAGCTTCGGTCGACGATCTTCGAGCTCAGTTCGACGTTTTCTATCTGATGTTCAATCCAATCTCTGAGATCAGTTCAACGATCGTAGAGCTCAGATCGACGTTTTTCTGAGAGATCGACGACTTTAAGGATTCAAATTCAGTTAGCTTTTGGAATGTTTTTCAAATTCTCTCAGCATTTATTTCAAGAGATTTGTTAGCCATTTTCATTTATTCTGAAGCAAGTTTCAAGGGATTTCTCAGAGAATGTTTATTGGACTTTCCTCCAGAAGACAAAATATTTTTGGAAGACATTTATGACTGCTAACGGCTATCTTGGACAGAGGATCATCAGAGAATAATATACACAACAGCAGATCAAGAGAATAACCACTGAACACACACAACTACTGAATACAGACATACACAGATAGAGAGATCAACTCAGAGAAAAATCAAGTGATCAATCCTGAAGAGTTTTATTGAAAATTAGCAGACTAAAAAGTGTTCATAGCTTCAACATCAAAGACTCCAGATATTTCATATTTCAGCCTCTGCTGAAATCATCTTCTGCTGGAGATCTGAAGCTTCTGAAGGCCTATCACCCTAGCAAAGCTCTTACTCCTGAACCATCCACATCTCAGGGGGAGCTTTGACAACACAATCAATCCACCAAGTCTTCTCTCAGTGATTGAGACAGAAAAGACAACTTCACCTCTTCCTTTTTCTTTTCCTGCTGTAAAAGGGTTATCAAAACTCCCTTCAAAAGTTTTTAATCTGGTTCTGAGATTCTTGTCAAAACTCAGTGGTGGCAAGACACCTTATCAAAAAATCTAGATTTGGTTTTTGAGCACCTTATCAAAAGCTCATTGGTGCCAGGACACCTGATCAACTCATCCAAAGTGGATTCCTACCAAGGGTGGTAGAAGAGTGGATGTACCCAGGTTGATTGGGGAACCACTATAGCTTCTTGTGTTTGGTTGCTTGTGTGTATTCTTTGCTGTGTGCTGTGGATCTTTTGTTTTCTTTTTATTATTACTTCTGTTTTATTGCTGCACCACAATACAAATACTTATTAACTTAACTCTTCCTCTGCAAAGTTTTATTTTGAAAAATTATTTTAACAAACTCTATTCACCCCCCCCCCCCCTCTAGAGTCAGACTGATCTTATCCTCCACTTTCAATTGGTATCAGAGGGAGGTTGGTTGTTCATACAGGCTAACACCTGAACCAAAAGATCCTTGATAAGATCAAACTTGTAAGAGGGTTATTTTCATTATATTTAATTTTATATAAAGACATGGCACAGAACAAAGATTATGCAAGACCCAGGCCTCCAGTGCGCAATCTATCCAAGTTTGCACTTTGGAAAGCAAGGATTAGACTTTATATGAATTCTATTGATGAAGACATATTTAATTCTATTTTGATAGTATGCCCAAGTCCACCAGCAAGCTCAAGTACAAATGCTGTTCCACCTCCTTCAGGAACATATGCTGAAATAAAGAAGTGGAAGACTGCAGATGCCAAGGCCTTGAATATCTTAGCTCAGACAATGTCTGATGAGATATTTCAGAAGGTAGCTGAATACAACTCAGCCAAAGGAATTTGGGACAAGCTTTCTGAGATTGTCCCAGGATCTGTTGATGAGAGAAAAGATAGAAGATCCCATCTCATATCCCAATATGAGAACTTCAAGAAAGGAGAAGCTGAGTCAGTAGCAGACATGCACAACAGATTAAGTCTGATTGTCAATGAGTTGAAGACTCTGGATAAAGAAATCTCATTGACTGAGCTGAATGACAAAATCCTAATGTGTTTCCCCAGCACTTGGGATTCAAGAATCTAGCCAATCAAAGATGCCAGAAGCCTAAATGTGATTACCACTGAAGCTCTCCTGGGCAAGCTCAAATCTTATGAGCTGATCATTAAAAATAGAGAAGAAGAACAGAAGGCTGCCTCACCAGCCACAAGGAAAGAGAAGACAATAGCCTTCAAAGCTGTTGAGGAACTGCCTGAAGAAAAGGCCACAGACAATGAGGAGCTACTTAGCTTATTGGCCAAAATATTCTACAAAATTGCCAGAAAATACTTCAGAAAGAGATCATACAAGGGACATGATAAGCCAAGGTATGATAAATCAAATAACAACAAAGAAATTGTCTGTTTTGGTTGCAGGAAACCAGGCCATATTGTGCCTGACTGTCCAAAAAATAAAAATAAGGACAAGAAAGATAGAAGAGAAAGAAGAAAGGAGAAAGACTTTAAGAAGAACAGCTCAGACAAACCCTCCTCCAGCAAAAATAAACATACAAGAAAGGGATTTGTTGCTGAGATATGGAGTGAAACTGAAGAGGATTCTGAAGCATCATCCAGCTCCAATGATGATGAGGATGATGCTGATGAAAAATATTTTTGGATGATGGCAATCAATGCCTCTCAAACAGATTCAGAAGCAGAAGAGTCGGAGTCAGATAAACTAGAAGAAGACCAGGTAATCAATTCTTTTGATTTTAGTTCTGAGGACTTTAAACATGAGTTTAAAGTACTATGCCTAGATCTATTAGAGTCTGAGAAGGAAATCGTTTCCCTCAGAAAATAACTATCTGAGTATAGCACTTTAAAATTAGAGAACCTCAAACTCTCTAAAGAGTTAGAATGCTATAGAGAGGAGATAACTTCACTGAAAAGTGAACTATCCAAGGCCAAGCAGTTTGAAGTATCCCTTAATGGGAGAAGCATTAAACTGATGGATATCACAAGCACAATGAACTCTAGACTTAATAGTACACTGGGCTTGGGAGCTTCATCTAGCCAGCCTATAGTTCAGACAACTCCAATCAAATTTATCTCTAATAAAGGGAAGGAAGTTGTAGAGGTAGCTAGGAAGAATGCAGATTTGCCAAAGACAGTTATGGTTTAACAGAATGCGTCGAACAGAGCTCGACGATCCATGAAAAAAATCATCGAACTCAGCTCGACGACACCTGAACTCTGAACTCCAGGACAGTCGATCTTCGAACAGAGCTCGATGATCTGACCCAAGATCGTCGACCTCAGATCGACGATCGTCGAATAGAGATCAGGACTTTGAACAATCTTTCAAAGGTACATCTAGATTCAATCCTAGAAGTCCTACATCCCAAGGTTTCAACCCCTATACTGAATGGATAGTACCTCCTAGGAGATACCATCCTGAAGGCTATAAGAGTCAACCTGGGATGTCTATCATTTCTGAATTTAAGGATATCAACCTAGGCCCAAGGTAAACTGGGTCAAAAACATGTAAGTTCTTGTATGTACAGGTAAAGACATATCCAACATCAAACCAGCAATGGTATCTGGATAGTGGGTGCTCAAAGCACATGACAGGGAACAAGGACAACTTCACATCCTTTAAATCCAAGCTTGGCACCAAAGTAATTTTTGGTGATTCAAACTTTGGAACAACAAAAGAATATGGTGCAGTCCAAATTGGAACAGCCACCTTCAAGAAAGTAGCTTATGTTGAAGGACTCAAGCACAACTTGATAAGTATCAGTCAACTTTGTGATGAAGGATATCAAGTGACTTTCAATAAAGCTATATGCAAGGTCAAGTCAGAAGACAACACAACTGTGTTGACAGGTAAAAGAAAAGGTAATATTTACTTAGTAGATTTTCATTCATCTAATGTAGATATTTGCCTGTTCAATTCCATATCTATACCTAATATACTATGGCATAAGAGACTAGGACATATTAACCTTAGAACCATTGCTAGGCTATCCAAGGACAACCTTGTTAGAGGACTACATTCTGGCCCCTATAAGAAGGAAGGACTTTGCAAGGCTTGTCAATTAGGCAAGCAAACTAAAAATAGTTTTAAGTCACTTAATAAGAGTGATTCACCTAGGATTTTGTATCTGTTACACATGGATATTTTTGGACCCATTACAGTACAAAGCCTAGGAGGGAAATCCTATACTTTAGTGGTTGTAGATGACTTCTCAAGATTCACATGGGTGTTCTTTCTGAGGAAGAAGTCTGATAACTTTAAGTGTTTGACAGAGTTTCTCAAATGTATACAGAGTGTGTTCAATACTCATATTGCCCTGATCAGAAGTGATCATGGGACAAAGTTTGATTCTCTTCTTATGCAAGAGTTCTGTCAGAGTGAAGGGATCAGACATACATTCTCAGCTCCTAGAACTCCTCAACAAAATGGGGCAGCAGAAAGGAAAAATAGAACCCTAATTGAATCTCCAACTACATTGTTGTTAGATGCTCACCTTCCTCTATCCTTTTGGGCTGAGGCAGTGAACACCTCCAACTATGTACTGAATAGAAGTTTGATAAATAAACTGAAGGGCAAGACTCCCTATGAATTACTCAAAGGTAAGAAACCTAAAGTAGATTACTTCAAAATTTTTGGTTGCATTTATTATATTCACAACAATGACAAGAGATATATAGCAAAATTTCAAGCAAAAGCTGATGAAGGAGTGTTTCTGGGATACTCCATGATCAGTAAAGCTTATAGGGTCTATAATAAAACTACTCAAAAAATAGAAGAATCTGTCCATATTTCCTTTGATGAAACTAATATGTCTTTCAAGGAGAAGAATGCTTCTACCATAGAACATTTGCAGGTACATTCTCTAGCTGAAGACTTGGACAGATTGCAAGTTACTCAAAAGGATGAAGGTAGTGAAGATGAAGAAGCTGATCAACATCTGGAAGAAAATCTTCTTGAAGAGCCAGTTACTGTTCCACAAGAGGAAACAACAACAAAGGTTGGTGAACAATCAACACCACTTGTTGATTAAGTAACATTAAGAGATCATCCAATCTCCCAAGTGATTGGAAACATCTCAGCTGGTGTGCAAACTAGAAATCAGGTCAACCAAAACCTGATGCACACTTGCTTTCTCTCTCAAATTGAACCTCAATCCATTCAAGATGCAAAGCAAGATCCACACTTGATCATTGCAATGCAAGAGGAGTTGCATCAATTTGAAAAAAACAACGTTTGGGAACTAGTGCCTAAGCCAAAAGATCATTCCATTGTTGGAACAAAATGGGTGTTCAGAAACAAATTGGATGATCAAGGAATTATTGTAAGGAACATGGTAAGGATAGTAGCTCAAGGATATTCTCAAGAAGAGGGGATAGACTATGACCAGACCATTGCACTAGTCGCAAGGTTATAGGCCATAAGAATCTTCCTGGCTTATGCTGCTCACAAGGGATTCAAAGTCTACCAAATGGATGTGAAGAGTGATTTTCTCAATGGGGAGATCAAAGAAGAAGTCTATGTCAGACAACCCCCAGGTTTTATCTCTCTAACTCATCCTAATTATGTTTTCAAACTATATAAAACATTATATGGTCTAAAGCAAGCTCCTGGAGCATGGTTTGAGACCCTAGCATGCTTTATTCTAGAAAATGATTTTATTAGGGGGAGAGTAGACCAAACTCTTTTTATTAGAACCCATAAGTCCCATACCCTACTAGTACAAATATATGTAGATGACATCATCTTTGGCTCTACTGATTCAAACTTGTGCAAAAAGTTTTCCAAGCTAATGCACTCTAAATTTGAAATGAGTAGCATGTGTGAGCTATCCTTCATCTTAGGATTGCAAGTCAAACAACATGCTGAAGGCATATTTATTTCTCAAACAAAGTATGCAAAAGAGCTGGTTAAGAAATTTGGTATGTCTGATGCATCATGTATGAAAACACCCATGTCTACCAATGCTGTATTGGATGCTGATGAACATGGGAAACCAGTTGATCAGACAACATATAGAGACATGATTGGCTCTTTATTGTACCTTACAGCTAGTAGGCTTGATATAATGTTTGCTACATGTATATGTACTAGATTCCAAGTTAGCCCTAAAGAGTCACACTTAACTTTAGTAAAGAGGATTCTTAGGTATGTTAAAAGCTGTCTAAATCTAGGTCTCTGGTATCCAAAAGATTCAGCATTTGACTTAACTGGATTTTCAGATGCTGATTATGCTGGATGCAGAATAGACAGGAAAAGAACCAGTGGAACTTGTCTGTTTCTTGGTGATAGACTTGTCTCATGGTTTTGTAAGAAACAAACATCTGTGTCAACTTCAACTGCTGAAGCTGAATATATGGCTGCAGGTAGTTGTTATTCACAAATCTTGTGGATACAGAATAAACTCCTAGACTATGGTTACAACTTAAAGAAGTCTAAAATATTTTGTGACAACACCAGTGTTATTTCCATTGCACAAAATCCAGTCCTCCATAGTAGGACAAAACACATAGAAATTAGGCATCATTTTCTAAGGGATAATGTTGAGAAAAATAAAATTGAACTTCAATACATCCCAACTGATTTGCAAAGGGGAGATATTTTCACCAAACCCTTGGATGAAAAGAAACATACATTCTTCCTAAATCAGTTAGGCATGTTAGATGGAGGAAGCCTAAAATAAATTCCAAGATTTTGAAAATCTAAAAACAGATCGAGATTCGGCTAAAAAATCATCTCTTTTTGAGTCTGTAGGATAGTTTATGTCTCTGAACTGCACTCGAAGTTTTCCCAGAAATCGTCGAACGGCGATCGACGGTCTCCCAAACATCGTCGAACGCAGATCGAAGTTTCCCGAATCGTCGACCCGAGTTCAGCGCCGCCTGATAGCTCTAAGCTATCCTTCCTTCTGTAAAGCAGTCGTTGAGCAGAGCTCGACGCTCTTCAATGTCGTCGAACGGAGATCGACGACATTGAAACCTCTTCGTATTCCATTAGAAGCCCAAATCGTCGAACTGAGTTCAACGATTCTTTGTTTCACCGTCGAACCCTAATATAAAAATCTTTTTTCGGCCGTCGTTCTCCTTTGCGCATTCATAGTTTCTACAGAAAAACTCTTTTTCCCTCCAAACTCTTGCTGCACTTTGTCGTGTTTGTTCAATCTTTGCAGGTACAAATGGCGGTGTCAGTTGCCACTCTTTCCAAAATGAAATTTGATACAGGTTTTGACATAGATATGAACTCCTTCGATGGCTGCGATCAGAGATTCAAAGATATTCTGAATCTTTTCTGAGAACAGCAGTTAGTTCAGTTTATGACCACTAGAATAAAGATTGCGGCAGATGAAATCAAGGAATGGGTTTTTACTGCATCCAATGAGAATGAAAATACTATAGTCGGCACGATCAACGGGACTCATGTACCATTGTCCCCTATTCTTCTGACTGAAGTATTCACCTTAAGTACTGGAGATGACTCTATTAATTTGTCCGGAGAAGAATTTGATTACATGTTAGATAGAATGGGTCATTCTGCTGTACACCCTAATAAGCTGTTGAAAAAGAATCTATCATTAGAATTTCAATTTTTGGCTGATGTTGTGAGAAAAGTGCTTCTGGCAAAGCACTCAGCTCATAATACCATCTCAAGGTATCAGCTCTGCCTAATGGGAGCAATAGTTTACAAGAAACATCTGGATTGGGGAACTATCTTCTTTGACTTGATCATGAAGAAAATTAACAAAAGTTGTGTCTTTTTTGGGAGGATTCTAGGGGTTTTCCTGCATTCCAGGTGCCCTGAATTACTAGTTTCAAATGGGATGCACATCAATGCATCCAAAAGGCTCACCTGTGCCCTTTTCCGCAAGTGAGATAGGCAGATTATCAACCCCAATAGGGCTGCTGCATCACCATCTGCTTCAGGCACAAGGACTACTACAGTCACTTCCCCTCAGATCTCTGCCATAGCAGAAGATTTGCCTACTTCCTCCTCTGCTCCTCCTTCTCCACCTCCTATTGTTTCTGCCTTACCTTCCTCATCAACCATCCAATCAGCCATCTCCTCCCCCATCACAATTTCATCACCTATTTCATCTCCTCCAACCACCACCTCATAACCATTTCACCCTCTGTACTACTATCCACCCATTGATTCTTCTGTTCCATCTTTCAACATCTTGGATGACTCCTTCATGGATGATTCCCTCTCCTCACCTCTTAAGCCTCCATCATCCTCCTCATACCAATAGCTCCTCCATGACATCCTTGCTCAACCATCTTTCTCACCATCCATCTCCACACCCGTATCATCTATCTCCACAATCCCAATATCTCAACCATCCATCCCTATACCTCCTACCACCAGACCATCCACCATTATGCCAGCAACATCAACTCCTACCTCTACTCAAGCGCATCTTGAGCATGTAGATATTCCTGTACTGGCAGACAGGCTGTATGAGCTGCTAGCCCCCAAGCTATCCTCATTGCTGGAGACCACAATGGCTCCACTTCTGAAACATGTTCAGGAGCTGTCTGACAGGCTATCTTCCTTTCTCTCTTCTCAGGCAATCCCTTCCTCTAGGTGCCTTGATCCAGTTCCTACTGAATCAAGGCAGGGGGAGATGCCTCATGAAGCTGATGAAGTGCCTACTGCTGCTCCAGTTCCAGTATTTACAGTGGACCTCAGGTCACTGTTAAGTGCTTTTGATTCTCTTCACAGAAGATATTTACCAGTTCAGCAAGTTGAAGATCTTACTAAGGCCATTGTGCCTATTTCATAATGTGATCCCAGCCTGATTGCATCATAGGTCAACTCTTTTAAGGCTGAGGATGTTGTTGTTTCTATTTGTACTGCTGTTATATCTGTTTGAACTACTGACATTGAAATGCTGTCTGCTAATGCTAATGCTGTTGCTGATAAAGATCTTGCTACTTATCTGGAAGAACCTACTGCTCCAATTCCTTCTGCTCTTGTTGCTGCTTCAATAGGTTGTGTATCTGCTGCTACTGCTGCTCCTGTTCTGACTCTTGAACAATTGAAACAACAAGAGAAATACATCAAAAGTATAGATGATTTGTATGACAGACCACAGAGTTCTGAAAGTGATCAATTCAATACAGAATCTGATGACTCTACTAGCACTATTGCTAGGAAAAGGAAAGCTAGAAGTAAGGCCATGATGAAGGTCCCTCCTGCAAATGCTAAGGATGTTAATGACATACCCTATTATATTCTACATGATTGCCAGATAACTGAATCTTAGATGCAGTATTCTAAAAACCAGCTAAAGGCCATGAGGAAAAGAAGAAAGTTGGATAAGTATGAGAAAGGTTCATCCCAGTTTCAGCCTCCTCCTCCTCCTTTTCCAGATTCAGGATCAGGTGGAGGCTCAGCTTCTCAAACCTCTGCTCCAAAGCAAAGCTCCTCCCAATCTTCACAAAGATATCATCCCTGAGGGAAATACCAAAGAGGATATCAGTTCAGAAGGGGACAATATAGAGGTAATCAGAGAGAACACAGGATTCAATCAAAACAACAAAGGGAAGGACAAAGACATATGGACTCAACTCAAGGTCCTTTCCCTTATAAACTCAGAGAAACTGTTGATACAAGGATTTGTACTGCTTCAGAAACTGTTAATAGATATGAACCTGCAATCCCTTTTTAAGATTCAGAGAATAATGCCTTATCATGAACTGCTAGGATGAAAGAACTTGCTGCCTTAGATCAGTTGAAGAAGGCCAGAGAGCAAGGAAAAGACACTTCCAACATCACTACCTTGTCAGAGCAAAGGAAGGCAGAACTGGAAAGATATGCTTCAAGGAAGTTCTTTGACCCAGTGGATTACATGAAACTGCATCCTGAGGTTGTGGTTCCAAGGCCAAGATCTCAAACCTCCTAAGGTGCAGAAGATGAAAGAAGGTCAAAGAAAGAGGCTCTCAATCCCAACAGGGAAATCTTATTTAAGAAAGGAAGTGAAAAGAAGTGATCTCTGTAAGCAGTCAGTACATTTATTTTAAAACACTTGCTGATATTCTATCTCAATGCTGCTATGCTGCATGTTCTGCTCTATTGCTTTAATATTTTGCTTTTCTGTATTTGCTTTTGTATTTTTTTTACTGAGTTCTGTAAATAGTAATCCTATCCCAAATAGGGGGAGATTGTTGGAACACCCTATTACTAATTTGGGCAAGGATCACTATGTTTTTAGGAAATCAGTTTGAACTAGATGTATAGTTGAAAAGGTCAAGTTAGAATGAGTCTAGGGCTTAGAACTTAGGTTTGAAGCTGCCCCCAGGACCATTCAAGGATCAAGAATTAGAGCTGAGACAAAGACAATTATCGTCGAGATTAGGTCGACGAAATGTCGAACTCTTTTCGACGATCTCTGAGATCAACTCTGCTAAGTCGTTGAGCTCAGGTCGACGATCTTCGAGCTCAGATCGACGATCTGCCTTCAGCTTATTCTTCAGGTCGCTGAGCTCCGGTCGACGATCTTCGAGCTCAGATCGACGATCTGCCTTCAGCTTGTTTCCAAGTCGCTGAGCTCTGATCGACGATCTTCTAGTTCAGTTTGATGTTTTTTGTCTGATGTTTAATCCAATCTCTGAGCTCAGTTCAACGATCGTAGAGCTCAGCTCGACATTTTTCTGAGAGATCGACGACTTTAAGGATTCAAATTCAGTCAGCTTTTGGAATGTTTTTCAAATTCTCTCAGCATTTATTTCAAGAGATTTGTTAGCCGTTTTCATTTATTCTGGAGCAAGTTTCAAGGGATTTCTCAGAGAATGTTTATTGGACTTTTCTCCAGAAGACAAAATATTTATGGAAGACATTTATGACTGCTAACGGCTATCATGGACAGAGGATCATCAGAGAATATTATACACAATAGCAGATCAAGAGAATAACCACTGAACACACACAACTACTGAATACAGACATACACAGATTGAGAGATCAACTCAGAGAAAAACCAAGTGATCAATCCTGAAGAGTTTTATTGAAAATTAGCATACTGAAAAGTGTTCATAGCTTCAACATCAAAGACTCCAGATATTTCATATTTCAGCCTCTGCTGAAATCATCTTCTGCTGGAGATCTGAAGCTCTTGAAGGCCTATCACCCTAGCAAAGCTCTCACTCCTGAAGCATCTACATCTCAGGGGGAGCTTTGACAACACAATCAATCCACTAAGTCTTCTCTCAGTGATTGAGACAGAAAAGACAACATCACCTCTTCCGTTTTCTTTTCCTGCTGTAAAAGGGTTATCAAAGCTCCCTTCAAAAGTTCTAAATCTAGTTCTGAGAGCCTTGTCATAACTCAGTCGTGGCAAGACACCTTATCAAAAAAATCTAGATTTGGTTTTTGAGCACCTTATCAAAAGCTCATTGGTGGCAGGACACCTGATCAACTCATCCTGAGTGGATTCCTACCAAGGGTGGTAGAAGAGTGGATGTACCAAGGTTGATTGGGGAACCACTATAGCTTCTTGTGTTTAGTTGCTTGTGTGTATTCTTTGCTGTGTGCTGTGGATCTTTTGTTTTCTTTTTATTATTACTTCTGTTTTATTGCTGCACCACAATACACAGCCTTATTAACTTAACTCTTCCTCTGCAAAGTTTTATTTTGAAAAATTATTTTAACAAACTCTATTCAACCCCCCCCCCCCTCTAGAGTCAGACTGATCTTATCCTCCACTTTCACCATCCACCAAAGTTTTGGGGGTTGGTGAGGTCATTAAACCCATGAATTAAACTATACTAAGATTATTAAATTTTTACCAAAATTATAGAAAAATTATCTCAGAAAATTCTAATTTTTGTCTATGTACTAGGTATGGATATGATTGATGCACTGCCCAAATTTAAGGACATTTAGACATGTGGTTAAGTGGGGACACACATTTTAATCTCTGACTAGCCCTAAGTATAGACTGCACCATTTTGGGTGATGAGATCAAACCACATAGCCAAATTGGTTGAAATAAAATTTTAAATTAAAATAAACCTCAAGGGCTACACTTTGGTGTTGACCACTTTTTCTATATAAGTTGATAAGTATTTTTAATAAATAGAAACATTTAATAAAATTAATGTGACAGAAATCAAATAAAAGGAATTAATTAATCCTAAGATTAAATCGGAGATGGCACGAATCTTGGCGCAAATCGTGTGGCAGCTGGTAATCTTTAACCTCCAGCCAATGGCTGAGATTTCCCCATCCTGGATCCCTTTCTAAGCGCTGCTTTCGGCCACCCGGCCAGCCACTGCCTCCACCATCTTCATTGAGGTGGTGGCTATCGCCAGGCGGTGGCACGGCCGGCGGAGAGGCTATTTCCGACAAACTCGAGAGGTGAGAAAAGCCCTAAAATTTGGGAAAAAGCTCACTTGATCGGGCTCAATTTAGCCCGATATCTCTCCTATTTGATCTAGGATCCTAGCAATGAGGGAGAGGGAGAGAAATTGACCTTGTGGGTGGAGCGCAGCCGTGCCGATTGCCAGGTCGCCATTTGTCATAGTGAAGTCACTGGAGTTCATCAACAACACTGTGGAAGGACTAAGTTTCGTCGAGGGAAGAGTGTAAACGACTCATCTAGGTCCAGGGACTCTTTTTAAAGAATTAGAATGGGGAGGGGAGTGGTCTTTCTTCCTAAATCCATTAATGGCTAATGAAGTGGTTTCGGCCATGGGTGGTTACACTGTTCCGGCCATTGAACAACCACCAAAATGACCCCTGGCCTTCTATGCACTAAATGAGGAATCAAATCAAAGCTTTGGAGATGAAGAGAGGGGGCCTTGGTCTCCCTTGGCCATGAATGCTCTTCCTCCGAATTTCTCTCTCCTCCATAAAAGGGCAACTGGAGCTTTTTTCTCTCCTAGTCCCCTTGGCCGAAATTGATGGATTAATTCAGTCAAGTTACACCCCCTAAACCCATCTAGATGATTAAAATGAAGCTATCCCAAATTGATTTGGGTTTAGCTTGAGTTAGCTTATTTGGGTTAAGTTAACTCAAAGGGGGTTTGCTCAACCCTAGGCCATATTGGGTGACCTAGCTAACCATAGGGGGTGATTAGTGACCCCTTTGCCTCTCCTAAGGTCTAGGGAAACCTTGGTGGGGTGGGTTTCACACCTTGGGGATCACTTGACCCTTAAGAAGGCTACATTGACCAAATTAGGGCTAGGGTTGTCTTGGGTCAACTTAGCCTCCTTGTTTGACCTCAATGTGTCCTTTGTGACCCATATGCCTCCCTTAAGGCTTAGGAAGGTCTAGGTAAACTAGTTTGACCTAATTGACCATAAGTAAACTAGTTTGACCTAATTAGGGTTAGGGTTGACTTTGGTCATCTTGGCCTCTAGGGTTGGCCCTAATGGGTCCATAATGATCCTATGGGCCCAATAAATGGCTTGGGAAGTTGTGGTAGGGTCCAAGAGCCAAGTTAAAAACCTAATGTAAAACCCTAGGGATAGCATTTTGATGGCGACAATGTCCTGCCACTTGCTCGTGATGATCGAGACCGTTCAATTGATGGCGATGCGGTCCCGCCACATGTTCGTGAAGACGTTGATGATGGTGCTGAAGATTTTCGCCACATAGAGTATGATGATTGTGATGGGCGCTGCCACAAGCTTGAGGATTGTGATTTTGCCGCGACAATCATCATCGATGCCATGCCAAAATCTCCACTTCATGTTTTGCGTGAAAATATATGATTGTAAATTATTAGCCCCCACTTGGGACAACATTTATAATTATCTATTTTTTATCAAGTATTTTATTTTAAGCATTTTTTTTAATTTTTGACTGTTTTTAATTTCAGCTTTATTTGATGGACTGTTTTGAACAATCTAGATCTAGGCTTGATGAAAGGTGGAGATTGAGTGGTGTATTTTTTTATATAAGCGCTTTTAGAGAGTGAAGGAGAATATTGATGAATTAAAAAAAAACCTAACATCTCTCCTTGGCCGACCCTCTCTCCCCTAGAATCCCGATCGAGATATCTCTCCCCCCAGTGTGTTCGCCCTCCTCTCTCCCCCTCTTCTATCATGGCAACTTCGGCCAAAACCTCCCCCCTCTCCTCACTTCTGATCCCCTCACCTCCAACCCAGCGGCCAGTAAACCACAAATCACCGACCTCTATCAAGCAAATCGTCAGCTGACCTCCATCAAGAAAAATGCCGCCCGAACCTCCAACAGCATCCCGTCGCAGACATCCTTACTGCAGCTCCATTTGCAGCCTCTTTCTGGACCCCATCCAAGCCTAACAATAACCCTCATGCTGCCCTCTGACCGTCCTCTCGCTGTCGTGGATTTCAGCCTGTGACTCTGAAGAAAGTGACTTGCGTCGCCTCCATCTGGTGCAGTGTCGTGGAATCTTGTGGAAGTGTGACCCTTCCATTAATCTTCTTTTTGCGCGTTCCTCTTGCTGGTTTGGGTAATCCCTCCCCCCCCCTTCTCTTGGTGTGTTTCTACTATGTTAGTGTGAGGTTGTGGTGGATTTGTGGACTGAGATATTCATCCTAATTATTGAATCATTGCGCGTTATAAATCTGAATTAAAGGTATTATTATTGTCCGGATTTCCTCGTTTATTTTGTATCGGGTAGGTCTCTTGATGCTTTGCGAAATTGGGTTGTTCAAATCCTAGATTTAACATTTGTTTCTTGAGATTTTGTATACCTCGTGTTGATTTAATTTTGAGGTTGAATTGGACTCTATTTGAATAGCCATTTTAGCCTGGATTCTCTCTGTTTGAGAAATGAATACATGTGGATAATTTTAAGGTGAGTCTCTAATTGCTCGGATCGTGTAGGTCCTATTCGCTTGAGCAAACATTGACCTATAGCCCTTATTCAATCTCAAAAGGCTTCGTGACCCTTTGCTTTTGTGATGTGAATCACTATTGTACAAGTAGAATTGATGTGTTAAGTGTGTTAGCGTAGATCTAAGCGTGAGAGAGCTTCTCGCTAGTGTTTGAACACCACAGTCACATCGTGGACACGTTTGCCTGCATCACATTCGAATTGTGCTAATTCCAGACCATGGTGATCTCCCCTTCTTTTCTAGGTTCACTTGGTCTTTTGGGGCTTCCTAGGGGTTTGTCATGCCCTTGCCATGACAAAACCACTCTTAGGGGTCTAGTTGTTTGAGGGATGTTACAAATCCCAATACATAAAAAATAAAAAAAAATTCCCCAAATTCAGGTTAGACCTGCGAGGTTCTAGAGAGAAAGGAATAATATGTAACATCCCTTAGAAGGTTGAATTTATACCTGCCTCGAAGAGTCCTGGGTACTTTTGCAGCATCAGGTCCCGTGGTTCCCAAGTGTGCTCCTCCTGCCAATGGTTCATCTATAGGACTTTGACCAATAGGACCTTCTTGCGCCACAGGGCACGCACTATTGTATCATCTATCCTAACCTGCTCAAGCAAAACGATCGATCAGATGCTGTCGAGCCATCTATACTACTAACATGCAGCTCTACTTGACGATGCCACGCTTTGTAATACTTGGTAGGTCTACTCTGGGCCTCCAACATCCTATCTGGAATCATTCATACCTGGATATCTGTGCCCTCCACAAATTTTGAGTCGAGTACCTTTGGATCCTCATCCTAGGTCCAATACAGTGGAGTCCTGTACCTCCATCCGTATAATGCCTCATGAGGGATATGCCTATGCTGGACTGATGACTGTTCTTATAAGAGAGCTTAATCAGAGACAAAAGTCTCTCCCTTGGCTCTCTATGGTCCAGAATATATAAGCATAAAAGATCCTTCAATGACAGGGTGGTACGCTACGTCGGCCCATCCGTCCGAGGGTGGAGAGCTGTGTTTAATATCGACCGAGTGCCCCGATAAGCCTAGACTGATCTTCTTTCCTTGTACATAAACCGTCTATCCCGATCCGACGCGATCAACTTGAGATCTTGACCTCCTCCAGCCAGTAAACCTCACCGTGCGTCACAAAATCCATGATGTTTATTTTATTTTATTTTTTTCTAGGGAAATACACATTTTGATAAACAAAATTTTCTTCCGGTAATTTGAGTTCTTGTTTGTAAGTGTAGACAACGACTCTATAAAATCTCTACTTCCCAATCAGATTCTTATCCCTATAACTACGCTTGAGTAGCATCGAATACGGTTTACTCTAATTTCTCTATGTTCACGACGTAATATTTTCTAGATGAGGCCTAAAGGAAACCCAAATAAGTAACCACTTTGCCCAATAAACAAAAGACAAGCCCCCAATAAACAAAAGATAAGCCCCTACCTACCTTGGGCTAAGTATCTTTGATATTACATATTGTATCCTTCCGAGTTGGGTGCACAATCCCTAGGGCATCAACCCTAGATTTGGGGTTCCATCCCAAAACATGTCATATACTCCATTCTTTAAACCCTCTGAGTCACATTTACGATAATCTTATCAGGGTAAAAATGTTCCCAATCCCAAATGGGTCTCTTCGAAACTTGAATTCCTATCCGACTCTCGGTGTTTTTCTGGGTGGTTTTCTCCGGGTAATGTTGTTACTGGTACGAGGGTTGAGATGTCTTCTGCCATTATGCTAATAGATTATTGGCCTTAATTCTCTTTAAGGCAGTCCTACCGATTTGAGTAATCCTCCTTTATTCTCTTGAGTTTATGTCTTAGATAGGCATTCTCGTGTTAAACTACTCCTTTATTCTCTTTGGGTATCTCCTTACCTTAACCACGTTCATACCAAATGTCTATTTTTGACTAGAGCATATTATAAAATGTCATGGTTAGTCATGTGTCCACGTGGGTTGAGTCTAACTCGTTGAATAAAGAATTATATGCTGAGATCTTCGCAGCCGGAGGTGCTCCCTGCTAGGGGTAGGGATTTCCACAGTCTAAAAAGAAGAATTACAAATGTTAGCTAATGTACAAGTAGAACTAAAGAGAGGTGGACCTTTGCATGTGATTCCCCTTATGGGCATACCATTGCTTCCGCTGCTAGTTTGTCCTCAAACTAAGCATGTGCGGGGTGGTATAGGGTTTTTGTTGACTTCTTCTCTTTGGATCGTTATTTTCTCTGATACCAGTTTGTAAGACCCCATTTTTTATCTACGGTACCGGGTCTTACGCCCAGAATCGCCATTTTGCAGTGACACCTTCGCTCGGGAAGGTCGACACTACGAAACGCCAACCCTGCCGGCACAACAGAATCACGAAAGATGCGGAAGCTTATAAAAGAAGACAGTAAATGCCAAGTCCACAAAACATATCATATATAAATATATAACTTGAATCACTGCATGTCCAAGAATAAAAAGAGTATAAAAAAGACGAGCAGAAAGGTCAACGGGCTTATGCTCGGTACATAAGAATCCTCACTATAAGGTCACTCGCGGAAGCTAATAAAACTAAACTCTAACTGAGCCAGAAGCGAGTGCTCCCATACTAGACTGGCCCACCTCCATGTGCACCATGCCCTGCTAGTGCTGCCTCTCCGGCTGCTGCCTGTCTCCCATCTAAAGCCCTTGAAAAAAATATGGTCCACCGACTGTTAGTTATAAGACAAAACCAACTATAGTCCCTGCCTCCCCCCGTGACTATCAGGCACCGTGTATGAAGGAGGATATTGAAGATATTGAGGTGGAGAAGTGTTAAAGAAGATGACGACGGACATAAACTAGCAATGATATCACAGAGCTATAAAGGTGTACAATAGTAATATAATAATACTAAAGTAAGATAGTAAAGTAAGAACAGTAAGAGAGAAAATTATACTGAAGAATAACCTAAACTTATATGAATGCCCATAAAAACGCATAAGTTAATCTATTTTTTATAAGGCTCCCATCGTTTAGCTATCACATACTAGGTTATACGATGGGGTGTCAGGTTTTATGTATGTATGACTGTAGTGAAATGTTATGCGGATGAAATGTTATGTTCACACAAGTGCAACTCACGCACACGACTCTATGCGCACATAACTTTAGTTCCACCATTTTAGAGTTATCAAAACTCTCAAGTACCTCGCGATGTAGAAAATAGAGGCAGTGGGTCGGGCCAACCCCACTACTAGGCAGGCATTCCTACCACCCAACCTAGACCTTTGTACGCCTCAACGTAAAGGACACACCACGGAGCCTCTGCGTACCATGCTGACAAAACCACCAGTCTTTCTTTGGCTAAATAGGAACCACAATCTCCGAGTAAACGTACCAACGTCGGCATGAATGATTGTCAAGTAACAAACACCCACGATCTTATGTTGTGCACATGCAAACAAGAACTTCTGAGCCATAGGATCCCAGGACAAACACGTCCGTCAAAACTACCTACCAAGCAATCGACTCGCTGTGCTAACCTGCCCACTACTAAAAACATTGAGCATACCACTCGAATGACCAAACTAAAGTAAAAAACCCTTAAACTAAGGGTGAGTGTAAGTGTAGTTTTTGTATAGCCTAATTACTCTTATAATCAATTTACTCTTAAAGTTTACGTTATCCTTGGACTGCCAAGGGCATTCCCTGTGAAGGACTCTCGAGGACACTAGGAAGTATTATGGGATGAAGCCCAAAGTTCCCTTTCACAATGCACTTATTTTTATTGGTTACTACCCATGTCCTAACTCACTAATTTACTCTTGAACTATTCCTAAGTGTATTTGGACTCTCTCACCAGGGAAAGACGATCATTCGTCGATTCCTAGGTACGACCTTAACCTAGCCAACCAGGCTATCACAACCTGACCTACATTGATGACCTCAGTAACACTCTACAGGTTAAGTATATTACATACCCCTTTACCACATACCTAAGTTCTCAAGATTCCCTGATATTGCTGTTTTGCTAAGAGCAGACCTATTGAGCTAAATGACATCCAAGAAAGGTGACCCCCATAAATATTCATCTGAATGTCCTAAGATAATTATTGGGGGTCTATAGTGACAAGATTAAACTAAGTCCAGAAACTTGTAATTCTCCTAATTTAACTGACATTTTTTTAATTTTTCCCAAATTAAGGCCATAAGTGATTTTGAACATGAAGTGCTAGATTTACAAAAGTTATGACCACCCAAAAATTATGAATTCCATATGATACCTAAAAATCAGATAATACCAAGTTTCATAATTTTTCATAAACTTTTTGGCGTCTAATTAATTAATCTATTATAAATCTATAATTATGGGTAAAGAAGGAAGTACTAAAATTTATCATCAGAAAATTTTGAAAAATTACTGAATCTTAAGGGTTACCAGAAAGGACCTCTGACCAAATGTAAAAATTTATCAAGCTCATTAGGTACCAAAATAAAATCAATTAAATTTACTTAGAGACAAGCACCTTGTGAAGAAACCCCTGTAAACAGACTTCCAAAAATTCAATAATAATTTACAGAACTTTACATTGTCATAAAAGGTCCTCTGACTAAATTTCGTGAGTTTCCAGTAAGATGTTAATTCATAAGAAATTCCTAAATAGATAGAGCAACTTGATGGGTTGTGAATGAAATCATCCAATTATTGATCTAAAATTCATACTAAAATTTCTAGAGCTTTGTTATGGTCTTAAAACATAACTGACTAAATTTCATGCAATTTCAATGTTAAAAAGTCATATATAAAAATTCTTCAAGAAAACTCATGATAGTGCACTTTACAAAGAAACCTACTTGTAAACTCATCCCAACAACATGTAAAATATTCCAGAGATTAATATGACTAAAAAAATGACTCCTACCAACATCCCATGGAAATCCAAGGTCATAGGACCCCTAAATTATTCTTTCAATTGCAAGGGCCTAATCAGGTATAAAGTTATTTAAGTGGGGTACAAGAGCCCAATGACCACCTACAACAACCCTAGGGAATTACTCCACCCTAGAAACCCATGGGGTAAACACCAAGTCCAAACAAGAACTAATCACTCTAAGTCCTTCACAAACCATAAAAAGCTCAATCTAAGGCTTTGAACTAGGGAAGTAGGGCCCAACCATCGTAACCCACCCCAAACACTAAGAGAGGGTTACCCTACTGACCTTAGGACTATGGCCAGAGCCCCAACCCCTTTGGGCGAGGATTGGCCCCTCCATGCCCCAAGAATCCTAAACCTTAAACTCACCCTTAAGGGCCCAAACTTTAGTCACATCATGATGACCCCTAAGACCATACACCAAAGTTTTGGGGGTTGGTGAGCTCATTAGACCCCTGAATTAATCTATACTAGGAATATTATATTTTTAACAAAACTATAGAAATGTTTTCTCCAAAAATTCTCATTTTTGGTTATGTCCTAGTAATAGATAAGATTGACTCCCTGCCCAAATTTCAAGTCATTTTGACATGTGGTTAAGTGGGGCACTAATTTTAATCTCTGACTAGCTCTAAGTATAGATTGCACCATTTTGGGTGCCGAGGTCAAACCATAGAGACAAATTGGTTGAATAATTTTTAAATTAAAATAGACCTCAAGGGCTACAACTTTAGTGTTTACCACTTTTTTGTAGAAGCCTATAAGTAATTTTAATAAATAGAAACATTTACTGAAATTAATGTTACAGAAATCAAATAAAAGGAATTAAGTAATCCTTAGATTAAATCGGAGGAGGCACGAATCTTGGCGCAAATCGTGCACCATCTAGTCATCTTCAACCTCCAGCCTATGGTTGAGATTGCCCTATCCTGGATCCCTTTCGAAGCGCTGCCGCCGGCCACCCGACCATCTCCCCGGTCGGTCACTGCCTCCACCACCTTTGTTGAGATCGTGGCTATCGCCAGGTAGCAACATTGCCGCCGGAGTGGCTGTTTTTGACAAACCTTAGAGGTGAGAAAAGCCCAAAAAATTTGGGGAAAAGCTCACCTGATCTGGCTAAATTGAGCCTGATATCTCTCCTATTTGATCTAAGATCATAGCACTGAGAGAGAGGGGGAGAAATCAACTTTTTGGGTGGACCACAGCCGTGCAGATTGACGGGTCGCCATTTGCGATGGAGGAGTCGCCGGAGTTCCGTAACAACACTGTAGAAGGACTCGATTTCATCGAGGGAAGAGTGTAAACGACTCCTCTAGGTATGGGGAGTATTTTAAAGAATCAGAATGGGGCGGGGAGTGGTATTTCTTCATGGCTTTATTAATGGCTAATGAAGAGGTTTTAGCCATAGGTGGTTACACTGTTCCATCCATTGAAGAGATGTTGAGTACATTGGTCATAATGTACTTGGTTTTAAGAAGTTCTTTCAGGTCAATGATATACACATAGTTATATTTGATGGATGTTAAGTTACGATGTGCAGGAAAATAAAGCTAAGTACAATTGTGTCGAGACACTCAGGACTAGTGTCAACACACACTAAACAAGTTATGTCAAGACAAAGAGAAGCTGTGTCGATACTAAGGACTAGTGTCGACACACTATATACAAGCAGTGTCGAGACATAAGACAACTGTGTCGAAACTCAGGACTAGTGTCGACAAACTTCACAAGCTAAGTCATGACTAGAAGCAAGTTTTGTCGACACTCAGGACTAGTGACAACAAACTCTACATAAGTTGTGTTGCAACAAGTTGAAGGGTTGTGTCGACACATTCAGAATTATATCGACACCACTACAAGAACAGTGTCGACACCGAATACTTGTGTAGACACATTCAACAGACAAGTTTCACCACTTCAAGTAGATTTGTTTCCTATATATGGAAATCAAGATGGAGGTTCTGACAACTGTCAGAACTGTCAGATGTCAGTTATTAAGCAGATCAGCTGGTTACTCCTAACAGAGCCTATTTAAAGGGATCAACTTCTCAGAAAAAGTAACCAGAGCCATTTGGTGAAGAAAGATCTTAAAAGCACTATCTATAATTTAGATGGTAGAGAGAAGCCAGATCAAGAATCATCTTCAACATTCTCTAGCCTAGATCTACCCTAATTTTAACTTCAAGAAGCTTTGAAAAGGTAAGAAGGGTTGGATCAGATCTATCTTAACAAGATCAAATGAAGCTAACTCATAAGGATCAGATCAAGAAGTTGTCACTCCTTTCTCTGTTGTTGGGTGACATTTTTTGAATCTATTTCTTTTACCTTTATTAATTGTGTAAGATCTACCTTTAGATCTGAGTGTAGGAGAATCATTCTCTATATGTTGTAAGCCTGTGTTATAAAGCTTGAGGTAGGGCTGGGATTGCCTAATGTAGGAAAAGTAGGTATTTATTTGAGTTGTAGGGTAGGATTTGCCTGAGGAGTAGGAGTGAGGATTCATTCTAAGGTAGATTTTTATGGAAGAATTTGAGGTGTAGGATCTTGGTGATCTGAGTTGTAAGACTTGTGTAGTCTGAGTTATAAGAGCCAACTGGGCTCTGATTTGTAAGATCTGAGGATCTGAGTAAAAGAAGGAGAATGAGTTTGGCTGAATCTAGTTCATTGCTAGATAGGCAAAGGGGGAAAGTGGATGTACCCATAAAATGGGGAACAACTATAAATTTATGTGCTTTGTGCTTTGATTGCTGATTGCAGTGCTATGATAGTTTTTAAACTGTTGTTAAGATTATCTTGTTTATTTGACTGTATTAATCGACATTAAAAAGTATAACTCTGAATATTTAAAGGGGTTTCCATAGTCTAAATTGGACCTATTCACCCCCTCTAGGTCATTCTCTATCCTAAAGCAAATATTTTCAATTAGTATCAGAGGGAGGTTCACTGAAAGAGTCATAACGGCCTAGTGAGAATCCAAAGGATTACATAGAAAGATATATAATGGATCAGATGGAAAACAATTTCATTAAGCTCCATGTCTGCTTCAAAGAAAACTTTGGAATATGGAAGGAGTAGTCAGATTATTCATGGAGGCAGCAGACCCAAGAATATACATCACAGTGATTGAACGACCTTTCATTCCCATAAAAGTGTCAGTTCTTGATGCATATATAAAGACAACCAAGACTTACTTGGAGATGAATAAGGATGAAATCATTCAGGACTCTATGGAAAAAAGGGTACAAAATATTGTAGTTAGTGCAATAGATGATTCCACTTTTCAGAATCTGATTCATTGCAAGACAGCCAAAGAAATATGGCAGCCTCTGATTATCTACATGGAAGAAACTTATGAGGTCAGAGATGATATGAAATCTCTGCTAAAGCAACAGTATGAAGCCTTCATACATGATAATAAAGTCTCAGTGGTTGAATGTTTTGAAAAGTTTTTCAAAATTGTGAACAACCTGAGGACTTATGTTAGAAGTTTTACTAACTATGAACTTAATTACAAGATCTTGAGGTCCCTGAACAAGGAATGGGACTTCAAGATCTATGCCATAAGAGAAATAGGGAAATTAAGAAACATAGAACCCCATGCCCTATTTGGTAAGTTGTTGTCACATGAGTTACAGCTCAATCTCAGGAAGTATGAAGAAGATTCAGCTAGAGCACACAGCAGAGCAAATACCTTGGACCTAAAGGCTGAGTCATCTAGAAAAGTTAGAGAGAAGTCAACACTCACAGAAAGACTGGAAACAACTTCTGAGTGTTCAAAATCTTCCTCATCAAGAGGAGACCTGACTGATGAGGAACTGTCTCTCTTCTCTACACAGTTCAAGAAGATGTTGAGGAGAAGAAGGAATGGCAATTGGAAGGGTTTAGCTTGATACTCTTCTCTCAAGAATACCAATCATCTAGAGAAACCCAGGTAGAAGAAATTTGGGGACAGGTATGGGTCATCACAGAATAAATATATTAAGAATAATATAGTGAGTTATTGTTGCAACAAAAAAAGGCATGTCATAGCTGATTGCCCAGCAAAAAAGAAAGGAGAAAAAGTGAGAGAACTTGAAAGATGGACAACACAAGAAGGCTGACAAAAGCCTCTTTGCAAAAAGATAGTTGACAATGTCTGACAGTTAGTATGATTCATTAGAATCAAAAGAGGAGGAAGCTCTCATGGGCCTTATGGCTATTAAGGAGACCAAAACAGGAGAAGAAGATCAAGATTGTTCAGATCCTGCTAAGGTAAAATCAATCTCTCATAGTTTAGCTGCAGATTCTTTTTCTGCATCAGAAAATGAATCATGTTCACACTCCTCTAATAATAAAAAACATGATTCAGACATTGAAGCTGATTTTAACTCCCTTATCATTAGATATGGGAAGTTACTAAAGGCCTTGATTGCAAGCAAACAACTTGCTAAGGATCAGGCCAAAGAATTAGAATTCTTGAGAGGAGTATCTTTTCAGTTGGAAGGGCCAACATAAAGTTGGACCTAAAAAAACTAAAATTTATAGAACTAACTAACAAGATAGATGGACAGGCAGAGGTAATTGTAGAACAGGTCAAGACTGTCAAGGACCTAAAAGAAAAGGTTACCTAGGAAAGACAGCTCCTAGCTCACTTCTCAAAACCTAAGTCAGTTCTACATATCATAGATACCTTTTCTGCACCATTTAGAAGTGGTGTAGGATATGGTAAGAACAAAAAGGTTAAAAATAATTCTGTACCCAAGGGTAAAGCTTCAAGTGGTCCAATTGGGCAACCAGTAAATTATTTGACTTCTAACAGATGCTTGAGATCATGTGTTCCTAGATACATGGGTCTGTGTGCTCTACCAGTAAAGTCAATAAATAGCCTTGCTGGAAGGATAAGACATCTAAAGGCAATATAGGACAAAAACCGCCACAAAAGGTGACCAATCCAAGAAGCCAAGAAATTCTTGGAACTTGTCCCAATGAATCTCACCTAAATCAGAAAGGTAAGGGTGTGAATTTTGCACAACGACCTTGGAAGTTTGATGACAATTCTGTGCTGCACAAAAGAACAACCTCAAATGTGCAACCAAAGAAAAGATACAAACGATTTGAGTGTTGGTGATGTAGGAAGGTTGGGCATTTTACACTAGATTGTTGGTATAATCCAACAACACCTTCATATAAGATTCAACAAGCTTTATTTAGAAAGCCTGCTGTGTTTTACACAGCAAAGCGTAACAGAAACCATGGCCCCAAAACTATTTGGGTGCCTAAGGTGAACTAAATCTGTGTTTGTAGGTGGAGCCAAGTACCAAAGGTAGGCTAATATGGTAATTGGATAGTGGATGTTCCAGGCACATGACTGGATTAAGGAGTTTACTAAGATATTACACTCCAGTTAGGAATGGACCAAAAGTCATCATTGGAGGGTCAGATAAAGGACTCACCAAGGGATATGGTAACATTTCTAATGGCTCAGTTAACATCACTAAAGTGGCTTATGTGGAAGGATTAAGCCACAATCTGATAAGCATAAGTCAGCTTTGTGATTTGGGGTATGAAAAAATTTTTCATAATGACAAGTGTTTGATAAGGAATTCATGTGATCAAGAGATCATCTTGTAAGGCACTAGGAGTGGGACATTTATTTTCTAAACTTCTTAAGTATAAATGAAAAATCACCTGTATGCCTTGTAGCTAGTGAGAAAGACTCTTTGTGTGTACAGTGCCACAAGAGGTTGGCTCACTTAAACTACAAAGCTATGAGTAAACTATTCTCTATGGACTTAGGCTCTGTTTGAGACAACTTATGCTGATCTATAATCTCTAATTAAAACGCAAAAGTTATTTTATAGATGTTTGTTTGTGCAGCTTATATAAAATCACTTATTTTAAAACAGATTATAAGTTGATTTTTTATAAGCTATTCAGGTCCAGCTTACGATTATTCATAAGCACTTATTTCTTAAAAAAAGCCATATGAGTGATTTTTACTCCGGATGTGATTTTTTCGTTCGGACGCGAATTTTTCGCTCGGGCTCGAATTTTTCGCCCAGACTCGAATTTTTTGTCCGGGCACAAATTTTTTGCCCGGGCGCGAATTTTTCGTCCGGGCGCATTTTTTCGTCCGGGCGCATTTTTTCGTCCGGGCGCATTTTTTCGTCCGGGCGCATTTTTTTCGCCCGGGCGCGTTATTTCGCCCGGGCGCGTTATTTTTTTCGCCCGGGCACATTATTTTTTCGTCCGGGCGCGTTATTTTTTCGCCCGGGCGCGTTATTTTTTCGCCCGGGCGCGTTATTTTTTCGCCCGGACGCGTTATTTTTTCGTCCGGGCGCGTTATTTTTTCACCCGGGCGCGTTATTTTTTCGCCCGGACGCGTTATTTTTCGCCCGGGCGCGTATTTTTCGCCCGGGCGCGTTTTTTTCGCCCGGGCGCGTTTTTTTCGCCCGACCGCGTTTTTTCGCCCGGACGCGTTTTTTCGCCCGGACGCGTTTTTTCGCCCGGACACGTTTTTTTGCCCGTGCGCGATTTTTTCGCCCGGGCGCGATTAATTTGCCCGGGCGTGATTTTTTCGCCCGGCCGCGATTTTTTCGCCCGGACGCGATTTTTTCGCCCGAACGCGAATTTTTCGCCCGGAGGCGATTTTTTCGCACGAAAATGATTTTTTCACCCAGGTGCGCTAAGAAGCGATTTTTTCGCTCGGACGCGTATTTTTTTGCCTGGGCGTCTTTTTTTCGCTCGGGCATGATTTTTTCATCCGGACGCGTTTTTTCGTTTTTCTCCCGGCGAAAAAAGTGTTTCGGGTTGAAAAAATTTTGCTGGGGAAAAAATCACACCTGTGAGAAAAAATTGCGCCCGGGACAAAAAACACGGTCGGTCGAAAAAATCGCGCTCGGGCGAAAAAAACGCGCCCCGACAAAAAAATGCGCCTCGGCGAAAAAAATGCGCCCGGACGAAAAAACCACGACCGAGCGAAAAAAACCGCGATCGGGCGGAAAAAAACGCGCTCGAGCAAAAAAAACGCGCCCGGGCGAAAAAAACCACGGTCGGGCGAAAAAATTGCGCCCGCAAAAAAAAAATGCACCCGGTTTAAAAAAATCGAGCGGGTGAAAGATCGCGATCGAGCGAAAAAACACAACCTGGCGAAAAAATCACGCCCGGGCGAAAATAAACCAGCTTGGGCGAAAACAATCTTGACTGGACGAAAAAAATCGTGACGGGCGAAAAAACACGTCCGAGCGAAAAATCGCCCCCAGGCAAAAAAATCGTGCACGGATAAAAAAAACGCGTACAAACAAACAAATCCTTATGAATGAATGAAATTTTAGATAAGCATTTTTGGACAAATTATCCAAACAGTCGACTGCTTATTCATCATTGATTATATAAAATCTCTATTCAACCATCAATTTTTAATTAGCGGCTTATTCATCATCCTAAGCTGTCCCAAACAGAACCTTAGTTAGAAATAATCTACAACTCAAATGATCCAATGAAGTCTTATGTCCTGCATGTAAAAAATGCAAACAGATAAAAGTTTCCTTTAAGAGCATTCAGTCCAAAGACACTGAGAGGTGTCTGTACTTACTTTATATGGATCTATTTTGTCATATGCAAGTTCTTAGTTTGGGTAGGAAGTCATATACCTATGTGATTATGGATGATCACTCCAGGTTTTCTTGGGTATTCTTCTTTAGAAAAAAGTCTGAAATACTAGACATCCTTGTTGATTTTGTGAAATAAATTCAGAATGAGATGGGATGTTCTGTGGTCAAACTTAGAAGTGATAATCATACATAATTTCAATCTGAAAAGATGACAAATTTCTGTAGGCAACTAGGAATCTTTCAGGAGTTCTCCTCTCCAAGAACACCACAGCAAAATGGAGTTTCTCCTCTCCAGGAACTAGAAGTGATCAATGCTCCAAAACATAACTCTTATTAAGGCAGCTAGAATAATGCTGAGTGATACATCTCTCCCAGAATATTTTCTGGCTGAGGCTGTAAATATAGCATGCTACTTTTAGAATAGAGCATTGATCAACAAGAATCACAACAAGACTCCCTATGAACAGATGAAAGGTAGAAAACCAAATCTGTCATACTTCAAAATTTTTGGTAGTAAGTGCTATGTTTTGGACAATGGGAAAACTCTTAGTTGTATGGCAGGATTTGATTGAGGAGTAGGAGTGTGGATTCATTATGAGGTAGAGTTCTTAGGAAGAACTTGAGATGTAGGATCTTGGTGGTCTGAGTGGTACGACTTGTATAGTCTGAGTTATAGGAGCCATCTGGGCTCTGAGGTGTAAGATCTGGGGATTTGAGTAAAAAAAGGAGAAGGAGTTTGGCCGAATCTAGTTCATTGCTAGATCGGCGAAGGGGGAAAGTGGATGTACCCATAAATTAGGGAACAACTATAAATCTGTGTGCTTTTTTCTGTGATTGCTGATTGCTGTGTTGTGATAGTTTTTAAAGTGTTGTTAAGATTATCTTGTTTATCTGACTGTGTTAATTGACATAAAAAGTATAACTCTGAATATTTAAAGGGGTTGTCATAGTCTAAATTGGACCTATTCACCCCCCTCTAGGCCAATCTCGATCCCAAAGCAAACATTTACAAGAGCCACCAAAATGACCCCTAGCAATGGGGAATAGAATCAAAGATTTGGAGATGAAGAGAGGGGCCCTTGGTATCCCTTGGCCATGAATGCTCTTCCTCCCAATTTTCTCTGCTCCATAAAAGAGCAAGTGAAGATTTTCTCTCTCCTAGTAACCTTGGCTAAAATTGATGGATTAATTCAGTCAAGTTACACCCCTTAAACATACCTAGATGATTATAATAAAGCTAGACCAAATGGATTAGGGTTTGAGGTTGAGTTAGCCTTTTTGGGATAACTTAACTCAAAGGGAAATAGCTTAAACCTAGGCCATATTGGTTGACCTAGCTAACCCTAGGGTGTGATTAGTGACCCCTTGGCCTCTCCTAAGGTCTAGGGAGACCTTCATGGGGGGGGGGGGGGGGTTTGGCACCTTGGGGGTCACTTGACCCTTAGGAAGGGTACTTTGACCAAATTAGGGCTAGGGTTTGCTTGGGTCAACTTAGCATCCTTTGTTAACCCCAATGGGTCCTTGGTGACCCATTGGCCTCCCTTAGGGCTTAGGAAGGTCTAGTTGGTGTAAGGCCCCCTTCCCGGAACTCAAATCACGGCACGAGAGGGGTCTTATGCCCAGAACAGCTGTCTTGCGATAGCAGTAGCACTCAGGCTAGCATGTACTACAAGACGCCTATTCTATCGGCCTTTACCAATATCAAACATGCCAACCAAACAAGAGTTATAAAAACAGAAGTCAAATGCACACATAAGTATATAAGTCTAAATATAAAAAATATAGAAGCTACATCAAGCTTCTAAACTATCAGAGTACGAGTAATATTTTTCCCAAAAGGGCTAAATAAAAAATCTCTCACACTCACATTAGTAACCGATGGTAGCGATGACACCATCCGTTCAGGCCCTGTAATCCTGACCAGGCTTGCATGCTGCATAATTTGCGGCTGCTCTACCCGTGGGGTTTCCTCCTAAAAAGGAAGTCTTAGCAACCGTTAGTCATAAAGACTAAGTGGCTTTCACATTCGCTCCCCCGGCGACTCCTCGACACCGGGCGGAGAAATGGACAAAAGTATAATATATATATAGTATGTAAGTATAAGAACAAGCAGGTGGCATAGTGTGATCAGTAAACATTATAATAGTAAAGCAGCACAATAAATGAATAACCATTACTCTAGCAGTTCTATCAACTACATCAGTATAATAATATATGGCTACACTAGAAAGTAACTCATCATATAAGAGTGCCAAAAAAAACTTATACGATGAGGATCTTGTGTATGCAATGTAATGTGATGCAACGAATGCTATGCTATGACTCACCCATGAACATGCACAAGCAATTGCTGTGTCGACACAGACTCTGTAGTTCCCACTTTTCGAGCAGGAAGCTAACCTCTCAGGAATCAACCGTCGTGGCCAGACGGTGACAGTAGAGCAGGAATCTGCACTACTAGGCTGGTCTTCACACTACCTTGCCTAGGCCTCCATACGCCTCAACGCTAAGAACACACAGCGGAGCTCACACGCGTACTACGGCTCAGCGGGTGTCTCGGGTAGATGTGCACCAATATCCTAGCCTTAAACTTGCCTATGATGTGACCCAGAAGGATCATCAGAAATGAGCACGAGGACCAAGCCCATTCATTCACTTGTCACGGATAGAGCCTCGGGATGTGAACATAGAGGACCAAGCCCAACCGCCTAAGGTCTAACTGTCAACTCCCATTGGTGTGACGATTGACGAGCCCGTAGACCTTCCACACTATCCTTAACCCAGGATTACGACACCGTGTATCGACTCACACCACATGCAATACCACATCTTCGTGGAACGAAAGGAGCCTCAGATCAAACAAGATGACAAAGCCCAACCGTCCACTTAGCACGGGAGGAGCCTCGGGACATGAACACTGAGGACCAAGCCAAACAGTCCATCTATAACTCTTCTCAACATAACCAACCAGTGCGAACAGACAACCGCACTCACACCCTTTCACAATCCTGTGCCCAAGGCACCTTAAAGGTTTACCACAAACATAGGTGATGAACCACCTCATATAATGGACCATCTTAGACTTCCCTATATGACAAGCCTCAAGACCATGCATCACTCTTTCGGCCAACATGATTATGTTTATGCTATGGTCACTTAACTTTAACCTCTCTGAATACAACTCTTTCACCAAACTCAATCTTTCGTGTGCACATGAGTTAATCATCAAACTATCAACAACGACCGAATAGACAAGTTCAAGACAATCTTACTATTAATTTATGAATTACCATTCGTTCACTAACTACCACCAAATCGTTTTGTTCAATTACATTTCATTTCACCATTTGTTTGTGTGGGGTCTATCCAACAATTTCCTCACTCGTTGAATTATCACGGTTAGACATATTATAATTCGGCAAAACCCCAACGACAATTTATTACAAGATATCCACCGAGTCCAAACCAGATTCTACACCAACTTAGGAAATTCAGGTGCAGAACACCTTCTTGACAACAAATTCGACCGGAGATTCCTGAGGCTATTGGAATCCGTTGAATGCGTGTAACCCCTCGATGGAAAGTTCTTTCCATGGGTTAAAACTTTCATGTTCAGTCTGCAACCCAGATCATACTGTATCACACATGAATTTGGCTAGAAAGCCTACTGCGTACAAAATACATTTTCTGCATGCTTAGCCTATCAGCCCTATACTTCGATCAGAACTTCCCGTGGATACATACTTCTCCTGAAGATGTGTAACCACTCATTGGAAAGGTATTTTCAATGGTTACGACTTTTGTGTTTAGTCGAAAGCACAGATCTGGACGTTTCATATCTGAAAGTAGATTTCTGCGCGCATCTTAAGGTGGAACGAACGGCATCGGTTCGTCTTCCTCCTCCAGTCGATCTTCCCATTTCACATCAGAATTTCCTCCTCCCTTATTCACCCTCACCAAGCCATTCCACTTCGCGAGACCATCCCCCATCATCATATTGAATGAAGGAGAGGTTGAGATGACTAAACCCTATAACACAAGTCCTAGCATGGCCTCTCCTAGAAATCTTCATCTCACACATCAAGGCTCATTTGAGTCTATATCTCGCCTAGGATTAACTACAGATATAGCACCAATGGAGAGGGGAGGAAGCTCACCACATTTCTGGCGCTTCCGCTATTTCCATGGATCACGTGACTCTTTTCGGTGGCATCCTCTTCTCCTTGGCGGAGGAGGTTCTTCACGGAGTGTAGTTAATTTCAACAACTCCTTCCCTCCTCCAGCAGTTTCTCCACATAAAAGAAGGTTTTGGAAGAGGATGAAAAACGTCCAAATCCTATATAAATAGGACCAACACGGGTAGGAACATGCCCGTGTTCCTACCTGTGTCCTTCTCGGTTAAGCTCCATCGACAGTTACAACGTCGTATGGACACAGACACAGGTAGGGACATGCTCGTGTCCACTACACGTGTCACAGGACATGTCCGTGTGCATGGTTGTGTTCTTACCCGTGTCCTGCTCAAAAGACATGTTAATTGATCTTCACTCAACACATACAGGTAGGGACACGCCCGTATCTCTACCCGTGTCCTGCTCGAGACAGGACCTGTCGAATTCCACTCAATACCTCTCGACACGGGTAGGGACATGCCCGTGTCTCTACCCATGTCCTTCTCGGTACACGCCCTGTCTAGTTCCACTCAATGCCTCTCGACACGGGTAGGGACACGCCCGTGTCTCTACCTGTGTCCTTCTTGGGAAAGGCCCTGTCGAGTTCCACTAAATGCCTCTCAAGTTCAACTCGATGCTCACAGGTAGGAACATGCCCGTGTCTCTACCTGTGTCCTATTCTGGACAAATTTCTCTTTTCCACACGAGTGTAAGCCTAGTCGCCTGCACTTCCTGGGCCCAAGTCATCTCTCCTGACTCAGAAGAACGCACGAGGGGCCTAGAGCGAATCGGGACATTACAAATCCAATAAACAAAATAATATATTTCGTCCCCGAAATCATTCTAAGGCTATGGGGGAAAGTAAAGCATAAAATGAAATAAAATATGAATTTAAAGATTAACTTGATGAAACTCCTCCTTCCAATGATTAGACAAAAACACCATAACCAGAGGAACACTTTTGCGGCGCAAAATCCTTGTCTTATTGTCTACTATCCGCACAGTCTCTAGTCGCACCGACCTATCAGTCGCAACTGCTCCGTCAGTGGTGCTAATGTATTGATCGGGTCGCCACAATGCCTTTCAAATTGACGACACATGGAATACATCATGAAGATTCTCTAGCTCTAGCGATAACTCAAACCGATAGGCAAATGGGCCAATCCTTTCCAATATAATGTAGGGCCTAACATACCTTGTGTTGAGCTTATTCACACCACGTACCCGTGATACTCCATGCATCGTCCTGATCTTCAGGAACACTTTGTCACCCACTTGAAATTCCACCATCCGGTGCTTTGCATTATAATATTTTGCCTGCCGACTTTGAGCCTCAAGCATGCGGTCCCGTATTAGTCTCACAACCGCGTCAGTATCATCAATGTATTCAATTCCCAATGCCTTCGGCTCTTCATCCTGCACCGAAGACAAGGGTGTTCTTCACCTTCTTCCATGAAGGGCTTCATGGGGCGCCATTCCGATATTGGCCTGGTGACTATTGTTTTATGAAAATTCCACCAGGTGTAAGAGCCTTTCCCACGGCTCTCCTCTATCTAATACGCACAGCCTCAATAGATCCTCCAATGTCCTGATAGTCCTTTCAGACTGCCCGTCTGTTTGTGGATGAAACGTTGTGCTAAAGGTAAGACGTAAACCCAAATACGCCTGCACTGCATTCCATTCTTAAGAGGTAAACTGACCATCCCGGTCATAAACAATCGTCATGGCACACCGTGAAACCGTACGAACTGCTCCACAAAGAGTCATACCAAAACATCCACATGAGCTTCATTCTTCATAGGAATAAACTTGGCTACCTTCGTCAGGCGGTCAACGATTACCCATATTGAATCATTCCCTGAGCATGAGCAAGGCAAACCGTGGACAAAGTCCATGGAGACATCCTAAAACTTCCACTCGGGGATGGGCAATAACTGTATTAATCCACCGAGGCTCCTGCATTCTGCATTCACCCTTTGACAGGCCTCGCAGTGCGTAATAAAATATCGGACGTCCCGAATTTTATCGCCCTCGGGAATGTAAAGTAGCCCATGGAAATGAACGAGGCCGTCTTTTAGAGAGTACTCATCAGTTGTCCCATCTTCAATCGACTTGATTGTCGGGGCCAGTGCCGCATCCTTTCCTTACTCTGCCCGGATCCGGTCTCGAATGTAACAGACTATGCTAAACGCGGTTAGGTACTGTAAATACCCTTCCGATTGGTCTTTGTACACCAGAGTGATCTCCATCTCTTCGAGCATCCGAGCTAACTCCATACGCATGAATCGGGACTCAGGGCTTGTTTCTGATACCTTCCTTCTCAAAGCATCAGCTACGGAATATACTTTTCCGGGGTGGTAGTTCAGAGTGAATTCATAATCACACAAAAACTCCAACCACCGCCGTTGTCTTAAATTAAATTCCTACTGGGTATGGACGTACTTTACGTTCTTATGATCGGAAAAGATTTCGTAGTGAACGCCATATAGATAGTGCCTCTAAATCTTCAAGGCAAACACCATTGCCCAAAATTCCAAATCATATACTGCTAGTTGATCTCATGCTTCTTCAACTGTCTTGAAGCATATGTAATCACATGCCCGTGCTGCATCAATACCGCCCCCATCCCTTTATATGATGCGTTAGCGTAAACTTGAAATCCCTCCCTCCTAGATGGAAGTGCTAGGATGGGTGTGAATGTAAGTCATTCCTTCAGTTCCAGAAACGCGGCTCCACATTGAGGTGTCCACCCATATGGCACACCAATCTTTGTCAGCGTAGTCAGAGGAAGGGCGATCATTGAGAAGCCTTTTACAAACTTGTGATAATAACCGGCAAGTCCAAGAAAGCTCCGTACATCGGCCGCTGACTTCAAGGGAGACCACTCCTTCACGGAAGGCACCTTGGTCGGATCCACAGCTAACCCGTCCCCACTAATCACTTGGCCCAAGAAGGCAACCTCTTGGAGCCAAAATTCGCACTTTCTGAACTTGGCAAACAAGGCGTGCTCTTCTAGCTTCTTTAGTACCAAGGTCAAATGTTTGACATGCTCTTCCTCCGTCTTAAAGCATACCAAGATGTCGTCGATTAAAATGATGACGAAGACATCTAGATAAGGCTCAAATACTTTGTAATCAGGCTCATGAAGGCTGATGGGGCATTTGTGACCCCAAACGACATCACAGTGAACTCGTACAAGCCGTACCTTGAGCTAAAGGACGTTTTCTGAATATCCTCCTCTTATATTATCAACTGATAATACCCTGAGCGCAAATCTAGTTTTGAAAACCAATACGCTCCTAGCAGTTGGTCGAACAACTCATTGATCCGAGGTAACGGATAGGTGTTCTGTACCGTCAGTCGGTTGAGCTCCCGATAATCTATAGATAATCGCAAGGTCCCTTCTTTCTTCTTAACGAACAGAACAGGGGCTCGCCAAGGTGATGAGCTAGAGCGAACCAACCTTGATTTTACCAACTCTTACAACTGAACTCTAAACTCCGCGAGTTCCTTTGTGGCCATCCAATAAGGGTCCTGGAGATGATCTTGGCTCCTGGTACTAGCTTAATCGGAAAATCCACTTCTCTATGAGGGGGTAATCCTGAAAATTTCTCAGGAAATACCTCAGGAAAATCCCTCACTCCCCTCACATCCTTCATATCTATTTTTATCTCCTTCAGTTCGAAACATATCATGTTGACTTCATCCCCTCTCATATGAGCTTTCAAGGTCTGAATCGAAGATAATGGTAAATGTGGTGCAAATTTTATACCTTGGAAGATTACATCGATATCCCCATGTCTCAATTAGAATCGCTTTTCCGTGCAGTCAATTCTTGTATAGTGCTAATCCAGCCACGCGATGCCCAGAATGAGATCTAATTCTAGTATTATCAAAACTATGGCAGGGGTATCAAAGATCTTTTCCCTAATGAGTATCTCCAATTCGTACTTAGCGGTTGCGGTCATCTCAGAGCCATTTGGGAGGCGTACTCTTCGAGCAATACCATTTAGTATTGCACTCCATGTATATCTTTAATGAAGTCTTCAGATACAAAAGAGTGTGAGACACCGGTATCAAACAACATATAGGCCGGTTTCCCGCCGACCACCATAGTGCCTAAGTACCAATAACCATACTCAAGCTAGATATCTAGTTTGACTTAAGCAACTTAAGGTGATGAACATCCCCTTCAGATTCAGAATCATCCACATCTCTTGATGCAGATGCTTCTGATTCTGATCTAGTATAATAATTAGAAACTTAAGATTGATTGTATACCTTACTTGGAACAGGCTGATCCTGGCACTGATCTTCCTCAGACAGAGCCATCAGCCGTCTACAATAATGATCTTCACTCCCATTTATAGAATCCAGCATTTGCAAGAATTGAGTTTCTACAGAATCCTCTTCTGTAGTGAACAATCCAATATAGGCTAAGTACCAATAACCTTACTCAAGCTAGATATTTAGTATGACTTAAGCAACTTAAGGTTACTAATGAAAATAAGATGACTAATTATATTCGAACCTGCAATTACCTGCTAAGGGTTTCGCTCCTGTGTCATGTACAGTGCAAACACCTTATTCCGAGCAGGTCCCCCATCCTTGAGGAGCTGCCGGAGGGAGAGCAAGAGGCACATTTCCAAACAATTACGGGCAGTAGCGTCGAATGTGGCCCGGTTGGTTACATTCGAAGCACACTCGCTCTTACCACCCACCAGGTTGCTAAAACTATTGAGGCTGCGGTGGTGGAGGCATTGCTGCCGGCTGTGGAACCGGGTGCTCCACTCTATAATTTCGGTGGAAATGCCGACCATCTCTTTGACGTACTCTTCCTCCTCCCAAGTTGTATCTCCTTTCGTTACTAGGGTCGTCTTCCATCACCCCCTCAGTAGGCCTCTTACAACTTCCCAAGTGGTCTGCTTCTAACCTCTTCGCCATGCAAATTATTTCGGCTAGACTGGAGTCCGCTATAAACAAAAGGGCTTGCCTCAGGGGGTCTCGTAATCCTTTGTAGAACCTCTTCACATATCCTCTGTCATCCAACTTGTAGGAGTCAGCAAATCTAGCCAGATGTTGAAACTCCCGCTTGTACTCCATCACTGACTTGGACCCTTGCTTTAGTTGTAAGAACCTCTCTTCGAGTTCATCCCGAGCAGATGAGGGGATGAAATTCTCTAAAAAGGCTTCAGAGAATTTGCTCCAACTGTTTTCTGTATACACTTGCCCTTGAAAGATGGAGCCCATGAGGGACTTCCACCAACTCTTGGCGTGCTATTCGAGGAGTGTCAATACCAAGGTCACAGCCATGTTGTTTGGGCATCTAATTCCTGCCAGTAGTTCTTGCACGGTGTTCAGTAATTCTTCCGTTCGCACTGTCGACTCTGTCCCAAGGTAAGCTGGAGGGGAGAGAGCTCGGAAAGTGCTCACCTATTTGGAGCCCGGAAATTATTTTTGCACGGGGGCTTTTTGGGATAAGAAGTAATTTAGGATCGCTGTGAGTGTTTGCCCTAGCTCCGATTGCTTGAACTGCGTGTGTATGGACGGGGCAGGGGTGCCATCCACTGGCTCAGTATGCACTGGAATCTACACATAGAATACAAACCTAAGGTCAGGTTGGCTAATCTTAAGGTTAAAGTTGGACATACTTATTGTGAATTATATTTGGGCACACCACTGCTTCCGCTAAGTTAGTTTGTCCCCAAACTGACTAATCGAATGGGGGTGGCACCATTATTTAATGATTTCTTTAGTTCAGGATCGTAGCAAGCTGATTCCATTTGTAAGACCCCCCTCTTGGAACACAGACCACGGCACGAGAGGGGTCTTATGCCTAGAACAGCCACCTTGCGGTAGCACTAACACTCGAGCTAGCCTATACTATAAGATGCTTATTCTGCCGGCCTTTACTAATATCAAACATGCCAACCCAACCAGAGTTATAAAAACAAGAGGCAAATGCACACATAAGTATATAAGTTCAAATGTAACTAATATAGAAGCTACATCAAGCTTCTATACTATCAGAGTACGAGTAATATTTTGCCCAAAAGGGCTACATCAAATATCTCTCACACTCCCATCAGTAACTGATGGTAGCGATGACACCGTCTCTTCAGTCCCTATAGTCCTGGCCTGGCTGTCCTGCTACATAATCCGCAGTTTCTCTACCTATGGGGTTTCCTCCTAAAAAGGAAGACGTAGTAACCTTTAGTCATAAAGACTAAGTGGCTTTCACATCCGCTCCCCCGACAACTCCTCGGCACCAGGCGGAGAAATGGACAATGGTACAATATATATATATAAAGTATGTAGGCATAAGTACAAGAAGGTGGCATAGTGTGATCAGTAAACATTGTAATAGTATAGTAACACAATAAATGAATAACCATTACTCTAGCAGTTCTATCAACTACAGTAGTATAATAATATAAGGCTATAATAGAAAGTAACTCATCATATAAGAGTGCCCATACAAACTTATACGATGAGGATCTTGTGTATGCGATGTAATGCAATGCAATGAATGTTATGCTATGACTCACCCATGAACATGCACAAGCAATTGCTATGTCAACACAGACTCTGTATTTCCCACTTTTCAAGCAGGTAGCTAACCTCTCAGGCATTAACCGTCGTGTCCAGATGGTGACAGTAGAGCGACATCTCCATAACTAGGCTGGTCTCCATACTACCTGGCCTAGGACTACATACGCCTCAACACTAAGAACACACACCGGAGCTCACACGCGTACTATGGCTCAGCGGGTATCTCGGGTAGATGTGCACCGAGATGCTAGCCCCGAACCGGCTTATGATGTGACCCGGAAGAGCCTCTGAAATGAGAACGAGGACCAAGCCAAACCGTTCACTTGGCATAGAAAGAGCCTCGAGACGTAAACACTGTTTACCAAGCCCAACCGCCCTAGGTGTAACTGTCAAATCCCATCGGTGTGACGATTGACGAGCCCATAGACCTGCCACACAATCCTTAACCAAGGATTAATACACCGTGTGTCGACTCACACCGCATGCAATACCACATCATCATGGAATGGAAAGAGCCTCAGAAGAAACACGAGTACCAAGTCCAACCGTCCACTTAGCACGGGAGGAGACTCAGGACATGAACACCGAGGACCAAGCCCAACCGTCCATCTATAACTGTTCTCAACATAACCAATTAGTGCGATCAAACACCCGCACTCACACCCTTTCACAATCCTGTTCCAAAGGAACCTTAAAGGTTTACCACAAACACAGGTGGCGAACCACCTCATACAATAGACCATCTTAGACTTCCCAATATGACAAGCCTAAAGACCATGCATCACACTTTCAGCCAACATGATTATGTCTATGGTATGGTCACTTAACTTTAACATCTTCGATTACAACTCTTTCACAGAACTCAATCATTCATGCACACATGAGTTAATCATCTAACTATCACCAGCGACCGAATACACAAGTTCCAGAAAATCTTGTTATTAATCGACGAATTACCATTTGTTCACTAACTCCCACCAAATTGCTTCGTTCAATTACATTTCATTTCACCATTTGTTTGCATGGGTTCTATCAAACAATTTCCTCACTCGTTGAATTATCATGGTTAGACATATTATAATTCACAAAAACCCCCCACGACAATTTATTACATGATATCCACCGAGTCCAAAACCAGATTCTACACCAACTTAGGATATTCAGGTGCAGAACACCTTCTGGACAACAACTTCGACCGGATATTCTTGAGGCTATTGGAATCCGTTTAATGCGTGTAACCCCTCGACGGAAAGTTATTTCCATGGGTTAAAACTTTCATGTTCAGTCTGCAACCCAGATCATATTGTATCACACATGAATTTGGCTAGAAAGCCTACTGCGTACAGAATACATTTTCTACATGCTTAGCCTATCAGCCCTATACTTCGATCAGAACTTCCCGTGGATACATACTTCTCCTGAAGATGTGTAACCACTAACTGGAAAGGTATTTCCAACGGCTACGACTTTTGTGTTTACTTGAAAGCGCAGATCTTGTCGTTTCATATCTGAAAACGTCCACGAAGATTGTTGCGTGCAGAAAGTAGATTTCTGCGCACATCTTAAGGCGGAACGAACAGCATCGGTTCGTCTTCCTCCTCCAGCCGATCTTCCCATTTCACATCAGAAATTCCTCCTCCCGTATTCACCCTCATCAGGCCATTCCTCTTTGGGAGACTATCCCCCATCATCATATTGAATGAAGGAGAGGTTAAAGATGACAAAATCCTAGAACACAAGTTCTAGCATGGCCTCTCCTAGAAATCTTCATCTCACACATCACGACTCATTTGAGTCCATATCTCTCCTAGGATTAACTACAGATCTAGCACCAAGGGAGAGGGGAGGAAGCTCACCTCATTTCCGGTGCTTTCGCTATTTCTAGCCATGGATCTCGCGACTCTTCGCGGCGACATCCTCTTCTCCTTGGCGGCGGCGGTTCTTCACATAGTGTAGTTGATTCCAGCAACTCCTTCCCTCCTCCAGCAGTTTCTCCACAGAAAAGAAGGCTTGGGAAGAGGATGAAAAATGGCCAAATCCTATATAAATAGGACAAACACGGGTAAGAACACGCCCTTTTTCCTACCCGTGTCCCGCTCGGTGAAGCGCTATCGACGGTTACAGCGTCGTATGGACACAGACATAGGTAGGGACACGCCCGTGTCCACTGCCCATGTCATGGGTCACGGTCGTGTGCATGGCCGTTTTCTTACCCATGTCTTGCTAGAGAGACACGTTCGTTGATCTTCACTCAACGCACACTGGTAGGGACACGCTCGTGTCTCTACCCGTATCCTGCTCGGGACAAGACTTGTCGAATTCCACTCAACGCCTCTCAACATGGGTAGGGACACGCACATGTCTCTACCCGTGTCCTTCTCGGGACACGCCCTGTCGAGTTCAACTCAATTCCTCTCGACACGGGTAAGGACACCCCCGTGTCTCTACCCGTGTCCTTCTCGGGACAGGCCCTATTGAGTTCCACTCAACTCCTCTCCAGTTCTACTCGATGCACATGGGTAGGGACATGCCTGTGTCTCTAACCGTGTCCTATTCTGGACAAATTTCTCTTTTGCACATGAGTGTAAGCCTAGTCGCCTGCACTCCCTGGGCCAAAGTCATCTCTCCTGACACAGAAGCACGCATGAGGGGCCTAGCGCGAATCGCGACGTTACAGTTGGGGACCTTTGGCTAAGGGGGGACCAATTTACCATGGGTGAACTAGTTTGACCTAATTAGGGTTAGGATTGACTTCTGTCATCTTGGCCTCTAGGGGTGACCCTAATAGGTCCATAGAGATCCTATGGGCCCCTAAAGGGCAAGGGAAGTTGTGGTAGGGTCCTAGAGTTAAGTTAAAACCCTAAAGTCAAACCCTAGGGATTGTATTTGAAATGTGCCAATTGCAGACCATGGTGATCTCACCTTCTTTTTTAGGTTCACTTGGTCTTTTGGGGCTTCCTAGGGTTTTATCATGCCCTTGCCATGACAAAACCACTCTTAGGAGTATAGTTGTTTGAGAGATGTTACTCATTTTGTTGTTGTGGCGTTGTTTGCAATGATACATGCACAACCTACTGGGCAGGCGCAGCCTGCAATGGTGCCATTAAAGGTTGGTTTGAGGCCCGAACATATGAGGGGCAATGGTAGATATACAAGCAGCGGAACCACAACTAAAGCAGTTCATGAGTTTCAGTCCTCCTATGTTCGTTGGGGCAGGATCCCCAACACAGGCAGAGGAGTGGCTTGCCCGAGTCAAAAGAATTTTTACGAAATTATGAACTGAGGAGGAACAGAAAGTCACCTTTGGCACATTCCTGTTGGAAGGAGAGGCTCGACTATAACACCTCAAAAGTTATAGGAAATAATAAACCTGGGCTTGATGAAGGTCGTCGAGCGGAGCTCGACGACCTTCATCAAGCGGAGCTCGACGAAGGTCATCGAGTGGTAATCGTTGAGTGGTGATTTAATTTCAACCCGAGCCGTTGCTTGGTTTTATTAATTTTATCATGTGGCTTAGATGTTGTCTGAGGACACTTATGCAGACAGATAGGAAGAAGAAAATCATTATTTCCTTTTCTCTTCTCTTTCTTCCCAAGTTCTGTAGCAGAGAACTCTCGGCTAGTGAAAGGGTTTGAGTGGATTTGTTGAGTTGCTGGAGAAGATCTCGTGAACAGAATCAAGAGCCAAAGTTATAATCGCGAAGGGAAAAGTGATGCGATCATTTCCATCCGCCTAAAAAAGCTGTGTCATGGCTACAAAAAGAATGTCAAGGGTCATGATCTTCCTCCTTGGACATGTGAAGTTCTTATTTTGGCATGTACATGGATTTATCCCACCAAATTATGGAATGTTGAGGAATTTCCGTTGGGTTGATTCTTGAAATTCCGAAGAAGTCTTGCATATAGATCCGGAAATGTGTAGTACAGAATATGCATGTTTTGTTAAGACCATCTGGACAAGTTGGTCTGGATTGGTGAAGCTTTATTTTGCGCACTGGAGAAGACTCCGTATATAAACGAGTGTTTTGTGGAGTCTGTGGGTTGTGCCTGTGAAGTGGAGTAAGAGGAAGTACTGGAATGAAGTTACAGGAAAAATACCCTCGAAGATTGTGTGCTATATGCAGGCACTACAGGATACTGCAGAGTTTGGGTTTAGTTTGGGTGCAGAAAGAGTGTTTTTGTTGTCCCCACCAAGCGATCGTGACGAACGCTGGCATTGACTCCCACTTTGATTGTGAAACCAGTCTTTCGAGGACATTATGGCTAGTGTGAGCTATGCGCTCTTAAAGGCCGGTGAGCCGAACGTACAAGGGGATGCTGACCCGCGTCAGTCTAGAAATTGAACTTGCAATTTGTGCAATAAGCAAGGGATGAACTATATCCGTGTTATGGTTTTCTAACTTGAGTTCCTATGTTGTTGGATTTGTTAGGATCACATAATAAGAGTCTTGGGCTATTCTCCATCAAGACTAAAGTCCCCGGTTGTTGGTCGTGGAGCATGAATGCTCAATGTTTACCATTGGGTTTTGGACCCTTGAACGGTGGTGGGATCCTAGTTTTCCGGTACACAAATAATGTGCCCTGAGTGCACGGAGCATCAGACCATGTGGTCGACGTTTGTGATATATTGATGGTTCGTGAGTGCACATCTTGTGATATATTTGCTTGTGATTTTTTATGCATGTAGGGAAGGAATACCGCTGCCTAGGGAAAAATGGGTAGGGTCATTATAAATTGGTCAGCTGAATGCTGACCATTGCTTTGTTTGCAACCATTACGGTGGATTGTCCCCATTCAGGTGCTCGGCAAATGAGCGGAAAATAGTGGGATGAAGCCCTTACTACTGCTTCTACTGCTATGCTAGCCCTCGAAGGCCAATTAAAGAAATGTTGTACTATTTTCATGTGTGGCAGGCCTGTGTGCCGATGTATGTAAACCACACTTGGGAAGAAAACCGGTAAGGCCTTAAGGACAAACTTTTTGTGTATTTTGTGTACACTACTTTGATATATATAAAGGTGTTGGTTTATATATATAATGGACATTCATAGTTGATGAGTTCATTCTTAACCCCTAAGGCTTACGCTAGAATGCTCTAAGTTAGGATGCGTGTACGCATTTTTGATATTAACCTATAACCTCGCTGTCTGTTTGTGGCATATAGTGTGGGGCCCCGGCTATCACAACCCGCATTTTCCCAACAATTTAATTATATCAGAGAAAGAGAAAAATACGCGCTGTGATGCCACGCCGGGCAGGGGATAACTGTAGACGTTCAAGCAAGACTCCAAACTCTATAGTTTTAAAAGAAAACATAAATTATTATGAATGAAATCCAGTTTAAGTTATGATGATAGTCGTATCCCTCAACTTAGTGGATCAACTAGTCCACGATTCAAAATATAATTATACGCTTGTAGAAGATACTTGTTTAAATTGACTCTAACACCCTACATGAGTATAAATGTCCTAGAGGAACAACTCATGTTATGCAACTCTAGATTTATAATAATTATAGGAAAAGGTCTTTACACTAACCAGAAAGTAGTGACTTAGTTTTGAAAGAGATTGCATGCATGCTTTACTAATAGTAGGGTTTTATAGGTTAAAAAAATATCTAACATGCAATCCTATCAATAAATAAACTGAGAGAGCAACTAACCTGAATCAAGCATAAAGGAGACATCAACAGCTACAAGTGTCAAAAATAAACAATCCTGTGGGCATCAATAACCTGACACGAACCCATAGTACATGTATGTCTGAACTAGGAAAGAAAATTAAAAAAACAAATTACCTCGATACGGCGAGGTGGAAAAGAAACAACAAAAACTACCGCTCAAAGAGTCCAAAACCCAGCTACACTTCCTGCTATTGCTCATAACCTTAGGCATTCAAAAAATAGAACACCTCAGCAAGAAGATACAAATGGTGGCAGAAAAAAAGCCAAAATAAACAAGGGTCAAAAGGGGTACCAACCCAAGACCAAATATGCTGAAGTAAGGTACATAAATAAAACTTAAGAAATAAATCAAAAAAAATGAACTTACGTGAATCGTCACGTACAATAAATCATGCCAGATACCCAAAGCAAAGGGAGAGCATGATTAATTCATAAGAAAGAATACTCCAATACTTTATTAGCCACATGTGGTCAACTCTACCCATAAACACGGGAAGGGTGGTCACTTCTCTAGATACACCCCTTACAGAAGTTAAAATCCATCTAACTTCGGGGGAGACTTACACACTCCATCAATCACCGCAGATGCCCAAAACCCAGTAGAGTTCCATGAGGTACTAATAAAGGAAACAAACATTGCGGTCGGAGGATTTTCCCACCAACACCCACAACAAAGAAACACCATGAAATAAATCTCAAGACTTCGCACATCGGATTCTACTCGACATTTCTTAGATAAAAGACACGGTATATAAACCTTTAGAAACAATATACCATCCTAGATAAACTCTAACGCGTCCTATGACAATGGTTAGGGGCGATTAAATCTAACGATATAACATCTCATCAATCACTATAACGCTACAAGGTAAAGTTTTCTCTTCATGACAAGAACTCATAAATTTGAGTAAACTTCAAATAAGGGTTATACATTTCTATAACATGGAAAGACAGAAAAGAACACAGTAAAAATTAAGGAACAAAAGCTTATTCGTTACCATCAAATCGGACAAGGAAAAAAGAGGGTAAACTACGACTTGCCTTGGTTTTACCGGATAATATCCCCAAATCGCACCTCGACGTATATCGGGACCAAGTAATATGAGAGAAATCAAAATCTAACAAGAATGGCAAAAAAATAGGAGTTAGGGCCGAAAACACTAGCGAGAAAAAAATAAAAGAATGGGGAATATTTTACCACGATGATGAAGCCCTCACTGAGAGCTTTCCAGATCTATACTCGGTCGAAGATTTGGAGCACCAGAGCACCGTCGTCGGCCATCAAAAGATTCACGAAAAATATTTATCTCTCTCGCTCATGCCTCTCTGGTTCGGGAGGAAATCAGAGTATATGAAGTTTTGTTCTAAACCCTAAGTCTAAGAATATATATATGTTTATAAAAAGTTTTGTCAAAATGGGTTATTACGAGCGGATTCGCGGAAAACAAAAATAGAAGTCTAGGATAGCTTCAAATCGAAAAGTGCCCAACATGAAAGTTGTAGATCTCGTAGAGACGAACTAATTTCATGTTAACCATTTTTTGAAATGACACCGTTTTGACCCTCAAAACAGCGCCTGAAAGAAGGATAAAACGAATATATCGAGAAGGGGATACAATACTCGTGAACTAACTGCAGTACTCGAGAACTAACTCTCGAGTACAGGCTACAGTACTCGAGTAGAAGCAACGGCCAAAACTCGAGAAGAAAACTACAACTTGAGTACTATCCAGTTAGTACTAGAGAACTAACTACAGTACTCGAAGACTAACTCTCGTTTACAAGCTACAGTACTCGAGTAGAAGTAGCGGGCAAAACTCGAGAAGAATACTACCACTCGAGTACTATCCAGTTAGTACTCGAGAACTAACCCAAACATTACCCGAGAACTGACGTTTATACACTCGAGGATTAACAGCTAAGCACTCGAGAAATGAACATTAGAAGTACTCGTAAAGCAGCAGATCACTCAAGAAATGAACAGTGGAAGATCAGTCGGGAAGAAGGCCTACCACTCGAGAACTTAACAAAAAAAGAACAGTGCTATGAATAGTGTTTTTTACAAATATTCCAAAAATTAAACTATAGAAATGAATATTAAAAGACATTTTTGAATAGTGTTTTAATATTAAAATATTCATATTTATATTTTTGAACAAAGAATACGAGTTAAGAACGGAGGCCCAAACGCGCGCCTAATTAAACGAAACTCACACCGTAGGCGAACACTGATGCTACAAACCAAATGATGAATTCAAAACCTAAATCCGTCGAGCCATTCCCGAGATATTAATTTTCAAAGATACGACGAATATAAATTACACAAAACTTCGGAAAATCGTCGAGTCCCGAATATCGCTCGGATTGCGACGAAACTTGACAATCAAGTCCAAAATTATTTAACTTAAATTCCAAATGAAAAATTTTCTGATTATGACAAGAATTAGGACTACTCGACCGCACTGACACGAAAATTCCTTAACGGCTTTGCGTCGTCAACTCGACGTTAAAAGTAACGCCATGGTGTCATAAATACGACGATACCAATTCAAATAAAATCATTGAAAAATCAGGGGCGTTACAGTAACTCCCCCTAAAACAAGTTTCATCCCGAAACTTAACATATTTCCAAAGCCAAAACCAAAATGAGAAAATCAACAACACCAAAAACATAGAGGCAAACACGAAACTAAGAGAAGAGGAGCGGATGAGATTCTCTCATTGCCAACTCCAATTCCCACGTCGCACTCTCGACGTCTTGATTTCTCCAAAGAATCATGATCATAGGAATGGTCTTCATTCGCAACACTCGATCTAGAGATTCCAAAACACAGACAGGATCTTCCACGAACGAAAGATTGGGCTGAATCTGGGGCACCGAGTCAAGGACTTGATGACCACTACGAACACACTTCTACAACTAGCTCACATGGAACACATCATGGGCACCAAGGAAGGTAGTAGGCAATTACAGCCTATAAGCTGACATTCCGATGCGCTCAAGAAACCGGAAAGGTCCCACATACCGGGGGTCTAACTTGTGGTTCCTTCCAAGCCTTTTAACATCTTGCATCGGAGAGACTTTCATAAAAAACCAAGTCCCCAATGACAAACTCCAGATCGACCCGTCATCGATTAGCATACTTCTCAAATGCTCTTGTGCTACACGGAGCTTCTCTCCAATATAAGTTACAGCACAATTCATCTCTTCAAGGGATTCCAGACCTAACAATTGTCTCTCTCCAACTTCAGCCCAAAACAAAGGAGTCCTACAATCCCTCCCATACAAAGCCTCAAGCAGGGCCATCTGCAGACTCTCTTGATAACTATTATTGTTGGAAGATTCCATGAGTCTGAGACGCTCATCCCAAGCGCCACCATGATCCAATGTATAACATCTTATCATATCTTCCACGATCAAATTTATCCTTTACGTCTGACCATTTGTCTGTGGTGGATAGGCGGTTGAATACCTCAAATCGATACCCAACCCCTCTTTTAAGCTCTTTCAAAAGCGAGACGTAACTCTGGGGTCTTGACCTGATATAATGCTAACAGGCACTTCATGCAATCTGATGACCTCATCAAGATATAGCTCAGCTATCTTCTTTATCTAATACCCAATCTTAAATGGCACAAAGTGAGCACACTGAATCAATATATCGACTATCACCCAAATAGAATCGTGCCCACCGGAAGATTTTGGTAGACCGGTGATGAAATCCATCGAAATACTCTCCCACTTCCACTATGGAATAGCAAGCGGTGTCAGTTTACCACCAGGCCTTCTATGATCTGCCTTAACACGCTAGCATGCATAGCATTCTGACACAAACTTTGCTATATCATTCTTCATTCCTAACCACCAAACAATTTGCTTTATATCTTTATACATTTTGGTGGAACCGAAATGGTAGGAAACACTGGAACCATGAGTTTCATTACAAATCTTAGCTTGAATATCACCAAAGGCAGGAATAAAAAATCTACCTCGATAATCTCAGGGTTTTTTACTCGTCCAAAGAAAAATCAGGTAGCTCTCCATTCTCAGTTCTATTACAAAGATGTAGTAAATCAAGATCGTCTTTTTGATGAAGCCTCGTGAGTGAAATCCATGAAGGCTCTGCTACTTCCATCCTATTAGGCAGACAATCATTCCCAACAACAATATCCATAAAGCAAAATTCATCCACAAGGGAATCCACAGTGGGGTTAAAGATCTTAGTTGCCTTCCTACTCAAGGCATCAGCTACAACATCAGCTTTCTTGGGTTATACATAATCTCAACATCATGGTCAACTACATATTCCAATCATCGACGCTGGCGCGAGCACAATTCTTTCCGAGTGAAGACGAACTTCAACCTCTTATAATCCGAATAAATCTTACATTGCGCGCCATACAATAGGTATCTCCACAAATTCAGGGTATGTATCAATGCCGCAAATTCCAGATCGTGCCTAGGGTAATTCCTTTCATGAATCTTCAACTTTCTAGACCCATGCATAATCACTATTCCTTCTTATGTCAGCATGCAACTAAGTCCTACGTGTGATGCATCCACATAAACACCATATTTTATACCTTCTGTAGGCAAAGTCAACACCGGAGCAGTGCACAACACTTCTTTAATTCCTGAAAAGCTTCCTCACACTCAAAGCCCCTACCAAAAATTGCCTTCATCTACGTTAGTTTAGTCAGTGGTACAGACAACGTAGAGGAACCCTCCACAAATCTCCTATAATAGCCAGCCAACCCTAGGAATCTATCAATTACCTTGGGTGTTGAAGCCCTAGCCCAATCCATAACAGCAGCTATCTTCTCAGGGTCAATCTAAAATTTTGGCTTTATTAACCACATGAACCAAGAAAGAAACCCGAGGCAACCAACACTCACACCTGCTCAACCTTACAAATAACTTGAGGTCCCTCAAAGCAAGAAACACTAAAGATAATGATGGGAATGCTCCACAACATTACGAGAATACACCAAAACGTCGTCTATAAATACAATCACAAAACGGTTCCAATCTAGGATGAACTGTACACCCCTTACAGGGGGAAGACTAGGAAGATTAGCTAGGAAAACATTCGAACATTTACGCACCATAGGAATCTCCTCTAAAAGCGGCAAATGAACCTTGGTTTCCAAAACTTAAACCAAACAAGAAAAACATCAGAATCCAAAAGCTTCTGAACACATACTACAGAAATAACTAGAGAAGCCTGATGCGGATAACCATAAACACTCTTGGGTTGACCGTCGTCCATCCTGAAGTCCAAGCGCTTAACCTTGCACTGGATAATAGAGTCATTCCTAGACAACCAGTACATACCCAAGATAACATCAAAATCTTACAGTCCTAACACCTTTAAATCAACAATCACTATAAAATCACCTAATAGAATCGGACATCTCTGAATACCTTGGTCCGATACCACAGAATCACCAGAAGGAACTTGACACAAAAATTGTCACCAACCCGAACGAGGGTCAAACCATTACGCTCTATAAAATCCCTAGCCACGAACTGGTGGGTCGCGATAGAATCAAAAGGAACATGCGCCCAACAGTTCATTACCTTAATCTACTAAAAAAATGTAATACCTAACTTATTCGAACAATAACAAAACCAGGATTGAGCTAAAAACTAGTTAGAACCTAACCTGAGATCACTTGGGTTTAATACTGAGTTTCTTCTTCGGTCACCGCGATATGTTTTATTTTTTCCTTTGTCCATGTTTTTCGGCGGTGACAGAGCCTGAGGAGGGGCAGGCTGCAGTGGGGATTGAGCTTGGGGACATAAATACTTCTGGTGTCCCTTCTGCTTACACTGGTAACAAGTCATTTGTTTTATCCAGCAACGACTCACATCATATCCCTTCTTTGAACACAACGTGCACACCGAATCTATTTTGGGTGCTCCTTGGATGGCGAGCACCCTCTACTTCTTCTGAGTGGCACTTCTCTTGAAACACCTTTCGTAAGGATGGTCGGATAAACCACAAAAACTACAAATTTCACCACCTTTCTTTTTTTCAAAGAAGGGACGGATGCCCTAAAGCTTCCATCCTCAACACCTTTCGTCTTCTCTTTCATCGGAATCATACCACGATCCTTAGCATATCTAAAGGTCTCAACTTCAAGAGAAACTTCTACTGTCCTCGCATTGGTCTCGGACTGGTAAGTATTTGCAAATTATTGAATGTCATTTTGTAGACCGCCCAAGAAACCTTTAACCCTGCACTCCTCAGCAGCTCTCAACTCAGAAGCAAACTTATTAAATTTAATCATCTCACTCTCATACCCAACACTCTGGGGGTTTGCTCACCAAGCTGTCGACCTAAGGTGGCAGCAAACAATACCTACAACTGTGTTTGCATTGCTATGATTTGACCTATCATGGTCTTCATCCTCTGGCATAGTTCTACAATCACCGCCTCTCCCTATGCACTTGATGACTCACCCTCAGACTGGGGAGTCGACCTGGTTGTAAGTCGCTCATGCGATATTAAAAAAAATACATAAACACCTCATTAAAACTCTAGCAAAACTAGGACTACACCACTTACTTCAGACCATACTTAAAAGACACTTGATTATGCTACAACTTTCTCTAGGATTTTATAATGATGATATGTCCTACTCAGGATGATATCCTATCATCTTATTGACTCATGTGCCTATGATATGAATGAATGGATTTTTTTTTCTTATTTAAAATTATGTGTGTACAAATGTAATCATGTAAATCTTTAGCTTGGCATGTTGTGCTTATGTTATGTTATGATATGTATGCAGTGCTATGCATCCTAAATAGGACTTAATGAATGTTATGAGTGGCATACACATAAAATGTTATGCATCCCATACAATATAATATTGCATGCAACGAAAAAAAAGAAAATATGCTAATGGGCATTCATGTGGTGAGGTTATGCATCCCATACTACATAACCCTCACATTTTGCCACCTATGATTGATTCATATACAAATACAAATTATGCATCCCATACTACAAAATATGCCCCGTATACTTCTAATCATGCTTATGAGTGTAGTCTCCATGCTTCAGCCAAGACGTACTGATGATACATCGGTGTGTGTATAATATGACACTAAACAACTAACACTAACAAGGGAAGGTTGCCCGACCAATTTTCAAGCAACCTCCCTCTGATACAAACTGTGACAACCCGCATTTTCCCAAAAAATTAATTATATCAGAGTAAGGGAAAAATATGCGCCGCGATTCCACGTCATGTAGGGTATAACTGCAGACGTTAAGGCAAGACTTCAAAATCTATAGTTTTAAAAGAAAACATAAAATATTATGAATGAAATCCATTTTAAGTAATGATGATAGCTGTATCCCTCGGCTTAGTGGAGCAACTAGTCCACGATTCAAAATATAATTATACGCTTGCGGAATATACATGTTTAAATTGACTCTAACACCCTACATTAGTATAAATGTCCTAGAGGAACAACTCCTGCTATGCAACTCTAGATTTATAATAAGTATAGGAAAAGGTCTTTACGCTAACAAGAAATTTGAGGCTTAGTTTTGAAAGAGATTGCACATATTCTTTACTAATAGTAGGGTTATATCGGTTAAAAAAATATCTAACATGCAATCCTAGCAATAAATCATCCCAGAGAGCAAGTAACCTGAATCAAGCATAAAGGAGACATCAACAACTAGCAAGTGTTAAAAATCAACAATCCTGTGGGTGTCAACAACCTAGAACAAACCCACAATACAAGTATGTCTGAAGTAGGAAAGAAAATTAAAACAACAAACTACCTGGCTACAATGAGGTGGAAAAGCCACAGCCAAAAGTACCGCTCAAAGAGTCCAAAAACTAGCTCCACTGCCTGCTACTGCTCTGAACCTGAGGCATTCCAAAAACAGAAAACCTCAGTAAGAAGATACAAATGGTGGTAGAAAAATAAGCCAAAATAAACAAGGGTCAAAAGGGGTACTAACCCAATACCAAATGTGTTGAAGTAAGGTACATAAATAAAACTCAAGAAATAAATCAGAAGAAAAGAACTTACGTGAATTGTCACGTATAACAAATCATGCCGGATACCCAAATCAAGGGGAGAGCATGATTAAATCATAAGAAAGAATACTCCAAAACATTATTAGCCACCTGTGGTCAAATCTACCCATAAACACTGGCAGGGTGGTCACTTCTCTAAATACACCCCTCACAGAAGTTAAAATCCGTCTAACTGCGTGTAACACCCCATGTTACTTCTAGCCCCCCTTAACTTAGATTGGGTTAGGCATAGGGTGGGCGTTAAGGAAAATTAGCTAGGTTTGACCCAAGGTAGTAGGTTGTAGCCATGTGGGGTCCACTATAGGACCAAAGTCAAACTAAGTCAAACTAGCCTAAAAAGGGATCCTAGCCACACCATGACCCCACCACATTTCCCTAACCCTAAAAACAATCTAAGTGGACCCTAGGGAAGGTCTTAGGGTCAACTATAGCACCCATGTTTACCCCAGTCAACACTTTGACCAAATTAGCCAAAAATGACCCTAAGCCCTATTCTTTGGATTTGGTCCACCCAAACTAACCCAATGCCACCCAATGGGTAAAAGACAACCTATACCCCCATATGGAGGAGAAAAATGGGGTACATGCATGGATAATTTGAGAATTTTCCTAGGAGAGAGAAATTGGAAAGAATAGGAGAGAGAATGGGATAAATTAAAATAATATGTGGTTTGAGCCCACTTGGGCCCATGCCACCAGCCCACACATGGGATGGCTGACCCTTGCTGTCATTTAGGAAGGATTGAATGGGGTGGGGCCCACCCATGCATGCATGGTGATGCAACCAAGGCAACCCGCCACCTCCACCTTGGTGAAATCGCCCTTCTCCCTCCCCTTGATATCATCGCCCCCATATATCATCTCCTCATCTTCCTCCTCACTCCCTCCATTTCATTCTGATCCCGGGAAATAGAGAGAGAGAAACCTGTAGCTGGAAGCAAGGAACCCGAAAGAAAAACACCACCACCGCCGGAAATGGCTCCCCGCCGCTCCTCACGTCGCATGGCCGCCGGGAAAGTACTCCCTCACCTCTTTCCTCATGCTATAGATCTTAGGAATGTTAGGGTAGGGTTTGAGCTCGAATTAGCCTGAATCAAGCCTTCAATTTCGCCATTAATTGTGTTCTGCATGTTCTCGGGTTGGGTGGCGCCGCCTCCTACCGCCGCCCTTGCCGCCGGAAAAGGGAGCCCCCACCATCGTGAGGAGGGGGATGAAGTTCGCCGGGGTTGTGCCGCCGGTAGCCACCGGAAAACTTCCCGTGAAAGCCCCAGTTATCAGGCTGGATTCCTGCATGCAAATGGAGCAATGGCCGTCGGATTGCATTAGGATTAGTGCCATGCAAATGTTTTAAAATCCTGTATTATCTATTTATTTGAATAGTGTTAAAAATCTGCCCTATAAAAGCAAACCTCTTGTAGGTCAAAGTTAGGGCACCTGTGGCCCTTTTCATAAAAAGTGTTTAACATAAAAATTATAGGTATCTGAGTTAACTTTAATTTGATATATTACAAATTTATTTTGGTTAAGTAGGCTGCCCTATAGAGCCATTTTCCTAGGACTGGTCCTAGGCTAGGGTAGAAATTAAAAGTGAAGCCCATGCCAAACCAGATGTCCACATGACCTGAAATTTTGGGCATATGGCTTATTTGGGCATATCTAGCCCCTGCCAAAAATTGAGAATTTTTGGGACAACATTGCCTATAGTTTTTGTCATAACATCAAAAAATAAATTAATGGAATAATTGGAGTTATATGAATCCAGATGGCCCCAAATTCTGGTAGAAGGTCCTTAGAGACATCATTGGTGCTTGGTAGAAATTTAATCACAATTGGACCACTGCATGTTGGGTTAACCCACTTGCATGTGTTGGCTACTTATAGTTTTGGGGTGCTATTAGCAAGAAATGGAATATTGTGTATTTAGCCTAGCTGAGGCATCCAAAAAACATGGAATATATTCCAGTGATTCATTAGGGTAAATTTCACCCCTAGAAATTAATTATGGGATTTTTGGGTTCAAAAATCCCATTAATTGGAATTTTCAAAATATAGGTCTTTTTGGAAAATAAATTGGAAAATTAGATTTTGACCAAAGAAAATTCCCAAAATCTGTCAAGTCAAAAATGATGTTTTAATTGACTTAAGAAAATTTTATATCTCTGTTTGAGAACTGTTGGAGCAAAATACCTTGAAATTACTATTTTACTCTTTTTGTATTTAATCATGAATTGGTGGAATTACATGTTAGAAAATTGTAGAAATATTTCTAGAGTTGTATAATTGTAATATTAGTTTTGTAGATTTATTTCAGAATTTTTGGACACACTGATAATTATTAAATTAGAAAAATAACATTTTGGTAAATAATTAAGAATGGAAATTGATATGCCATTAAATTATAGAAGTTAATGAAACTTTGCCATTAGTCATGAAGTAATGATATAATTGCTTAGTAATTTTCGTGGAAATTTGGTTTATGTATTTCTTCTACTTCATTTGGAAACTACTATTAATGAAGAATTTGTATTAATAATGGGATAAATAGAAATATTAAGAGGAAAATTATGAAATCTTATAGACAGCAATTTTTTACCCATATGTAATTCAGGAAAATTCCCTTAGGTCAGTAGATTTTAAAAGATACCACTTCATGTGTAAAATGACCTAGGGTATAATTTAAATGATTTAATTAGAGGCCTTAATGACCTAGGAAAATCATGAAAATCACCATGCTCATTTTATTAGTCCATACCACCCTAGGATAAATATTTGGGGGTTGATGGCCCAAAGAATTGGAAGTTCGATTTCGGGGTGGTATTAGGTCATGGGTTGCGCATAGTAAAAGTAGATTGTACCATAAGGCCCACTGGGGGATAGATCGACAATTGAGCTAGGGAACATGATTGGAAATATAACCCTGGATGTTAGTGTCATCTTAGTGACGAGAGTAAAAGTGCAAGTCTTTGGGTAACCACTAGAGCTGAGGTCGGCGAAAGACCGTCGCCCTTCCGATAATAATACCTTAAGTCATTACGATAGTTCAAAAGTAACAATGAGAGTTGGTTGTGGATCATGGGTAGACATCAACTAAAATTAATTATCCTTGCGAAAGGGAACTTTGGGCTTGTCATCCCATTTTGGTTCCTAGTGCCTTCGAGACCCCTTCATTGGGCATACCTTGGGCAGTCCTGGGATTAACCCTAAATTACTAGGTATAAAAATCGGTAGACAAGAGTAGTGTAATAGGTTAAGTAAGTTGTATATGTTCTCACTCATGCCGGGTTGGAGGGACTTGGATTCTATTGACTACTTGCTCACACGGGCAGAGTTGGAGGGAAACGATTGGTTTACATGCTCACTCGTGCCGGGTTGGAGGGACTTGGAGTCTATTGAATACTTGCTCACCCGGGCTGTGTTGGAGGGAAATGATTGATTTACATGCTCACCCGTATTGGGTTGGAGGAATCAGGACAGGATGGTCTTGGGAGCTGGAGGCTCGAGTTGAAATAATTGCATGTGCATAAAGAAAATGGTGGTGGGTCATGCGGTACTGCGCATTTCGTCACACCGATGGCAGTACGGTGACTCGGGTGAGGTGTACAGGTGGAAGGCCAGTATGTTGATTAATACTGCGGTCAGGCAGATAATCCCTGAAGACGTGCGCCCGACCTAAAAGTCTGGCAGGCTGCTAACAATTAGTACGCAGAGACTCTTGAGTGCACTTGTCAGTGTACAGAAGCGTACAAGAGAGGTCTTGGCCTGGTAGTGTGTATACCCGCCTAGTAAGCGGAGAAACCCGATACGCTGCTGCCGGAGCCACGATGGCGGTACCTGAGAGTGATGCTAGCTCTCGAAAAGTGGGAACTAAGGTTTGTGTGCACAAAGTCGGGTGTGTGAGTTGTACTGCTTGTTCATGTCATACCCACCATATAGATGCATATCATAATCATTCATAATAACTTATGACACCTAATGTATTAGTGGTATGGGATGCTTAAACATTAGGACCTTCTAAACGACCCCTTGGTCTATAAGCTTGTGTGGGCAAGTTTATAAATTAAGGTTATTTCAATGTACATATATATATACTGCTTGTGATAACCGACACCCCAACGTATAAAGTGGTATGGGATAATTTATACGATGGGAGCCTTGTAGAAGATCCCTTGACTTATGTGTACTCACATAAGTGAAGGTTAAATTCCTTTCTTACTTTAACTATTACAATATGTTTATAAAAATTATTAGCTAGGTTCCCCTGTCACCTGTTTGTTTTACTCTCCACTTTCACGTCCTTTCCTTTCTTCCTCCCTGCTCGGTGCCTAGGAGCATGGGGGAAAGGGTGGGGGACGATAGGGCTTAGTCTTATAGACTAACAGTTTTCGAACCAAATCATATTAGGGGATCGTGGAGCCCAATATGGAGGAGCAGCCAGGAGACCGGTGCGATTGAAGACAGGGCAGTCTAGCTCAGGAGTACAGCCAGCTGGGACCGATAGTCCTGACTTCTAGTAGTTGTTTTATTTTGCTTCCGCGTGAGAGATCTGTAGTGAGGATATTGATGTATCGGGCTTAAGACCTCCATATTCATGCACTCATTATTGGACTATATATTGTTGTACTTCTCATTTGATTTATATGATTAGTACTGTGACTGTGGACTATGCTGTGTTTACTCTGTTTTATAATTCGGTTTCTCATATTGGCCAAACAGGTTTATGATCGTACTAGCCGGCAGAATCGGCGACTTGCGGTGTCGACTAACCCGTGTGTTAGTGTAATCGTAAGGCGGCGGTTCTGGGAATAAGATCCGGGTTAGCCCCGGAGAGGGGGAAACGGATCTTACAAACTGGTATCACTTGAACAAACGATCATATGAGAAAGAAGTCCACAACATTGGAACACCCCGCTCGAGCATTAGTTTGCGGACAAACTATGCAGCGGAACCAATGGTGTGCCCATGTGCAAAAGTCACATAAAACAGTCCATTAAGCAATGAGTTCGGCCAATTCAACTAGGACACCACCCTAGTTTGACTTACCAAGAAGATTTTGTGTCGTACCTTAGGCCAAAGATCGACTTCAGATGTAGATTAGTTACGGTACGAGGATAACCAAATTGATTAAAGAAAGATCTTAATTCTAGAGTCCCTACTTAAGGCTTAAACCTCGATGTCCTTACATCGCATATCGAATGATATTACCAATTTTTACTCAAACTGATAAGGACCGCCTCGAGAAGAATTTGATGCATAAGTTTATAGTGGATTAGTAGGGTACTCGTAAGCTTAATTCCTCTACCGAAGACTTGATTACGTCAAGACAACCACGATGATAATATCAAAGGTCGAATAAAAGTTCAGATTTTTGAAGAGACACTTCCTAGTTTAGTCACATGTTAACCTTGAACATATTGTCATACGATAACCTTGAAGGCCTAAGGTAGATAACATATCAACTGAAGTGAAAATCCATGCCAAGGATTGTTAGCCCTAAGGATTATGGCATGTACATGATGACTACATTGTGAATGTCAAAGGAAAAATTAACCAAAATATATGGGGGCTTAACATTTTGTTTATAGGGCTAAATTCATAGCAACTCGAATTTATCTAAGCTCTTCTCTAATAAAGCATGTGGTGCATGCATAGTGATCTAAAAACTTGCCTTATTCAAAAAATCACTCAAGTAAAGATGAGGGTTTATATATATACATGACCGGTATGATGATTAAATCTTCCTAGAAGGTTAGGACTCCCGAAGAATTTCACACTATTTATTTACCTTAAGTGGTATGGACTATTAACGACAAGTTGTGAACGCAAAAAATTCACGAATGAAGTAGGAAAGTAGAATGTTTCGAGAATTGCTTTCCACCCTCATTATTACTCCAAGACCATATGAGTAAGTGAACAAGGAGAACAGTAAGTTTAATTTCTTGAAAGATATATAAAGAGTGGCTTAGTGATGTGTATATATAACCTTGAAACTAAGGGGAGGCCGTTTAAGACTTCAATAAGTTTTCCCAATTTTGAGTTTAAAGAAATAAGTAACTACTTGGTCCACATTCTAATGAGCACTCGTGATCTTCCTTAATACCGACACGGTATAAGTCATTTATATATACACGTGAAACCGAAGAAATTTTGTTCAAAAGATCAAATTTGGACCAGTATAAGTTGTAGATGGATTTACATTCAATTAAGGGTTGTTCGATTATCGCCTCCACAAGCATGTTCCAAGATGCTCTAACACTTCGAACCGATCATTGTATAACATAATTAAGGAACTCAGATATACCACGGGAAGAATCATTGCGAATTGTGGATGCATTTCAAGTAAGAAGAATAATTAAAAAGGTATTGTCACAGTTAAGGCTCTTAGGAAAGTGACTTTGACAGTCACAGGTTGGAAGAAGTAAACACAACAATCGATCGCTGCTACCCGTGCCTACTTGACATACACAAGTCATTAAGATGGAAACATACATATTAGGACAAAGTAACTTCATGTTAATATGAAGGAAAGATCGCAAATCTTTATTATTATAGGATGAGTGTTCATGAAGTGAAAATGCTAGAATATCCAAACGATTACGCCTATAACAATGAGAGTATCGTAGCCCCAGCAAACGTAGAATCAAGTGTAGAACTTTACTAAATTGAAGGATGTATACTCTAAGAATAATCTTGTGGATGTGACTTTGATGATTACAAGAATCAAAACAAAAGTGTTCGATGATGATTTACAGATGGTGCGTTCTCTCAAAGAATCAATCCTTTTCAATTTGAATGGTCTACTTACCATTATACTTGAGAGATAGTTTAAGTTATAATCAGAAATCTTGATAAGATAACATCTTGTTTTTAGGATATAATGATTAAATTTTACTATGGTTATGCATGATATAGTAATACCTTATTTGATCCAAAAAGGGGCTGAGATTTGGAGAATTAAACACAATGATGAAATATTAGTACTATCCACGCTTACATGATATAGTCGATTACTTGATCATAATGATGAACTATAACCTTGAATTACTCAATTAAGCAAAAGTCATTGTATTGGAACTTAAGAATTGAAATCAGGTAATATTTTGGTAAATAAGATTAATTTCTTGTGGCATGACATTTGAAATGTAAGGACTCAACAAAATTGAAAAGGGGTGGATGATGAGTTAAAATTATACACATATATATGACCCCTTAATTATGATAGCGTTAAGAACCGGGATACATACGATGATACCATTATAATCACTGTTAGGAGGATTCATGACAATGATATATAGTTCTTGACTATCAAAGGCGTATACGGTGAAATCACACGAGAAGTAATTAGTGATTAATAAGATTCTCTTCATGCCGGAATCGATTTGTGCTAGACCTCACCATTTATGAAAAGATACACTTATAAAGTTATGAATTAGACTATATGTGAAAAGCGATTGGGGGTCATTTGTACGAACATCAATACAAATAATGATCGCTTGATGTATGCTTGAAAGGTGAACACACTATGAATTATGTATTACTGTTTAGGTTGAGTCGTGATAAGTCTTGAATTTGGGGAAAAGCAAAATGATAAATTTTCCATCACACCATGATCTCGGAAGATTGGTTACCTACTATACATAATTTGAATGATCGTTGGTCGTAAGGGACAATAATCTAAATTGCGATTGAGAAGTATTTTGATTGATAATTGGCGGAGGACTTGGAAATGAGTCCTCACAGTTTGAAAGAAGAGTAGTCCGAAATATAATGAAAGTACATTTGGAAGAAGATTGTTACCTCTAATAGGTTTCTCATAATAATAACCATGAGGCTTAACACAAGAAGAAGTGTTGGACACCTCTTTCTTGGGTTCAGGATGTGGACCCCCCAGGGCACTTGGACCGGAGTACATAGATGGTACGGAGGCTCAGATTTGACTAATCAGGGGCCAGATGCTGAAGGCTCGGAGTAGACATGCCAAGTATTACGATGCGCGACATCGGAAGGTGGAGTTCCAGGTAGGGTACAAGGTATTTTTGTAGATACGTCCGGTGCATGGTGTTTCTCGGGTGCGGAGACATATGAAGCTCAGTCCACGATATATGGGGACAGACTTGATCCTGGAACGGATCGGTCCCCTTGGCTTACCGACTGCAGCTGCCACCAGAGTTGAGTACCTTATATGACATCTTCCATGTCTCTTCCTTGCGAAGAGCTCTCCTTCGGCCGGAGCAGCACATCACTACTATAGCCGGACTGGTGGATCCTGATAGATCAGTTAGATTGGAGACGATCCGGATTGACGGTATGGCCGTCCGAGTGTTGCGGAAGAAGAAGGTCCCTCTCGTGAAGATGTTGTAGTCCAACCATGGGCAGGAGGAGCACACCTGGGAGTCGAGGGATCTGATGTTGGAGCAACACCTGGTATTATTTACATCAGATACATTTACATTTATGCCTTAAGGATTCTTATAAATCTTGCAAGTAGAACCCCGTAGACCTGAACTTAAATTTCGAGGACGATTTTTTTTTTGTTTATAGGATTTGTAACATCCCATGTTACTTCTAGGCCCCCTTAACTTAGATTGGGTTAGGCATAGGGTGGGCGTTAAGGGAAATTAGCTAGGTTTGACCCTAAGTAGTAGGTTGTTGCCATGTGGGGTCCACTATAGGACCAAAGTCAAACTAAGTCAAACTAGCCTAAAAAGGGATCCTAGCCCCACCATGACCCCACCACATTTCCCTAACCCTAAAAACAATCTAAGTGGACCCTAGGGAAGGTATTAGGGTCAACTATAGCACCCATGTTGACCCCAGTCAACACTTTGACCTAATTAGCCAAAAATGACCCTAAGCCCTATTCCTTGGATTGGGTCCACCCAAACTAACTCAATGCCACCCAATGGGTCAAAGACAACCTATACCCCCATATGGAGGAGAAAAATGGGGTACATGCATTGATAATTTGAGAATTTTCCTAGGAGAGAGAAATTGGAAAGAATAGGATAGAGAATGGGATAAATTAAAATAATATGTGGTTTGAGCCCACTTGGGCCCATGCCACCAGCCCACACATGGGCTGGCTGACCCTTGCTGCCATTTAGGAAGGATTGAATGGGGTGGGGCCCACCCATGCATGCATGGTGATGCAACCAAGGTAACCCGCCACCTCCACCTTGGTGAAATCGCCCTTCCCCCTCCCCTTGATATCATCACCACCATATATCATTTCCTCATCTTCCTCCTCACTCCCCCCCCCATTTCATTCTGATCCAGGGAAATAGAGAGAGAGAAACCTGTAGATGGAAGCAAGGAACCCGAAAGAAAAACACCACCACCTCCAGAAATGGCTCCCCGCCGCTCCTCACTTCGCATGGCCGCCAGGAAGGTCCTCCCTCACCTCTTTCCTCAAGCTATAGATCTTAGGAATGTTAGGGTAGGGTTTGAGCTCGAATGAGCCCGAATCAAGCCTTTAATTTCGCCATTAATTGCGTTCTGCATGTTCTCGTGTTGGGTGGTGCCGCCTCCTACCGCCGCCCTAGCCGCCGGAAAAGGGAGCCCCCACCATCGTGAGGAGGGGAATGAAGTTCGTCGGGGGTTGCGTCGCCGGTAGCCACCGGAAAACCGCCCGTGAAAGCCCCAGTTATCGTGCTGGATTCCAGCATGCAAATGGAGAAGAAAAGCAATGGCCGTCGGATTGCTTTAGGATTAGTGCCATGCAAATGTTTTAAAATCCTGTATTATCCTTTATTTGAATAGTGTTAAAAATCTGCCCTATAAAAGCAGACCTCTTGTAGGTCAAAGTTAGGGCACTTGTGGCCCTTTCCATAAAAAGTGTTTAACATAAAAATTATAGGTATCTCAGTTAACGTTAATTTGATATATTACACATTTATTTTGGTTAAGTAGGCTGCCCTATAGAGCCATTTTCCTAGGAGTGGTCCTAGGCAAGGGCAGAAATTAAAAGTGAAGCCCATGTCAAACCAGATGTCCACATGGCCTGAAATTTTGGGCATGTGGCTTATTTGGGCATATCTAGCCCCTGCCAATAATTGAGAATTTTTGGGACAACTTTGCCTATAGTTTTTGTCATAACATAAAAAAGTAAATTAATGGAATAATTGGAGTTATATGCATCCAAATGGCCCCAAATTCTGGTGGCAGGTCCTTAGAGGCATCATTGGTGCTTGGTAGAAATTTAAGCACAATTGGACCACTGCATGTTTGGTTAACCCACTTGCATGTGTTGGCTACTTATAGTCTTGGGGTGCTATTAGCAAGAAATGGAATATTGTGTATTTAGCCTAGTTGAGGTATCCAAAAATCATGGAATATATTCCAGTGATTCATTAGGGTAAAGTTCACCCCTAGAAATTAATTATGGGATTTTTGGGATCAAAAATCCCATTAATTGGAATTTTAAAAATATAGGTCTTTTTGGAAAATAAATTGGAAAAATAGATTTTGACCAAAGGAAATTCCCAAAATCTGTCAAGTCAAAAATGATGTTTTAATTGACTTAGAAAAATTTTATATCTCTGTTTGAGAACTGTTGGAGCAAAATACCTTGAAATTACTATTTTACCCTTTTTGTATTTAATCATGAATTGGTGGAATTACATGTTAGAAAATTGTAGAAATATTTCTAGAGTTGTATAATTGTAATATTAGTTTTGTATATTTATTTCAGAATTTTTGGACACACTGATAATTATTAAGTTATAAAAATGGCATTTTGGTAAATAATTAAGAATGGAAATTGATAGGCCATTACACTATAGAAGTTAATGAAACTCTGCCATTAGTCATGAAGTAATGATATAATTGCTTAGTAATTTTCCTGGAAATTTGGTTTATGTATTTCTTCTACTTCATTTGGAAACTGGTATTTATGAAGAATTTGTATTAATAATGGGATAGATAGAAATATTAAAAGGAAAATTATGAAATCTTATAGACAGCAATGTTTTACCCATATGCAATTCAGGAAAATTCCCTTAGGTCAGTAGATTTTAAAAGATACCACTTTATGTGTAAAATGACCTAGGGAATAATTTAAATGATTTAATTAGAGGCCTTAATGACCTAGGAAAATCATGAAAATCACCATGCTCATTTTATTAGTCCATACCACCCTAGGATAAATATTTGGGGGTTGATGGCCCAAGGAATTGGAAGTTCAATTTCGGGGTGGTATTAGGTCACGGGCTGCGCATAGTAAAATTAGATTGTACAATAAGGCCCATCGGGGGATAGATCGACAATTGAGCTAGTGAACATGATTGGAAATATAACCCTGGTGGTTAGTGTCGTCTTAGTGACGAGAGTAAAAGTGCAAGTCTTTTGGTAACCACTAGAGCTGAGGCCGGCGGAAGACCGTCGCCCTTCCGATAATAATACCTTAAGTCATTAGGATAGTTCTAAAGTAACAATGAGAGTTGGTTGTGGATCATGGGTAGACATCAACTAAAAGTAATTATCCTTTCGAAAGGGAACTTTGGGCTTGTCATCCCATTTTGGTTCCTAGTGCCTTTGAGACCCCTTCACTGGGCATACCTTGGGAAGTCCTGGGATTAACCCTAAATTACTAGGTATAATAATCGGTAGACAAGAGTAGTGTAATAGGTTAAGTAAGTTGTATATGTTCTCACTCATGCCGGGTTGGAGGGACTTGGAGTCTATTGACTACTTGCTCACCCGGGCAGAGTGGGAGGGAAACGATTGGTTTACATGCTCACTCGTGCCGGGTTGGAGGGACTTGGAGTCTGTTGACTACTTGCTCAACTGGGCAGTGTTGGACGGAAATGATTGATTTACATGCTCACCCATGTTGGGTTAGAGGAATCAGGATAGGTTGGTCCTGCGAGCTGGAGGCTCGAGTTGAAGTAATTGCATGAGCATAAAGAAAATGGTTGTGGGTCATGCAGTACTGGGCCAATCGTCACACCGATGGCAGTACGGTGACTCGGGTGAGGTGTACGGGTGGAAGAGCCAGTATGTTGTTTAATACTGCGGTCAGGCAGACAATCCCTGAAAACGTGCGCCCGACCTAAAAGTCTTGCAGGCTGCTAGCAATTAGTACGCAGAGACTGTAGAGTGCACTTGTCAGTGTACAGAGGCGTACAAGAGAGGTCTTGGCCTAGTAGTGTGTATACCCGCCTAGAAAGCGGAGAAGCCTGATACGCTGCTGCCGGAGCCATGATGGCGGTACCTGAGAGTGATTCTAGCTCTCGAAATGTGGGAACTAAGGTTTGTGTGCACAAAGTCGTGTGTGTGAGTTGCACTGCTTGTTCATGTCATACCCACCATATAGATGCATATCATAATCATTCATAATAACTTATGACACCTAATGTATAAGTGGTATGGGACGCTTATACATTAGGACCTACTAAACGACCCCTTGGTCTATAAGCTTGTGTGGGCAAGTTTATAAATTAAGGTTATTTCAATTTACATATATATATATACTGCTTGTGATAACCGACACCCCAACGTATAAAGTGGTATGGGACATTTTATTCGATGGGAGCCTTGTAGAAGATCCCTTGACTTTTGTGTACTCACATAAGTGAAGGTTAAATTCCTTTCTTACTTTAACTATTATAATATGTTTATAAAAATTATTAGCTAGGTTCCCCTGTCACCTGTTTGTTTTACTCTCCACTTTCACGTCCTTTCCTTTCTTCCTCCCCACTCGGTACCTAGGAGCATAGGGGAAGGGGTGGGGGATGATTGGGCTTAGTCTTATAGACTAACAGTTTTCGAACCAAATCATATTAGGGGATCATGGAGCCTAACATGGAGGAGCAGCCAGGAGACCGGTGCGATTGAAGACAGGGCAGTCTAGCTCAGGAGTACAGCCAGCTGGGACCGTGAGTCCCGACTTCTAGTAGTTATTTTATTTTTCTTCCGCGTGAGAGATCTGTAGTGAGGATATTGATGTACCGGGCTTAAGCCCTCCATATTCATGTACTCATTATTGGACTATATATTGTTGTACTTCTCATTTGATTTATATGATTAGTACTGTTACTGTGGACTATACTGTGTTTACTCTGTTTTATACTTCTGTTTCTTATATTGGCCAAACAGGTTTATGATCGTACTAGCCGGCAGAATCGGCGACTTGCGGTGTTGACTAACCCGTGTGTTAGTGTAATCGTAAGGCGGCAGTTCTGGGCATAAGATCCGGGTTAGCCCCGGAGAGGGGGAAACAGATCTTACACTGCAGGGGAGACTTACACACTGCACTAATCACTACAGATGCCCAAAACCCAGTAGAGTTCCATGAGGTACTAATAAAGGAAACAAAACTTGCGGTGAGTGGATTTGCCCATTAACACCCGCAACAAAGAAATACCATAAAATAAATATCATGACTTGGCATATCAGATTCTACTCGACATTTCCTTGATTAAAGAAATGGTTGATGAACCTTTAGAAACAATATACCATCCTAGATAAACTCTAACGCGTCCTATGACAATGGTTAGGGGTGATTAAATCTAACGATATAACATCTCATCAATCACTATAACCCTACAAGGTTAAGTTTTCTCTTCATGACAAGAACTCATAAATTTAAGTAAACTTCAAATATGGGTGATACATTTCTATAACTTGGAAAGATAGAAAAGGATGCAGTAAAAATTAAGGAACAAAAACTTATTTGTTACCATGAAATCGGACAAGGAAAAAAGAGGGTAAACCACCACTTGCCTTGGTTTCACCGGAGACTATCCCTAAATCGCACCTCGACGTAGATCGGGACCAAGGAAGACGAGAGAAATCGAAATCTTACAAGAATGTCCAAAAAATAGGAGTTAGGGCCAAAAACCCTAGCGAGAAAAAAATCAAGGAATGGGGAAGATTTTACCACGATGACGAAGCCCTCGCCGAGAGCTTTCCAGATCTATACTCGGTCGAAGATTTTGACCACCGGAGAACCGTCGGCGACCATCGGAAGATTCACGAAAAATATTTCTCTCTCTCGCTCACGCCGCTCTGGCTCGGGAGGAAATCAGAGAAGTTTAAATCTGTTCTAAAACCTAAGTCTAAGAATATATATATATATATATATATACATATATATGTTTATAAAAAGTTTTGTCAAAAACGGGTTATTACGAGCAGATTTGCGGAAAACAAAAATATAAGTCTAGGATGGCTTCAAATCAAAAAGTGTCTAACATGAAATAATAGATCTTGTCGAGAAGAACAAAATTCATGTTAACCATTTTTCCAAATGACGTCGTTTTGACCCTCAAAATGGCGCCCGAAAGAAGGCTGAAACGGATCTATCGAGAAAGGGCTACAATACTCGAGAACTAACTGCAGTACTCGAGAACTAACTCTCGAGTACCGGCTACAGTACTCGAGTAGAAGTAGCGGGCAAAACTCGGGAAGAAAACTACCACTCGAGTACTATCCAGTTAGTACTCGAGAACTAACTGCAGTACTCAAGGACTAACTCTCGAGTACAAGCTACAGTACTCGATTAGAAGCAGCGGGCAAAAATCGGGAAGAAAACTGCCACTCAAGTACTATGCAGTTAGTACTCGAGAACTAACCCAAACATCACCCGAGAACTGACGGTTATACACTCGAGAATTAACAGCTAAGCACTCGAGAAATGAATAGTAGATGTACTCGAGAAGGTGCAGATCACTCGAGAAATGAATAGTAGAAGATCACTCAGGAAGAAGGCCTACCGCTCGAGAACTAAAAAAAAAGAACAGTGTTATGAATAGTGTTTTTTACAAATATTCCCAAAATTAAACTATAGAAATGAATAGTAAAAGTTATTTTTGAATAATATTTTAATATTAAAATATTCATATTTATATTTTTTAACAAAGAATACGAGTTCAGAACAGAAGTCCAAATGCCCGCCGAATTAAACGAAACTCACACTGTAGGCGAACAAAGATGCTACGAACCCAACGGAGAAGTTAAAACTGAAATCCGACGAGCCATTCCCGAGATATTAATTTTCAAAGTATACGACGAGAAATTACAGAAAACTTCGAAAAATCGTCGAGGCCCGAATATTGCTCGGATTGCGACGAAACTTGACGAGCAAGTCCAAATTTATTCAACTTAAATTCTAAATGCAAAATTTTACGATTACGACAAGAATTTGGCTGACTCGACAACACAGACACAAAAATGCCTTAACGGCTTTGCACCGTCAACTCGACGTTAAAAGTAACGCCATGCCGTCATAAATATGATGATACAAATTCAAATAAAATCATCAAAAAATCAGGGGCATTACACCGGCCAGACCTTCTATTATATGTCATTTAATGGATTGAGTCGTTACAATTTGGTATCAGCATGTCTTGGTCTTCCTCTTTCCAATTCATGGTCGCATTATTTTTTGGGGTGGCGAGCACGTGTAAGTGCGACCCGCTTTAACCTTAAATGAACTCAAGAATGTCCACAAAGGAATACAAATACACATGTTTTTGGAACCTGCACGTTCCTATAATGTTGTTGTTGCTTGTGCAAAGTCGCTAAATTGTGTCTTGTCTACCTATAGGTGACTCGAAGTGGTGCTGGGCAGTCTGAGCCCCAGCATTCTTATGAGTGTGCGACACCAGCTGAGGTGCCTACACCTCCTCATTCTGTGGTGACAGTACATTTTGTTTCTGAGGCACTATTTGCAATGATTCATGCACAACCTACTAGACAGGTGTAGCCAACAATGGTGCCAAAATAGGTTGGTCTTAGGCAAGAACCTGTTGAGGCTATTGTTGATCCTCGAGCAGCTGAATGGAAGTTGAAGCAGTTTGTGAGCTTCAATCGTCCTATGTTTACGGGTGTGGGATCCCCAACGCAGGAGGAGGATTGGTTGTCACGTGTCAAGTGAATACTGACGGTAATAAGGACGGAGGAAGAACAGAAAGTCACCTTGGCCACCTTTTTGTTGGAAGGAGAAGCTCAGCTACTGTGGGATGAGATAGAGTTGCACCACTTAGCGGGTAGACAACCAACATAAGTCTCGATAAAGGAGTTTTCGAGACTATTCTTGGCAAATCATTTTCCATCGGCTCAGCGGATAGCCATGGAAACCTAATTCTAGCATCTAACTCAGGGAGAAAGTAGTGTTGACACATAATTACATGAGTTTACCAGGTTAGGACTCTATGCGGGGTCTATCTTTGCTGATGAACAGCATAAAACCAATCAGTTCTACGAAGGGCTGCGGAATGAGTTGAGATTCCTGCTCTCAAGTTCGGTGAACCAAGGGTTTCAGGCGTTGGTGGATATGGCGTGTGTTGGAGATGGATATGAAGCGGGTACAAGGCAAGATGGACTTGTTTATGACAATGTCCGAGTTCAAAGCATCGCGTATTGAAAAATCAAACTACCGAAGGAAGTGGCGTAAGAGATCCAAGTCTTCCAGACATGCTCCTTCTACAGTTGCGTCGGGAGCAACTTCGAGGCAAGAGACTCCTACCTGTTATTCATGTGGTTGGGTGGGGATGCGAGCCCATGACTAATGGGTTGATCCGCCAAAGGTTTAAAAGAAGACAAGAGTGTCATATGCGGAGAAGGGAAAGTCAGTGGTGGAGTCCTCTACATCCCAGGCACAACCCCGAGTTTATAATCTTGGCCAACAGGAGGACATAAAGCAAAGTGACGTTGTCACAGGTACGAGAGATACTTTGCTTTTGCTTTTGATACTTCAAACCTTTTATATAGATTGTGTATGATATGTCTGTCTTTGGCTTTATCCTAACTCGGGACTGTCCGGTGAGAGTACTATTTGATACGGGTTCTTCGCATTCACTTCTTTCTGCGGACTTAGTGTCACGGATCGGCGTGCCGATTCGTATGACGGCAGATAGTGTGTACATGTTATTACCGAATGGATGTGTGATGCATGTGGATAGGACTTGTTTTGTAGAGATTCAGATAGGAAGTCAGAATTCGGATTGGATAAATCTATGCTGCCGATATCCGAATTTGATGGGATCTTTAGTATGGTCTTGCTCTCGGAGAAGCATGCCTTTATTGATTGCAATTAAAAGGAGATCACACTGGGACAGAATACCAATCTTCAGACTAAATTTGCTGGTATGCGAGGAGCGAGAAGGATTTTGATGTCTGTTCTCCAAGTTATAAATGTTGTTCGGATGGGCACAGAGTTATTCTTCACGCTTATTCAGGTTGTTTAGCCAAAGGCCAGTGTTAGTGAAATTCCGATAGTATCGGAGTTTGCTGATGTGTTTCCAAAAGATCTTCCTGGGTTACCATCCCAACGGGAAATCGACTTCCTTATTGAGTTGGTGCTATATGCAAAACCTGTGGCTCGCTCGCCATATCATGTAGCGCCAAAGGAAATGGAAAAACTTAAAGTTCAACTTCAAGAGATGCTGGAACAGGGATATATACGCCTAAGTATGTCACCTTGGAGCACACTTGTTCTCTTTGTGAAAAAGAAGGACGGTAGTCTGCAGTTGTGTATCGATTATCACGAATTAAACAAGCTAGCAGAGAAAAACAAGTATCTGATCTGACGGATAGATGACTTATTCGATAACCTAGCTGGATCAATAGTATATTCAAAGATTTATTTGAAATTTGGTTATTACCAGTTGAGGATTCGGGTAGGTGGCATTCCTAACATAGCGTTTGGAACACGTTACGGTCATTATGAGTTCACTGTAAGGCTGTTTGTGTTATGTAATGCGCCATCGTTGTTCATGTATCTAATGAACCAAACGTTCTAAGAGTACCTGAACTTGTTTGTGATCGTCTTTATTGATGACATATTAGTGTACTCTCAGTCTGAAGAAGACCATGCGAACCATTTACGGATGGTGTTGCACACCCTGAGGCGAAACAAGGTCTACACCAAGTTTTCAAAATGTGAGTTCTGGCTGTCGTCAGTGGCTTTTCTTGGCCATGTCCTAAGTGGAGAGGGAATTTCTGTGGATCCGTCAAAGATAAGAGCAATACGGGAGTGGCCGATGTTGTATTCGGTGGACGAAGTTAAGAGTTTCCTAGGACTTGCGAGCTACTACAGACATTTTGTAGAAAACTTTTCACAGAACGTTGTGCCTCTTACCAAATTAATGAAGAAGGATTAAAAGTTCGTTTTGACGCCGGAATGCGCGCAATCTTTTGAAGAGCTGAAGAGTCGCTTGACCACGGCGCCAATCTTGACATCGCCATGTGGTTCGGACGGCTTTAAAATCTAGAGTGATGCATCAGGGAGCGGCTTAGGTTGCGTTCTAATTCAGTTTGGAAAAGTGATAGCTTATGGATCACGCCAGTTGAAAGTGCATGAGAAGAACAATCCCATCCATGACTTGGAGTTCGCGGCGGTGATTTTTGCACTTAAACTGTGGCGTCTTTTTTTATATTGCGTGAAGGTGGATATATTAACGGACCATAAAATCCTAATGTACCTATTGGATCAGAAGGATCTCAATATATGACATTGAAGGTGGATGAAGTTACTCGGGGACTACACCTTTGATATTTATTGCACTTCCAGGAATGGAAACGTTGTCGCAGATGCCTTGAGTCGCATGACTGTGATAAGGGCAAATTGGTTGCAGATGCATGATGAGCGTCTGATCCAGGAGTTAGAAGCGTTAGAGATTTCTTTTGTTGACAAGAATTCCACAGTAAATGTGTGCTAAAACTGGACGGAGGTACAGTATTACCTTGCAGACATGGTTCGGCGAGTAACGGAACTTGATGAAAGTTTGAAACGCTATGAAGTGGATTGGTCAAATGGCCAATTCTCCTGGGATGACGGCCTTTTGCGGAAAGATGGTCATTTGTGCCAAGTATGGGTAAGTTAAGAGAAGAATTGATGTATGATGCTCACTTTATGAAATACTCAATTCACCCAGGGAGCACAAAGATGTACAAAGACATGAAAAAGCTATTCTGGTGGCCGGGTTTAATGAAAGACATCGCAGACTATGTGGCTAAATGTCAGACCTGTTCCTTAGTGAAAGCTGAATGCAAGAATCTTGGAGGTTTCTTGAAGTTACTATAGATTCTGGAATGGATGTTTGATGTTATTTCAATGGATTTTGTGCACGGTTTGCTGAGCCCTCAACGCGGTAACGATTCGATTTGGGTGATCGTAGAACGGTTGACTAAAGTGGCTTACTTCATTCCGAACAAGAGGGATGATTTAACGGAAGTCTTTGCTAAGATTTATGTTGAGCAAATCGTACGATTGCACGGTGTTCCCCGTAGTACCGTTAGTGATCAAGACGGGCGATTCACTTCGAATGATTGGAGGTTAATCCATCAGTTTTTGGGGACAAAGTTAACATTCAGTACGACCTTTCATCCACAAAAGGATTGCCAGACTGAGAGGACCAATATAATGATGGAGGACATGCTTTGAATGTGGGCGTTAGATTTTGGGAATAGGTGGGAAGACCATCACTTTATGGTGGAGTTCTCCTACAATAATAGCTATCAAGCTAGCATAAATATGGCACTGTTTGAAGCTTTGTATGGTAGGAAAAGTCATACACCATTATCTTAGGCGGAAAAAGGCGAGTCAAATTTATATAAGCGTAAGGAAGTCGAAGAGGCCAATTCGACGATACACTCTATTCGGGAGAGACTACTTATAGCCCAGATAGGCATGCAAAATACTACAATGCCATGATTCGGAACGTGAATTCGCGGTGGGCGATTCAGTATATTTAAAAATCAAGCAATTCAAGGGCGTGTACAGGATTCGACGAATGAAAAAGTTAAGTCCGAGGAATCTTGGTCCGTTCGAAGTAGTGGAACGAGTTGGAGAAGCTGCCAATCAGCTATCTCTTTCGGTAGAATTGAGTTGATTGCATGATGTGTTCCACATATCCGTGCTACGGAAAGCCGTGAAAGATCAAGCTAAGGTAATTGTGAATGATCGAGTACCAGTCGATTCTAGGGTAACAATGAAGGTTAGGCCCATTCGAATCGAGGATAAAGCGGATAAGCAGCTGCGGAATAAGACAATCGGTATGGTCAAGGTCCGGTGGGACAACTGTGGTCATGAGGATCTAACATGGGAGCGAGAGCAAACCATGCGTGCTGAATATCCCGAATTGTTTGTATAAAATATTGTAACATTTCGTTGTTGAAGAAAATGTATGTTACACCATCTTTGTTGCTGTATTCTGGTGTTGTATGCAAATTTGGGGGAGAAATTTTTTATAAGGAGGGGAGGATTGTAACACTCCAAAAGTTACAGGAAATAGTCGACCTGGGCTAGACAAAGGTTGTCGAGCAGAGCTCGACGTAGGTCGTCGAGCAGAGCTCGACGAAGTTCGTCAAACTGAGCTCAACGAAGAGCGTCGCCGCTCGACGATTTTTAAGAAAGTCATGTCAGGTGGATGATTTGCGGCCACTAAGTGATGATTTAATTACAACCTGAGCCATTGCTTGGTTTTATTGATTTTATCATGTGGCTGAGATGTAGTCCGAGGCCACTTATGCAAATGGATAGGAAGAAGGAAATCATTATTTACTTTTCTCTTCTCTCTCTTCCCGAGTTATGGAGCGGAGAACTCTTGGCTGGTGCTAGGGTTTGAGTGGATTTGTTGAGGTGCTGGAGAAGTTCTCGTGAACGGAATCAAGAGCAGAAGCTATAATCGTGCAGGCGAAAGTGAGGCAATCATTTCCATCCGCGTAGAAAAGTTGTGTCATGGCTCCAAAAAGAACATCAAGGGTAATGATCTTCCTCCTCGGACATATAAAGTCCTTATTTTGGCATGTGCGCGGATTTACCCCACCAAAAGGTGGAATGTTGATGGATTTACGTTGGGCTTATTCTTGAAATCCCCAAGAAGTCTTGTATATATATCCAGAAATGTGTAGTACAGAATAGGCATGCTGTGTGAAGCCCATCTAGACAAGTTGGTCTGGATTGGTGATGCTTTTTTTGCGCATCGGAGAAGACTCCGCGTATAAACGAGTATTTTATGGTTCCGGGGGTTATGCCTGTGAAGTGGACTAACAAGAAGTACTGGAATGGAGTTCCAGGAAAAATACCCTCGAAGTTTGTGTGTTATATGCTGGCACTGCAGGATGCTGTAGAGTTTGGGTTGAGTTTGGGCGTAGAAAGAGAGTTTATATTGACCCCGCCAAGAGATCGTGACCAATGTTGGCATTGACTCCCGCTTTGATTGTGAAGCCAGTCCTTCGGGGACGTTATCGCTATTGTGAGCTATGCGCTCTTAAAGTCTGGTGAGCCGAACGGACAAGGGGGTGCTGATTCACGTCAGTCTAGGCATTAAACTAGCGATTTGAGCAACAGGCAAGGACTGAATTATATCCGCGTTATGGTTGTCTAACTTGAGTGCCAAAGTTGTTGGCTTCATTAGGGTCACATAATGAGAGTCTTCGGTTGTTCGCCATCAACCATAAATTCTCCAGTCGTAGGGCATGGAGTATGAATGCTCAATGTTTATCGTTGGGTTTTGGACTCTTGAACGGTGGTGGGACCCTGGTTTTCCAGTACATCAATAATGTGCCCTGAGTGCACGGAGCGTCGGACCGTTTGGTCGACGTTTGTGATATATTGATGGTGCGTGAGTTCACATCTTATGATATATCTGCTTGTGAAATGCTATGCCTGTTGGGAAGGAATACCGCTGCCCCTAGAAAAAGGGGTAGGGTCATTATAAATTGGTAAGCTAAATGATAACCGTTGCTTTGTTTGCCACCGTTACGGTAGATTGTCCCCACGTAGCTGCTGGAGAGCCGAGCGGAAAATTGTTGGCTGAAGCCCTTTCTTGTGCTATTATGATAGACCTTGAAGGCCAATTAATGAAATATTTTACAAATTTTCATGTGTGGCCGGCCTGCGTGCCGATGTATGTAATCCATACTTGTGAAGAAAACCTATAAGACCTTAAGGACAAACTTTTTATGTATTTTGTGTACACTCCTTTGATATACATAAAGGTGTTGGTTTATATATATAGTTGACATTCATGGTTGATGAGTTCATTCTTAACCCCTAAGGCTTCCTCTAGAATGCTCTGAGTTAGGATGCGTGTATCCGTTTTTGATATTAACCTATAACCTCACAGTATGTTTATGGCATATAGTGTGGGACCCCGACCGAACCTTTTATTATATGTCATTTAATGGATGGAGTCATTACATCAGCTTTGGTGGGACTAAATTGAGCTGTACCACTTAGCAGGCAGAGAACTAATGGAGGTCTCGATAGGGGAGTTTTCGAGAATGTTCTTAGCGAAGCATCTGCTGTTGGCGCAGCGTATATCCATGGAAAATTAGTTCCAGTATCTAACTCAGGGTGAAAGTAGTGTTGATACCTACTTACATGAGTTTACAAGATTAGGACGATATGCAGGGTCAATTTTTGCGGATGAAGAGCGTAAACTAATAGGTTATATGAAGGACTCAGGGATGAGTTGAGATTCCTGCTTTTGAGTTCAGTGAACCAAGGATTTCAAGCATTGGTGGATATGGCCCAAGCATTGGAGAAATTCATGAAGAGGGTGCAGGGTAAGAGGGACTTGGCTGTGACAAAGCCTGAGTTCAAAGCACTGTACCCGGGAAAATCTAGCTACCAAAAGAAATGGGGTAGAAAATCCAAGTCTTCTGGATAGGCCCCCTCTACTATTATTACTGGAGCAACTTCTAGGCAAAGCCCGCGTACTTGTTATACAAGCACCAAGCCAGGACACTTTGACTATGAATGTCGATTTGGTCCTCCAAAGGGTGATAAGAAGTCAGGAGAAACTTATGCAGAAAAGAGAAAGACGGTGGAGTCCACTGCATCTTGATATGCTCCAGCTAATGCAAGGGTGTACACCCTTGACCTACAGGAGGACATAAAGCAAAGTGACATCTTCAAATGTACGAGCTAAGAAATTGTTTTACTATTCTTTATACTTCATACATTGTGTGTAGCTTGTCTATGATTTGGTTTTATTAGGCTTTGTCCTGATTCGGGATAGTCTGGCGAGAGCACTGTTCGACATGGGAACTTCGCATTCGTTTCTGTCTGAGGACTTCGTGTCACAGATTAGAGTTCCTACTTGCATGCTGACAGAGAGTATATCAATATTGTTGCCTAATGGATGCGTGTTGCGGGCAAATAAGTCTTGTTGTATTGAGGTGCGAATAGGAAGTCGGGATTTCGGATTGGAAGCATCTGTGCTACCGATATCGGAGTTCGATGTAATCTTTGTTATGGACTGGCTCTCGGAACAGTGTGCCTTTATAGATTGTAACTCAAAGAGATCACACTGGGACAGAACACCGAACGAGAGACTAAATTCGCTGGCATGCGTGGATCGAGCAAGATAATGATATCTGCTCTCCAAGTAATCTAAGCTGTTCGGAAGGCCTCATGGTTATTCTTTACGCTCATAAAGTCTGTTGAGCCAAAATCTAGTGTGAGTGATGTTCCGATCATCTCGGCATATGCTGATGTATTTCCTAAGGATATTCCGGGGTTGCCACCAAAGCGGGAGATTGACTTCTCTATTGAGCTGGTGCCAGGTGCGAAACCTGTTGCCCGCTCACCGTACCGTGTAGCGCATAATGAATTGGCGGAACTTAACGTCCAACTGCAAAAACTGTTAGAGCAAGGATATATACGCCCAAGTATGTCACCTTAGAGCGCTCCAGTCCTATTTGTGAAAAAGAAGGATGGAAGCTTGCGGCTATGAATTGACTACCGAGAATTGAATAAGCTGACGGAGAAGAACAAGTACCTGATTCCACGGATTGATGAATTGTTCGATCAGCTAGTGGGATCAACTGTCTAATCGAATCTAGACTTAAAGTCTAGCTATTATTAGTTAAGGATTCAGGAATATGACATTCCTAAGACAGTGTTTAGTACACCCTATGGTCATTACGAGTTCACTATAATGTCGTTTGGGCTAGTAAATGTGCCATCGGTATTCATGGACCTAATCTACAGAACATTTCGAGAGTACTTGAACTAATTTATCATTGTCTTTATTGACAACATTTTAGTGTACTCGCAATCTGAAGAAGACCATGCAAACCATTTACGAATGGTGTTGCATACCCTAAGAAAGAACAAGCCCTATGCCAAGTTCTCGAAGTGTGAGTTTTGGCTGTCTTCAGTTACCTTTCTTGGCCATGTGTTTAGTGGAGATGGTATTTCGGTAGATCTAACAAAGATAGTTACGATACGAGATTGGCCTGTTTTATCTTCTATGGATGAAGTTCGGAATTTCCTTGGACTTGCGGGTTACTACAGGCGCTTTATACAGAACTTCTCGCGGATAGCCTTACCTCTCACCACAAAGATGAGGAAAGATCAAAAGTTCGTTTGGACACCGGAGTGCGCGTGTGGTTTTGAAGATCTAAAGATTCGTTTGACCACGACGCCCAATTTCATGTCGCCTTGTGGTACGGACGGCTATGAGATTTATAGTTATGCGTCAGGGAGCAGCTTAGGCTGCATTCTTCTTCAGTTTGGCGAAGTGATAGCTTATAGCTCACGCTAGTTGAAAGTACATAAGTGGAACTACCCCGTCCACGACTTGGAGTTGGCGATGGTAATATTTGCACTTAAACTGTGGGGTCATTACTTATATGGCTTGAAAGTTTACATCTTCACGGACCATAAGAGACTTAAGTACCTTCTGGGTCAAAAGGATCTAAATATGCGACAATGAAGGTGGACAAAGTTATTTGGGGACTACACCTTCAAGATTCACTATACTCCCGGGATAGGAAATGTTGTCGCAGATGCTTTGAGTCGTAGGACTCTGATAAGGGCAAGTTGGTTCCGGATGCATGATGAGCGTCTGATCCAGGAATTAGAGAAATTAGACATTTCTTGTGTTGATAAGAATGCAACTGCAAATGCGTATCTGAACTGGATAGAGGTTCAATATGACCTTGCAGAGAGGGTTCGGTGATCAATAAAAATCGATAAGAGTTTACAATGCTATGTAGTGTATGCGTCATATGCCCAATTCTCCTTTGATGATGTACTTTTGCGAAAAGCTGGTCGTTTGTGCATCCTTAATGTGGGTAAACTTCGTGAGGAATTGATGTACGAAACACATTTTACAAAGTTCTCAATTCTCCCAGGGAGCACGAAAAATGTATAAGGACATGAAAAAGGTGTTCTGGTGGACAGGTTTGAAGAAGGACATAGCCCATTATGTGGCAAAATTTCAAACTTGTGCCTAAGTGAAGGCTGAATGCCAGAAACCTGGTGGTTTCATTAAGTCATTACCAATCGTGGTATGGAAGTTCAACAACATTTCTATGGATTTTGTGCATGGTCTGCAGAGATCTCAGAGCGAAAATGACGCCGTGTGGGTAATCGTTGACATATTAACCAAAGTGTCGCACTTCATACCAAACAGGAAGGACGATTCAGTGGAAAAATTGACCTAGTTGTATGTGGATAATATCGTATGATTGCACGGCATGTCTCGTAGCATCGTCAGTGATCGAGATGGCCATTTCACCTCAAATGATTGGAGTTTAATCCCTGAAATTTTGGGGACTAAACTAACGTTCAGTACGGCCTTTCATCCGCAAACGGATGGCCAGACTGAGAGGAAAAATAGAAAAATGGAGGATATGCTTTGTATGTGTGCCCTAGATGTCAGGAAGAGGTGGGAAGATCACCTCTATATGATTGAGCTCGCCTATAATAATAGCTATCAAACTAGTATACAGATTACTCTCTTTGAAGCTTTATACGGTAGGAAGTGTCGTACACCGTTAGCTTGGGTGGAATCAGGCGAGACAAATCTATATAAATGTAAAGAGGTCGAAGATACAAATTTGACCAAACATACCATTTGAGAGCGGCTATTGATAGCCCAAGATAGGCAAGCGAAATACTATAATGCCAAATACCGAAATGTGGAGTTTTTGTTGGGCAATTGGGTATACTTAAAGATCAAACAATTCAAAGGCATATCTAGGTTTCGGCGATTGAAAAAGCTGATTATGGGGTATCATGGTCCGTTTGAAGTGGTTGAACGAGTTGGAGAAGCTGGATATCGGTTAGCTCTTTCAGCAGAACTAAGTGGATTGCACGATGCGTTACACATATCGATGCTGCGCAAAGTTGTGAAACAGCCAACTCAAGTGATCGCAAATGATCGAGTACCGGTCTATAGTGGGCTAACGACGAAGATTAGGCCCATTCAGATCGATGTTTCGGAAATCAAACAACTGTGGAACAAGATAATCGGGATGGTTAAGATCCGTTGGGACAACTGTTGTCGTGAAAAGCTGACATGGGAGCGAGAGCAAAGCATGTGCGAAGAATATCCCGAGTTATTTGTAAAATGTAGTTGTAACTTTGTTTTGTGAAAGAAAAATAATATGTTTTAACATATTAATTGTTGGGTGTCCATATCGATGTGTACAATTTCGAGACGAAATTTCTGTAAGGAGAGTAGGATTGTAACACCCCAAAAGGAGTAGTGGTCATTGGAGGCTATCGTGCAGCGATAGTCTTATCCTAGGCAGTAGCTTAGTGAATTAAAAGACAAAGCACTCGGGTTTTTATCAGCTAGAGATAGTAAGTTATCGCGCCGCGGTAACAAATGCTTACGGCGAGACCACTCATTGCTTTCGAGGAATCATCGAGAGCACTACCACATGGCGATATGCGTTACTGTGCCATGCTAGCCTCTCGACGAATGTCGAAAGGATTTCTCGAGTAACCAGTCTACGGCCATCCACTAAAGAGTTATCGTAGGGCAATAGCTCATGATAGCGGTGCTGGCTGGTTAAAAAGGTTACAACCTGTGTTACCGTAAGACAGTAGAAGGTACCTTGTGGCGGTAGCTTTTGTATAAAGGATGGACTTGAGATTTTATTCTCATCTTCTCTTATACTTTCTCTTCTTTTCTTCTAGAGAGGGAAGAGGAGCAACGTGTAGGAACTCATGTGGAGATTGATCCAAGGTGTACTTGTTCTTAGAATCGCGAGTCGACTCTAGATCTGTGGATAGGAAGTTGTGACAATCAATTCCATCCAGATCAAAGAACACGGTCATGACTCCAAAATGAATACAAGGTTAACGATCTTCCTTCTTGGACTAGTTAAGTCCTTCTTTTGTCATATGCATGGAATCCCCCACCAAAATTTGGAGAATCAAGTGAATTTTTTGGGGTTGATTCATGAAATCCCCGATGAGTCTTGCATGTAGATCAAGAAATGTGTAGTACGGAATATGCATGTTATATGAAGCGCACCTGGACAGGTTGGTCTATATTGGTGATGTTTATTTTGCATGCTGGAGAATCCTCTGAGTATAAACGAGTAATATATGGGGTCTGCAATGTACTGGAGTTGCATTTTTGTAAAATACCCTAGAAACCAACGGTTTAAGACCAGTTAGATATCGCCAGGCGATAGTGACTATCTCAAACGACGATAGCTCTTTGTGAGCTATTTGTGATGTGTGTTATGGAAAGACCAGTGTTTTTGGCACTGCAGGATACTGCAGGGTTTGGTTTGAGTTTCAGCGTAGAAAGAGAACTTTTGTTGGTCCTGCAAAGCGATCATGACGAACGCTAGCACTAACTCCCTTTTTGATTTAAAGCCTATCTCTGGGAGACTGTGAGGCTAATCTGTGAGCTGCGAGCACTTATTGTTCGTCGAGCCGAACAGACAAGGGGAAGCCGACCTACGTTAGTCTAGACATTGAATTGACGATTTAAGCAATGGGCAATGGCGGAACTGTCTCCGCATTATGGTTTTCTAACTCGAGTGCCAAAGTTATTGGCTTCGTTAGGATCACATAACGAGAGTGTGAAGTTGTATGCCAAAAAGACTAAAGTCTCAGGCCGGGGGCCATGGAAAATGAAACTGCTCAATTATTGCCATTTTGAGCTAAGAATAGTGGCGGGGCCTAAAATTTTTGCACACCAATAATGTGCCCTGAGTGCACCAAATGTTTGGCCATTTAAGCATTCGTTTGTGATATATTGAACTGTGCGTGAGTGCACATTTTTGGGATATATCTGCTTGTGAAAATACTATTCCTGCACGGAAGGAATTCCACTACCCTGGGAAAGGGATAGGGTCGTTATAAATTGGTCAGCTGAATGCTGATTGTTGCCTTGTTTGCCACCGCTGTGATGGATTGTCTCTGTGTACGTGCTGGAGAACCGAGCGAGAAATAGCAAGCTAATGACCTTGCTGCTATGCTGGCCCTCGAAGGCCGAGCGGAGAAGTTTTACTGTTTTCATCTATGGCCGGCTTGGGCGCTGAAGTTTGTAATCCACACCTGTGAAGTTTAACTGTAAGGCCTTAAGGCCAATCACTTTTGTGCATTTCTGTATAAATTCCTGTTATATATATAGATGTTTTTGTTTATATATAGTGTACATTCATGTTTGAAGAGTTCAATAATAACCCTAAAAGCTTCCGCTAGAATGCTCTGAGTTAGGTTGCGCATACTAAGTTTGGATATTCGTGCGTAACGTCAGTGACTGTCTGTGGAATATGCCGTGGGGCTCCGGCCCGACCCTTTGTTATTTTTCATGTGAGGGACAGAAATGTTACAAGAGGTTTGGTAAGAACCATAAGTTAGACCCGAGGTACGTGGGACCTTTTAAAGTTGCTGAGCGAATTGGTGTGTCAGCATATAGACTGGACTTGCCCGCAAGTTTTCCTGGTGTGCACGATGTGTTTCATTTGAGCCAATTACGTAGGTGTGTGGTTAGCGACCGGAAAGTTCTTTATTCTGTGCCCCAGTTGTAGCCTAACCTTTCATATGTGTAAGTGCCTATTCACGTTGAGGATACTCAAGACCGGGTATTGTGAAGGAAGACAATACCTATGGTTAAAGTTTTGTGGCGATACAAAGACGTGTAGAGCGCTACTTGGGAGTTGGAGTTAGCAATGAGGGAGGCTCATCCTCTTTTGTTCTCTTAGTTTGCTTGGTATGTATTCGATACCCTTGGTTGTTTTTCTAACATAATAGAAGTGTATGCGTAAAGTTTCGGGGCGAAACATCCTTTTTGGATGGGTGACTGTAACGCCCCTATTTTCTCTCGCGGAATCCCCATCCCCCACTTCTCCTATTTATTTTATTATTTATATTATAATGACTATTATATATGTATATATATATATATAAATATATCTCTTATTTTCTTCTCCCTCAGGTTTAGACAAACAGACCGAATTCTTTCCTCCCCCTTATTGACTCGGTCGAACCAGCGACAGATTAATTTTCCGGGAACCTTCCGAAGGCCAGCACCGGAGCTCCGGTGCATGAAATTCTCATCGGAGCTTAGATCCGAAAATCTCTCACCGAGAGCTACACTTGCGCGGTAAGATCTCTCCTATTCGTCGATTTTTGGCACTAGGGCTTTTGACCAAACCCTCGTTTTATTCCGAAAATTTTCAGGAATCGATGACGGGGAGTTCTTACGGCCGATCCTCAGAGCGAAGCGCGTGAGAGAACATTTTCCGGAGTTTCAAAGAAAGTGGAATTTCTCCCCTTACATGACCATTATTGGTTTATTTTTTCTTCGTTTTCTTCCTCCTCCCTTAGAGGGTAGGTTTTGTGTAGGATGAACTCGAGAAAAAAATCCCTAAGATAGAGAGTTTTTCGGCCTTGTATTCGTCGGGTGCGGGTAATCTCACCTAAGGAGTTTTTATCGAATATCGGCATAGGTGGCCGTCAGTGATTCGTTGTGTATCGGTAAGTCTATTCATTGAGTATCGAGCAGGTTCGTCGAGTTGATTTAGGTGTATGGACTAATGAATGGCTGGTGAGGCTAAGGAAATTTCAGCATATATCGCTAGGCGATTCGTCGAGTATCTTGTCCTTATTGCCGAATAGTCTATAATTCATCGGTTATCGCTGTAAATGATCGGGTATACTCGCCGAATTGGAAATGACTTGGGATTTTTCGTCGTTTTTGTCTGATTTGTTGAGTTTGGTCCTTAAGGTTTATTTTGGGTATTTATGTCCCGTTTGTCATGGGAAGTGTTTTGACTTTGGTATTTGTGTCTTGTTGCGTTTTTAGGTTGTGTTTTACGTCTAGATCGGCAGTGGATAAAGGAGCGCCAATTGAACGTCGTGTCGTTAATCATTGCACGTGGTAGTTTGTTTTGGGTCTCTATTTGCAGTCTATTTAGGTGTGTTGAACCTTGTGGCCGCCACCGTGGTGTCTCTAAGACATTTGGGTCTGGTAGTTTGTTTTTGGACGTTTTGGTCGCCGACACAGATCCGTGGTTTTTACCAGTTTTAATGATTCACATGTTTGGGACTTTATAGTTCCTTTTCCTCCTATAGTGTTGGCTTTTGTTGGTTGTTTGCTTCTGCAAGTTTGAGCGAAGCATTGTAATGATTATTTTCTTACTTGTCTCTTTTGTTTATTATACTAGTTGAGGTTGTCGATATTTCTCTTGGTAGGGTTGGTAACCCCTTCTGTTTCACTTGTTTATTTCTAATTGTTTCCTTTTGCCACTTGTATTTTCTTGCTGAGGTGTTCTTTCTTTGAATGCCTAATGTTCAGGGCAGTAGCCGGTTGAGCGGCTAGGTTGGTATTGCTAGTGGGATGCTGTGTTGCAGATGTTTTTGTCACCCTTGTGAGGTAGTTTTTGGTTGGTTCTTGTTAGTACAGACATACATGCTCTCTAGTGGGTTCGTGTTAGGTTGTTGACGCCCACTGGTTGATTTCTTTTAAAATGCTAGTTACTTCGCTATGTTGTTATTATTACCTATTTGTAATTGTTTTTACTTGCTCTCTGGGGAATGTATTATACTAGGTTGTATGTTAGATATTTTAACTTATAAAAAGCATTACTACTAGTATTTCTTATATGTCATCTTTCTAAAAACAAAGTCACTATCTTCTAGCTAACATAAAGATCATTTTCATACTTATAAAAACCTAGAGTCTTGCATACCATGAGTTATCCTTTGGGGATGTTTATACTCATGTAGGGTGTTAATAGACATAATCAAAGTATTTTCTACAGCGTATAACTATATTTTTCTAGTGTAGTAGTTGATCCACTAAGCCGAGGGATACGACAATTAAAAATAAACTAGATTTCATTCATAATAACTTAAGAATTTCATTTAAATAGTAGAGTTTTTAGTCTTTCCTGAGCGTTTGCAGTTATCCTATGCATGGCACAGCATCACAACACGTATTTTCCCTTACTCTGATATAACTTTAATTCAGGGAAAATGCGGGTTGTCATATTTTATATCAGAGGGATAGGTTGTTAGACGATTGGTAGAGCAACCGTCTCTAGTTAGTGTTAGTTGTCTAGTGTCATTTCATACAAACACCGATGTGTCATCAATATGTCTTGGCTGAAGCACGAACACTACCCTCATAGCATGATAAGAAGTATATAGGGCATAATATATAATATGGGATGCATAATATGTGTTTGTATATGGATCCACCATAGGTGGCACCATGTGATGGTTATGTAGTATGGGATGCAAAACCACGATAACATGGATGCCCATTAGCATGTTTTCTCTTTCGTTGCATGCAATGTTATGTAATATGGGATGCATAACATTTCATGTGTACGCCGCTCATAACATGCATTAAGGCCTTTATTAGAATGCATAGCACAACATACATAGCATAACATAGCATAGCACACGTGCCAAGCTAAAGGTATACATGATGACATATGTACACACATGGTTTTAAAGTAAAAAGAATGAAAATTCGTACATTCATGGTTTATGCACACGAGTCAATAGGGTGATGGTATATCATGCTAAGTTAAGCATGACATCATTATTGAAAATCCCAGAGTAAGTTAACATATTTAGCAAGTACTTAAGCATGTATTGTTTGGATTGTGTTGTTTGGTTCTAGCCATTGGGATATGTTTGGATTAGTTTTTTGTTGTTCTTTTAGCATGGAGCCTATGCGCGTAGTGACTAGGTTTACTCCCTAGTTAGAGGGAGAGTCTTCGGGTGCGCAGAGCGATTCGAAGAATGAAAGTCTGCAAGAGAGTAATGAGACTTTGTTTAGACAAATGGTGGAAATGCAGACGCAGATCCAAGCATTATTATCTATTGTGTCAGGACAGTTGCCAAGAGTGCAGGACCGTACTGTGGGTCTAACTGTTCCTATTCCCCTGCTCCTCTTGTGCCTCCGATCATGTTGCCACCAGAGATGACTTTTATCTCGCATTTCTAGCGATTAGGACCTCCTTCGTACAATGGTCGAGCGAATTTCTTGGTTTTGGACGATTGCTTATAGAAATCGAGGAGATGTTCTCATACTAAAGAGTTTCTGATGATCAAAGAGTAATGATCGCTACATAATAGCTTAAGGGCTTTGCAAAGAGTTGGTGGCTGTGAAAAAAGGAAAATTTAAAGGATGGTTGTACTTGGGAATCTTTCAAAAAGCTGTTGTTGAAGAAGTTTTTTGCGATCGGTCGAGCGGGACCGTCTGATGAATGACTTTTTACACTTAAAGCAAAGACAACTCACTGTGAGTGAGTATGTATGGAGTTTAGTTAGCTGAGTTTGTTCGCTCCGGATTTAGTTTTTTCTGAAGCCAGCAGAGTTAAACATTTTCTGGATAGTCTAAGGAGTGACATCTAGTAGCTAGCTAGTGCATACAGATCAGTAAGTTATGCTAAAGTGGTATAGGCTACGTTGAAGGTCGAGGCGATTGATAACGCCAAGAATAGAGGCTCGCAAATGAGAAAAGATAAGAGAAAGTCTGACGAAGGCAAGAGTCTTCGGGAATCCAGTTTTCGTAGTAGACCACACACTATTCAGCGACGCGCCCTAGGCCATCAGTAAGATTTCACTTCAGAGATTCCAGGATTTTTACGATAATGTATGGTAACGAACAAAGAGGTCTCGGTTTTTGGTGCAAGGAAGAAAAGCAAAGAAGCGTACAGTTTCTGTGGCCGATCGGGCCATCCATTCGAGAAGTGTTTTAAGAGGATAGGAGCTCAAAAGCAAGAGCAGATGCACGCAATCCAAAGTGTTCTTAAAGGGGATTTAGTTTGTTCTACGTGTAAGCAGAAGTGGAACCACGCAGCCAATTGTTTGGGAAAGTAAAAAAGGCTGCTTTTAGTGCGGACAAGAAGGACATTTCAAGTCATAGTGCCCGCAGGCTCAGCCCCTATTGCAAATAGTTCCACTTCAAGCTTTGCCACCGCCGCAGAAGTTGGACAAGGGAAAGGGAAAGCTGAACGTGGTTTCTTTGAAGGAATCTCAGACGTCTACTCAAGTGATATAAGGTTAGATCCTTCCCTAGTTTTAGCTTTTAGTATGTTGTTACAGTTTGACATTCGTTTCCATACTAGTGTATGCAATTTTTATAGGAAGGTTTAAGGTAAAGAACTGCTGGATGTGTGTTCTGTTCGATTCCGGTGCTACCAACTTGTTTTTGGCTAGGGATTCCATAGAGCATCATCGTTTGACTCTCAATCGGTTTGGTGACGCATTTAGTGTCAAGTTTCTTTCTTGTGATTCTATGATATTAGACCAAGGTATTCAGAGTTGTCTTATTCTGTTAGGTGATTTTCTAGCAATTGTTGATTTGAAGGTGTTAGAACTAGAAGATTTTGGTGTGATCATGGGAATGTACTGGTTGTCAAGATTTGATGTTGTTATCCAGTGCAAGGTTAAGCGCTTGGACTTCAAGATGGACAACGATCAACCCAGGAGTTTTTATGGTTACCCGCGTCAGGTTTATCCGTTTATTTCTGCGGTATGTGCTCGGAAGCTTTTAGATTCCCGATGTTTTGCTTGTTTGGTTTCAGATAGCTTGCCACGTTTAGACGAGATTCCGGTGGTGTGTGAGTTTCTGGATGGTTTTCCAGTTCATCTTCCTCGACTTCCGCCTGAGAGAGACGTAGAGTTTGTCATAGATCTAGAGTCGGGTACCCATCCTATTGCTAAGGCACCGTACCGTATGGCCCTACGTGAGCATGAGGAATTGTGTACCCAGTTGGATGAGTTACTTCAAAATGGTTTCATTAGACCGAGTTCTTCGTCGTGGGGTGCTCCTGTTTTATTTGTGAAGAAGAAAAGGATGGATCAATGAGGTTGTATATTGATTATAAAGAGCTGAATAATGTGACCATTAAGAACAGGTATCCCCTGCCGAGAATTGGTGATTTGTTTGACCAGTTGCGTGGTTGTTTTGTGTTTTTGTAGATTGACCTTCATTCATGCTACCATCAGTTGAGGATTCGTGAGACAGATATCCCACTGACTGCCTTTCGTTTCCAGCACTGATATTTTAAGTTCTTGGTGATGTATATTTGTTTGACTAATGCACCCTATGCATTTATGGATATGATAAACAGAGTGTTCATGGATTTTCTAGACCATTTCATGGTCGTGTTTACAGACGATGTTCTAGTTTACTCCCGCAGTGCTGTGGAGCATGACCAGTACTTGCAGTTAGTTTTGTCTACTTTGAGGGATCATAAGTTGTTTGCTAAGCTAAGCAAGTGTGAGTTTTGGTTTCCTCAAGTTTCTTTCTTGGGTCATGTGGTTAATAAGGACAGAATTTCAGTCGACCCAGAGAAGATAGCTATTGTTATGAATTGGAATAGGCCTGCCACTCCTAAAGAGATAAGGAGCTTCCTAGGGCTGGCTGGCTATTATAGGATGTTTGTAGAGGGTTTCTCTACGTTGTCTGCATCATTGACTACACTGACGCTGAAGAACGCAGCTTTTGTGTAGAGCGATAAGTGCGAGGAAGCTTTTCTAGAATTTAAGAGGAGATTGTGCACTGCTCCTGTGCTTACATTGCCTACCGAAGGGATAAAGTATGCTATTTATGTGGACGCATCACACGTGGTACTTGGTTTCATGTTGATGCAAGAGGGCAAAGTAATAGATTATGGGTCGAAGCAGTTAAAGATTCATGAAAGGAATTACCCTACGCATGATTTAGAGTTTGCAACTGTGATTTATGCCCTGAAGTTGTGGAGACACCTATTATTTGACGCATTGTGTAAGATTTACACGGATCATAAGAGTTTAAAGTATGTTTTCACTCAGAAGGAATTAAACTTGCGCCAACGGAGATGGTTAGAGTATGTTACAGATTATGATGTTGAGATCAAAAACTACTCGGGCAAAGCTAATGTGGTATCTGATGCCTTGAGTACTAAGATTGCTAAAATATTTAATCTTTCTGTGGATTTTGTCCTGACAAATATTTTGGTTAGTGGTTGTGACTCGCCTAACAGTCTGGTGGTAGCAAAGCTTTCATGGATTTCGCTTACATGGATACACAAAAAGGAAGATCCTGATTTGTTGCATCTTTATAATAAAATTGAGAATGGGGATTGGACGGACTTTTTGATCTATGACGCGGGTACTTTAAAGTTCTGCGTTAGATTTTGTATCCCCACAATTGAAGGTATTCAAGTTAAGTTGTGCAGTGAGGCTCATGGTTCCAGTATTGCCTACCATCATGGTTCTACTAAGATGTATCAAGATTTGAAGAAGATTACCTGGTGGTATGGAATGAAGGGTGATATAGCTAAATTTTTATCAGAATGTTTCACGTGCAAGCGAGTTAAGGCTGATCATGGAAGGACTAGTGGCAAGTTAATGCCCTTAGAGATTCCAAGTTAGTTGTGAGAGAGTATTTCCCTGGAAACAATTACTGTTTTGCCGAGATCTCCCCGGGGGAATAATTCTGTTTGGGATATAGTGGTTAGATTGAAAAAGTGTGCTCACTTTGTGCCTTTTAAGATAGATTACCCCATGAAGAAGATTGTCGAGTTATACTTAGATGAGGTTCTTAGGCTGCATGGAGTGCTTGTTAGCATTATATCTGATCGAGACTCCAGGTTTACGTATAACTTTTGGAAGAATTTATAGGAAGGGTTGTGTACCGATTTAAGATATTCAACCGCTTATCATCCGCAGACTAATGGACAAATAGAGAGAGTAAATCAGATCGTGGAAGATATGATCAGATGCTATATTTTAAAATACGGAAGAGCATGAGACGAGAGTTTGAGATTGATGGAGTTTGCATATAATAACAATTATCAAGAAAGTATACAGATGACCTCATTTTAGGCTCTATGTAGGAGGCATTACATAACTCCTTGTTTTGGGTCGTGGTTGGTGAGAGACGATTATTGGGTCCTGAAGAGTTAAAAGGGATGGATGTTTCTGTAAAGCTTATTCGAAAGGAGCTTCGGATAGCTCAAGAGTGCTATGAGAAGAATGCCAATCGCCATAGGACCGATTTGGAGTTTGTTTTTAGGGACATGGTGTTTCTTACGGTTTCCCTGGTGTCTGATGTTAAGTGGTTTTGTAAGAACCATAAGTTTGACCCGAGGTACGTTGGACCTTTTAATGTTATTGAGCGAATTGGTGTGTTAGCGTATAGACAAGATTTGCATGCAAGTTTTCCTGGTGTGCACGATGTGATTCACATGAATCAATTGCGGAGGTGTGTGGTTAGCGACCTACAAGTTCTTTATTCTATGCCCTAGTTAGAGCCTAACCTTTCATAAGTGGAAGTGTCTATTCGCATTTTGGATACTCAAGATCGGGTATTGCGAAGGATGACAATACCTATGGTTTAAGTTTTGTGGCTGAACCTAGACGTGGAGAGCGCGACTTGGGAGTTGGAGTCAGATATGAGGGTGACTAATCCTCTTCTATTCTTTTAGTTTGTTTGCTATGTATTTGATACCTTGGTCTTTTTTCTTCCATAATAGAAGTGTTTGTGCGTAAAGTTTTGGGGCGAAACTTCCTTTTTGGTGGGGTGATTGTAACGCCCTTGTTTTTCCGTCAATTATTTAATTCCCTTGGTGACGTCATAATGACGTAAGGGAGTTACGTTAACGTGGAGTTGACGACGCGTTCCATTAGTGCATTTTCACGTCTTTTAGGTTGATCCGACCTAATCTTGGAATCCTCATTGAAATTATAAAATTTCACAATACGAAATTAAATCGATTAATTTTGGATTTGCCCGTCAAGTTTCGTTGCGATCCGAGAATTTTTTGAGTCTCGACGAATTTCCGAAGTTTTGTATATTTAAAAATTTGCCGTAAACTTTAGAAATTAATATCTCGAGAACGGTAAGTTGGATTTTTATTTTGACTTCGCCGTTGGATTCGTAGCACCAAATTTTACTTAGGGTGCGAATTTCGTTTGAAACAGTATACATTTATCCCTTTGCAATAACTATAATATTTATAATATATAACTTTTATTATTATTATTATTATTATTTGTTTAATATTCCCCTCTTTCCTCCGATACTCACCGAAATCCCTCCTCTCTCGCCGAATCCCCCTCCCCCATTTCATCCTATTAATTTTATTATTTATATTATAATGACTATTATATATGTATATATATAAATATATCTCTTATTCTCTTCTCCCTTAGGTTTAGACAAACAGACCAAATTCTTTCCTCCCCATGTTCACTCGGCTGAACCAGCAATGGATTCAGTTTCCGGGAGCCTTTCGACGACCACCACCGGAGCTCCGGTGCACGAAATTCTTGTCGGAGCATAGATCCAGAAAGCTCTCGCCGAGAGCTACGCGTGCGCGGTAATATCTCTCTGATTATTTGATTTTTTGCACTAGGGCTTTTCACCTAACCCTCATTTTGCTCTGAAAAGCTTCAGGAATCAAAGACGGGGAGTTCTTGCAGCTAATCCCCGGAGCGAAGTGCATGAGAGATCTTTTTCCGGAGTTTCAAGGCAAGTGGAATTTCTCTCCTTACATGTCAATTCTTTTTTTATTTTTTCTTCTTTTTATTCCTCCTCCCTTAGATGGTTGGTTTTGTATAGGATGAACTCTAGAAAAAATCCCTAGGATAGAGAGATTTTCGGCCGAGTATTCGTCGGGGGGAGGGTAATCTGGCCTAAGGAGTTTTCATCAAATATCGACACAGGAGGCTGTCAGCGATTCATTGTGTATCAGTAAGTCTATTCGACGAGTATCGGGTAGGTTCGTCGAGTTTTATTTAGGTGTAGGGACCAATGAATGGCCGGTGAGCCAAAGAGAATTTCGATGTATATCACTAGGAGTTTCATCGAGTGTCAAGTCCTTATTGCCGAATTGTGTACAATTCATCGAGTATCGCTGTAAATCGTTGGGTATACTCGCCGAATTGGCTAGGACTTAGGATTTTTCGTCATTTTGGTCTGATTCGTCGAGTTAGGCCCTAAAGGTTTATTTCGGGTATTTATGTCCCATTTGTCGTGGGAAGTGTTTAGACTTTGGTATTTGGGTTTTGCTGAGTTTTTAGTTTGTGTTTTATTGCTAGATCGGCAGTGGATAAAGGATCGCCATTTGAACGCAGTATAGTGAATCATTGCACGTGGTAGTTTGTTTTGGGTCTCTTTTTACAGGCTGTTTAGGTGTGTTGGACCTTGTGGCCGCCACCGTGGTGCCTTTGATATATTTGGGTCTGTTAGTTCGGTGTTTGACATTTTGATCGCCGACACAGATCTGTGGTTTTTATTAGTAATAATGATTAACATGTTTGGGATGGTATAGTTCCTTCTCCTCCTATAGTGTTGTCTTTTGTTGATTGTTTGCTTCTGCAGGTTTGAGCGAAGCATGGTAACTTCACACACTTGGTGCACTTTTCTCATTTTACTGACGATTATTTTCTTACTTGTGCTTTTTGGACATTATACTAGCTGAGGTTGTCGGCATTTCTCTTGGTAGGGTTTGGTAACCCCTTCTATTTTCACTTATTTATATCTAATTGTTTCCTTTTGCCACAAGTATTTTCTTATTGATCTATTCTGTTGGGTATTTTATCCATAATAACCTAGATTTTTATGAAGTCATCTTGAACTAAGATTAATTAAGTAGTATTTGATGTGTTGTTTAAGTTATGTTGTTGCAGGACTTAATTGTCAAGTGTAGACCAATATTATTCTACAGTGGGTCACCAAACACAGGACCATACAATGTAATCCCTCATTATGTGATCCATGGCGTTGACTCATGTGTAGCCTCTTTATTGTGATACACTTCACATTCAAGCACTAGGTTTGTTGGAGAAAGACACGTTGCTGATTCCCTTGAAGAAAGAAAAATTTTTAAGTCATAGAATTTTTCTAAGTGTTTCACTCGAGTAGAACTATAGTACTCGAGTAGAACCTTTAGATGTACTCGAGTAAGTCTAGTCTGTAATTCGAGTAAAGGAAATGGTTCTCGAGAATTTTGAATCTTGTTCTCGAGAGGCCAAGTCCATTACTCGAGTTGACCTCTTCTCTTTCTCAAGTAAACAATTTCTCCTTCTCAGAAATTTTCTAAGTGTAACACTCGAGTAGTCAGGTTCAGCACTAGAGTATATGAGCCTTTGACTCGAGTGATAAAAGGAAAGTTCTTGAGTAATGTCTACCCCACTTAAGTAGTGAAGTTCAAGTAATCGAGTAGTCTATCTATTTTTCGAGAAGTCCAGATCCAGTACTCAAGTAACATGTTTTATTTCCAGAATTTTTCTCCAAGTCTTGTTCTCGAGATGTTCATTTCTACTTCTCGAGTAATATTTCTAGCACTCGAGTAATCCTTATTCCACTTGAGTGATAATGAACTCTGTCCTGAAATTTCCTGAAATGCTTCTTCTCGAGTAATTTGATCTTGTCTTCTCGAGAACCAGTTTTAGTACTCGAGAAGTTCTTCTTTCGTTTGAGTAATGAAGTCTTCTTTTCAGAAAATTTTTCTAAGCCCCTGACAGATGGATTTTTCAAATAACTTGATGTCATTGGTCAATATAGCTGTCACTAATGATAAATCTAACCGTTGGGGAGATCTTATAAAAGTTCTGGTCATTACGACTAACCCTAACAAGCGCGTAAAAAGAAATCATTCTAAGAAATCTGAATTGCCGAATCTCTTTCCAATTGGAAGTCGCCGTCGCTCATCGTGCAATTCGCCTATAGGCTTTCGTTCAAGAAGATTCAGACCAGTCGACTTGCAGATCAAGATCATTTTCAATCTCTACATCCTCTCTTTGATTTTGTGAGTCAAGGATTTCATATTTAGGATCCTGCCGTGTCTTCTTCAACAATTTCCGATAAAGCCGGAAGTTCAAGAAGGAAGACCTAGGAAGAAATTTTCCATATTTGAGAAATTATTCTGTTTGTATTTCTTAAATTCATTTTATTCGTGTAGGAGATTATTCTCTGAATGTAAGAGCTTTGTTCTCCGAGTTTTATGATGTTTTTATCTTCCGAGTGTAGATCCGTTTTTGTGGATCGAGTTGTAGGAACATTGTTCCGAGCTGTAGGATTGTTTTAAATCCGAGAATAGTTGAGTAGCCGAGTCTTATGCTTTGCTAGATCAGTGAGTGGAAAGTGGACGTACCCAAGGTTGGGGAACCACTATAATTCTTGGTGTCGTCTGTGATTGCTTGGTTGTTTCTCTGTACATCGATCGCAAAATTTTTTATTCCGCAAATAGACGCACAACTCACCTATTCACCCCCCTCTAGGTGATTTTGGTAGACAACTTAAACACTTTTCATGTTCTTTCTTTTAATGCACTAGGTTCAGGGTGAAAGTGGAAAGGATATATCTAACTTTACTCTAGAGGGGGTGAATAGAGTATTTTAAAAAAATAATTTATTTTTATAGTGGTTTTAAAAATTTGTGATATATATTAATAATATACACAGCACACAAATCTGGTTACGTCTACTCTTCTTCCACCCTAGCAGGAATCCACTATAGGTTTTTGCTCAGGTGCCCTGTCACTAGAAGATTTATTTTCTAACAGAGATCTAGCAACCCTTTAGGCTTTTGATTAGGTACCTAAAAACCAAACATAAGTCTTTTGATCAGGTGACTTATGAACCAATCGTATACTTTTGAATGGAGTTAAAACCCTATACAGAGTTTAAGAGTAAACTAAAAGAGTTAGATGTTGTCTTCTCTATCAAATATCTCTGAGAAGGCTTAGTGGATGATGTTGCAAAGAGCTCCCCCTGATTTAAATAGAGATTGTAATCAAGAGAGCAGACTCCTCTTTAGGGTGTAGGCCTTCTTATATGCTTTTACTCTCTAGTAGATGTTTCTGACAGATATGTATTAGGATATCTTTCAGATTGAAGATCTATCTCAAGAAGAGTCTGAAGCAAAATGTATGTATCTCAATATATATGCGTGTATCTTTCTATATGTATATCACTGGTGAAGCAGTAATCTTCTATATATATAAACTGTCGGGGCAAAATTCAATTATTGTGTCTATTTGAAATAATCGATTATTTACAGGTCTGAAGAATCCTTTGAGAATTGTTACTGCCTTGGAATTTATTATATTTAAATCCTCTGTGATAAATCCATATTTAATGATGTCTTAAATGGCTATATTCGTTAGAATATTTAGCATTAAATATCAGAGTTCTAACAGATAGTTATCAAGCATTTGAAAACATTCTGCCTTCTATAATATAAAAACTGCCTGATCGTCGAACTTCGCAAGAATTTCGGCGAACTAAGCTTTGATTTTGTCAAACTGTACTTTTACTTTCGTCGAGCTGAGCTTTGAGTTCGTCAAACTAAGCTCTGATTTGAGATCTGAGTTCGTCAAACTGAGTTCTGAGTTCGTCGAACTGAGCATATCTGGAAAACCTTCTGAAATAATAACTCTAGAAATAAAATATGACCCTTGAGTTTACAAGTTGGGTCAAAATAAAATCCTAATCAAATAATAGTACTGCTAGCCCAAATCAGTAATAAGGTGTTCTAACAGTCTCCCCCTATTTGGGCTAGGATACTATAAAATAAGAAAATCATAAAGCATAAATAATTATCTAGCAAAAACATAAATTTTCAGCTGATATATAATTCTTTGGAAAAGTTATAAATATAACAACAAGGTTCATAATCAAAATTTGGAATCCTTTTGAGGTGTATCTGATGAAGGATCTGATGAAGACTTCGTAAAAATCAGTTCCCTTATTGGATCATAAGACTGCCTTTTGCTCAACTTTAGATCTTGAGAACCGATAATAGTTTGGGAAGAGATTTTAGGAACAACAACTTCTGGATGTAAGCTCATGTATTCATTAACATTAAATAAGCTTCTCTTCTCATATTTGTCCAATTCCTGTTACTTGTAAGAAGACATAGTAGTTAATTGAGAGGTATCCTTACCTTCAGTTCTTGCCTATTTTATCTGAGAAAGTGCAATTAGTTCATAAAACCTAGCCATTCTGTGTACATGATCTAACTTTGGTTCAATCACAGGAGAGGCATGCATGTCTTGGCTAGAAAATTGCTGACTATTCTAACTTCCATAATTCCCAGACCTTGTAGATCTGTCTTGCCTTAACTGAGTTGTTCTAGAATAATGAGAGATAGGCCTCTGAGAAGAAGGTAAAATAGTTGCAGATCCTGCTGCTGGAGGAGGAGGAGGAGGAGGACCTCTCCAAAACTTTGGATATCAATGAAACCTTTTCATTTTCGTTCTTCTTTTTTGGTCATTCTTAAAGTACCTCATCCAATATGGATGGTCTGGAGTAAGAGTTATCCCATGCAAAATATAGTAAGGGATATCAGCAGTAGATGAATGTTGAGGAACAACCTTGGCTTGAGCTTTTTTCCTGGTTTTCCTTTTCTTAGAAGTAGTGTTTTCTTATTCATCAGAATCTGTATGATCATCAGACTGCACCTCTGCTTGTTCATTTAGTTCATCAATTTGTTTAACTATTTATCTACCAATTCCATATCTTCATTAAGCAGATCATTAAAATTAGGTATGGGAGATTTATCCCATACAGGAGGGAAATAAGCCTACTCATAAATATTTATTATATCATCAGTCATTATATTTTGTGAGACTTAATCAAGACTGGTAGAAAAATCTCTGAAAACCTGTTCTAAAGTTGAGGCATAAATAGAAGCAGAGTAACAAACTATTGCTCTAGAGAGATCCTTTCCAAAATATGGTAAGCTAGTAATATGACTATGCAGTAAATCAAAAACTTATACCAAAGAATATATATTAACTGTGGGATTAATGATGAAAATACCAACAGTAATAACATCTAGAGGATCTAAAAACTCATCCATAACTGTCACAAAATTTCTACAGTGAGCTAGACCAGCTAACACTGTTATGACTTCAGCCATTTCCTAATCAGGAACTTCAACAAAATCTGCTGCTACAATTGGAGCTTCTTCATTGTGTGTTGCTTCAACAAGCATTATATCTAGAGCTTCTTCATCAAGCATCTCCCCCTTCCTAGATCCAGGGAAAACTAAATCTAGGCCCAAAAAGAAGGTACAGAATATGAAGAGGCAACTCTAGAAGGGAGTTCTGAGATAGCAGATAAAATAGGAGCCAAAGATGAATCCAAGTGCTCCTTGAGTGTAGGAGTGAGGAAATCAAAACGTTGAGTGGCAATAGAGGAGAAATCCAGATACATAAACTCAAGTGGATTTTCAGTAGATCCAAAGGAAGGATTGGAAGAAGAGGGAGTTTATCTGTTAGCACATTTTATACAGATAAAGGAAGAGTATGGCATAGATGGAGGATTGTTGATAGGGGAAATGTCATCAGGAATTGTGTCATAGATGGGTGAGTGAGGTGGAGATAAGTTAGGTGGAGATAAGTTAGGTGGAGATATGTGAGGTGGAGATAAGTGAGGAGATTGAGGAGCTGGGGAATCTGCATGGATGTATGAGGGTGGAACTTCTACAAACAAAGTAGGCTGTTGAGAAAGTGGTGTGGAAGGACAAGGGAACGATGTGGAGATTGTGGAGTGTGAGAAACAAAGGTATAATCTTATTCTAGAGTAGGGAGAGTAGTTGAGACAGCACTAGTACTTTCAAAAGCTTCCCTAGAGGATTCAACCCTATGAGGCTTAAGAATCACCCTCTCCCACTTACCAAATAGAGTAGAGGTGATCCTCTAAGATGCATTAATATGCACAGTCTGAGAGACCAAAACCTCTGGACATTTGGCCTGGAGAAAAATGCCCAAAATTCTACAATAACACCCATTCTTCTTATTAATCTTCTTTTTAATAGAATCAAACAAAACCATCCCCCAGTTAATGTTTTTTTGATCCACCAGAGCACTCATTAACAGAAACTAGTGTCTGGTGACATAGTCATGGGCTGAATGTTTGCCAAGAAAAACTTTGGCAACCACATCGGCTAGAAATTTATATTCCATAGAAAAATTCTTTTTCAACAAATGGTTAGGGTTTCCTTGTGAGTGACCCATTCTATCTTGCATAATATGAAAGTCTATACTAGATAATTCTAAACATCTTCTCCATTAACCAAACCAAAAATTTCAGATAAAATCGCAGGTGTGAGAGAAACCTGATGACCTGAGATGGATCAAGAAATGGTTATGAGATCATGAACCTTTGTAGTGTAAACCCATTCCTTTATCTCTGTGATCGAGAGCTTTTTTCAGGTGGACATAAAATTGCGCAGATGCTATGCCTCAAAATGTTGCAAAAGGTCCTGGAAGATCTGATCTGAATAACGAAAAGAGTCCATGTCGAAATCAAATCCAGCATCGAACTTCATTGTAGTGAGAATCTCTTGTAACACCGCCATTATCCTGCAAAACAAAGTGATCAAGTGCAAGAGAAATGGAGAATGTGCGGGACAGAGCTCGATGAAAACCTAAAAAATATTAGTTTTCATAAGTTGAAAGAACGAAAAAAAATTTGTCGATCTCCACTCGACGAAAGGTTCACGAAAAGTTCACAATTCCTCGATCTCCGTTCGACGAAAGGTTCACAATTCATCGATCTTTGTTCAAAATTAATTTATTGTCTCTCCATCAATCATTCCTTACTGATTTAAAAAGAAAATATATTTCTTTTCATTCAATGGTTTTGTGAAAATATCTGCTCTTTGTAAATAAGTAGAAATAAATAGTATGTTAATTTTATTTTTATCCACATTATCTTTGAAAAAGTGGTGCCTTATTTCTATATGTTTAGTCATAGTATGGAGGACTGGATTCTTTGCAATTGAAATTGCACTAGAATTGTTATAGTATATAATTGAATTATTTAAGTTGTATCCATAATCTAGTAATTTATTTTGAATCCACAAAATCTGTGAACAACAACTACCTGTTGCAATATATTCAGCTTCAGTATTTGAAGTAGAAACAGATGTTTGCTTCTTGCAAAACCATGACACAAACTTATCACCAAGAAACTCACAACTTCCTGATATGTTTTTTCTGTCAACTCTGCATCCAGCATAGTCAGCATCTATGAATCTAATTAATTCAAATCCTAACTCTGTAGGATACTAGAGCCCTAGATTAGGACAACCCTTTATATATCTCAAAATTCTTTTTACTAAAATAACGTGAGATTCTTTAGGGTTAACTTGAAACCTAGCACAAATACAGGTTGCAAACATAATATCTGGTCTACTTGTTGTTAAATATAATATAGACCCAATGTTTGTTCTATATGTTTTCTGATCAACAGATTTGCTGTGTTCATCATTATCAACTACAACATTAGTGGGCATGGGTGTTTTCATAGAGGAGGCATATAACATCCCAATTCTTTTAATTAGCTTTTTAGTATATTTAGATTGAGATACGAAGATTCAATCAGATGTTTACTTCACTTGTAAACTAAGAAAATAAGATAATTCACACATGCTACTCATTTCAAACTTTGAATGCATTAGGTCAGAGAACCTTTTGCAAAGTTTGGAATCAGTAGAACCAAAAAATTATATCAACAACATATATTTGAACTAGTATAATTTTAGTTTTATGATGTCTAAAAAATATAGTTTGTGTACCTTGACTCTACAAAATTTATTCTCCAATAGAAAATTAGCAAGAGTCTCATAACAAGCTCTTGGAGCTTGTTTAAGGGCATAAATTGCTTTATTAAGCTTAAATACATGAGATGAGTGAATTGAAGAGATAAAACCTAGAGGTTGTTCTACATAGACCTCCTCTCTGATTTCACCACTCATAAATGCACTCTTTACATCCATTTGATATACTTTGAATTTCTTGAATGCAGCAAAAGAAAGAAATATCCTGATAGCTTCTAATATTGCAACAGGAGCAAATGTTTGATCATAATCTATTCCTTCTTCCTGTGGAAATCCTTGAGCCACAAGTCTAGCTTTATTTCTCACTATAACTCCTTGAGCATCCAATTTATTCTTAAAGACCCATTTGGTTCCAATTACTGTATAGTCTTTGTGTCTTATAACTAAGTCCCAAACTCTACTTCTCTCAAACTGATTGTGTTCCTCTTGCATTGTAATGATCCAATGAGGTTCTTGTCCAACATCTTATATAGATTGAGGTTCAATCTAAGATAGAAAGAATGTGCATCTGACCTTGATTGAGTTGATTCCTTATTTGCATAGTAACTGATATGTCTCCAATCACTTGAGATCTAGGATGATCTTTAATAGTGACAAAATCAATAGGTGGAGTTGGTTCTTAAATGATTTGTGTTGTAAATTCCTCTTATTGAATTTCATTAGATACAACTTTTTTAACATAAATTTCAGGATTATCTTCATCACTGTCTTCAATAATCTGTTGAGAAGGAAGCAATGTATCCTCATGCTTTAGGATTAATTCATCTAGTTTCTCACACAAAATTGGTACCTGAAAAAAACAATTGTAGAGGTATTCCTCTTTTTATAACCTTCATCAAATAGTTGACTAATGATGATTAGGTTATGATTAAGAACTCTCATATAAGCTACCTTTCTGAAGGTAACTACCCCAACTTTGACATTATCATAGCACTCTGTCTGGCCACAGTTGGAGTCTCCAAATATGACTTTTAGTCCAAGCTTTGCGTTGAAGCCTCTTAGATTAGCTTTTCTTCTTATCATGTGTTTAGAGCACCCACTATCCAAATACCTTTGTTCCTCTATGGTAGGATAGTTTTTTTCCAGTATTGAAAACAAGTTAGGTGTTCTTGACCCAGATTACCTTGGGCCCTAGTTTTCTGTCATAATAAGTAGAAATATAAGAATATTATGGTTGATTTTTATAACCAAGTGGATGATATCTCCTGGGAGGTATGATCCACTCAGTAAAAGGATTTATAACCTTTTGAGTTTGTTTATTCTTTTGAAAAGCGGTAAATTTACTTTTAAAAATGTTTAAGTTCGATGAATTATTCTTATTTCGTCGAGCCATGTTCGATGAATAATAGTGATTTCGTCAAGCACCATTCACTGCATAGTTATTCTCATTTCGTGTGTTCATCGTTCCTCTATCTCTGTTTGATGAATTACTTTGATTTCGTTGAGCTCGGTTCTACAAATTTTGTTGAACATTGTTTTCTTGGAAATTTTTATTCTGTTTTTGAATAGATTTTTATTTATTCTCTAGTACATTATTTGACAAAACTTCAGTGTCTTTGTCTATAACTTCTAATATTTCTTTTCTTTTAGCAGATATAAATTTTACAGGAGTAGTTAAAATATTTTTCTTAAGAATTTGAGGTTGATTGGATAAAGCTCCCAAGCTTAGTCTGCTATTTAATTTGGTATTGACTATACTTGTAATATTCATCAGTCTGATACTTCTCCCATCAAGAGTTTCTTGAAACTTCTTAGACTCTGATAATTTGTTTTCCATAGAAACCGTTTGTTCCTTAGAAATGTTAAAATCTTCTTTAACTCTAATGTTTTCTGAAGATAGATTGTTCAATTCAGTTAATTTTTCTCTTAGAAGTTTTATTTCCTTCTCAGATTTTATCAAATATTTTCAAAGAAATTTAAAATATATTTTGAATTGATCTGATGTAAAATAAAAAGTTGAAATTACCTGGTCTTCTTCGAAAATAGATTCAGAATCCTAATTGTTGTTTGATGCATTTATTGCCATCATGCAAACTTCTTTAGCATTTGATTCTTCTTCATCTTCACTTGAACTGGACGAAGATTCAATGTCTCACCCACTTCATGTTTTAGCTACAAAGCCTCTCTCCTTTTGTCTATGTTTATTAGAATAGGGCTTGTATGAATGCTTCTTAAAGTCATTCTCCTTCTTCTTATCTTTCTTCTGATTTTAAGGATATTCTGGAACAATGTGTCTTGGTTTCCTGTATCCATATCAAATAATTTCCTTAGTAGATGTTTTTTCATACATTGGTTTTTTTCTTGTTTTTGGAAAATCTTCTCCTGAAGTCTTTCTTGGCCATTTTGCAAAATCTTTTAGCCAATAGACTTATGAGTTCTTCATTTTCTGGAAGTTGTTCTTCCTCTTCAGTTGCTTGGAAAGCAATACTCTTGTCCTTCTTCACTGAGGATAAAGTCATTTGTTGAGCTACTCTTGTTTTGATGAGCTGCTCATATAATTTGTGCTTTCCCAACAAAGTTTCTGTTGTAATTTCATTCACACTTCTAGCTTCTCTAATTGGCCAAATTCTTGAATCCCATGTACTAAGAAAACACATGAGAATTTTGTCATTTACTTCTGTCAATGTAATGTATTTCTCCAAAGTTTTCAATTCATTGATTATGAGACTTAGTCTTGTATATATATCAGCAATAAATTCAGTTTCTCCCATTTTGAAATTCTCATTTTGAGAAATCAGGTGAGCTCTTTTATCTTTTCTTTCATTTGCTGATCAAGCTACCGTTGCAGTGAGGGAGTCCCAGATATCTTTTGCTGAGGTGCATTTAGCAACCTTCTGAAAAATATCATCACACATTGATTAGACTAGTATATTCATAGCCTTTGTATCAGCAGTTCTCTGTTTTTTCGAGCATCTGTCCATTCTAGAGGTAGTGTAGTATTGGTGCTTGTTGCTGCCGGTTGTGGAGGTGGACCTGTCAAAATTGAATTATAGATATCCTCATCAATATAATTCATATATAACCTAATTCTTGCCTGCCATAGTGCAAACTTATTAAGATTACAAACATGAGGTCTATTGCTTGAGTACTCCTTATTTTGTGTCATGATAAATTTATCAGTGATCTAAAAACAAACTTTTAGGTAAAATAAGATCTATTAGATCTGTTGGTTCAGGTGTTAGCCTGTAAAACCAACCCTTCTCTGATACAAATTGAAAGTCAAAGGGATGGATCTAACTTTACTCTAGAGGGGGTGAATAGAGTATTTTAAAAACTTAATTTATTTTTATAGCAGTTTTAAAAATTAGTGATATATATATAAATAATATACACAGCACACAAATAGAAAGTAACAATCACAGACGACACAAGGATTTTATAGTAGTTCCCCAAAATAACTAGGCACGTCTACACTTTTACCACCCTTGTAGGAATCCACTAAAGGTTTTTGCTCAGGTGCCCTGTCACCAGAAGATCTATTTTCTAAGGGAGATCTAGCAACCATTTGGGCTTTTGACCAGGTACCCAAAAACCACACATAAGTCTTTTAATCAGGTGACTTATTAACCAAGTGTATACTTTTGAAGGGAGTTAGAACCCTCTACACAGATTAAGAGTAAACTAAAAGAGTTAGATGTTGTCTTCTCTGTCAAGTATCTTTGAGAAGACTTAGTGGATGATGTTGTAAAAAGCTCCTCCAAATTTGAATATAGATTGTGATCAAGAGAGGAGACTTTCCTTCAGAGTGTAGGCCTTCTTATATGCTTTTACTCTCTAGTAGATGTTTCTTAAAGATATGTATTATGTTGTCTTTCAGATTGAAGATCTGTCTCAAGAAGAGTCTGAAGCAGAATGTATGTATCTCTATGTATATGTGTGTATCTATGTATACGTATATTACTAGTGAAGCAGCAATCTTCTATATATATAAACTGTCGGGGCAGAATTCAATCGTTGTGTCTATTTAAAATAATCGATTCTTGAAACTTCTGAAGAATCCTTTGAGAGTTATAACTGCCTTGGAATTTATTAGATTTAAATCCTCTATGATAAATCCATATTTAATGATGCCTTAAATTGCAATATTCGTTAGAATATTTAACATTAAATATCAGAGTTTTAACTGACAGTTATCAAGCTTTTGAAAACATTCTGCCTTCTGTAATATAGAAACTGGCTGATCCTCGAACTCCGTACGGATTTCGTTGAACTGATCTTGGATTTCGTTAAACTGAACTTCTACTTTTGTCGAGTTGAGCTCTGAGTTTGTCAAACCTAGATCTGAGTTGAGATCTGAGTTCGTCGAACTGAGTTCTGAGTTCGTCGAACTGAGAATCTCTAGAATACCTTCTGAAATAACAACTCTGGAAATAAAATATGACCCTAGACTATACAAGTTGGGTCAAAAAAAAATCCTTATCAAAGAATAGTAATAATAGCCCAAATTAATAATAAGGTGTTCTAACATAGGGCAGTAGCCAGTTGAGGGGCAAGGTTGGTGTTTCTAGTGGGATGCTGTGTTACAGAGGTTTTCCTCACACTTGTAAGGTAGTTTTTGGTTGCTTCTTATTAGGATAGACATACATGCTCTCTAGTTGGTTCGTGTCAGGTTGTTGATGCCAACTGGTGGATTTCTTTTGAAATGCTAGTTATTTTGCTAAGCTGCTTATTTTACCTCTTTATAATTGTTTTTACTTACTCTCTGGGGTATGTTTTATGCTAGGTTGCATGTTAGATATTTTAACTTATAAAAAGCATTACTATTAGTATTTCATACATGTCATCTTTCTAAAACCAAATTCACTATCTTCTAGCTAACGTAAAGACGATTTTGATAATTATACTAAACGTAGAGTCATGCATACTATGAGATGTCCTATAGGGATGTTTATACTCATGTAGGGTGTTAATCAACATAATCAAAGTATTTTCCACAGCTAAATATATTTTTCTAGTGGACTGGTTGATCTACTAAACCGAGGGATACGACCATTTAAACTTAAACTAGATTTTATTCATAAATTATGAATTTCATTTAAATAGTACAGTTCAGAGTCTTTCTTGAGCATCTACAGTTATCCCCTGTATGGCGCGGCATCACGATGTGTATTATAAGAGCCCTCCTTACTCTAGAGATAACCTGGTCTTATTCCCAGAACCGCAGCCTTACTGTGACACTTAGCGCACACGGGCTTGTTGACACCGCAAGTTGCCGATCCTGTCGGCTAGTACGATCATTCAACCTATTGGCCAATCGAGAAGAGAAGCAATATAAGCAATTTATATATCAAGTCCACATTACAGCATCATCATAATATACGTAATATGAATTGTCCAATAGTCCTCAATGAGTATAGAATGAAAGAGAAAATGGATTATGACCAGTATATAGTAATCAATCTCTCTCATACAAAATCTAACTAAGCAGAAGCTAATCTATCATCACTACACACGTCATCATCTGACGTCGGGCTGTAGTAGTGGTAGTAGTAGGTGGTAGTAGCTCCTCATGTCCTGCCACCATGTCCTTCTGGTGCTCCAACTTCTCGAGCTACTAAAATGATACGGTCACAACCGACAATTAGTCATAACTACTAAGCCATTTTGTCCTCGCCTCACCCCCGCGACTCCTAGGTACCAAGCGGGAGGACGAAGCAGAGAACAACAAGGGGTAAAAAAGTAAAGCAGGTTGCAGTGGATCTATTCTATCATATTATAGAATAACAAATATATCTCTACTTCAGAAATTTAATATAGTACAAGTAATGGAGTAAAAGCAGTTCTGAAAAGAAGTGCGAAAAGAAGTGCAGTAAATAAAGTACTGAACAGAAAAGTAATCTAACTACTACTGTACTAATCGTTACATAAGTTTCATAACTTATATGAATGCCCATACAAACTTATAAGTTAAGATTTCACAAATTTAACTTATCATATAAAAGTGCCCATAATAATTTATATGATAATGATCTATGATAGGTATGTCCTAATTATGTACAAATGGTATGACATGCGGGTTATGAATCATATAAGTGCAACTCACCCACACGGCTCTATACGCAAAGACCTTTAGTTCCCACTTTTTGGAGTTAGATAACTCTAAGGTACTATTGTTATGGGTATGGCAGTAGTGGAGCGGGCTTCTCCACTCCAAGGCATGTATACACACTACCAAGCCTAGACCTTTTGTACACATTTAAAGAACAAACCAGAGTTAACACGTACTAAACCGCTTGCTAAACCTATTAGGTTGGGTGTGTGTTCTCGCTGATTGTCCTCCAAACCACAGTATAAACAAGCTACTGGCCGCTCAAACCCTCACACCTCACCTGAGTCACCGTACTTCCATTGGTGTGACAATTTGCCCAATACCGCATGACCCGCCACTAGTATGTTTTATGCACATGAAATTTGTTTCCAACCCAAGACTCCAGCTTGTAGGACAAAACCCATCCTATATCCAAACATACGAGCCTCCCACTTGGAGGACAAAGCCTGTCCTGTATCCTCCAACCCTATACGGGTGAGACTGTCACATCATTCCCTTAACCTATTAGACTAGTCTTGTCTAATGCTTATTAGGAATAATAACTAATGGTTAGTCCTTGGACTTTCCAGGTCATACCTGGTGAAGGGCTCTCAGGGTCACTAGAAACTACGATGGGCTGAAGCCCAAAGCTCCCTTTCTCAAGGACACTTACTTTTTAGTGTTTACCCATTATTAATACCCAGCTCTCTATGTTCATCTTTAGTGAACCTGATGACTTAAGGTATTATTGGGAGAACAACGGTCTTCCACCGATCTCCGTTATAATTACTTTCCTTGGGCTTTGAACTCTAACACTCGTTACTACATGACACCAACTAGGGTTCCAACTTCCCAATATGCTTCTCAATCCAACCTCATATCATATCCCATGTGGGTCCTAGTGTTATGTATTACTTTATCTAAGCATAAACCATTACCTAACTCCACCCCAAACGAAATGACTTCAAATTCATTGGGCACAATGCCCCTAATTATTTATCATGAGTTTGTAATGTATGTAATATTGATCTTTCAAAATATCATTATCTTTCTAATTATTTTGGACATTAATTTAAATTAATTAATTAAGTGACCTAGGTTACTTTGAACATGAACTACTCTAACCAGTGGTCTATTATATCTAAATTAATTATCTGAGGTTCATCTAGGTTAAAAATGTCTGTTAATAAAAAATCAGGATTTTCCAATTTGAATTTCATATATTTTCTATTTATGATTAAATCCATAAATAATCCATTTTTTAAATGAAGTACTTAAAATATACAAACAAAATTCTTAGAAAATTACTGGTGATCAAAATTGATATAATAATACTCAAGACAAAAATTCCTTATCCTAGTTAGTGATTTAACTTAACATAATTTAATATGGACATTATTAATAAAATGCCACTTCTAGGGTTTTCAGCATATATGATCATCCAAATATTTTCAATTAATTATATTGGGTTTTAATCACAGAAATAGGATGCTATAAATTTTCCCATAATTTTTCAACAGTATTTCCCTTACTTTTATATTAATTTCCAAAAAGTATAAAATTATAAATCTACTATATACACAAGATATAATCCTCAACTAGATTTATAACTTTTTATAGAGATATAAAATGTCCTATTAGGGTGTGTATAAAAATTTTAGAATTTTACAAGGTTAGTAGACCTATATCTCATTTTTATTTCTAAAATAACCTATTTTCCATTAAATAAAAATAATGGGTTTTTTGTTCCCAAAAATCCCAGTCTTTCTTTGGGAGGTGTAACTCATCCCTATAAGCCTCTATCCAAAATCCCATGGACGTTCATTGGGCCAAATGGGCTGGCTTCCCATTTTTACATTTTGGCATAATATTTACAAATCTACCACCACCATGCATGTTAGATTTCCCCAACATACAAAGGTCCAAATGACCTGCAACTTTTACCATGGTCATATAATAACCCAATGGCCATGCCACAAAAATTTTGAGGCATTTGGAAGAGGGAATCTTCCTGTATTGCATTTATTTAATAAATAATATTTCTATAAAAACTATAGAAAACTATATCCCAAAAATTCTGATTTTGGGACAAGGCCTAAGTCTAGCATAAACACATGTATGTTCAAAATTTCATGACATGTGGACTTAGGGTTTGTCTTGGGCACTCATTTAAAAATCTGCCCTAGCTTAGGACCAGTCTTAGTAGAATTGCCCCACAGATAGTTGTATTGATCAAAATTACAACTTTAGGGTGACAATTAAAAGTTAATACCTAGATCTACCTTTTTCATTTAGAGCATTATTTCTGAAAATTACTTTTAGAGGCTTAAAAATTAACATGCAAGTTGCTGTTCAAACAGTGACAGAAAAATGATCATTTAAATAAACCTATAGTTTCATTATAAATAATGGACGACATCGGCTCATCTTCCCCAATGAGCTGATGGCCCAGATTGCCCCAACATATGAAATCCTTGATCTTGCATTTCTCGGCCTTCTCACCGCCGCCACCTCCGACGATTGTCACCACCACCTCCATTGAGGTGGCGACTAGCGTTTCCCAGCGACGTTGTCGCCGGAGGTGGCTCCTCCGACGAACCTGAGCAAGAAGAAATGTTTGGAATACTCCCTCTCACATGGAATTAGGCTCATTTGAGCCCGATATCTCTCCTAAAAGAGGTAGATAGCTAGCACAGAGGCAGGGGAGGAAAAATGGACCCTTAGACGAGCTTGATGGTGAGTTTGGTGGTGGTGGGCCTTGTCCGACCATTGCTCTAGCTAATCCTCTTCTCCAGCTGACAGTTTCTGCTCCTTAGGGTTCACTGAAGGTAATTGTGGGGTGGAATGGAGGTGAGGCTGGCTGTTTTCAAGGTTTTGACTCAATAGGAGTGGCAGGGCATGGCCGGCAGCATGATTCCTGATACTGCCACGTGTCAGCCATATATTGGACCGTCAATCATTGCCATAAATATGTTTTCTTGAAATGATGAATAGATTATATAGTTTTACTATAGAGATAAATGTCTCATCATCATTTTATCCTGAACTCAGTTCAGCCCATATACAAGTGAACCGGTCAACATAATTTTTAGAATAAAAAATTCTTAAGTACAAATGCATTGAGTGTATTGACACCACTCAATGCCGCGTTAAGTGGTGTCGACACCATTAAATGCCTTCAACACTCTAGAAAAATCTCAAATCAAAAGCGTTTAGTTGTGTCGACACCACTCAATGCCGCGTTGAGTGGTGTTGACACCACTCAACGTCGGCAGTAATCCTAAGTCAAGTCATTGAGTGGTGTCGACACCACTAAACCCCGCGTTAAGTGGTGTTGACACCACTCAATGCCGCCAACAATCCTAAGTCAACCATTGAGTGGTGTCGACATGACTCAATTCTGCATTGGGTGGTGTTGATACCACTCAATGCTGCCAACAATCCTAAGTTAAGGCATTGAGTGGCATTGAGTCAACTCAACGCCGCGTTGAGTGGTGTTGAGACCACTCAACGATAACATCATCCTGCAGCATCTGTATAAAAAAACATCGAGACCACTCAACGCCGCATTGAGTGGTTTCGAGTTCACTCGACACTTTATCCTATGGCATCAAGATCACTCGACCCCTAAAGTTTCCCGATTTTTTCTAAGTTAATTACGTCGGGATCACTCGATGCCTTTTTTAATGGCGTTGATATCACTCGATGCCTAAAGTATCCCGAGTATTTTTTAAGTTAAATTTGTCGAGTGGCGTCGTGTTCACCCGACTCACTCGACGCTCCCAAAGCCTGAGTCAATTCCCTTGACTCAAAATGCGTACGAGGGGCCTAGAAAAAAATGGGATGTTACATGTATTTTACCTTACTCAGACATAACTTTAATGCGGGGAAAATGCGGGTAGTGACACGCAGTTTCTCAGGCCATGCGAGTTTCTATCGTAGGTTCATAAAAGATTTTTCCAAAATCACCAAACCTCTTACTTATCTTCTAGAGAAGGATGCCCCATTTATCTTCGATAATGTTTATTTTACTGCTTTTGAATTGATTAAGAATAAATTAATTAACATGCCGATTATGATAGCTTCGGTCTGGGATGTTCCCTTCTTCATCATGTGTGATGCGAGAAGCTTTGCGGTGGGAGCCATGGTAGGACAATGCATATCAAAGAACTTCTACCCCATTTACTTTGCGAGTAAAATGCTCACATCCGCACAAGAAAATTACACCACGATAAAACAGGATCTTTTAGCTGTTTTTTTTGACTTCGATAAATTTCGGCCATATATAACTCTTTCGAAAATTATAGTTTCCACAGACCACTCGACCCTCAAGTATTAGCTTTCTTAACCGGATATCAAGCCACGGTTAATTCGCTTTATCTTGCTCCTCCTAGAGTTCAACTTGGAAATCTGAGATAAGAGGGGGGCCAAGAATTTGTCCATAGACCATCTCTCGCGTTTAGATAACCCGTATATTGAAAATTTAGATGAAAAAACTTTTAATTATTATTTTCCAGATGAGAAGCTATTTTTTATTAACACTTCCCCTTCTCCTTAGTTTGCAAACTTCGCCAACTATTTTGTGGCTCGTGTCCTCCCGAAAGAGTTCTCCTCTCAGCAAAAGAAGAAATTCTTTTATGATCTGAAGAACTATTTTTGGGAACTCGCATTTTTTCCGAGTTTGTGCAGGCCAGGTAGTGAGGCGATGGGTGTCATTTGAAGAGGGACAAGATATTTTAAAACACTTGCATTAAGGACCGACTGGTGGCCACTATCAAGCCAATTGCATAGCTCATAAAGTGCTTAGTGCAGGTTTTTATTGGCCTTGCCTTTTTAAATATGCCTAGACCTTTGTGAGTAGGTGTGATAGCTGCAAACGGTCGGACAATATCTCTAATAAAAATGAAATGCCACAAAATTACTTCCTGGAGTGCGAAGTCTTCAACCTTTGGGGAATTGATTTTGTAGGACCTATTCCTTCTACTTTTGGGAACAAATACATTTTAGTTGTAGTAGATTATGTTTCTCATTAGGTAGAGGACCAAGCTCTTCCTACCAACGAATCCCGAGTTATTATCACATTCTTAAAAAAAAATTCTCGATTCAGTACTCCTAAGGCCATGGTTAGTGATAGGGGTTCGCATTTTTGTAACGCTCAGCTCGCTAAAACTCTTTTAAAATATGGCGTTAAGCGTAAGCTTTAAACCTCTTACCACCCCCACCCTAACGGCTAAGTCGAAGTAGTTAATAGGGAAATTAAACGATTTTTGAATAGACATTTTCCACTTCACGTAAGGATTGGTCAGTTAAATTAGACGACGCTTTATGGGCTTACCTAACATCGTACAAAACCACCATCGGTTGTACGCTGTATCGGTTGGTTTATGAAAAGTCGTACCATTTACCCATCAAACTTGAACACAGCGCTTTTTTGGGCTTAAAATTTTAAAATTTTGATCCCCACTCCGTCCCCGATCATTGAAAATTCCAACTTAACGAACTCGACGAGTGTGCTCCTATGCGTACGAAAATAACATATTATTTAAGGAGCGAACGAAACTTTTTCACGATAATAATATAAGAAACCCAAAAACATTCAAGCCAGGCAACCATGTTTTGCTTTATAATTCGCATCTGCGTTTATTTCCTGACAAACTCAAATCTCTATGGTCTGGTCCTTTTTCTATAAAAGAAGTTTTCCTTATGACACTATTTTAATCCCTCACCAGGACAAGAGTAAATAGACAGCGTCTGAAACTTTATTTATCTTGTGATGATGTCAGTTTGGACAATATTATTTTTCTTCTGAATGAACTGTAATAGATTGAGACTATATTTTATTTGTAAACTATTAATATTTTTGGACAATATTTTTTTGGGTCAAGCTCAAACGACATGTAATACTAAGGGCGCTCTTAGGAGGCAACCCAAGGTATTTATGTTTTCTTTATTTTCACTTTTTGCCCCGGGCAGCTTGGACAAGGTGAGGTTCTGCGATCGCAAGCTCCAATGTTGCTGAATCCCCGACAAGTTCAAAGATGCTATTTCATAAAGTTCTATAGTGCAAGCACGGGGGAGCGGAATCACACATCCTGTCACGACTCGCAAATCTGGAAAAGTACCTGTTTTCAACATTGTCCTTTGAATTTTCTTTATTAGTTTCGTCCATGAGGGGCAAGAGAGAGAAAGATTCAATTCCTCTTTAATGGAGGAGAGAGAAAATGAGGTAAAGGCCATTCATGGCTTAGGGAGGCCAAAGGCCGCCCTTATTGGATGGATTAAACTCATCTGGGGAAGAGGAGAAGTTTCCAACCATTTCTCGACACCCACAAGGCATGTTCACCCCCCCCCCCCACCACCACCACTTGGCCGAGAGCTTCGTTGAAGGCCATTAATGGCCATTGGTGCATGACAAATACTCTCCCCCATTTCACACTTTTAAAACCTTCACTGGACTCCTAGGAGTCATTTACACACCTTACCTTAAGGAGCCGGATCAGTCCACTGTGTTGTTGTAGAAACTGAGCGGAGCCACCATCAGAAATGGCATCCTGACGATCAACCCGCCTCCAGGCCCCAAACAAGGTCCTCCTCTACTCCTTATATGGATAGATCTTAGGAATCTTTTACGACGAGAATCGGGCTCAAATTAGCCAGATCGGGTGAATATTTTTCCTAGTTTTCCATGAAAAATTTGGTTTGGGTTCGTCAGAAACCATCCCTCCGGCGGTCATGTCGCCGCCCGGCAATAGCCCTCACCTCAATGAAGGTTGATGGCTGTGGTGGCCGGGTGGCTGGCGATGGAGGATGGAAGTTGCTCCAGGTCAGGTCAATCCTACCCGTCGACTGGAGGAAGAAGATGAGCTAGAGCAGCTGGATCTTGCGTCAAGATCCATGCAGGATCAGCATATTAATATTTCATTTTAATGAATTTTGTCACACATATTCAGTCCCCTTGTAAATTAATTTAAAAATACTTAGAGGTTGAATATTAGAAAGTGGTTAACACATAAATTGTATCGCTAAGGGACTACTTTAATTTAAAATTGATTTGAATGAATTTGTACATCTGGTTTGACCATGGCACCCATTTTGCTGAGGTCTATACCTAGGTTTAGACATAAACTAAAATGAGAGCCCCCACTTCATCCCTTGTCAAAATGACCTTAAATTTAGACAGGGAGTCACCCTTATCTATAATAGGTCCTGTCCTAAAACTAGAATTTTTGTGCACAATTTTTCTATAATTTTTGAAATTATTTAAATATCATAGGGTAAATTAATTATGGGACCTAATGACCTCCAAACACTCCCAAATTTTGGTGAGTTGTCCTTGGGGTCATCGTGAGAACCTATATAAATTTGTACATCTTTTTGATTTGATTGGGTGGGAATTTAGAAAATTCTAGATTTGCCCTAATAAGGGGTATTTAGGTCATAAGTGCACTTTGAGGTTTGGGTGGTCAAACCACCTCAACAGAGGCTGAAATTTGGGCCACTGACTTGACATGTCATTTAACACCCTCATATGGGTTATGGGGTGGTTTGGGGAAGAATTGCCATAAGACCCAAGTTCAAACCCTATGTTTGGACTTTGGGGGTTTGAGAAGGGAATGGGGTCAATTGCCCATGTATAAACTTGAATTTTTGTAGATAGGATACTAGGGTAGCTAAGGTCCTTTGGTAAAAATCTTAGAGGATTTTGAGATGGATTAACCCCTCAAAATCCTAACCCTAGTTTAGGGAACAACCCTTATACATGCAAGATAGGCCACAAAAACTTAATGAAAAAGCCATGAAACTTGGGTAGTATGGTCATAGGGTTAATTAGAGCCTCTGGAGATTTTATTGGTAATTTTGAAACAATACATTTTGTACCACCTTCATAGTGCATGGAATTGAACTTGATAATCTCTTAATTATTATGATCACATTGTTTAATAGGAAGTTATGAAAATTGGGCAGAGGGTGTTTTAGGTCAATATACTCATACTTGACTTTTATTATAATTTTTAGATGTGTATTTTCAGTACTTTCTTCACAAGCTTTTTAGAATGCAATGATATTCAAAATTTTATTCAGAGCTCAATAATGGTTTGAAAATTGTGGAACTCATTTAAAAGTGTATTTAGGTCAATATACACTTGAAGAAATTTTACCATAATTTTAGGTGAATGTTTACATTAGTTGTTTCAATAATGTAAATATGTGTATTATTGTTTTAAATTAAAATGTGAGATCATTATTCTCTGAGAAGTTTCGAAATTTTGTCAGAAGTGTTTTTAGGGCATATTAGCCATGTTTGAATTTTTATTATAATTTTTGGAAGCTTATTTACAATATTTACTTCATTAACTATTAATTATATGATTATGTTTAAAATTATGGATCAAGGCCCAAACCTTACTAAAAAATTGGGAGACTTTGTATATACTATTAAATAATTATCTTGTATTTATCACAAATTTTTGGAGCATTTTGCATGCCTGAAAAAGGTACTTCATGTTCAAAGTAAGGTATTTGGATTTCTTAGGAAATTAAATAAATTATCAAGTAAATTAGGAAAATTATGGCATTCTGGATTTAGGCTAAACATATCATGGTAGACCCCCAAATATTTTTATAGGGATATTGGATGATAATTTTGAGTACCTCCCATTGTATACATCATATAGCTTAGGATGAACTGCGTTTAGTAAAACTGCAGATATCGTGTTAACATGGGGAATGGTCGTAGGGAGATAGGATTTGTGTTTAATGATTTTGGTATGTGGATTGGAGTATACCATTGAAGCTGGGGAGAGTAGGTAGTAGAGTTGTCTAAGTTTAGGTCGTACCAGGGATCGACTAAAAATCGTCTATCCTGTGAAGGGATGGAGAAGATCAAAACACTTTAGGGTTAGAACTAGTGTAATACTAAAGGGATCATGAAGCAGGTATTAACTAATAATAGTAAGTGCCTTGCGAAATGGAGCTTTGGGCATCAGCCCATCGTAGTTCCTAGTGCCCTTTGAGAGCCCTTCACGAGGTATGCCGGGGGCAGTCCTGGGCTAGCCTAAATGTAGGAAAACTAAACTACAAGAGTAACTAGCATAACTAGGGATTAACTTTCAGTCACCTCGATGTCTTGGTATGTTTGGTTGGGTCACACGGGCAGTAGGCTCAGTGGGTTGGTGATGGGCAGGTTGGCCCGACGAGCTTAGGCTCGGTTGTTGGTTGTCACGGACGGGATGGTCTGGGGAGCTTTGGCTCAGAAGCTGATACATAAGGTTGCATGTGCATAAGTATAAGGTGGCGGGTCTTCGGTATTGGAGGGCTGATGCACCGACTCCAATATGTCGACTCGGCAAGTGTGGTTTAGCACTTCGCCAAGTAAAGTCCGGTGCGCCAGCAGGCAAGAGTACGCAGGAGCTCTGCTTAGTGCACCCGCATCAAGGCGTACGATAGGTCTGACTAGTAGTGCAATTACCAGTTTAGAGGTGGGCGAAGCCTAACCCACCGCTTCCATTTGCCACTACGGAGGTAACCTGGGAGGTTAGGCTCCAGAAGGGGGGAACTAAACGTTTGTGTGAACAGAGTCGGGTGGGTGAGTTGCATTTGTATGATCACATCATAACATATTTGCATGTCATAGCATCAACATTGCATATAACCCTTGACACCTATTGTATAAAGTGGTATGTGCCGCTTAATACAATAGGCCCTACAAAACGGCCCCTTTGTTTATAAGCTCGCGTGAGCGTTCCAATAAGTTAAGGTTTATATTCTGTAAATATATACATGCTAGCTAAAAAAAATGACACCTTATCGTATAAATTGGTATGGGACTTTATATACGATAGGAGCCTTGTAGAAGATCCCTTAGCTTATGTGTTTTCATATAAGTTAAGCTTACATTTTATATATTTAGTCTTTCATACTTTCATTACTATCACATGTACTCTTAGAGCTACTAGATTAGTTCCGCCGTCACCTGTTACTTTGTTATTCTCCACCTTCATTTCCTCTACTTTTTAATTTCCTCTCCTTTCCTCCTCCCCGCTCGGTGCCTAGGAGCTATGGGGGAAGGGGCGGGGGATGATAGGACTTAGTCATTATGACTAACGATTTTCGAACCACATCATTTTTGGCGATCGTGGAGCCCAGCATGGAAGAGCAGCCCCGGAGGTCAGCACGCATAGAGATGGGGCAGTCTAGCACCGGGGTTCAGAAAGCTAGGACTATGCGTCCCGAACGATAGTAGATGTTTTAGTTTTTTCTTCCGCACTGAGTGATATGTTGTGAGGATGTTGATGTACCGTGCACGAGCTCTACTTTCAGTACTTTATCATTATTTCTGTTGACTCTTTCTTCATGGACATTATTTACTATATATGTGATTTCTGCGGGCTTGCCTTTATTATTTCGCTACTATTTTTTGATTGAAATGGATGGCAGAATCGGCATTTTCTAGTGATGACCTTCCCGGGCGTGAAGATGTCACCGCAAAGCGACTGTTTTGGTCCTAAGATCCCGGTGGTTTAAAAAGAAAAAAATAGAGGGTCTTACAAGTGGTATCAGAGGAAACCTCGATCGAAAAAGTATCAGTCCACAATCCCTGGGTCACCCCTGCACGATTTTAGTTTGGGGACAAACTAAGCAGTGGAAGCAGTGGTGTGCCCATATGGGGGATCACATGTAAATTGTCCACCTTTAATTAGGTTTGAGTCGATTACTTACAAATGACTTTTGTTACGCAGCCCCCGGCACAACCTATACCACAGGGCGGAGTCAAGCAAACTCTGAATGTTGCACCACCTCCCCCGGTCCGCAGTCTGTTCCTACAGTCAAAGATGGGGCAGACTTTGACAGCCATAGTGGAGGATTTCAGGGCTCAGCAGGTTCCGGCTCCGCAGCCAAACCATGGGCCAATTGGCTGAGTTTTTTTGAGGACTTTCTCCCCCATACTACTTGGAGACAGAGTCGTCCATTCGGACGGAGGAGTGGCTGGACATCATGTATGAGATGTTGATCGGGATACGGTGCCTATGGGAGGAGAGGGTACCTTTGGTGGTCTCTTGCTTGGAGTCCCATGCCAAGAGATGGTCGAAGACATTGCTTGACACGACGTTTGCTGATAGAGAGGTTGCAGTGATTGCTTGGGATGATTTCAGGGCCACACTGTTGGAGCATTTTGTTCCGCAGTCGGCCAGAGATGAGCTTGAAGACAGATTTTACCGTTGAGGCAAGGCAAACAAGACGGTGGTGGAGTACCACCGAAAGTTCAATCATATAGCCCAGTTTGTGTATTCTTATCATTTGGATGAGGCATGATACACCTAGAGGTTCTATAAGGGCCTGCGAGAGGATCTGAGAGAGGCTCTGTTGTTTATATCCGACGGGCCTATTTGGTGGTCGCTAAGGTTCAAAGAAAATAAAAGCAACCGAACTAGCAATCCAATAAGGCAAGTATACCAATCGAACTGTAGTTTGGGGACACAAGTGTCGTATTGAAATCTGGGAACTGTTGAGTACACTTACTCAGACGAAGGCTATTATTTTTTCGATGAAAATACTATGGTTTGAGAAACTAATTGCAATTAAGGAAATAAAACAATGCAAGAAAGAGAACAACTGTAGTTAAATAAAGGCCTATAAGAAGCGATTACCACGAAGGGATGAAAATATGAAATGAAAATGCACTCGATCAAGAATCACCTCAGCTAAAGTCGACTAAGAAATACGATAAAAACCTAAACTTAATAGGGTAAAGGTCCTTGATCGTAGAGGTTCCTAAAGCTTGAACACGCTTCTCTCGAAGTCGTGCCCAACTGAGTTTAGGAAGGTCCGACCGACACTCGTCTAAATCGGAGGCCTAAAGCTCGCTTTACGCGGTGAACCCCACTATTGGATTTTAATCCAATCCGGGAGTGTTGGGTACATTGGAAAATGTGTTCCTGATTTGGAGAAGCCTCACTTTGCTCAATGGTATACATCAAGGTGTATTTGATGTTATTTTGAGTTTATATGTATAGGTTAAGAATGTGCTAAAATGCAGGAAAAATATTCTAAGTCCATGTGTCGACACCTGAGGAAGCTGTGTCGACACTTCAGTAAGATTGTGTCGACACTTGGAAATAGCTGTGTCGACACTTAAGAGAATTTGTGTCGACACCGGGAGGCAGTGTCAACACACAGAAGATTATAGTCGACATCAACTTTGCCGATACCGGGAGGAAGTGTCGAAACACTGAGGCAGAGTCAACAACAACTGTGTCGACACCTGGAGGCAGTGTCGACACACACTATGTTCTGAGTCTACATCAACTGTGTCGACACACAGGACTTGTGTCAACACACAGCTGAATCTAGACCAAGTTGATTGCTGATGAATGGTGAAGTGTTTGCGTCGACACAAATAATCAGTGTCGACACATTATCAAGATGCAATATCAAGAAGCTGTGTCGACATCAAGGCAGCTTTGTCGACATCACCAAAGGCTGTGTCGACACTTAAGTCACATGTGTCGACACATATTGACAGATGGTCTCGACACTTTTTGGCAGATAGACTCGACGCTTTGCTGACAAAGTCAAAGGCTCAAGAACTGTTTGAAGACTTGACAGCTGTGAGTTACAATAGGTTTACTGAAGTTGTCAGACTTGTCAGAAGTTAGTTTTAAACCAGATCAGCCGGTTACCAAGGATGAAGTCTATAAATAGATGGATTCATTAGAATAAAATATTACACATAGAGAAAAAGTATTGTCACCACTAACACAAGTAGAGATTGATCTCTGATCAAGAAAGTACAAGTAACAAAGAAGAAGATCTTCGTGAGAAGATCTAAGAAGATGTTCTGAATTAGTTTACTATTCAGATTCTGTCTAAGTGGAATTCAATCAAGAATTTAGAAGTATCTTCAAGAGATTTGGATAGAGAGAGATCCAGCTATTTTAAGACAAAGAGGAGACATTAACAGGTCTCTCAAGAAGCAGATACTGAACTTATCTGTCAAGAAGATTCAGATCTATTTCTGAAGTCTAAGAAGGAAGCTGTCAGTCAGTTTTATTCAAAGGAAATCAACCCAACTAAGTTCAGATTCAAGAAGCTTTGAAGAAAGCTAAGATCAAGTTGATTTCAGCCATCAGCCTCTTCAAGAAGCTGATCAAGAAAGTTCTTATCCTTTCTCTCTCATCAGCGGTAAGAGATTACAAAAATTCCTTATCAAATTCTGTAGGATCTAGTCATAGATCTGAGTTTTAAGCTTATTTTATAAAGGCTGAGTGTAGGAGATTTATTCTCTTAGTGGTAGGGATGTTTATGCCTGAGTTGTAGGAGAAGGTATTCTCTGAGCTGTAGGCCTTATTGTAAGGTTGAGGTAGGGCTTGTTAGCCTGAGTTGTAGGAGAAGGTATTCTCTGAGCTGTAGGCCTTGTGGCAAGGCTGAGGTAGGGCTGTTTATGCCTTAGTTGTAGGAGAAGGTATTCTCAGAGTTGTAGGCCTTGTGGCAAGGCTATGGTAGGGCTTGTTAGCCTGAGTTGTAGGAATCCTTCTGGATTTTGAGCTGTAGGATCTGAGGATCTGAGTTAAAGGAAGAAGTTAGGCTGTCTCTAGCATACTACTAGATAGGTGAAGGGGGAAAGTGGATGTACCCAGACCTTGGGGAACCACTATAAATCTATGTGCAATCTGTGATGTGTGTATGATTGTGATTGTTGTATTGTGTTAGCTATAGAAATATCTAATTTATTCAAATAACTGTAGTTATATTTTGTCTTAAGTTAAATCAAGGAAAAGTACATATTCACCCCCCCTCTAGGTGTTTATGTAGTCTTAAAAGTAAAACTATCAAGTGGTATCAGAGGGAGGTTGCTCAAAGAAGGACTTAACAGTCTGAGTTAGATCCCTAAGGTAGAATCAAGAATTAAGAAAATGGGTTCTGGAGAGAATCACAAGGAATTAGGGTCAATGAAATTACCCATTTACAGGAAAGAGATTTTTGGAATCTGGAAAGAAAGGGTTAGATTATTTATGGAGGCCTCTTACCCAAGGATATATATCACAGTAAAAGAAGGTCCATATATCCCAATGAATGTGTCTGCTCTAGATGCAAATCAAAGAACTCCTAAAGATTTTTCTGAAATGACCAAGGATGAGATCATATTGGTAACTATGGATAAGAGAGATCAGAATATCATAGTGAGTGTCATAGATTATTCTACTTTCCAAAATTTGATTCACTGCAAAACCTCCAAGGAAATGTGGGACACTTTGATTGTCTACATGGAGGGTTCTGAAGAAGTTAGACAAGACAGAAAGTCTATGCTCAATCAAGAATATGAGAGTTTCAGATAAGGGAAGTCTGATAGCATATCTGAATGCTACAAGAAATTCTACAGGATAGTGAATGAACTGATGTCCTATGGAAGGGTCTTCAATACTTATGAGCTGAATGACAAATTCCTAAGATCCTTGACAAAGGATTGGGATACCAAGATTTGTGCCATTAGAGAAATGGCCAAACTAGCTGACATTTCTCGTCCAACCTTATTTGGAAAGTTTCTATCATATGAAATGCAACTAATGGCTAGGAAGGAGGAAGAAAGAAATACAAAAGGAGAGAATAGAGAAAAGTCAGTTGTCTAAAAGGTTGAAGCCACTAGAAAGAGCAGGAGGATGTCTCCATCACCTCCTAAGGAAGTTGCTGAAGTTATCTCAGAAAATTCAGAAAATCAGAACTCAGATAGCAGTGATTCAGATTCAGATTTTACTGCCTTTACAAGGCAGTTTCAGAGGTTCTTGAAGAAGAAGCAGTGGAAGTCAAGGCCCTCCACATCACAGCCTGTTGATGACTATTATCAAAAGAGAAAATCATCAAGAAAGGAAAGGAGCAAATCTAAGCCCAGCAAAGCTACAACATCAAAAATTATTCGTTATTGTTACAATAGGCCAGGACATGTGGTGGCTGAGTGTCAAGAAAAGAGGAAGGAGTCAGTAGATAGAAAGAAGACTCAACAAAAGGGAAAGAAGGAGAAATCCTTCGTTACTAAGAAGAAGAAGAGTCTTACAGATCAATCCTCCTAAGAGTCAGAATCTGAAGCTGAAGCATATATTGGACTGTATGCAGCTAGTGAAGAAGAGGAGTTTATGCAATTGCTGGACTCCTTCAATAAACAAGAAGACAATCAATGCATGGGACTAATGGCTGAATCAGAAGACAACAAGTGTCTGGATCAGCCTTGTCCCAGAAAGGTACAAAGTAATTCTAGAATTTCTGATTTCAGTACTGGTTCAGAGTCAGATTCATCTGAATCAAGTGATGAGGATGGATTATAATCTGAAGGAGAGATTCATCAGTTGATAGATGAATATGGGGACTTATTGCAGGCACTTAAGAAAAGCAAAAACCTAGCCAAAAATCAGGCTAAGGAAATTGCTGATCTTAAGATGACTACATCTGGTTTAGAGAAAGAATTGGATCAACAAATGAATGAGGTTGCGAAGCTGAAAACTAATACAGTTATTCAGATGGGTACAATCACATATAAAAATGATCTAATTAATAGTCTGAAAGTCAGACTTAAAGTAGAGAAAGATTTGGTGGCTAGTTACTCTAAGCCAAAATCAGTCTTACCCTTAATAGATGAGTTTGTTGCTCAAAAGGGTAAGGAAGGAATAGGCTTTAAAGGTAACACCAGGGCTGCCCATTTTAAGAGAAAAGGCAAAGAACCAGTTCAGCCATTGAACTTTAATGTCCATGTAGTTTTAAGAAATGTGCATGAGCCTTATAACAAGTATTATCTTGAAAACATTCATGGTCATAATAAGACTGATGTTCTGAATAACAAGGTTGTTAATGCCAATAAGTCAGCCCATGTTCATAAACCCCATGGTTATAAGAAACCACTGGGTGTAGCTGCAGCAGCAACAACACAGAACAGAAATTCTTCTGTCAAAAATGTATCTAGACCTAGATACAACAAGTATGAATGCCGGTGCTGTGGCAAGACAGGAAATTTTTCCTTAGACTGCTGGCATAACATAAGTGTTAGGAAGAACAACAGTCTACCAGTTAGATGAGCTACTAGTAGTTTTGATTTGAATGGTGCTAACTTGAACCAAGGACCCAAGATTTACTTCGGTTCTAAGGGAAAGTAATTCTATATTACAGGAAAGTCAAAGTTGCCATGCCCCTATATGGTACTTGGACTATGGATATTCCAGGCACATGACTGGAATAAAGGGGCTACTGAAGGAGTACACATCTATCAAGAATGGGCCTAAAGTAATCTTTGGTGGATCTGAAAGAGGAATCATCAAAAGATTTGGTAACATCTCTTCCAACCAAATTACCATCACTCAAGTGGCTTATGTAAAAGGTTTGAAACATAACCTGATAAGCATAAGTCAGTTGAGTGATCTAGGATATTACATTTCATTTGTTAAGAATGAATGTCATATCAAAAGGTCAAGTGATAAAACGATCATTTTGACAGGATATAGAAAGAGAAATGTTTATTGTCTTAATTTTGGGTATGAGAACCAAGGTTCTCCTATTTGTCTTGTAGCTGATGAGAAAGCATCTCATTGTGTCAAATGGCACAAGAGGCTGGCTCATCTTAACTACAAGATAATTGGCCAACTCTTTCGTAAAGAGTTAGTGAGGAATGGTCCTCAAGTTATGTGTATAAAGGAAGGGATATGTTCAGCTTGTCAAAAGGGAAAGCAGACAAAATCCTCCTTTCATAGCCTTTAAAACAAGGATTCAGTGAGGTGTCTATACCTCTTACATATGGATCTTTTTGGTCCTATGCCAGTTCATAGTCTAGGTAGGAAGGTCTACACTTTTGTGGTTGTAGATGACTATTCTAGATATTCCTGGGTGTTCTTTCTTAGACAGAAATCTGAAACCCCAAGTGTTTTACATAGTTTTGTCAGACAAATTCAGAATGAACTAGACAGTACAGTGGTCAAAATCAGAAGTGACCATGGCACTGAATTTCAATCTGAAAGTATGACAAGATTGTGTGAAGAGTTTCGGATTTTTCAAGAATTCTCCTCACCTACAACACCTCAGCATAATGGTATTGCTGAAAGAAATAATAGGACATTGATTGAAGATGGTAGAACTCGATTGAGTGACACTTCTCTCCCAGAATATTTTTGGGCTGAGGCAGTAAACACTGCATGTCATGTACTCAATAGGGCCTCTATCAATAAGTTCCATAAAAAGACTCCCTATGAGATTATGAAAGGTAGAAAACCTAATTTATCCTATTTTAGGATCTTTGGTTGCAAGTGTTATATCCTAAACAATGGCAAGTCTTATTTAACTAAGTTTGCTGCCAAATCCCAAGATGGGATATTTGTTTGGTACAGCAACAATTGTAAGGCTTATAGAGTCTACAACTTGATTACTCAGGTTGTAGAAGAATCTGTACATGTTGTATTTGATGAAGTATGATTAATCAACAGTGAGTTGCCTTGTAGTTCATGCAGTCCAACAGGTATAAGCAATAGGATGGACAAGCTTTCCATTGTAGAAGGCTCAACTGCAGATGAAGTATTAGAAAATGTTGGCTAATGTCTAGGGGGAGTACAAGACTCTCTAGAAGCTGATGATAACCAATAGGTGCAACACAATGAAGAAACTGGAGGTGTTCAGCCAGAAGGAAGTTTACCTCCAGCTGTAAGACATCTAAAGGATCATCCAGAAGATCAGATAATTGGTGATCCAAGACATGGAGTACAAACTAGAAGTAGAAATCTGAATACAGTTTTGCACTCAAGTTTTCTATCTCAACTTGAGCAAAAGAAATTTGAAGAAGCTATCCAAGACCAACACTGGATTAATGCTATGTAAGAGGAGCTTAATCTGTTTAGAAGATGCAAGGTCTGGGAGTTTGTTCCTAAACCAAAAGACCACAACATCATTGGTACAAAGTGGATTTTTAGGAACAAGTGGGATGAGAATGGAGTTATTGTGAAAAATAAAGCAAGATTTGTTTCAAAAGGATATATGCAGGAAGAGGGATTAGACTTTGATCAAACATTTGCCCAAGTAGCAAGACTGGAAGAAATCAGAATGTTCCTTGCCTATGCAGCATATCAAGGCTTCAAGGTATATCAAATGGATGTGAAATCAGCATTTCTGAATGGTGATCTAAAAGAAGAAGTCTATGTAGAGCAGCCATCAGGTTTTATAGATTCTCTTAAACCTGGTTATGTCTATAGACTTAGGAAAGCATTGTATGGGTTAAAGCAAGCCCCAAGGGCTTGGTATGAAAACTTGTCTACTTTCTTTATTGAGAACAAATTCTCAAGAGGTAAAATAGACAAAACTCTATTCCTAAGGGAATTTAAAGGTAAGATAATGTTAGTTCAGATCTATGTAGATGACATAATCTTTGGATCTATAGAGAACAACCTTTGCAAGAAGTTTGCCAAACTTATGCAAGGGAAGTTTGAAATGAGCAGTATGGGGGAACTTAAGTTCTTCTTGGGACTCCAAGTAAGACAGACTGATCATGGCTTGTCCATATCCCAGTCTAAGTTCACCAAGGAGTTAATTAAGAAGTATGATATGGAATCATCCTCCACCATGAGAACTCCTATGGGAACAAGTATGCCTATATGCAAAGATGATGTAGGTAAACCTGTAGATGAGTCTTTGTATAGAGGAATAATTGACTCTCTATTATATCTAACTGCTAGTAGACCAGACATTATGTATGCAACATGTGTCTGTGCTAGGTAGCAAGCATGCCCTAAAGAATCATATTATACTGCAGTCAAGAGGATTTTGAGATATCTAAAGGGCACACCTAATCTAGGCCTTTGGTACCCTAGGTATGGAGATTTTCTACTAACAGGTTATTCAGATGCATATTTTATAGGTTGTAGAGAAGAAAGAAAAAGTACTATAGGTACATGCCAATTCCTGGGAGGAAGATTGATATCTTGGAGCAGTAAGAAGCAGACTAGTGTTGTAATATCCATAGCTGAGTCTGAATATGTTGCGGCTGGAAGTTGATGTGCACAACTATTGTGGATTCAGCATCAGCTAAGGGATTATGGTATTCAGGTAAGTAGAACACCTTTATTATATGATTCTAAAAGTGCTATTTCTATTGCAAACAATCCGGTTTCACATAGTAGGACTAAGCACATAGAGATAAAATACCATTTTCTTAGAGAACATGTAGAAAAAGGAGACATCTCATTAGAATTTGTTAAAACTGATTTTCAAATTATAGATGTATTTACGAAGTCTCTGGATTAAACTAAATTCAATAGATTTAAAATTGAATTAGAAATGCTGACCATAGGTTAGTTTACCAAAATTGGCTAAGTAAAATAGTGTCAACACATTCAGTGATAAGGTGTCGACACAGAGAATTCATGTCGACAATTCAGGGAAATTGTGTTGACACAGAGAAAATGTGTCGACACCTAAGGGACAAAGAGTCGACACATCAAGAAATTTAGTGTCGACACAACCAGAGTAATGGTTGTCGACACTTACAGATTTTGTGTCGACACTTATAATAAGAGTTGACACAAAATTTTTTATGAACTACTAAGTATCTCCTGTGTCGACATATCATCAATTGGTGTCGACACAAAGTAGTAAGCGCCATGGTCGAGACAATAGAAGTTTGTGTCAACACATTCCAACAGTGTCGCTATTTTAGTCAGTTTTTGCCCGCCTTTTGATCTTCTTTGATTCGAAGGGTATAAAAAGTTCAAGAACTTATTCTGTCGACACGCTCACCAGGGTTTCGAGACAAAAACCTTGTGTCGAAAATCTCTCTCCTCTCCAATCAAGCTTTCTCTTCATTCCAATGGCGCCCAAGGTTGAAGACAACGTCAATGAAGGATATGAGTTGGTTAGGTATGCATTCAACGATGCCGAATCGGAGATCAAACAGGTCATTTCTCTTCTTGCAGACAATGGATTAGAATATTTAGTCTCTGAACCTAGTAAGATATAAAAGAAGGAAGTATTCGAGTTCTATACTGCTGCATCGATGGACTCAATAGAATTGAAGATCAAATTCTCTGTACATGGAGAAAGTGTCAAGCTGTCTCAAAAGAGGTTAAGCAAGATTCTCCATCTTCCTAGAATATAAGATGAGGAAGAGGTACCAGCCTCAAGGACCAGGGAGGCACTTAAATGGTGTGGATTGGATCCAACCATAAAGAAAGGATCTGCCATCAACAGGAAGGGCATGAATCCTCAGGGGAAATTCCTGTCTGAAATTATAGGCAAAGTGATCTTATGTAAACCATGTAGACATGATAGGATCTCAGCATATATGTTCAGTCTGATGACAAGAATTGTCTTTAAGATACAAACAAATTGGTCTGCAGTTTTGTTTGATAAAATCAAAGAAGGAATCAAGAAGCCAAACTTTGCTATAATTTTGAGTATGTACCTGGCTGGAATCATTCTAGAGGTAATGCAACAGATTCCTGGATCAAAGATCAACCATATGAGAAGAATGGACATGAGGTTATTCTCTAGATGGGATAGAGTTCTATCAAAGGAGTTGCCTGATGTTGACAAGCAGGAGACAACTGAGAAATCACAAGGATATGACCTTCATGTGCATGATCATGGCAATCCACCAAATCAAGCAGAACACGTTAGAGAGCTGGCTGAGGACTAGACTGGGTCTACTAATGTCCTGGAAGAGACTATACCAGCACAGGTGCAGGGGGAGCCAATTACTGCACAAGTACAAGATGAAGAAAGAATAAACTTATTAGAAGATTTGTACACTGCTGGAATTGATGATTCTGCTAGAGGAAACACTGTATCATCTCCTGCTCAAGCACAAAAGGAATACACTCTAGAAGAGTTGTTTCCTGAAATTGGAGAGACAGCTGATAAGGTTGAAACCCTTAGGGTTGAGGGGGAGCAAGGTGCTGTTGAGGGGGAGCAAGTACCTGTTGAGGGGGAGCAATATTGTGCTGAGAAAGAAATTCCTACTACTCCTCCCGAAAGAGTTCATATTGAAAGTACTTCAGAGTCTGAAAATGCAAAGGTCAGGGAGGCTAAGAAAAGAAAGCTAATGGTCTTCAAGAGGATAAGTCACAGCTATAAGAAAGCTCTCCAGACAATAACTCACCAAGCTACTACTGATTTTGATTACACTAAATTTATGATAAAATTACAAGACAAAATGGATGAGCAGAGATTGCTTCTTGAAAAGTATGTGGATGAAAGCCAAAAGGCTCTTCAATTTGATCTGGCATAAGAGATAAAATCTATAAGATTTGATGTTAATAAGAATAAAAGAGAGATGATAGATTGCTTCCACAAGGGAGGCAATGCTGTGGTATTTCTTGCTAAGCAACAAGAAGAAATAAAGAAGCAAGTGGATGAGATTGTTGTTAAACAAGGCTATGTCCTTAAGAATCAAATAAGAATAAACGAAAATCTGACTGAATCACATAATGTGATAGTCACTGAGTTCACAAACAATGTTGTTACAATGACTGCTGCAAGGGCTAAAGAAAAAGAAGAATATGATCAGAAGCTACAAGCTGCCCTAGATGCAGTTAAAACTTCCATCACTTCATCTGAGAAGTTGATTAGTGGCAAGCTTCAAAAATTAAAGCCATTCTTTAAAGATGGAATCAACTATCTGGATGGATAAATCAGATTTCAGAAAGATGACTTGAGAGAGCATGTGGCTAGAGAAGTCATAAAGGGGGAGAGGGTGTTAGTCTATGCTGGGTCTGATCATGCCAAATGGGTAACGAACATCATAAGAGCCACTCTTGGATATCCACCCCGTTGTGATGATGATAATATGGCTGAGTAAGGGGTACAACCAATTCTACTTGAAGGTAATCAACCTGAGGTTGCCCAAGTTATTTTCCCTCCTGCAAATCTTGAGATGTTACATGAGCAAGTTTATTCAATGTACAACCCTCCACAACCAATTACAAATGTGATTATTGAAAAGGCTGATATGCCAGATACTGCTATTAAAGCTCAACAAGATGCTCTATTATCAAAGAAAAGATTTAGAGAGCAAGCAGAATTAAAGCAAGACTTTGAGCAGTAGAGCCCCACTTCAAGGAATATCAATTTAACTACATGGAAGGCTATAAAAGATCAAGTACATGAAAGAGGAAAATGGTACAATGAGCATGAATGGCAAAAGTATGAAGCCATACAAGAAGCCATAGTTCAACATAGGAGAAAGGCTAAGATGGGGAAGCTACCTCCTGATACTCAGGAACCTAGCAAGTATTTCCCCAAGCCCTTTTATTATTTTGAAAGACAAGGGATCAAGGCTGAAGCATAGAAGAAAGTTGATTTGAAAGGCAAGAAGCCCATGGAAGATTCAGAACCTCTTGCTCAGGCTCAGATAATATCTGGAAAAGGGATAGTCATCAAGGAGCCTGCCCAGCCTTAGTCTTAGCTTTACTAGTTTTTGTTCAAGAATTATGTAATTGTTAGTTGTTAAAGAAATCAATGTAAACATTTTGTAACAAACTTTTTGAGTTGATATACAACACATTGTTCTGTGATCATTTATTTCTACATCTTTATTCTGTGATGTAACTATGATATGTGTTTTGTTTATATAGTACCCTGTCATATAATGCTTATATACATCATCATGTTTATTTTATAAGTGGTTTATATCACTATCTAAAGGGTTATGACTTCTCCAAATAGGGGGAGATTGTTGGGTACATTGGAAAATATGTACCTGATTTGGAGAAGCCTCACTTAGCTCAATGGTATACATCAAGGTGTATTTGATGTTATTTTGAGTTTATATGTGCAGGTTAATAATGTGCTAGAATGCTAGAAAAATATTCTAAGTCCATGTGTCGACACCTGAGGAAGCTGTGTCGACACTTCAGTAAGATTGTGTCGACACTTGGAAATAGCTGTGTCGACACTTCAGAGAATTTGTGTCGACACCGGGAGGCAGTGTCGACACACAGAATATTATAGTCGACATCGACTGTGTCGACACTAGGAGACAGTGTCGACACACAGAGGCAGAGTCGATTAAAACTTTGTCGACACCTCGAGGCAGTGTCGACACACACTATATTCTGAGTCTACATCAACTGTGTCAACACACAGGACTTGTGTCAACACACAGCTGAGTCTAGACCAAGTTGATTGCTGATGAATGGTGAAGTGTTTGTGTCGACACAAATAATCAGTGTCGACACATTCTAAAGATGCAGTATCAAGAAGCTGTGTCGACATCAAGGCATCTTTGTCGACATCACCAAAGGCTGTGTCGACACTTAAGTCACTGGTGTCGACACATATTGACAGATGGTCTCGACACTTTATGGTAGGCAGACTCGACGCTTTACTGACAGAGTTAAAGGCTCAAGAACTGTTTGAAGACTTGACAGCTGTGAGTTAAAACAGGTTTACTGAAGCTGTCAGACTTGCCAGAAGTTAGTCATAAACCTGATCAGCCGGTTACCAAGGATGAAGTCTATAAATAGATGGATTCAGAAGAAGAAAATAACACACAAAGAGAAGAAGTATTGTCACCACTAACACAAGTAGAGATTGACCTCTACTCAAGAAAGTATAAGTAAAAAAGAAGAAGATCTAAGAAGAGGTTATGAATTAGTTTACTATTCAGACTCTGTCTAAGTAGAATTCAATCAAGAATTCAGAAGTATCTTCATGAGATTTGGATAGAGAGAGATCCAGCTATTTGAAGACAAGGAGGAGACATTCACAGGTCTATCAAGAAGCAGATACTCAACTAATCTGTCAAGAAGATTCAGATCTATTTCTGAAGTCTAAGAAGGAAGCTGCTAGTCAGTTTTACTCAAAGGAAATCAACCCAACTAAGTTAAGATTCAAGAAGCTTTGAAAAGCTAAGATCAAGCAGATTTCAGCCATCAGCCTCTTCAAGAAGCTGTCCAAGAAAGTTCTTATCCCTTCTCTCTCATCAGGGGTAAGAGATTACAAAAATTCCTTATCAAATTCTGTAGGATCTATTCATAGATCGGAGTTATAAGCCTATTTTATAAAGGCTGAGTGTAGGAGATTTATTCTCTGAGTGGTAGGGTTGTTTATGCCTAAGTTTTAGGAGAAAGTATTCTCTGAGTTGTAGGCCTTGTCGCAAGGCTGAGATAGGGCTTGTTAGCTTGAGTTGTAGGAGAAGGTATTCTCTGAGCTGTAGGCCTTGTGGCAAGGCTGAGGTAGGGCTGTTTATGCCTGAGTTGTAGGAGAAGGTATTCTCTGAGTTGTAGGCCTTGTGGCAAGGCTGAGGTAGGGCTTGTTAGCCTGAGTTATAGGAATCCTTCTAGATTCTGAGCTGTAGGATCTGAGGATCTGAGTTAAAGGAAGAAGTTAGGCCGACTCTTGCATACTGCTAGATAGGTGAAGGGGGAAAGTGGATGTACCAAGAATTTGGGGAACATCTATAAATCTGTGTGCAATCTGTGATGTGTGTATGATTGTGATTGTTATGCTGTGTTAGCTATTGAAATATCTAATTTATTCAAATAACTGTAGTTATATTCTTCCTTAAGTTAAATCAAGGAAAAGTAGCTATTCACCACCCCCTCTCTAGGTGCTTAGGTAGTCTTGAAAGTAAAACTATCAGGGAGATTTTGACGTCTGCCTCTCTCGAGGGGTGCATATAACTCCCTTTACTCTTGAATGCTCACTTCATTCTATCGGCCTCTTGGCTAGCCCAGAATGAAAGAAAAGGTGGAGAGTATATATCGATAATATACCTCAAGCCCATGAAAAATCAAGAGTAATTAAAGGCCTAAAATCTAAAAAGAAAACGTAAATTAAAATATCATAACTTAATCGCTCGAACCTCGGAACATCAAGATCGTGTACAAGGAGGATTAGTTAATCATAATAGAGTGTGTTGGTACCCAAGTTTGATTTGAGTTTAGTCTTGTCTTTTTAGTCCCTTGACCCAAGAAATATCTATGGTCAATGGTTAGTAATCTAGCTGTAGAGTCCTCACTTTTCCAGATTGAGAATTTGGTTAAGTAGTTTGTTCGTTTGACTATAGTCGAACGCCGCTCGACTATCGTCGACTAACTGTTTGACGATCGTTTATCAGTTGTTCGACTTTCAGTCTGCGTGGATAGTTCGACTATCGGTTGATAGTTCGACTATCTGTGTGCCTTGATAGTTCGACTTTCTGCTTGGATAGGTCGACTATCTGATAGCTCGACTATCTGTTGATTGTTCGACTTTCTGTTCTGCGTTGATAGTTCGACTATCTATTTGTTTTTGATAGTTCGACTATCTGTTGATAGGCCGACTATCTGATAGCTCGACTATCTGTTGATAGGTCGACTATCTGCTCTCGCTTGGTAGTTCGACTATCTGCTTTGATAGTTCGACTATCTGATAGTTCGACTATCTGTTGATAGGTCGACTATCTGTTTGTTTTTGATAGTTCGACTATCTGTTGATAGGTCGACTATCTGATAGCTCGACAATCTGTTGATAGCTCGACTATCTGTTTTATCCTGATAGTTCGACTATCTGTTGATAGGTAGACTATCTGATAGTTCGACTATCTTCTGGTAGTTCAACTATCTGCTGTGATAGTTCGACTATCTTCCTTTGATAGTTCGACTATCTGGATCGTTCGACTATCTGTCCGATAGTTCGACGATCTCCGTGCGTCGGTCGACGATCTCCGAAGGTCGTTCGACGCTTTCTGTCTGCCTTTATATTTTGTATTTATTTATTATATTTAATTAATTAATACATTATCTGGCATATCTTTTAAGTTGTTTTATGATAATATTTCCAGACAATATATGCTCCATCCTTTTTGCCTGAGTCAAATCGTTTCAGATAAAGTTGCTTGTCTTATCAGCTGACTTTGTATTTTACTTTATCTGCTGACAGTCCTTTATAGCCGTTAGATTGAAAAGTATTCCTTCTGCTATAAAGAGTATTTCTCTGATGTGACTTTATTTAGTCCTTCTGTTATTTGATTTGATCCTGCAGCTTCTTAGAAAGAGGTTCATTCCTTTTATAGGATGTCTTGCTGCAGAGTTTGTTTTGCTGTGTGTTATTTGCAGCCCAGGTCTCAAGTTTCAGAAGAAGACAAGTAATTCAAATTGAAGAGAGCCGTTGCTTGCTGCTGTTATAAAAAGGACCCTTTGAAGAAGGATTCAAGCTAGCTAACTAGTTAACCTGTTCATCTGTTTTCAATCCTTCATCAAGATCAAGTCATATGCTCTCAGTAATACTCATCCAACTGAGAAGTGTTAAGATCTTCTACTCTTCTTCAACCTGAGTTCTCCTGCTTTCAGGAAGTTCAAACTCAGAGTTCTTTTGAAGAAGAAGAAAAAGAAGATAGCTGCTTGAAGATCTTTAATTTTATTATTTATTATCTTCTTGTAGTTTTTCCTTCAGAGCTTTCTGAAGAGTTTTCTGCACTGAAGCAAGACTTCACCTAGACATCTTTGAGCCAGGGGGAGCCTTGATTCTTTAGAGCTTTCTAGCTCAGTGCAAGTTTTTGTGCTTCTCTAATCTATTGTAAAATAGAGAAGACATCTTAACCTTATTCCCCCTCCTGTACAGGATTATTACTCCCTTCAAAAGTATCCCTTGGTGGCAGGGCACCTGATCAAAAACCTGTGCTTGGTTTTTAGACACCTGATCAAAAGTCTAAAGGGTTTCTGGATCTACCTGAAGCAGATCTTGTTGGTAGCAGGGCACCTGATCAAAAACCTGAGTGGATTCCTACCTTGTTGGTAGAAGAGTGGACGTACCCAAGTTGTTTGGGGAACCACTATAAACTCCTTGTGTCGTCTGGATTGCCTTGTTTATTTCCTGCATTGTGGCTGTGAATAGATATAACTAGGTTGCTAGTTGCTGATTAGGATTTCCAAGCCTTAACTGTAATTACAGTTAGCTTGAATTTGTGCACAACACTTGTGTTAGGCTATAGGGTTAATTCTATATCTATAATCTTTTAATTCCGCAATTCACTCCAAGGGAGTTGGGTAGATCTTCAAGTTTTGTCTAGTGCAAAATTTGATAACTCTATTCACCCCCCCTCTAGAGTAGTATCTATCCCTTCTCTTTCAATTAGTATCAAAGGGAGGTTGACTGACTGAATAGGCTAACACCTAAGTCACAAGATCCTGATAGATACCAAAGCTTATAGATATTCACTATCATGGCTCAGTCTAAGGATTATTCTAGCACCAGACCTCCAGCATGCAACTTAGCTAAGTTTGGCATCTGGAAGGCAAGGATAAAATTATATATGAATTCTATTGATGAAAGCATCTTTGCTTCTATTTTGTCAGGTCCCCCAAGAGCACCTGATGCTGCCACTGCCTCATCATCAACTGATATGAGTGCATTGCCTCCTCCAGATTACAACGACGAGTACAAGAAGGCCAAGATAGCAGATGCCAAGGCAATGAATATACTGGCTCAGACAATGTCTGATGAGGTATTCCAAAAGGTAGCTGACTGCTCTTCAGCAAAAGCTATGTGGGATACATTGAACCAGATTATATCTGGATCAGCTGATGAAAGGAAGGACAGAAGGTCTAACCTTATCTCACAATATGAGAACTTCAAGAAAACTGATGCTGAATCAGTTGAAGCCATGTACACCAGGCTCAGCTCAATCATCAATTAGCTGAGGACCCTTGACAAGGACATATCATTGACAGAGGTCAATGATAAGATTCTTATGTGCTTTCTTAGCACATGGGATCTAAGGATCTGGCCCATCAAGGAAGCCAGAAGTACAAATGAGATCTCCACTGAAGCTCTTCTCGGCAAGCTCAAGTCTTTTGAGCAAGTGCTGAAGACAAGGGAAGCAGAAGCAGAAGCAAAGACCCCTACTCCAACAAGGAAAAAGCAATCTCTAGCTCTTAAGGCTGCTGATGCTTCTGAAGGCAGCCAATCAAATGATGAGCTAATGGCATTGTTTGCCAAGAGGTTTCTCAAGATGGGGAGAAAGGAATTTAGAAAGAAGTCTTCACGCTATGAAGACAAACCAAGGTATGATCGTTCACCTGCTAAAGAAATTATTTGTTATGGTTGCAGGAAGCCTGGACACATCTTACCAGAGTGTCCAGAGGAGAAGAACAAAGACAAGAGAAAAGAAAAGGAACAACACAGGAAGCACTCCAAGCCATCCTCCTACAAAAACAAGAAGAAGGAGAGAGGTTTCATTGCTGAAACCTGGAGTGATTCTGATGAAGAATCCTCCTCATCAAGCTCAAGTGAGGATGAGGAAGAGAAGAAGGCAAAAGAAGTTTTCCTGATGGCAATAGATGCCTGCAGCAACCACTCAGCTGCAGAGAGTTCAGATTCAGATGAAGAGATGCCAACAGAAGATAAGGTACTATCTTCTTATGACTTTACTTCTGAAGAATTTAAATTAGTTTTTAAATCTTTATGCTTAGATTTGATTAGCTCAGAAAAGGAGATAAAAGAACTTAGAAATAAGTTAGCTGACTCAGAATCAATTGCTACAGAAAATGTTAGGTTTAAAGGAAGATCTCACTACTTGTAGTGAAGAAATTAAATTTCTTAAAATGGAGTTAGCTAAGTCTAAGAGATTAGAAGAATCACTTAATGGTAGAAGCCTTAAGTTGTTAGAGATTACCAGCATGACTAACACTAGGTCAGGTAATGACAAACTAGGCTTAGGAGCTTCTCCAAGTGAACCACCAGTTATTCTTAAAAATAATCTTTCAACTCCAGTGAACTTCATTTCAGCTAGTGGAATGAAGAACACTGAGCAAGTAAACCTAGTTAATAAAACTTTAAATAAATCTAAGAGAGAAAAGAGAAAGAAATTTTTTAAAGAAATGCAAAGAGCGTCGAACGCCACTCGACGATCGGAAGCTCAATGGTCGAACGAAGCTCGACGATCTGAGCGCCCATCGTCGAACGTCGATCGACGTTTTCAATATGATTTTCAAAATCATCATCAGTACCATAGAAACCTAAATGAAAATAGAAACCCTAGGTTTGTTGACCCATCATCTGCATGGAGAATCCCACCTAGGAGATCTCACCCATTAGGTTATCACCCTCAGCCTGCATTTTCATATATTTCCAGTTTTTCTTTTGTGAAAAACAAGGGACCCAAGGTTACCTGGGTCCACTCTGTCTAAATAAATGTCTTGCAGGTGAAGGCCTATCCAATCACTCAAAATAAGTGGTATTTGGATAGTGGATGTTCCAAGCATATGACAGGAAATAAAGATCATCTGTCAAAATTCAAAGCTAAGCTCGGCCCAAAGGTTATCTTTGGAGATTCCAGCTGTGGTCAGACAGAAGGCTATGGCAGGATTACTATTGGAGATGTTACTTTCAAGAGAGTTACATATGTGACAAGACTGAAGCACAATTTGATTTCAGTCAGCCAACTATGTGATGCTGGCTACCAGGTTTCATTTTCTAACTCTTCTTGCAATATTACTTTAAATAATATTGTTGTGTTAGTAGGCATTAGAATAGGTAATATTTATTTAGTAGATTTCAATTCATCTCACTCTGAAATCTGTTTGTTTAATGAAGTAACAATTAATAATAATTCTTTGTGGCATAAGAGGCTTAGTCATGTTAACCTTAAAAATATATCTAGGTTATCTAAACACAACCTTATTAGAGGTTTACCTTCTTGTCCCTACAAGAAGGAGAGCCTATGCAAGGCTTGTCAGCTAGGCAAGCAAACCAAAAACTCTTTTAAATCTGTAAATAAGAGTGATTCTCCTAGAATCCTGTACCTATTACATTTGGACCTATTTGGCCCAATAAATGTACAGAGTTTAGGAGGGAAGTATTACACCTTAGTAATTGTAGATGACTTCTCTAGGTTCAGTTGGGTTTTCTTTTTGAGAACTAAGGCTGATAACTTCAAAGCCCTTACAGACTTTCTACTATGTGTGCAGACTGAGTACTCTACTAATGTGGCCTTGATCAGAAGTGATCATGGTACTGAGTTTGACTCTCTTCTCATGCAAGAATTCTGTGAGAGAGAAGGTATCAAACATAGTTTCTCAGCTCCTAGAACTCCCCAACAAAATGGGGTAGTTGAAAGGAAGAACAGAACACTCATTGAAGCTACTAGTACATTGTTGGCAGATGCTAACATGCCTCTCTCCTATTGGTCAGAAGCTGTTAGTACAGCCAATTATGTCTTGAATAGAAGTTTGATACACAAGCTTAAGTGTAAAACTCTTTATGAGTTGCTTAAAGGAAAGAAACCTAAAATTAATTATTTTAGAATATTTGGCTGTGTTGTTTATATTCATAATAACAATAAAGAATACCTTAGAAAATTTGAAGCAAAAGCTTCAATGGGAATCATGCTTGGATATTCCCAAGTAAGCAAAGCTTATAGGGTTTATAACAAATCAACCTGTAAAATTGAAGAATCTGTGCATTTATCTTTTGATGAGTCTCAGATGTTTTACAAGGAGAAAGAAAATTCTCCTTCCTCTAGTTCATTGCAGGTACCTGATGTCCCTCAAGAAATTCTTCAACTATCAACTCTTCAGATCATTGAATCAGATAGTGATGAAGACATTGTAGAAGCTGTTGTTGTACCACCAACAGTAGATCAAATTCCTCCTGAGGAATTAATCCCAACTGTTGCTGAAGATCACATCCCACCTGTTGATATTGTCACACTTAGAGATCACCCCTCATCTCAAGTGATTGGAGACATATCAGCTGGTGTGCAAGCAAGACACCAATTAAGACAGGATGTGATGCACGCTTGTTTCCTCTCACAGGTTGAGCCCCTCACCTTTAATGATGCAGAGCTAGATCCCCACTGTATCATTGCTATGCAAGAGGAACTCAATCAGTTTGAGAGATGTAAAGTTTGGACTTTGGTTCCAAGACCTAAAGGCCAACTGATCATAGGCACCAAGTGGGTATATAGAAATAAGTTGGATGCAAATGGAATTATTGTAAGGAATAAAGCTAGGCTTGTAGCTCAGGGCTACAGACAGGAGGAAGGTATAGATTATGACCAAACCTTTGCTCCTGTTGCAAGGGTAGAAGCAATAAGGATCTTCTTGGCCTATGCAGCCTACATGAAGTTTAAGGTGTTCCAAATGGATGTCAAAAGTGCATTCCTGAATGGTGAGCTTAAGGAAGAGGTGTTTGTTGAACAACCACCAGGGTTTGTTTCTTCAACTCAGCCCTCACATGTGTTTAAGTAATAGAAAGCTCTATATGGACTAAAGCAAGCTCCCAGAGCCTGGTATGAGACTCTAGCCAGTTTCCTTTTAGAGCACAACTTCACTAGGGGAGTAGTTGATAGAACCCTTTTCGTCAAGCATCACAAGGACACAATCCTGTTAGTTCAGGTGTATGTAGATGATATTATATTTGGCTCCACTGATCCCAAACTTTGCAAAAGGTTCTCTGACCTGATGCACTCTAAGTTTGAGATGAGTAGTATGGGTGTGCTGTCTTACTTTCTTGGTCTCCAAGTTAAGCAAGATGCTGATGCTATCTTCATCTCCCAATCCAAATGTGCCAAGGAATTGGTAAAAAAATTTGGGATGGCTGATGCTTCAGCAATGCCTACACCTATGGCTACTAATGTAGTTATTGATTCTGATGATCACGGCAAGCCAGTTGATCAAAAGAATTACAGGGCCATTGTTGGTTCCCTATTATATCTAACTGCAAGTAGGCCTGATATAATGTTTGCTACATGCCTTTGTGCTAGATTCCAGGTCAACCCCAATGAATCTCATCTGATTCTTCTAAAGAGAATCCTGAGATACCTGAAGGGATGTCCAGATCTAGGACTTTGGTACCCAGCTGAGTCAGAATTTGAATTAATTGGATATTCTGATTCTGATTATGCTGGTTGCAGAGTTGACAGGAAGAGCACCTCAGGAACTTGTCAGTTTCTGGGAGAGAGATTGGTCTCTTGGTTCTGTAAGAAGCAGGCTTCTGTCTCAACTTCAACTGTAGAGGCTGAATATATAGCAGCTGCTAGTTATTGTTCACAGATCCTGTGGATTCAAAACCAGCTTGTGGATTATGGTTACTCACACAAGAATACCAAAATCATGTGTGACAGTACCAGTGCTATCTCAATTACACAAAATCCAGTGCACCACTCTAGAACGAAGCACATTGAGATTCGGCACCATTTCCTGAGAGATTGTGTGGAAAAGAACAAGATTTGTCTTGAGTTCATATCCACTGAGTTTCAGAGAGGTGATATATTCACCAAGCCTTTAGATGAACAGAAGCATCTGTTCTTTTTAGTTCAACTAGGCATGATCAATGGACGAAACTAAGTGTGACTATATCTGCCTATGTTGAAACCTGCTTGAAGATCGTCGAACGATGATCGAAGATCGTCGAACGGATTAAGCCTATCGTCGACCTCTGGTTAATGATAGCTTATCTGTTTGAAGATCGTCGACCGGCGTTCGAAGATCGTCGAACAGGTCGAGCTTATCGTCGATCTCTGAACGACGACAGCTTGTTGTTTGAGAAGCCAGAAATAGTCGAACGATGGCTCGACTACTCTGCTTCTGGGCCGATCGTTGAACGGCCGTTCGACTATCGGGTCTAGTATCTTTTTAATAGATCGACTATCTCCTGCCTAATATAAAGCCGATAGTCGACCTAGGTTAAAAGATCTTTTGTTCTATCGTCGACGGAGCGTGACTTTTCGCATTCTGTCTTCCCGCTTGCGATTTTCTGCCGCTTCGTCCCCTTCGTCTTCGCCGTCCTTCTCGCGCTTTCTCCAGCAATCAATGGCGATTTCTCCCGCAGTGTTAGTAGTTGTAAAGTTCGATGCAGGCTTCAGCGTTGATTTTGACGCGTTCAGTTGCTGCGAAGCAGGGATCGTGGAAGTTCTTCAGTTGTGCCAGGATCAAGGAATAGAGAGATTAATGTCTTCAAGGATTAAGTTAAATATACCCGAGATCAAGGAATGGGCTTTCACTTCGTCATCCACCGACGATTCGATGACTGACACCATCGGCGGAGAAGAGGTAATTTTAACTCCGGCCGTTCTGACTGATGTTTTTGGTTTGATAAATGGTGAAGAAGATTATGAGCAAGATGCTCAAGAATTTGGAAGGATGTTGACTGAGCTGGGACATGCGGAGGGCATTCCCACCAAGCTGCTCAAGGTCAATTTTCCCTTTAAGATTAAATTTCTCGCTGAGTTAGTTGGAAAAGTGCTCCTCGGAAAGCACTCTGCTCATGACAATATAACAAGGCAAAAATTTGCACTGATGTGTGCAATTGTTAATCAGAAAAAGATTGATTGGGCAGGGGTAATGTTTGATTTGATAAGGAAAAAGAACAATAAGAAAGAGGTTACCCTAGGTAGGGTTATTGGAATTTTCCTGAAGGAAAAGTATCCTCAACTACTGGTCTCCGCCGCAATAACAATAAATGCAAGCAAGAAGATGGACCCAAACCTGTTCTCCAAGTGGAAGTGGAATTTTGTGAAACCCGCTCTCACAGGGGTTGCTCCAGCAACATCAGAGAGCACCAGGACTGATTCGGTCGCTCCTCACCCTGTTGAAGCTGGCTCAGCTCTTTCCCTTCCCTCATCTTCTGCTATACAGTCTGCTTCAGTTGAAGTTACATCAACTTCAGCTGAAGTACGACTTTCCCCTTCTCCTGTTAGAGAAACAACCACGGTTGTTCTTCCTTCCCCTCCAGCATCTCCTCTTCCTTCTCATCAGGCTAGGATATCTGCACCTAGTTTTGATCTGTTAGGATCTGAGAGGATTCCAACACCTCCTCAGTCTCCTATTCATTCTCCGGTTAACTCTCCAGCTCCATCTCCAATTCAATCTCCAGTCCACACCACTTCTCATCCCAACACTACAACCATCTCTGCTGCATCTCCATCCACTGCAGTTCCATCATCTTTTGAGATCACCCAAGCTTTCATTTCTAGCATTTTGGAGTTGATTACCCCTTCAATCAAAATTATGATTGAAGAGGCAATTGCTCCACTTGCCTCCTCCATTGCCACCCTGATTGCTTCCATCCAATCTCTTTCCAAATCTGCTGAGCCATCTTCTTCAAGGGGCCTGGTTTCAGTTCCCACTGAAATCAGGCAAGGGGAGATGTTCTGTGAAGATGCCTCAGAGCCTCCAGCCTCCCTTCCAGCAGTTCAAGAAAAGACTGATGCAGTTCAAGTTCAAGATAAATCAGTTTCTGTGTTATCGGAAAAAGAAATATCTGATGCTATTATGTTATCTGAATTTGCGGTGAAAGTTTGCTTAGAATATCTCACCACTCCCGTGGTTGCCCATTTCCTAGAAGGGATTATTACATCCTACCTAGATGAGTCTTGGGAGTTGGTAAAATTTGAAGGTAATTCACTCATTCGCTTTATTGATGAGTCAATTAATTTGATAGCTTGTGAATACCTAGAAGGAATAATTTTAGCTTATTTAGAAGATTTGTATTCATAAATCTACAGATTATATTAAAGAAGACTTAGCTGCTCAGGTTATAGCAGTTGTTTTCGAAGCTGATCCAGTTGTTCCTGATACTCAAGAAGATCCAGAATTGGATTCATTTTTAGATGACATGGAAGATGTATCTGAGAATCAAGAAGAGAAAGCAAGAGTTGCTTGGAATCAAAGAGTTCAATCTTTGGTAGAGAAAGAAAAAGATTTGCAAGTTGAAAAGTCGACTATTTGGGATGATTCACCAGGGTTGGATTTGGATTTCCTTCTGGCTCAGGATGCCATTGAAGAGGAAAAAGAGAAAGCTGCTTTAAAAGAAAAGGCTGTTTCTGAAGCCTATGATCCTTATAACAATCCTCCTTCATCTCACTCTGAAGATGAAGAGGATTCTGATTTATCTGAAAATTCGAAGAAAAAGAAAGTTGCTCAGAAGAAAAGGAAAGCAATTGCTCCTCCTCCTCCCAGCCGTGACAATGATACTCCTTACTATATTCTTAAAGGAATTGACCCCAAATCAAAAGAATTTCAACATTGGATGTGGTTCTCCAAGAACCAGTAGAAAGAGAGAAAAAGATCTAAGAGGTATGATAGTCCTGTTTCAAGATGGACTCCCAGAGGTCCTCCTCCTCCACCTCCCAGTGTAGGAGCCTCTGGGAACCTATCTGCTAATCCATCTGCCTCTTCTAGAAAATCTGCACCTTCTCAGCCTCAGCCAAGGAAAAGCTCTCAAAGTTCCCAAGGCAGATCTTATTCTGGTTCTCAAAGACAAGTGAAGGAGGTTGTGTTTCAAAGACCAACTTTTTCCCCTCCTCCTTCTCCAAAGAAAAGAGTTCCATCTCCAATGCCAGTACAGTCTGAAAAAGTTGTTTCAAAAGGTAAGTAGTTTATTTTGTTTAAATATTCTAGCAAGAACTTTGCTAAGTCTGCTCCCATGTCTTATCTAGTTAATCAAGATAAAGAGGTTGCTCCTTCTGAGAATGCTTATGAAAGTCCTGAGCTTGATCCTAACTTTAGGATGGCTCATTTTCACGAATTGGTTGGAGCAGCTCAGATCAGAAAAGCAAAAGCTGAAGGGAAGGACACCACTGGCTTAACCACTATGTCTACATTCAGAAAGAAGGAGTTTGAAAAGTTTCAGGTTAATCCTGAGGTCTTTGACCCTTCAAAATATATGGAAAAGCACCCGGAAGCCGTTGTTCCAAGGGCTGCAGAAGTAAAGATTATTGGTGTGCAGGACTTGAAGATGTCAAAGGAAGAAGCTATTGATCCTCTGAGGAAAATTTCTTTTGTTCCAAGTTCTTCTGACTCTTTGCCAGATTCTGTAGACTCTTAATTTTTGTGATTGACTGCTGTTTTATATCTATCTGTTTGACAATTGCTAGTTAATTGCTATCTATTTTCTGTATTGATTATAGTGTTTTATAGCTAGCTCTGTGTTTTAGTTTTTAAGAGACTTAACTCAAATAGGGGGAGATTGTTGGTACCCTAGTTTGATTTGAGTTTAGTCTTGTCTTTTTAGTCCCTTGACCCAAGAAATATCTATGGTCAATGGTTAGTAGTCTAGCTATAGAGTCCTCACTTTTCCAGATTGAGAATTTGGTTAAGTAGTTTGTTCGTTCGACTATCGTCGAACGCCGCTCGACTATCGTCGACTAACTGTTCGACGATCGTCTATCAGTTGTTCGACTTTCAGTCTGCGTGGATAGTTCGACTATCGGTTGATAGTTCGACTATCTGTGTGCCTTGATAGTTCGACTATCTGCTTGGATAGGTCGACTATCTGATAGCTCGACTATCTGTTGATAGTTCGACTATCTATTCTGCGTTGATAGTTCGACTATTTATTGATAGGTCGACTATCTGTTTATTTTTGATAGTTCGACTATCTGTTGATAGCTCGACTATCTGATAGCTCGACTATCTGTTGATAGGTCGACTATCTGTTCTCGCTTGGTAGTTCGACTATCTGCTTTGATAGTTCGACTATCTGATACTTCGACTATATGTTGATAGGTCGACTATCTGTTTGTTTTTGATAGTTCGACTATCTGTTGATAGGTCGACTATCTGATAGCTCGACTATCTGTTGATAGCTCGACTATCTGTTTTGCCCTGATAGTTCGACTATCTGTTGATAGGTCGACTATCTGATAGTTCGACTATCTTCTGGTAGTTCGACTATCTGCTGTGATAGTTCGACTATCTTCCTTTGATAGTTCGACTATCTGGATCGTTCGACTATCTGTCCGATTGTTTGACGATCTCCGTGCGTCGGCCGACGATCTCCGAAGGTCGTTCGACGCTTTCTGTCTGCCTTTATATTTTGTATTTATTTATTATATTTAATTAATTAATACATTATCTGGCATATCTGTTAAGTTGTTTTATGATAATATTTCCAGGCAATATATGCTCCATCCTTTTTGCCTGAGTCAAATCGTTTCAGATAAAGTTGTTTGTCTTATTAGCTGACTTTGTATTTTACTTTATCTGCTGACAGTCCTTTATAGCCGTTAGACTGAAAAGTATTTCTTCTGCTATAAAGAGTATTTCTCTGATGTGACTTTATTTAGTCCTTCTGTTATTTGATTTGATCCTGCAGCTTCTTAGAAAGAGGTTCATTCCTTTTATAGGATGTCTTGCTGCAGAGTTTGTTTTGCTGTGTGTTATTTGCAGCCCAGGTCTCATGTTTCAGAAGAAGACAAGTAATTCAAATTGAAGAGAGCCGTTGCTTGCTGCTGTTATAAAAAGGACCCTTTGAAGAAGGATTCAAGCTAGCTAACTAGTTAACCTGTTCATCTGCTTTCAAGCCTTCATCAAGATCAAGTCATATGCTCTCAGCAATACTCATCCAACTGAGAAGTGTTAAGATCTTCTACTCTTCTTCAACCTGAGTTCTCCTGCTTTCAGGAAGTTCAAACTCAGAGTTCTTTTGAAGAAGAAGAAAAAGAAGATAGCTGCTTGAAGATCTTTAATTTTATTATTTATTATCTTCTTGTAGTTTTTCCTTCAGAGCTTTCTGAAGAGGTTTCTGCACTGAAGCAAGACTTCACCTGGACATCTTTGATCCAGGGGGAGCCTTGATTCTTTAGAGCTTTCTAGCTCAGTGCAAGTTTTTGTGCTTCTCTAATCTATTGTAAAATAGAGAAGACATCTTAACCTTCTTCCCCCTCCTGTACAGGGTTATTACTCCCTTCAAAAGTATCCCTTGGTGGCAGGGCACCTGATCAAAAACCTGTGCTTGGTTTTTAGACACCTGATCAAAAGTCTAAAGGGTTTCTTGATCTACCTGAAGCAGATCTTGTTGGTGGCAGGGCACCTGATCAAAAACCTGAGTGGATTCCTACCTTGTTGGTAGAAGAGTGGACGTACCCAAGTTGTTTGGGGAACCACTATAAACTCCTTGTGTCGTCTGGATTGCCATGTTTATTTCCTGCATTGTGGCTGTGAATAGATATAACTAGGTTGCTAGTTGCTGATTAGGATTTCCAAGCCTTAACTGTAATTACAGTTAGCTTGAGTTTGTGCACAACACTTGTGTTAGGCTATAGGGTTAATTCTATATCTATAATCTTTTAATTCCGCAATTCACTCCAAGGGAGTTGGGTAGATCTTCAAGTTTTGTCTAGTGCAAAATTTGATAACTCTATTCACCCCCCTCTAGAGTAGTATCTATCCCTTCTCTTTCAGAGTGGAGGAGGGGGATGAGTAGTAAAGCATTAAGAACACAATGTAATAAAGAGCACTTATATTAATTAAGAGATAGAGCTACACTTGAAAAAGGATATTACAATTGCATGAAATTGAAAACCTATTCTAGCCATAATTAAGCAACTAGTGCAAGAGCAAAGATTACAACAAAAGCTATTACAAAGGCTAAAACTAAACTAGGATTAGAAAAATTACAAAAATAATGAAGAGAGAGAGAGGGAAGAACATGAAAAAGACCAAGAAATAAATTGGCAGCACCTCCCCTCTCAACCCAAGATTTTGAAATGGAAGGGGGGGGGTCTGAATTTATAGGAAAAGTTCACGGGTTGGTCATGCACTTCGACACACACTAGGGGCGTGTTAGGGGGCGTGACATGTACGGGTTTTACCTCGGGCTCTAGATTCTGGCGGGAAGGATGATTGCTTCTCTACGTCGGTGGACACGCCCTGGGTCACGCTCGTGTAGGGGGGCGTGACACGCACGTCGTGTCAAAATAATTGGTCAGAAATCCGTCAGTCATCGAAAAAGGAGGTGGTCACGCACTATGTTACGCCCGTGATGGGGGGCGTGACAGTAATGTTGTCGTGCTGAGTCGAAACTGCATTTAATGCGGCGCCAGGCTTCGGGCAGAGGGCAACACGCCCCGTATCACGCCCTTGGACATGCCCGGGGAGGGCGTGTCAGGGGGCGTGACAGCTATTTTATCTGGTATTTTCCTCTGACTTCGGGATTCCTCTGGAACAGGTGACACGCCCTAGGTCACGCTCAGGGAGGGCGTGACAGGGGGCGTGTCAGGTCAATTTTCACCAATTTTCAGGAAAGCTGCACAAAGAGAGGAAAAATTAGGGGCAATAAAATTAACATAAGAAAGATAAAAATAAAGCTTAAAATACAAGATTTGTACATTATAAACTAGAAAAATACAATAATAGTTAAGACTACAAAACGTATTATCAAATTCTTAAAGTCACACTAGTGCCAACTAACTTCACCTAGGGGGGATAGGTGATGCGCAGTCTTTTTGCGAAATTAAAATTTTACCTGCACAATAAAAGAAAACAAACAAAGCACAGAAAGACACAGGAAGTTATAGTTGTTCCACGACTTGGGAACGTCCATTTTCCCCCTTCGACCTATCTCCCAACCAGGGACGACTCGGTCACTTCACTAACCGGATTGAAATCCAATCCTCACAATAATGGAAGGAACCCTTCCAACCGAAGGAGTCACCACTCCTCCACCACGGGTTGCACCCAACCCTTACAATGAGGAACCAACGTTCCTTTACAAAAAAAGTAAAAATGGAATGTATAAAATACAAACTACTTTTGGAGCGCTAGGTGTCCCTCTTCGTTCGATGACACGTTCTTGAAGAAGACGAAGAGTCCACGACCTTAACTCTCACTTGGAAAGGATCTCCTCGAGATCGGCGGCGGCAAAGCTTGCTGCAGCGATTCTATCAAGATCGGCAGCTGCAAAGGAGAGCGGCGGCGATGCTTTCGAGAACCAAACTTCGTAGCAAAGCTAGCAAGGTCTACCAACGATCTTACTTCGATCGATCGTCTCAATCGATTCAGAAGGGGAAGGTATTCTCGTTCAACAAATCAAGAGACAATGGATCTCAAGATAGGCACGTGAGATGCGTTTCTTGGCTAAGCATCTGTCGCCGGGAGATCAGGAAGAACCCACGATCGGCGACGACGAAAACTTGATGCGTGGAGTCGGAGGCGGAAGAGAAGACATGATCCGCTAAGTCAAATCCGGCGGCTCTTTCTTTTCGTATGTATAGATTTTTTTTTCTTTTCAAAATTCACGAATATATATACTGTAGGACATCCTTTATGACCGTTGTGGGCCCCACAAGTAGAAACCTTAAGTCTGGTTCAAAACAGTGCCTGTACATTTGGTCTGGTCCAGCGCGCCAACAAAAATCGCCTAAGGCAAATTCGGCGGGAATCATTGGTGATTCTCGACGAATTGACGAGAATCACTAATGATTCCCGTCGAATTCTACTTAGAAGAATTCTTAGCTGAATTGCTTGCCAATCGGAAAGAATCGTTGAGAGTCATCATCCATTCTCGACGAATCGTCGAGAATGCAGAGTCATTCTCGACGATTCTGACTTGGATGATTCCTTGAAGGCGTTGACTCAGACTGGTGTTTCTCGCCGATTCTGACTTGGCAGAATCCTTGAAGGTGTTGAAGGCGTTGAGTCAGCCGGATGCATTCGGCGAGAATCAGCTAGTGATTCTCGTCGAATCATACTTAGAAGAATTTTCATCTCTCTTCCCGTGAGCTGGTCTTTGACCCACCCTTGCTCCTCTTAACTCTAGCTCTATCTCGACCCTGTGCTTGAAAGTAAGTACACTCCAATAGAGAGTGCACACATAGGAAAACATACTGATCTGCTCAACGAAGGATTACATTGCGCAGACCCGTATATATTGACCCACTGCACCCTGACATTGGTGTGTACTTAGCGTGGAATAACTGCAAGCACAACTTGATAGAAAATCTTCAAATACATTATCTATTAACCTTTGCTTGTACAGGGGCTTCTTCAAATCAGGTACATTGTGGATACAATACCCAACAATCTCCCCCTATTTGAAGAAGCCTAAACCCTATAAGGTAAGGTGAATAGGACATATTGAAATGAAAATCATAAACGAAGAATCCAGTTGAGGGATAAATTCATTTCCAATTTCTTGAGAGCATTACATGGTACTTGGAGCCACCTTAGCCTTAGCCGAGAGGGTAATCTCCCCCTTTTCGGTTTCTGCAAATCTGGGACTTCACTTGGAGCTATATGCTCCCCCTCAGATCTTGCATCCGTGCTTACTCTTGAGTTTCTTGCGGATGCTCCCCCTTGATCCAAGAGCCGGGAGACTCTGTATTCTTCATTCCTCAAGGTTTAGCATACCCAGTTCAGTTTTGAAGAGACTGAACTTGGCTTCGTCTAGGGGCTTTGTAAAAATATCTGCAATCTGCTTATCTGTGGTGACATAGCAGAGAGAGATGTCCTTGTTTTCCACATGCTCCTGAATGAAGTGGTAGCGCACTTAAATATGCTTTGTCCTGCTGTGCGACACGGGATTGTTCGCAATGGCTATAGCACTTGAGGAGTCGCAGTACATTTGTACTTCTTTGAACTGAAGGTCATAGTCTGCTAGTTGATTTCTGATCCATAGAAGTTGTGCGCAATAGCTGCCTGCTGAGATGTACTAAGATTCAGCAGTGGAGGTTGCAACACAATTCTGCTTCTTACTGTTCCAAGAGATTAGCCTTCTTCCGAGGAATTGACACGTCCCGTAAGTGTTTTCCTATCATCCCTGCTTCCTGCAAAGTCAGCATCTGAAAATCCTATTAGCTCGACATCATTGTTTCTCGGGTACCACAAACCAAGATTAGGTGTACCCTTAATGTATCTAAGAATTCGCTTTGCAGCGACATAGTGAGATTCCTTAGTGTTCACCTGATATCTGGCACAAATGCATGTGGAGAACATAATATCCGGTCTACTTGCAGTAAGGTAGAGCAAGGATCAAATAATGCTTCTGTATTTGGTTTCATCAAAAGGTTTCCCTTTCTCATCCTTATCCAGAGACATAGTAGATCCCATTGGAATCCTCATAGATGTTACATTCTCCATACCGAATTTCTTGAGGAGTTCATTTATGAACTTCGTCTGAGAAATGAAAATTCCATCCTCAGACTGTTTCACTTAAAGTCCCAAGAAATACTTTAGCTCTCCCATATTGCTCATTTCAAACTTTCCTTGCATAAGTTTAGAAAACTTTTTGCAAAGATTATTATCCGTTGAGCCGAATATAATGTCATCGACATAGATTTGCACCAACAAGATCTTGCCTTTGACTTCCCTAAGAAACAATGTCTTATCTTTTTTTTCTCTAGAGAACTTGTTCTCAAGAAGAAAACTAGACAGAGTCTCATACCAAGCTCAAGGAGCTTGTTTTAAGCCATATAAAGCCTTATTAAGAAAATATACATGATTGGGATAAGTAGGATTAACAAAACCTGGGGGGTTGTGCGACATATACTTCCTCTTTCAGGTTGCCATTTAAGAATGCAGATTTCACGTCCATCTGATAGACAATGAATCCTTTGTGCAAAGCATATGCCAGGAACAATCTGATCGCCTCGAGCCTTGCCACTGGTGCAAAGGTCTGGTCAAAGTTAATCCCCTCCTCCTGTTTGTAACCTTGAGCCACCAGCCTGGCCTTGTTCTTTATGATTACACCGTGTTCATCAAGTTTTTTTTCTGAAGATCCACTTGGTGCCGATCACGTTCTGCCCCTTTGGTATGGGAACCAGCGTCCAGACGTTGCATCTTTCAAATTGATGGAATTCATCTTGCATGGCCAATATCCATGCTGCATCCTTGTTCGCTTCGTCGAACTTCTTTGGCTTAACCTATGACAAAAAGCTGAAATGCAGAATCTCGTTAATTGTACCTCGGTGAGTTCTGAATCCGTCACGGGGATCTCCGATGATTTGATTTCTGGGATGATCCCTCACATGACGAAGCTCTAACAGTCTGGCATCTGGAGCTCTAACATTTTCTGGGGCTCATTCCTCTTCAGGGAGGATAACTCCATTCTGACCGTCATCATCTCCGGTAGACGTTGTAGTGGAGATTTTTATGTACTTGGGAGTTGCATCTTTAGCGGTCTCATCGAGACTAAGCTGTTAAATTCTTGTACCTGCATCTTCAAGAATACCACTGGAAGAATTGCTGTTAAGCAAGCTTCCTTCATCAAATACAACATTTATGGATTCCTCTACCACTAGGGTTTTCTTATTGAAAACCCTATATGCCCGGCTATGGCTACTATAGCCCATAAATATACCATCGAAGCTTTTTTCCCCAAACTTAGTACGCGGGTACTTCCCGTAATTTAGTACATAGCATCTACAGCCAAAGATCCCAAAATAGGACATGGTTGGTTTCCTGCCTTTCAGTAGCTCATAAGGGGTCTTACGATGGCTCTTGTTGATCAAGGCCTGGTTTTGTACATGACAAGTTGTGTTGACAGCCTCGGCCCAGAAGTATTCCGGGAGAGAAGCGTCATTCAACATTGTAGTGCAGGATTCAATGAGTGTTCTATTTCTCCTCTCCGCAACTCCATTCTGCTAAGGAGTGCACGGGGAGGAAAACTCATGAAAGATAACAAGTTCTTCACAGAACTCTGTCATAGCACCAGACTCAAACTCTGTTCCATGGTCACTTCTAATTTTGACTACCGAGCAGTTAAGTTCGTTCTGAATCTGCTTGACAAAACTAGTGAAGATGTCAAACGTATCAGACTTGCATTTTGAGAAGAACACTCAAGTAAACCGAGAGTGATCATCAATAATAACTAGCATATAAGACTTGCCTCCTAAGCTATGAACTTGCATTGGACCAAATAAGTCCATATGCAGAAGATAAAGACATCTGGAGGAGTCTTTGTCTGCAATGCCCTTAAAGGTAGCCCGAGTCTGTTTGCCCTTCTGGCATGCAGGACAGGGGCTATCTTTGATGCACTTTATGATGGGAGCATCCCTTACTAAGTTTTAAGAAAACAGCATACTAATTGTCTTGAAATTAATATGTGCCAATCTCTTTTGCCATTGTTCACAAAGAGATGCACTTCCTGTTGCTACTAGGCACACGGGGGTAGATGAATCTAAACTATGAAAATCTAAACAGAAGATGTTTCTGCTCCTAATGCCTGTTAATACCGTCTCCAAAGAGGCACACGATATTATCAGGCATTTATCCTTGCAGAATTAAACGTCATAACCTTTATCACATAACTGACTTACACTTATCAGGTTATGATTTAACCTTTTAACATAAGCCACGTCGGTGATAAAAATTATACCATTGGAAATCATACTGTAACCCCTGGTGACTCCTAGATCTGATCCCCCAAAGATGACTTTGGGTCCATTCTCGACTTGAGAGTAATCACGTAGCAGGCTTCTTGTCCCGGTCATATGCCGGGAGCATCCACTGTCCAAGTACCATATGGGAGTTTTGGCTGCCTTTGGACATTCCTGCAAAACAGAATTAATTTCCCTTAGGAACCCTATCGAACTTGGGTCCTAGATTCCTCGTTAGCATACTCCCCCTCGGCTGATTAGCCCTACGAGTGGTCTGCCTCGCATTGCCAACTTGAGGAGTCTCGTTATTCCTCGGATTAAACCAGCAATCCACGGCAAAGTGACCAACTTTGCCATAGCACCAGCAGTCAAACCTGTTGTACTTTCTCCTAGGCACCTGCTTCACCCTTGGAACAGAAGGTCCAGTCGGGGCCTTGGACCTTGAGGTTGAGGCATCATGATGACAACACTCACATGATTTCTTCACCTCCTGGTTTCTCAGTATAACAGGCTTGGCCTTTGGTATCTGCTTCCTATTATGGCCTCTAGAGAAGTGGCCATAATCCTCCACTTAGATTTCCTCATAAGGTGACTTGAAGACACTCTCGCAAAAGTTACGGGGGAAGGCCCAACAATCATACCGGCTCTTGGGCTTTTCAACCGTGGGCCGGAAGAAGTTGTCATAGGTTGACTCAAAGTCCTATTCATTGCAGGGAAAGCCAGGCTTCTTGAATACCACAGGGTTGAGTGGGGCCTTTCCCTTTTCTGCAGTAGAGGTCTTCTTAGCAGCCTTATTTTTGCTATGCTTTTTGTTTCTCCTGGAGGATTTACCAGGCACACCCACATGCCCCAAGCAAGCCCCTTTAGCCTGAGCAGAGAAGGTATCAACTAGTGGAAGAACAGTCTTTGGCATAGAGAAGCTTTGGACAATCTTCCTTTCTGCCGCAAGTTGTTCTTCAAACTTATTGATTTCTTCCTGTTTAAAGTCAAGGAGACTTAGAGACTCTGAGTGCTTAGAGATCAGGTCTAGGTGCTCATGTCGGAGAGAAATAAAGCTATTAATCTCTTCCCTTAGGGAGATACCCTTGACCTTAAGGAATTTGACTTCCTTTTTCTGAGCCCTCAATCTCTTGCGGCATTCCTCGAAGGTGTCTAGCAGAAGCTCATACTTTTCGAGGAGCTCAGCTTCTCGGGCAGATGGGCTGTCCTCGAGATCATCATCAGGAGACCCATAGTCAGAGTCAGACAGGGGGGTATGAGCCTTTACCTTCCTAGTGAATGGGGGGCATTCTCCTTCTGAGTCTGAGCGACCCACCAGCCCGAAGTAGGCTTCCTCATCATCACTGGAGTCTGAGGAATCAGACTCACTCAGTGTCTTTGACTTTTTGGCGATGTAGCTCCTCTCCTTCTTTTTATCTCTAGAGGTTTTGTGCTCTTCTCCCTTCCCCTTCTCTCTCTTTCCTTGATAGCAGTCAGCCACGACGTGTCCTGGCTTATTGCACCCAAAACAAATGATGTCAGTATGACGATGTTTGTTCGGTTTTGATTCATACCTGTCAGAAGAATAATTCTTCTTCTGATTTCTGGAGGAGGAGCCATCTCTCTTTCTTTGATTCCTCATCTTGAGGAACTTCTTGAATTCTCGGGTGATGAGGGAGAAGTCTTCTTTAGACAAATTTGAGCCGGTGGAGCATGGCTCAGAGTTTTCCTCCTCATCCTTTTTCCCCGCACGGGATGAAGCCGAACCCTTGCCCTTCCTAGAGTGAATGGCTTTTAGGGCCACAGTCTTTTCCTTGGCTGCGGCGTTCTCTGCTTCTTCTTCTGCATTCCTCGTGTTCAACTGGAGCTCATAGGACATGAGCTTCCCAAAGAGTATCTGAGGATCAGTTTCTGCTAATCTGCAAAACTCTCGGATGGCGCAGATCTTCGTGTCCCATTCCTTAGTAAGGGACCTAAGGAATTTATCATTAAGTTCACCATCAGTGAACACTCTTCCATATCCCTTGAGAGCATTGACGATCTTGAGGAAGTTCTCGAAGGTAACTCTGATCTCTTCCTTGGGCCCTTGCCTGAAGGCCTCATATTTCTGGTTTAGGAAGGATCTATGATCATCCCTCACTTCATCTGTTCCCTCCATCAGAATAATCAGGCTGTGCCAGATATCCTTGGCTGTCTTGTAGTTGTAGAAGTTCTGCATCATGGAGTCATCGACTGTGCTGATTAGTATGTTCTGTGCCTTCTTGTTAAGTCCGACTAGCACCATCTCGTCCTTGTCCATTTCGGAAAGCTTCTTTGGCACCATTTTGGTAGGATCAATGGTGGAGGCCTTAGTGGGAATATAAGGTCCCTCCTCCATGATCATGAAGAGTCGAGGGTCGACAGCTTCCATGTAAAATCTAATCCTTTTCTTCTAGATAGGAAACTTTAGCCTGGTGCACACTTGGATCTTGCCTTAGTACTTGAGTTCGTCCTTAGTAGATATTTGTCTTCTTCATGACACTAGTAGCAGGAACTTACTCAAGGTGTTAACCTTTTTGATGAGTAACCTCCCTCTGATTCCACTTGAAAGTCACACTAGTGCCAACTAACTTCACCTAGGGGGGATAGGGGATGCGCAGTCTTTTTGCTGAATTAAAATTTTACATGCACAATAAAAGAAAACAAACAAAGCACAGAAAGACACAGACAGTTATAACGGTTCCCCGACTTGGGTACGACCACTTTCCCCCTTCGACCTATCTCCCAACCAGGGACGACTCGGTCACTTCACCAACCGGATTGAAATCCAATCCTCACACTAATGGATAGAACCCTTCCAACCGAAGGAGTCACCACTCCTCCACCACGGGTTGCACCCAACCCTTATAATGAGGAACCAACGTTCCTTTACAACAAAAGTAAAAATGGAATGTATAAAATACAAAGTACTTTTGGAGCGCTAGGTGTCCCTCTTCGTTCGATGACACGTTCTTGAAGAAGACGAAGAGTCCACGACCTTAGCTCTCACTTGGAAAGGATCTCCCCGAGATCGGCGGCGGCAAAGCTTGCGGCAGCAATTCTATTAAGATCGGTAGCTGCAAAGGAGAGCGGCGGCGATGTTTTCGAGATCCAAACATCATAGCAAAGCTAGCAAGGTCTAACAACGATCTTACTTGGATCAATCGTCTCAATTGATTCGGAAGGGGAAGGTATTCCTGTTAAACAAATAAAGAGGCAAAGGATCTCAAGATAGACACGTGAGACGCATTGCTTGGCTAAGCATCTGTCGCCGGGAGATCGGAAGAACCCACGATCGGCGGCGACGACAACTTGAGGCGCGGAGACGGAGGTGGAAGAGAAGATGTGATCCGCTAGGTCAAATCCGGCGGCACTTTCTTTTCGTATGTATCGATTTTTTTTTTTCTATTCAAAATACACGAATATATATACTGTAGGTCATCCTTTATGACCATTGTGGGCCCCACCAGTAGAAACCCTAAGTCCGGTTCAAAGCAGCGCCTGTACATTTGGTCCGATCCAGCGCGCCAACAAAAATCGCCTAAGGCAAATTCGGCGGGAATCATTGGTGATTCTCGACGAATCGACGAGAATCACTAATGATTCCCGTCGAATTCTACTTAGAAGAATTCTTAGCTGAATTGCTTGCCAACCGGAAAGAATCGTTGAGAGTCATCATCCATTCTCGACGAATCGTCGAGAATGCAGAGTCATTCTCGACGATTCTGACTTGGCAGATTCCTTGAAGGCGTTGACTCAGCCTGGTGATTCTCGCTGATACTGACTTTGCATAATCCTTGAAGGCATTGAAGGTGTTAAGTTAGCTGGATGCATTCGGCGAGAATCGGCTTGTGATTCTCGACGATTCGGCGAGAATCACTAGTGATTCTCGTCGAATCGGCGAGAATCGCTTAGTGATTCTCATCGAATCTTACTTAGACGAATTTTCGTCTATCTTCCCGTGAGCTGGTCTTTGACCCATCCTTGCTCCTCTTCAGCTCTATTTCTATCTCGACCCTATGCTTGAAAGTAAGTACACTCCAATAGAGAGAGCACACGTTGACCAACACACTGATCTGCTCAACGAAGGATTACGTTGCGCAGACCCGTGTATAATTACCCACTACACCCTGACATTGGTGTGTACTTAGCGTGGAATAACTGCAAGCACAACTTGATAGAAAATCATCAAATACATTATCTATTCACCTTAGATTGTACATGGGCTTCTTCAAATCAGGTACATTATTGATACAATACCCAACAAATTCCCCCAAGCTTAAGCTTTGCCTGTCCCCAAGCATAAATATAAAAACTAAATAAACATAAAATAGGACTAATCAGAAAGTTCTAATTATGCTAACACAAGTACCATGCGAAATTCTAAATAGGGAAAAGGCGAAACGTAAATCTAAAACAATTATTTAGGTACGGTTTAACTTTTATAAACTTTACTAACAATATTAAATCATCTAAAATTTTAACAAAATTCTTTAAATAGATTTAAGCAAAGCAACGAAAATGAAAAAAACGCTTTGTGTTGTTACTAGATCCTAACAATGCATTATAATTACATCAACTAAATAACAAAAATGTAAGTTTAAATCCAAATCCAAAACTTATTTTCTTTTCTTCTTTTCTTAGTTATTAAATAAAATTCAAAAGACGTGAATCCAAAGAACTTAAATAGGACAGAAACGTTTGGTTTAGGAATATGTTTAGGAGTGGAATTCAAAGATAAACGTGAAGGCTTAAAATCACACTGAACCAAAACAAAGAGTTTCAAAAATGTTCATTTAAAATAAAAATATATATATTTTTTTCTTTCTTTTTCTTTCTTTTCCATTTTTTTCTTTTTCTTTTTCAAAACAAAGGCCATAAATAGTTTTATTTTCTTTTTGAATTGGCCAAACAAAAGCAAACATCTCATCTGAGTCATACTTTTTTCAAAAACTTTTCCCATAAATAACACAAAATATCCTATCATAATCATGAAAATATTTTATGAAACTCCAAAAGACTAGTGTGATTAGATAGGTTGGAAATTTTGGCCTTGGTGAAAATGATATGAAAAGAAGAAGAACATATACTCACAATGGTTTGTGCGTCTTAAAACAAGCTAGTCTAGTAAAAACCCGCGCAAAGATCTTTATGAGCGGGTGAGCAGCTTGATAGTGACCACCAGTCGGTCATTCATGCAAATGTTTTACTATATCCAATCCTTCTTCAAACGGGACACATCTCCTTATTACCTGGTCCGCACAAACTCGGAAAAGATGCTTGTCCTCCAAAAAATTGTTCTTCAACTCAAAATCGAATTTCTTATTTTTTTGAGAGGAGAACTCTTTCGGGAGTACACAAACCACTAAATAGTTGGCTATATATGCAAACCAAGGAGAAGGGGATGTGTTAATTAAAAGCAGCTTCTCATCGGGGAAGAAATCATTGAAAGATTTTTCATCTAATTTTTCTATATACGGATTATATAATCATGAGAGTTGGTCAGCGGCCAAATTCTCGGCTCCTAGCTTATTACAGATTTCTAAGTCAAACTCCTAAAGGAGTAAGACCTAGAGAATCAGGCGCGGCTTGGCATCCGTCTTAGCAAGAAGATACTTGAGGGACGAGTGGTTCGTAAAAATGATAATATTGGAAAGCATAATATAAGGACAGAATTTATCAAAAGTGAAAGCAATAGCAAGGTGCTCCTTCTCGGTTGTGGTATAATTATCTTGTGCCGATGTAAGTGTTTTACTTGCATAATAGATGGGGTGGTATTTTTTATATATTCGTTGTCCTAGTACGACTCCCACTGCGAAACAACTCACATCACAAATAATTTCAAAGGGAAGGTCCCACACCGGATCTATCATAATTAGAGCATTAGTTAACTTTTATTTTATTATTCAAAGGAATATAGACAAATGTCATCAAAAATAAACGGGGCATCTTTTTCCAAAAGATGAGTAAGGGGTTTGGTGATTTTGGGGAAGTCTTCTATGAAGCGGCGATAGAAGCCAGCATGTCCTAAGAAACTTCTTATAGCTTTGACATTCGTAGGCGGCGACAGCTTCACGATAACTTATATCTACTTCAATTCCTCTCGCAGAAATCTTATGACCCAAAACTAACCCTTCCCTCACCATAAAATGGCATTTTTCCCAATTTAGGGAAAGGTTAGTGTCTTCGCATCTTTCTAAGACTTTTTCGAGGTTTTCTAAGCAATTATCAAAGGCATCGCCGAACACGGAGAAATCATCCATAAACACCTTCATAATGCTTTCTACGTACTTGTCAAAGATAGCGAGCATACATCGCTGGAATGTAGCTGGCGCATTGCATAATCCAAACGACATTCTTCGGTAAGCGAAGGTTCCAAATGGACAAGTAAATGTAGTTTTCTCCTGGTCCTCGGGAGAGATGGTGATTTGAAAGTACCCTGAGTGGCCATCGAGAAAATAGTAAAAGCTATGGCCAGATAATCGCTCTAAAATTTGATCGATGAACGACAAGGGGAAGTGGTCCTTGCGGGTCGCGTCGTTTAACTTACGATAATCAATACACATTTTCCACCCTGTCATCATCCATGTTGTGATTAAGTAATTATTCTTATTACTAACTACAGTTATCCCTCCCTTTTTCGGCACTACCTGGACAGGGCTAACCCACTTACTATAAGATATAGGATAGATAATTCCTACGTCTAATAGCTTCATAACCTCGCCCTTAACTACTTCTTTTATATTTGGATTTATACGGTGTTGCGATTGGATTTAATTACACGAATTATCTTCCATTAGGATTTTGTGGGTGCAGGAAGATGGGCATATGCCCTTGATATCAGATATTTGTTAGGCAATAGCTCGGCAATGTTTACGTAAAATTAGAAGGAGTTTATCATTTTGCACTTAAGATAGGTAGGCTAAAACTATCATTAGTAGCTTGGAGTCCTTTTCTAAGAAGACATACCTAAGATGTTCATAGAGTTCCTTTAATTCCAGGGTAGGGGGTTCTTCATGCGACGTTTAGGAAATTCTTTCTTTTTCAAAAATAATGTCTTCGTAGACTTTATCTTTATGCGGAAAATTGAAAGGGGTGGAGCTAGTGGCCATGACGGCTTCTTGCAGATATTCAATTGGAAGAGTAGAAGAAGAACAAAAATCACAAAATTTATTTTCACTTTCAAAAAGGCAGTAGGAAGATTCTTCACCTAAGGCATCTAAGAAAAAGAAGGAGTCGTCATTCTCTAGGGTATTCTTCATTGAGGGGGTTATAGAGAAAGTTACTTCATCATCTCCTACTCATAAGAAGAGCTTACCATTGCTTATGTCAATGATAGCTAGGGAGGTGGAAAGGAAGGGTTACCAGAGGATCAAGGGAACCTCGAAGTCTTCTTCGATGTCCAATATGAAGAAATCCATCGGGAAGATGAATTTGTCGACTTTAACTATGATATCCTCCACGATTCCTATCAGGTATTTAATTGATCTATCGGCGAGCTGGATACTCATGCGTGTGGGGTTAAGGATACCAATTCCTTACTTCTTGAATAATGAGAAGGGCATTAGGTTGATACTTGCACCTAAGTCAGCCAATGCGTGCTTGACAAAAAGATCACCAAAAAAACACGGTATAGAAAAACAACCCGGATCACTGATCTTTTTTAGTAAACTGTTTTTAAAGACCGCAGAGCACTCGACATTTTGTGTGACATGCGATAAGTTTTCTAACTTCTTTTTATTAGTCAGGAGGTCCTTTAGATACTTTGCGTACTTTGGTATTCTGGAGATTGCTTCGTAGAAAGGTAGATTTAAGTGGGTTTGCTTAAATATTTCTAGGAAATGGGAGTATTGATCATCCTGACGTTTCTTGTTAAGTTCGGAAGGGTATGGTGGAGTTGGATCATTTTTAAAGATTGGTGGTGGAATAAGATCTTTTTCTACAATAGAGAGAGGGGTGATAACTTCTTCTTCAGTAGAGGGTGAAATGATAAAAAATTTCTCGGTAGAGGGTTGATTTTTTAATATGGGGGCAGAGCTTTCCTCAGGGTCTTCGCTAACCATACAAGAAATTTGCTTACCACTCCAAAGAGTTATAGCTTTCGCTTGCACTCTCGGGTTGGGCTCGGTGTTGGCAGGAAGTGACCCGGCAGGTCGCTCAGAAATTATTTTTGCGAGTTGTCCTACTTGATTCTCTAAACTTTTAATGGTCCCGGCTAGGGTTCTTATAGTAGAGTCATTAACATTCATATATTTTGAAAACATTTCCTCCAAACTTAGAGGTTTTGGAAAATTTTGAGGGGGTGGTGCTGGTTCAGAAAAATTATTTTGTGGTGGCGGGCGCATTGCGTTAGAGGGATTACTCCACAAAATGTTCGGGGGGTTCCGTAAAGAAGGATTATAACTATTCAGAAAACCGAAACCTGGAGCAGGAAAATTAGCAGCAAAAAAATTATTTAAAGCATTTCTAGACATATTATTAACATAATTTAATTTTTCGGGAGCAGGAGTTGCAAATTCCCATACCTGAGGAGCGGAGGAAGCAGTCATCTCCGTTATCTTTTTACTTAATAATTCTACTTGCAGAGCTAGCTGGGAGACGTTATCTACTTCAAAGATACATACAAGATTTTTTGGGCTGGACCTAGGCACATTCCACAAATATGTGTTCATGGCCATGTCCTCGAAGTGCTCAAGAGCAACTTATAGGGTTTTGTGGTTTAAGGTACCACCGAAAGCTGCGTCTATCATATGCTTTGTGCTTTGATTTAGCCCGTTAAAAAACATCTGCACCTACAACTATACTGGAAGCGCGTGATGGGGGAATCATCTTAAGAGTTCTTTAAAACTTTCCCAGGTTTCATACCATGTTTCAAAATCTATTTTTGCAAAGACAGAAATATCATTCCTAAGTTTTGCGATTTTAGCTGGCGGAAAATACTTCGCAAGAAATTTTCCAGTTTGTTGATCCAAGGTGGTGATGCTATTTTTTGGTAGAGTGTTCAACCATTACTTAGCCTCAGTTATAAGGGATAAAGGGACGAGTCTTAGCCTAGTAACTTCATTTGTAACATCATGGATCTTAAAGGGTCACAATCTCAAGAAAGCTAGCTATATGTCCGTTCGAATCATCATCTTGAAGTCCGTCATATTGCACATACTACTTTACCATTTGAATTATGCTAGGCCTAAGTTCATAATTCTTATTAGCTATATCAGGGAGAACTATGCTTGATTATGTACCCACTAGATTCGGCCGTGCATAATAGGGCATAGGCCTATGCAGGGCTTCCTCTACGACGGGCTCTTCCATACTTATAGTAGTAATAGAATGGGAATCCTTAACCAGTATTTGGAGAGTAGGGCCTTGAAATCGTGATCTTCTCCGAAGAGTGCGCTTAATTTCGTGGTCCAAGTCCAAAATATCTGACAGATTTCCTCGGGTCATGCACTAGTAGAAGAAAAGATGAAGAAAGAGAAAAATAAACTAAAAAAAGTGTTACTTTTTTTGGAATTGATTTTTTTTAATGTTTTAACTCCTGAACTTCCCAAGGGCTACCCGATAAAGGGTTTGCAATGTACTAGAAAAGATAGTGGTATTTAAGCCACATTGCCCTTTTTGAGAGAGTTAGGTGGTGTAGAAAATTTGTGATGTGGGTTTCTATTAAGAGCGTTAATATTTTTTTGAATTTTTTAATTTTTAAGAAAGAGGGTGAGAAAGAGAAGTGATAAAAGTAATAGGTTCGTGTTTTTGAATTATTAACAAGAGTTTCTCACCGACAACGGCGCCAAAAACAGGGTGTCTGCTAATCGTGAAGAGAATAAAAACTGAACTAGCAATCAAACTATGCTAGTATTCTTATCGAATTGTAGCAAGGAGACACAAGTTATGTATTAAAATCTGAGAACCTGATGACTAGTTTTAGTCATCCCTTTTTGGGATAATTTAGTAGCCTAAAAGTCTATATTTATTTATATTTCATGCTTGTTATTCATGTTTTAATAAAATATAATTTCCTAGTTTAATTATCTGTTTTATGCATTTTTATGTTTAATTTTATGATGTTTATGTTCTAGGTTTAACTTGTGTTTTATTTTGAATATTATTATTATTATTATTATTATTATGTATTATGTTATGTTATGTTATTTTATGTTTTATTATATTATGTATTATGTTATTTACATGTTTTATGTTATGTATTTTGTTTTATGTATTTTCATTTGTATATAATCATTAACTAATGTTTTGTTTTGTTTCATGTGTAGGTGCAACCCTGCCTCCATTGCTAGCCCTTGGCCGAGCCCACCACATCTTGCTTTCCCTCAAGTTTTGGAGCAGCCCAACACAAGCTACCCAAGCCTACAAGTCCATAGCATGCAGCCCATGAAGACTAAGTGCAGCCCTCTCCAACTTGGTGCAGCCGGCCCTTCTTTGGTGCAATCTACCCGAGCCCAAGAGTAGCCCGAGCCCAAGCATGCAGCCATCCCACTTCATTTGGAGCAGCTCGGCCACCTTTGGAGCAGCCTATGAAGCCTACCTAAGCCTCCATGAAGCCCACCTAGCAGCCCATATGATGTGGCCGGCCACTTTGCACTTCCATTTATTACATGCATGCATGTTTTCCCCATGAAATGGCCGGCCACACCATCACTCTCTTTCCCCTTTTATTTTATTTCTTTTATTTCACATTCACCCACTCTTTCCCACTTTCATGCATGCATCTTGCCACCTTTTAATTTCTCTCTCTCCCCACTATTATTATTTTCTCTCTTCATTATTGCATGCATTATTCCTCCCTTAACATAGCCGACCCCCCCTTTTCTTCTCCTCCACATTCATTTCTCTCCACTTTATTATTTCCTTCTACACACTTCCATTCATCCCCTCTTCTCTATTTTATATTTTTATTTTTCATTCCCATAATTATCATACAATGCATGTTGCCCCTCCTCTCTCCCATCATTAAAAAAACATGCATGAACCTCTCCACTTATGTGGCCGGCCACCCCTTGGTCTCCCCTATTCTAGATGCTTCCCTCCCCTCCTATAAAAGGAACCCAAGACCCATGCTTTGAAGTTATTTCTTTTTGGGAGTAAAGTTTAAGTTACATTTGAGGTTGCAAGAGAGCAAGAGAGTTCTAGTACAAGTACTTTTTTCATTGTTGTAATTTTCTTCTTAGTATAATATTGTCATCTTTTTAATATTATTGTGTACCTTTTTTTTATTAATCAATGAAATCCTCTTCTCTTTATTTTGTTGTTTTCTTGTCCAATATGCGTAGCTAATTTCCTTGTAGCATTTGATCATGAGGATCCATGATTTGAGATGATGATTTTTCTTATTTTGTAATTTTATTTTTGCTAAAATTAGCTCGATCCTTGTTTGATTAATTTGTGTCGACTCCGTATTTCGGGTATACGGTAGTAGGCCTTGTTCTCATTTCATAGTAGTCAAGAGACTCGTGATTTGAAAGATTACTCAAAGAAGGAAGGAGTTGCACGCAACCGTAGAGATAGGATGACGTAAATCCTCCGGATTGGAGTCAAATCCAATAGTGCAGATCACCTCGATAATGCAACTTTAAGCTTCTTTGATTTGTAAAGAGATTTCGATCAAAGAGTTTATAAGTTAGGAGACCTAATGCTCTAGCGAGATTTTGTCTTAATATCGGATCCGCCACGGTCGAGTTAGTTTGCAATTATAGAATTACATTTTTATTTCCTTCATCTATTTTCATGGTGAATCATCGATCAAGTGCTATCTTTTAATATAAGTTTTTCGTCTCGCAAATTATCGTTTACTTTACTTTAAAAATTCTTAAATCCAACTATTTTCTGGTAGGATAATATTTTAAGCGTGAGTAGCAGTAATTGACAACCCCGTGTTTAAATACGACCTTGGTACTACAATTCGACAGGTACGCTTGCCGGTTCGGGTTTAGCCCATCATGTTTTTGGCGCCGTTGCCGGGGAGTTTTCTCGTCAATATTTTGAAAATGCTTGCGCTATTACTTCTACAAAAATGAAAAAAAAAATTTATATTTTTTATATTTATAATCAACCCACCTCATTTTAATTTCTACCCCACCTAAAATCTCTCGAAAAGGGTAAGGGGCTTTAAGCGCCACCATTTTACCTAGTACCGGGCGAACCCTTCACCGGGTAGTCCTCGGGAAGTTCGAGAGCCAAGCCGTAAAAAATTCTATTTTCAAAAAAAAAATTCTTTCTTCTCTTTTTCTTTCTTTTTCAAGTTTCCATTTTCGTTTTTCTTCGTTTTCTTTGCTAGTGCATGACCCGAACGAATCTGTCGATACTTGTTGATTTGGACCCCGAAATCGAACGCTCCTTTCGGAGACAACTACGATTCGGGGCTTCCACTTCTCAAACAGCGGTTGAGGATTCCTACGGGGATTGTAATTTTAATTCTGAGATGGGAGACCTTAACCCAGGAATGGCTCAGCAAAGGACTATGTCCGATTATGCTCGACCCAACTTGGAAGGGACAGAGACAAGTATTGTTCGACCTGCAATTGCGGACAATAACTTCGAGCTCAAGCCTAGCATCATTCAAATGCTGCAGCAATATGTACAGTTCGACGGATTACAAGATGAAGATCCGAACTTGCATATTGCCAATTTTCTTGAAATTTGTGACACCTTCAAAATCAATGGTGTCTCAGACGATGCGATAAGGCTAAGACTCTTCCCATTCTCCTTAAGAACTAATGCCAAACAGTGGTTGAGTTCTCTTCCAGGAGGATCAATCACTACTTGGAACATTTTAACTGAAAATTTTCTTTCTCGTTATTTCCCCCCTGCTAAAACTGCTAAGCTACGTAATGATATAACTTCATATTCTCAAATTGATTCTGAGACCCTCTATGACACTTGGGAGAGGTTCAAAGAACTTTTGAGAAGATGCCCACACCATGATCTGCCTTTATGGTTGCAGGTCCAGACATTCTATAATGGGCTAAATCAAGAAACTAAGCAAATGATAGATGCCGCTTCCGCTGGTTCTTTAGACCGCAAAACTCCATAAGCTGCTCTTGAGCTTATCGATGACATGGCGATGAACACTTATCAGTGGAATTCGTCTAGGTCTCGCCCATCTAAACCTGCAGGTATATATGAAGTGGATTCGGTGACGCAACTGGCGATGCAAGTGGAAATGCTCAACAAGAAGATCTCGGAGATGACTGCTCCCTCTGCCGCTAAGGTATATGAAAATGCTGCTGCAGCCGAGCAGGTGGATTATCTGGGGAACATACCCAGGCCTGCTTAAAATAATTCTGCCAATAATTTTTCTGCTTTTTCGAATTTTGCTTCTCCTCCTGGTTTTAATGGTGCTACGAATTCTTATCATCCTGGATGGCGTAACCATCCTAATTTTTCTTTGAGTAATAATGCTAACGTAGTACGCCCACCGCACGATTTTACACCACCACCACCACAACAAAATTTTCAAAAACCTTCCACATTGGAAGAGATACTCGCTAAGTATATAAGCTCGAACGATGCTACTATTAGAAACTTAACGGGATCAATGAAAAGTTTAGAAAATCAGGTCGACCAACTCGCCAAGGCTTTTTATGAGAGACCACCTGGAACTCTTCCCTCGAGCACTGAGCCTAACCCATGGGAGCACGCAAATGCGATTTCCATTCGGAGCGGTAAGGTTGTTAACGAGCCCACCACAAGGGAAGAGCCAAGGGTGATTGTACCTCCTGTTTGTACCCCCACGAAGAATGATAACTTAGATCTTGAAAAAGAAAATTCTACATTTGAAAAAGAAAAGGATAGCTCTATTATTTCTGATTCTGAAAAAGAAAAAAATGGTTTTCAAAATGATGCTCCAATTGTTCTAAAAGAATTTCCGCCACCTCCTTATCCAGCTCGACTTAGGAAGGAAAAACTAGACGATCAGTTTCAACGCTTTCTTGAAATATTTAAACAAATCCACATTAATTTGCCATTTCATGAAGCGCTTAGTCAAATGCCAAAGTACGCGAAATATCTTAAGGATTTATTAACAAACAAGACGAAATTGGAAAATTTATTGCATGTAACGTTAAATGAAGAATGCTCGGCGGTCGTTAAAAACTCTACTCTTCCTAAAAAGATAAACGATCCGGGTAGTTTTTCCATTCCTTGCATCTTTGGTGACCTTTTTGTAAAACATGCGTTAGCAGATCTTGGAGCGAGCATCAATTTGATTCCTTTTTCTTTATTCAAAAAGCTAGGTTTGGGCACTGTCAGCCCGACACGCATGAGTATACAGTTAGCCGATCGTTCGATTAAGTATCTGTTAGGAGTCGTTGAGGATGTGTTAGTGAAGGTCGACAAATTCATCTTCCCGGTGGATTTTGTCATTCTCGATATTGAAGAGGACATCGAGGTCTCTCTTATCCTTGGTCGACCCTTCCTAGCCACCGCTCGCGCAATCATAAGTGTGAGTGACGAAAAACTTTTTCTGTACGTAGGAGATGAGGAAGTCGCATTTGATATTAACAAATCTATGAAAAACTCTTTACAAAATGATGATTCTTGCTTTTTCATTGATGACTTAAAAGAAGACTCCTATATTTCTCCACATGATTTTCCTTCTTCTTTTTCTGAAATTTCTTCAAATGATTTCGAAGGCACGGTTATGTCCGTATAAACTATTTTTGAAAATGAAACTGATTTTAAACAAAAGAATCTTGAAAATTTTACTTTTGAAAAAGACGAAAATTTGAACAACTATTTTGATAAACCACCCGATCTTGAAACGAACATATATCACGATAAGAACTATCGCCACCATAAAAATTTTAAACCAGGCGATCAAGTTCTTCTCTTAAATTAACGTTTAAGTATTTTCTTTGGAAAATCTAAATCTCGTTAGTCTGGACCGTTTACGGTGAAGGATGTTTTTCCTTACGGAACTGTGTTGCTTGCACACCCGGAAAGGGGTGAATTTAAAGTTAATGGCCATAGACTTAAACTCTATTTCTCTAATGATTCTGTGACTCCTGCAAAGGAGAATCTTCTTTTTGATTCTTAGTTTATTATTTTCTGATGGACATTTTTATTGCTAGACATTATTATTATTATTATGAAACTCTTTTATTTGGATTATTGTAATAAAAAAAACATTATCGGGCATCCGCCCGCGGACTCTCTATTTTTTCTCTTTTATTTTGCTCTTTCTACCGGAGGCCAATCAAGTCCATGATCGTGGTCGCCGCTCTGCCGCTGCTGATATCAGATGGATCAAATCAAACCTGCTAACGATCAAGTACTCTACAAAGCAAGCATGGGGGAGCGACATCTGCCTTCATCTCACGAACCCGGGGAAGTCCTGTTTTTATTTACTTATTTTCCTGCATTTTTTTTTCTTTTTTTTCTTCTTCTCAGTCCCCTTCTCTTTTTCTTTATGTTTTCTTCATTGAGGGCAATGAAGAATTTAAGCATGGGGGGGGGGTCTAGTTCCTTTTGGTCTTTCTTTCTGTCTTTCTTCTTCCAAAAAGAAAAGAAAATTTCTTTTTTTTATTAGTATAGTATTTTATGTTATGTCATCAAAATCCAAAAAAAAATTATAAAATATAAACCCAAAAAAATTAGAAAAACAAAAAAATCAAAAAAAAAGTGTGCTAAAATCTATTTGAAAAACAAAACCTAAAATTATTTTCTATCTTTATTTTCATGTTGCTTCTAGTGAAGTGTAGGCCCATGCGGTTTCTTAGTTCTATGTAGATTACTTTGAAAATGTTTTTCTAAACCTATCATTTTAACATTGTCTAGTTCTACTAGTTTCTTTTTCTTAAATATAGGCATTCGATTTTTATTTTATAAGCTAGCAATGCGTAGTTATGTCTTTTTATTCGGTTAGTTACTTACGAATGGTTGCTAGGTATCATTAGTCCTTTTTCATTTGCGGGGTAGTCTTTCTTGGTGTCTAGAACTTGTACCAAGCTACTCTCGAAGCATTTGCGCCGTTTTTACGTTCTTTAGAAATGATTTAGGCCACCATTTGAATAGTTTGAGCTTTTCTTGCCCACCAAAAACAAAACCCTTGCAAAACAATTTTGGGCCTTTTCCTTATTTTCCTTGTTTTTAGCTCCACCTTTCATTTCATCTTGTTCACCAAAGCCAAAAATCTTTCCTATTTTTTGCACTATAACTTTGAGCTTAAAAATTATTTTGTGGGAGCGGTATTATTTTTGAAATGAATAGGAAATTTTCAAGCTTATTTTTGGAGCTTCCTTATCAATTGTTATTCAAAAAGGAAAAAAATTGAGAAAGAAAAATGAAAAAATCAAAATAAAAAAGGAATGCAAAAAGTTTATGTTTGGCCAAGTTTATAAAAGAAAAATACATGGCCTTATGTTTGTTTTAGTTTGAATTGAAGTACTTATCATGTCTTATCTTTGTATTTTAAGCTCGCCCTTGGTTTAGTATTTAAGCCATCATGTTTATCTTTGTTTCCATTTCCTAATCATTCACCTAAACCAAGTCTTAATGCCTAGTAGAAGTCCTAATGATCTTAGAACTTAATTTCGCATAGTGGAGAATGTGTGAACGTACAAGCCTATGGCCACCATCATTGATGGATTTCTTTGGAGGTTACCTGGGAGTGTTTTAGGGTTAATGTTTATCTAGCAACCTAGTAGTTTGTTAATACGCCGTTTATTTAGAACCTCTACTTTTGTTTTCCTTATTTTCATTTATTTTGGATGCCTTGTTTTTAAGATTAAGAAATTAGTAGACTTTTCTTATGTTTTAATGAGATTTTTAGGGTTTCACTTTCAAATTTTCTATTGTGCACTTCTCACCCCACTAGTTGATAATATGAATATTAGGATAGTTTAATTTTTCATGTTTTGATTTTCTTAACTATGGAACTTAAAAAAAACATAAATATCTTTTGCTTTCTTTCTGTTTCTCCCTATTTTCATTTCTATTTGCTTGAGGGCAAGCAAATGTCTAAGCATGGGGGAGTTTGATGACTAGTTTTAGTCATCCCTTTTTGGGATAATTTAGTAGCCTAAAAGTCTATATTTATTTATATTTCATGATTGTTATTCATGTTTTAATAAAATATAATTTCCAAGTTTAATTATCCGTTTTATGCATTTTTATGTTTAATTTTATGATGTTTATGTTCTAGGTTTAACTTGTGTTTTATTTTGAATATTATTATTATTATTATTATATTATGTTATGTTTGAATAATTATGTATTATGTTATGTTATGTTATTTTATGTTTTATTATATTATGTATTATGTTATTTATATGTTTTATTTTATGTATTTTGTTTTATGTATTTTCATTTGTATATAATCATTAACTAATGTTTTGTTTTGTTTCATGTGTAGGTGCAGCACTGCCTCCATTGCTAGCCCTTGGCTGAGCCCACCACCTCTTGATTTCCCTCAAGTTTTGGAGCAGCCCAACACAAGCTACCCGAGCCTACAAGTCCATAGCATGCAGCCCATGAAGACTAAGTGCAGCCCTCTCCAACTTGGTGCAGCCGGCCCTTCTTTGGTGCAACCTACCCGAGCCCAAGAGCAGCCCGAGCCCAAGCATGCAGCCAACCCACTTCATTTGGAGCAGCTCGACCACCTTTGGAGCAGCCTATGAAGCCTACCTAAGCCTCCATGAAGCCCACCTAGCAGCCCACATGATGTGGCCGGCCACTTTGCACTTCCATTTATTACATGCATGCATGTTTTCCCCATGAAATGGCCGGCCACACCATCACTCTCTTTCCCCTTTTATTTTATTTCTTTTATTTCACATTCACCCCCTCTTTCCCACTTTCATGCATGCATCTTGCAACCTTTTAATTTCTCTCTCTCCCCACTTTTATTATTTTCTCTCTTCATTATTGCATGCATTATTCCTCCCTTAACATAGCCGACCCCCCCTTTTCTTCTTCTCCACATTCATCTCTCTCCCCTTTATTATTTCCTTCTACACACTTCCATTCATCCCCTCTTCTCTATTTTATATTTTTATTTTTCATTCCCATAATTATCATACAATGCATGTAGCCCCTCCTCTCTCCCATCATTAAAAAAACATGCATGAACCTCTCCACTTATGTGGCCGGCCACCCCTTGGTCTCCCCTATTCTAGATGCTTCCCTCCCCTCCTATAAAAGGAACCCAAGACCCATGCTTTGAAGTTAGTTCTTTTTGGGAGTAAAGTTTAAGTTACATTTGAGGTTGCAAGAGAGCAAGAGAGTTCTAGTACAAGTACTTTTTTCATTGTTGTTCTAGTTTTCATTGTTGTAATTTTCTTCTTAGTATAATATTGTCATCTTTTTAATATTATTGTGTACCTCTTTTTTATTAATCAATGAAATCCTCTTCTCTTTATTTTGTTGTTTTCTTGTCCAATATGCGTAGCTAATTTCCTTGTAGCATTTGATCATGAGGATCCATGATTTGAGATGATGATTTTTCTTATTTTGTAATTTTATTTTTGCTAAAATTAGCATGATCCTTCTTTGATTAATTTGTGTCGACTCCGTATTTCCGGTATACGGTAGTAGGCCTTGTTCTCATTTCATAGTAGTCGAGAGACTCGTGATTTGAAAGATCACTCAAAGAAGGAAGGAGTTGCACGCAACCCTAGAGATAGGATGACGTAAATCCTCCGGATTGGAGTCAAATCCAATAGTGCGGATCACCTCAATAATGCAACTTTAAGCTTCTTTGATTTGTAAAGAGATTTCGATCAAAGAGTTTATAAGTTAGGAGACCTAATGCTCTAGCGAGATTTTGTCTTAATATCGGATCTGCCACGGTCGAGTTAGTTTGCAATTATAGAATTACATTTTTATTTCCTTCATCTCTTTTCATGGTGAATCATCGATCAAGTGCTATCTTTTAATATAAGTTTTTCGTCTCGCAAATTATCGTTTACTTTACTTTAAAAATTCTTAAATCCAACTATTTTCCGGTAGGATAATATTTCAAGCGTGAGTAGCAGTAATTGACAACCCCGTGTTTAAATACGACCTTGGTACTACAATTCGACAGGTACGCTTGCCGGTTCGGGTTTAGCCCATCAGAACCGTTGAGTAATCTTACTCACACGAAGACTATTATCTTATCGAAGAAACTTTTAGGGTTGTTAACTAAATTAAACAAAGAGACTACTTGCATAAAGAAAAACACTTGCACTTAATCAGAGAGACAACAAATAGAGATTAAAAGGAGGGATGAAACTATGATAAAGAAAAGCACTGGATCGAGAATCACCTCAGCCTAAGTTGATCAAAATTTCGATAATAAACTCTAACTTAATAAGGAAAAGGACCTTGACCGTGGAGGTTTCTAAAGTATGAACATGTTCTCTCGAAGTCGTGCCCACCTGAGTTTAGGAAGGTCTGATAGAACTCTCGTCCAAATCAGAGGCCTAAAGCTCGCTTTACGCTGTGAACACCGCTATTGGATTTCACTCCTATCAGGGAGATTTAACGTCTGACTCTCTCGAGGGGTGCGTGCAACTCTATTTAATCTTGAGTGTTCACTCCAAACTACGAGCTTCTCGGGTAGCTAAGAGTGGAAACAAAGATGGAAAATATACATCAACTATATATCTCTAAACACGATTATTCAAGAGTAAATCAAGGTCTAAACCTTACAAAGAAAAGCCAACTAGAGCATCATAACTTAATCAACTCAAACCTCTGATCATTAAGATCGAGTACAAGGAGGATTAGTTACTCATTTTGAAGTGGAGGAAGAGAGATGAGTTAGAGTGCATGGAAACAAAACAAAGACAAGAAAAAGCAACAGGCTTTGTATTAATTCAAACAGATAGCTACAACTTGAAATATAAAAACATACACTTGCAGGAAATGAAAACTAAGATAACAAGAGTTGACCTTGGTACGAATTCTGGCCAGAAATGATGATTTCCTCGGTACGGGTGACTGAATTTATGTAGGTAGTAAGCCTTTGTGAAAAAGGGGACTTGTCCTCTAGCAGCAGGTAAGCTCGACGAAATAAGGAGAGAGGGCTCGAATAAATCATAGGAGAAGGATGGAGAGCTCGATGAAATCAAGGGAGAAGGAGGGAGAGCTCGAAAAAATTTGAACTGAAGGCAAGGTCGACGAAATTAGAGGAGTTCGTGGAACGCAGAAAGTGGACGGGAGGTCGATGAACGTCGAACGCAGAAAGTGGATGGGAGTTCGACGAATGCTGTGGCCGGCAAACACTGGCGAGCTCGACAAACTAGGCTAAGCTTGACGAAATTGGTTGAGCTTAATAAACTCGGGCTAAAGGAACCGCTCGTCGAACCCAGAAAATACGTTCAACGAATGCTGAGGTCGACGAATGCTGATGTCGACGAATGGCTGGCGAGCTCGACGAACTGGCTGAGCTCGACGAAATAGGCTGAGCTCGACGAAATAGACTGAGCTCGACGAAATTGCTGAAAAACTTCAAACCTACAAAGAAAAGAGAAATCATTAGTGGCATTAAAATATATACAAAAGGAGGTCAAAATAAAGCTTTAAAAGTTATGATTTTTATAATAAAAACTTGTAATTACCCTAGTAGTTTAAACTACAAAACGTATTATCAGCAGGTACCAGAAGTACTTTCCGATCTTCATTGCAACCTGCGAAATCTGCCTTTGAGTAACCTATTATTTCAAAGTCATTATTCCTAAGAAACCAAAGAACAAGATCAGGTGTGACCTTGAGATATCTCAGAATCCTCTTAGTTGTAGTATAATGAGAATCTTTAGGGAAAGCCTGGTACCTAGCACAAATATATGTAGAAAACATAATGTCTATCCTACTAGTAGTGTAACATCCCGATTCACACTAGACCCCTTGTGTGCATTTTCAAGTCAGGTGAGCTAACTTGGGCTCAGGTTGCTCTAGTGGAAGTCATGCACCTGAGCTGGAGAAATGTTGAATCAACATTAATTGTCTGGACACTACCACACAGAAGTAGCATGATACTTCTCGGCGATAGCAGCACAACCGAGGCATTGAGGGTCTTGAGAGCGTTGAGTGGACGGGTAGGCATTGAGAGCGTTGAGGGAGTTGAGGGGAAAAACATGTATTGAGTGTTATCGCTTGGCGTTAGTGTTACCACGAGTGATAGCACCAGAGAATTAATTGTTTGAGTGCTCTCGAAGCTACCGCCTAGCGTTTGTGTTACCGCGGGTAATATCCCGCTGAATTATTTTGCCAAAGCGCTAAGGATGATATAGCACGGCGAATGAAGGATACCACCCGGCAATAGCGATATAGGTGGCGACACCTGAGTGGGCAATTGGGACAGTGGCTTGCGGAAAAAGTCATTCTTGGGGATACCGCCCGGCGGTACCATGCTACACCGTAGCGGTAGCTCCTTGATCAGGAAAACCCTCACTCCATTTGGCCATTCCCTATTTATAACCTTTTCAAGTCGTGGATGCCAATTACCTTCTCCGAATTTTCTGAAATACTGAGACGGCTGTGATTTTCCTTGGAAGAACAAGGAACAGAGGGTGCTTTTCTCAAAGGAGAAGAACAAAAGTCGAGATCGACGCCATCATGCTGCCAAAGAGGATAACAAGATCCATGGTCGGAAACAAAGTGAGCTTCCTACCCTCTCCCTTGGTGCTAGATATCTAGTTATTATTTTTATGAGAGATATCGACTCAAAGGAGTTTGACTTGTGAGAGATGAAGATCTCCAAGGAATAGACTGTCGTAGAGATTGATAGTCTTCAACCTCTCCTCTCTTCGATGTGAAGTTGAAGGACTTGGTTTGTGAAGAGGAATGGTCTATTGAGGGTGAATAAGGGAGGAGGAAAGTCTTAATATAGTATTGAAAAAAATATCTAGAGTATGCAGATAAACCGACGTCGTTCATCTTGCTTTAAGATGCATGCATAAATCTATTTTCTGTGCATAACAAACTTCGAGGCCGTTTTTGAGTGTAATACGGCCAAATATTGGTTTTTGACTAAACATTAAAGTCATAGTACTTGGAAATACCTTTCCAATGGATGGTTACACATTTTATACAAGTCATGTATCCTCGGGAATGTCCAGTCGAAGTTGGTTCACAGTATCACTGAAGTGCACATTGTTTTCAGGTTTTTGTATAATTGGATCTGGACTCTGTTGCGCGCTAGGGTTCGAAGAAAATAAACGCAACCGAACTAGCAACCCGATGAGGCAAGTATACCTATCGAATTGTAGCAAGGGGACACAAGTGTCGTATTGAAATCCGGGAACTGTTGGCTAAGCTTACTCACACGAACGCTATTATCTTATCGACGGAAAAACTAGGGTTTTACAAAATCTAAGCGCAATGGAGAAATTAAAGCAAACTAGAAAGAGAACTATCGCAATTAAGTTACGCTATTAAGAAAAGAACTATGCTAGAAAGGAAACTACTGCAGTTAATTAAAGAGCACAAGATAGGAGATTACTACTAAAGGAAGAAAATATGAAATGAAAATGCACCCGATCGAGATTCACCTCGGCTAAAGACGATTAAGAAAATGCGATAAAAATCTAAACTTAATAGGATAAGGGTCCTTGACCGTGGAGGTTCCTAAAGCTTGAACACGCTTCTCTCGAAGTCGTGCTCAACTGAGTTAAGGAAGGTCCGACCGACTCTCGTCTAAATCGGAGGCCTAAAACTCGCTTTACGCGGTGAACCCCACTATTGGATTTTACTCCAATCCGGGAGATTTGGACGTCTGCCTCTCTCGAGGGGTGCGTACAACTCCCTTTACTCTTGAATGCTCACTTCATTCTTTCGGCCTCTCGGCTAGCCCAGAATGAAAGCAAAGGCGGAGAGTATATATCGAAAATATACCCCCAACCCGTGATTAATCAAGAGTAATTCAAGGCCCTAACCTAAAAAGAAAAGATTGATTAAAACATCATAACATAATCGCTCTAACCTCGGATCATCAAGATCGAGTACAATGAGGATTAGTTAATCATAATGGAGTGGAGGAGGGGAGATGAGTAGAAAAACATAAGAAGAACACAAGCTAAGGGAAGAACCATTTTATTAATGAAGAAGGGCAAGTTACACTAATGAAAATAAAATTACAAGTGCATTAAAATTAAACCCTATTCTAGCCCTACATTAAGCACTAAGCAAGAAGAAAATTACATTAAAAGCTAGCACAAACTAAGATTAAACTAGGGTTAACCAAAAAGTACAAAGAGAGGGGGAGAGAGAGAGAAAAATCATGAAAAAGGATCAAGAAACAAAGGGGCAGCACCTCCCCCACTCAACCAAAGCTTGCTGAAATGGGGGGGAGGGGGGCTCAATTTATAGATTTTTTCTCGGGTTGGTCACGCCCTCCGACACGCCCTAGGGGGGGCGTGTCAGGGGGCGTGACAGGTACGGATTTAACCTCGGGCTCTGGATTCTGGCGGGAGGGATGATTGCTTCGGTACGTCGGTGGTCACGCCCTAGGTCACGCCCGTGACAGGGGGGCGTGACAGGCATGTCATGTCCAAATCATTGGTCGGAAATCCGTCAGTCGCCGAAAAAGGAAGGTGTCACGCCCATGTCACGGGCGTGACATGGGGCGTGACAGTACTATTTACGTGCTGAGGCGGGAGGGCATTTAATGCGGCGGCAGCTTTGCGGCAGAGGGCGACACGCCCCTGGTCACGCCTAGTGACACGCCTAGGGAGGGCGTGACAGGGGGGCGTGACAGCGGTTTTGACCGTTTTCTGTCCCTTCCAGCAGGTGTCCTCGGGATCGGGTGACACGCCCTAGGTCACGCCCAGGGAGGGCGTGACAGGGGGCGTGACAGGCCATTTTGGCAATTTTTCTGAAAACCTGCAAAAAGACAGGAAAAAGTTAGTGGCAATAAAATTTACATAAAAAGGATAAAAATAAACTAATAATAGACATAATTTGTACAATATAAAATATAAAATACGATAATAGTTTAGGCTACAAAACGTATTATCAAATTCCCCCAAGCTTAAGCTTTGCTTGTCCCCAAGCAAAAATATAAAAACTAGATATTTATAAAAAGGACTAATCAAAAAGTTCTAATTATGCCTACACAAGTACTATGCGAAATTCTTAGTAGGGAAAAGGTGAAATGTAAGTCTAAAACAATTATTTAGATATGATAAAACTTTTATAAACTTTACTTAATAAAAACAAATCATCCAAAATTTTAACGAGATTTTTTTAAATGGACTTAAGTAAAGCAACGAAAATGAAAAACACGCATTGAGTTGTTACTAGATCCAAGCAACGTATTATAATTATATCAATTTAATTATCAAAAATCTAGGTTTAAATCTAAAACTAAAACTGATTTACTGTTTTTCTTTTCTTAGTTGTTAAATAAAAAATCAAAAAGCGTGAATCAAAAGGACTTAAATAGGACAGAAACGTTTGGTTTAGGAAAATGATTAGGAGCGGAATTCAAAGATAAACGTGAAGGTTTTAAAATCACACTAAACCAAAGCAAAGAGTTTCAAAAATTTTCATAAAAATATATACAAATTTTTTTTTTGTTTTTCATTTTTTTTTTCTTTTCCATTTTTTTCTTTTTTCAAAACAAAGGCCATAAATATTTTTATTTTCCTTTTTGAGTTGGCCAAACAAAAAAAATAAACATCACTTTTGAACATACTTCCTTTTTTTTTCGAAAACCTTTCTCCACAAAAAACAAAATCACAAAATACCCTATCAAAATCATCAAAATAATTTATGAAACTCAAAAAGGCTAGTGTGATTCGATAGGTTGGAAATTTTGGCTTTGGTGAAACTGAAATGAAAGGAGGAGCTATCAAATGAAATTGGAAAAAGGCTCAAAAACGGCTAACTAGTGGTAAAAGATATTTTAGGTTGGCAAGAAAGCTCAAACGAAAACAAAAATGGCCTAAATCATTTTCACGCTTTTGAATTTATTTAAAACAAAGGTTTGAAAAATTTTCAAAAAGCGAGTCCTAGATAATAAAAGAAGATTGATGAAATTAACTTGAAAATAGAAATAATAGGTGACTTGGATCGTTCACATCTACTACGTTATTCAAAAGTTGACTTTACAAAAATTATTCAAAAACGAAAAAGAAAATAGTGGATGATGAATTTTTAAGAAAGTAAAGGAAATAAACAACAAAAAAACCATAATAGAAATGCGAGTTTTAGAAAAATATTTCACCTTAACATGCTACCGTGAATTAGAAACACAGCATGGCCAACATTTTACTTGTGAAACATAATTAAAAAGGACGATTAGAAATATTATAATTAACTAAGTTGTTTATAGGAGATTTTGAGTAAAACAAAACTAAAAACTAGGGGTACTATTGAAATACCAAAATGTCTAAACTATTCAAAAACACACATATATTTTTTTTTATTTTGAGAAATATTCTCTTTTTTTTTATTTTGGAAAATTTTTCTCTTTTTTTTGGAATTTTAAGATATTCATTTTTTTTTTGGAAATATTTACAATATATACAAAAAGAAGATTATTTACACTATGCAAAAATGAAGGAGGAAATCCTCCCCCAAGCTTAAAACAGACATTGTCCTCAATGGCTAAAGAAGGGGATTGGAGAAGGAGAGAAAAATAAAGTACAGAATTGAAAGACAGAATTGAAATACAGGTACTTCCCCGGATTTATTTGCTGCGAAAGCTGAGTGATGTCGCTCCCCGAATGTCTTCTTTGGACTTTGTGATGGATTCAGCAATGTTGGAGCAGGCGATCGCAGAAGCTTCAGCTTGTCGGAGCCGTCCGAGGCAAAAATTGTAAAATAAAGAAAACAGAAAAAGATAACTTGGGTTGCCTCCCAAGAGCGCCCTTTGGTTAAAGCGTCGTTGAGCTCGACGAATCAAAAAAAAATAATATTGTCCAAAAATATTGTTGTCCCGAAATAAAATTGTTTTTAGTAAAAAATTAAAAGTTTCAGATTAAAGTTCGTGAAGCAGAAACTTAATAGTGTTTGGACTGACATCATCATCACCAGAGAAATACAGTTTAAGACGCTGACCATTCACTTTGAAATTACCCTTATCAGGGTGAGAAATTAAAACAGTTCCATAAGGAAATACTTCTAAAACAGAAAACGGGCCATACCAGCGAGATTTTAATTTGCCCGGAAATAAACGTAAACGAGAATTATATAAAAGGACTTGGTCGCCCGGCTTAAAGTTTTTAGGGTGCCTTAAGTGTTTATCGTGTAAACGCTTCGTCCGCTCTTTATAAAGTTTATTATTTTCATAAGCATAAGAGCGCCACTCGTCGAGTTCATTTAGTTGGAATTTTCGAAGGTCACCGACTGAGTGGGGATCGAAGTTTAAAAATTTTAAGGCCCAAAAGACGCGGTGTTCTAACTCTACGGGCAGATGGCATGATTTTCCATAGACCAGCCGATACGGCGTACATCCGAGGGCGGTTTTGTACGCTGTTCGGTAGGCCCATAGAGCATCGTCAAGTTTGGCTGACCAGTCTTTTCTAGAAGTTGAAACAGTCTTTTCTAATATTCTTTTTATTTCTCTATTTACTACTTCGACTTGACCGTTAGTTTGGGGGTGGTAGGCAGTGGACAGTTTATGCGTAACGCCGTATTTAGTAAGGATTTTGGAAAATTGCGCGTTACAGAAATGGGAACCCCTATCGCTAACGATTGCGCGAGGCGTACCGAATCTAGAAAATAATTTTTTTAAAAACGTGACTACAACTCGGGAGTCGTTCGTAGGAAGAGCTTGGGCCTCAGCCCATCATGAAACATAATCAACAACAACTAAAATATATTTGTTTCCGAAGCTAGAAGGAAGGGGGCCAACAAAATCAATTCCCCAGAGGTCGAAAATTTCGCACTCTAAGAAATAATTTTGCGGCATTTCATTTTTATTAGAAATATTGCCCGACCGTTGGCAACTATCACACCTGCTCACAAAGGCTTGCGCGTCTTTAAACAGGCTAGGCCAGTAAAAACCCGCGCAAAGCACTTTATGAGCGGTGCGAGCAGCTTGATAGTGCCCACCTGTCGGACCTTCATGCAAATGTTTTAGAATATCAATTCCTTCATCAAAAGAAACACATCTCCTTATCACTTGATCCGGACAAATTTTGAAAAGATGCGGGTCTTCCCAAAAGTAGTTCTTCAGCTCAGAAAAGAATTTCTTCTTCTGCTGAGAGGAGAACTCTTTTGGGAGCACCCGGGCCACTAGATAGTTGGCGATGTGCGCGAACCAAGGAGAAGTAGATGTATTAACTAAAAGCAGCTTCTCATCAGGAAAATAGTCATTAAAAGATTTTTCATTTAATTTTTCTATAAAGGGGTTATCTAATCTTGATAAATGGTCGGCGGCCAAGTTCTCGGCTCCTCGCTTATCACGGATCTCTAAGTCAAACTCCTGGAGGAGTAAGACCCAGCGAATCAAGCGAGGCTTGGCATCCGTTTTGGCAAGAAGGTACTTGAGGGCCGAGTGGTCCGTAAAAACAATGATTTTTGAAAGTGTAATGTAAGGGCGAAATTTATCAAACGCAAATACTACAGCCAAGAGCTCCTTCTCGGTTGTGGTGTAATTTTCTTGTGCAGATGTGAGGGTTTTACTTGCGTAATAGATGGGGTGGAAGTTCTTAGATATGCGTTGACCTAATACGGCTCCCACCGCAAAACTACTCGCATCGCACATAATCTCGAAAGGAATGTCCCACACCGGAGCTATCATAATCGGCGCGTTAATTAACTTTTCTTTAATTAATTCAAAGGCAGAAATACAAGAGTCATCAAAAATGAATGGAGCGTCTTTTTCTAAGAGATGGGTGAGGGGCTTAGTGATCTTGGAGAAGTCCTTTATAAAACGACGATAAAAACCAGCGTGGCCTAGGAAACTTCTTATAGCTTTTATGTTTGTAGGTGGCGGCAACTTCTCAATAACTTCTATCTTGGCAACGTCTACCTCAATACCTTTAGCAGAAATTTTATGACCCAAAACTAACCCTTCCCTCACCATAAAATGGCATTTTTCCCAATTTAGGGCAAGGTTAGTTTCTTCGCATCGTTCTAAGACTTTTTCGAGGTTTTCTAAACATCTATCGAAGGAGTCGCCGAACACGGAGAAATCGTCCATGAATACCTCCATAATGCTTTCTACGTACTTGTCAAATATTGCGAGCATACATCGTTGAAATGTAGCCGGCGCATTGCATAATCCAAACGGCATTCTTCGGTACGCGAAGGTGCCGAAGGGACAAGTAAACGTAGTTTTCTCTTGGTCCTCGGGAGAGATGGGTATTTGAAAGTACCCCGAGAGGCCATCGAGAAAACAATAAAAGCTATGGCCGGAGAGACGTTCTAAAATCTGGTCGATAAACGGTAGAGGAAAGTGGTCCTTACGGGTGGCGTCATTTAACTTACGGTAATCTATGCACATACGCCAACCCGTCACCGTCCGTGTCGGGATTAATTCATTATTCTCATTACTAATTACGGTTATCCCTCCCTTTTTTGGAACTACCTGAACGGGGATAACCCACTTACTGTCCGATATCAGGTAGATAATTCCTGCGTCTAATAGTTTCATAACCTCGCCCTTAACTACTTCTTTCATATTCAGGTTTATACGGCGCTGAGGTTGGATAGAGTTACGCGAATTATCTTCCATTAAAATTTTATGTGTACAGAAAGATGGGCTTATGCCCTTGATATCAGAAATTTGCCAAGCAATAGCCCGGCGATGCTTACGTAGAACTAGAAGAAGTTTATCGTTCTGCGTATCCGTGAGGTAGGCCGAAACGATAACTGGTAACTTGGAGACTTTTTCTAAGAAAGCATACTTAAGGTGTTCGGGAAGTTCTTTAAGTTCTAGGGTAGGGGGTTCTTCATAAGAGGATTTTGAGATTCTTTCTTTTTCAAAAATAATATCTTCATAAACTTTTTTATAAGGAACGTAATAAGGGGTGGGGCTAGCAGCCAAGACGGCTTCTTGTACAGATTCAGTGGTAAGGAAAGAGGAAGAACAAAAATCAGAAAACTCTTTTTCAAACTCAGAAAGACAATAAGAAGATTCATCACTTCCTTGCAGTGATTCTGTTGTAAGAGAAGAGGAGCAAAAAGTAGAAAATTCTTTTTCAAAGTCGGAGAGGCAGTAGGAAGAATCATCACTCACGGCGTCTATGAAAAAACATGAGTCATCGTTCGCTAAGGTGTTCTTCATCGAAGGGGTGATCGGAAATGTGACTTCGTCGTCGCCTACTCGAAGAAAGAGCTTACCATTGCTTACGTCAATGATGGCTCGGGAGGTGGCAAGGAAGGGTCGGCCAAGGATCAGGGGAACCTCGACGTCTTCTTCGATGTCAAAAATGACAAAGTCCACCGGGAAGATGAACTTGTCGACTTTCACTAGAACGTCCTCCACTATTCCTAACGGATATTTGACGGATCTATCGGCTAGCTGGATACTCATACGCGTGGGGTTAAGGCTACCAATCCCTAACTTTTTGAACAACGAAAAGGGCATCAGGTTTATACTTGCACCTAAGTCGGCTAACGCGTGTTTAACAAAGAGATCACCGAAGACACAGGGGATAGAGAAACTACCCGGGTCACTGATTTTCTTCGGCAAACCGTTTGTTAAAACGGCGGAGCACTCGCCGTTAAGCGTGACGTGCGAAAGATTCTCTAACTTCTTCTTGTTTGTGAGGAGGTCTTTAAGATATTTGGCGTATTTCGGCATTTGCGAAATAGCCTCGTGGAAGGGAAGATTAATGTGGATTTGTTTGAAGATTTCTAAGAAGCGGGAGTACTGATCATCTTGACGTTGTCTATTAAGTTCAGAGGGGTATGGAGGAGTTGAATTATTTTTGAAGATGGGTGGTGGAGTGAGATTATTTTCTAAAGTGGGGGTGATTACTTCTTCAGCAGAGGGTGGAAGCGGAGCAGAGCTTTGATTTTTAAAAGTGGAAGCGGAGCTTTGATTTTTAAAAGCGGAAGCGGAGCTTTGATTTTTAAAAGCGGAAGCGGAGCTTGCCTCGGGCTCTTCACTTACCATACCGGAGACTTGCTTCCCACTCCGAAGAGTTATAGCTTTCGCTTGCTCTCTCGGGTTGGGTTCGGTATTGGAAGGAAGAGACCCTGCGGGTCGCTCAGAAATTATTTTCGCGAGCTGTCCTACCTGATTTTCTAAATTTTTACGCTTCCGGTTAAAGTTCTTATGGTAGCGTCATTTGTGGTGATATATTTAGAAAGTAATTCCTCCAAGCTCGGAGGTTTTGGGTAATTTTGAAGAAGTGGTGGTGGTGGTGGTGGTTGTGCAGAAAAATCATTTTGCGGAGGTGGGCGCATCGCATTCGATGGATTACTCCATGAAAAGTTCGGGTGATTTCTTAAAGCGGGGTTATAACTATTCGGAAAATTAAAACTAGGCGGATGAAAATTCGCAGCAGAAAAATTATTAAAAGCAGTTCTAGGCAAATTATTAACATAATCTAAATGTTCTGGAGTAGGGGTTGCAGATTCCCATACCTGAGGGGCGGAGGCAGCAGTCATCTCCGTGATTTTTTTGCTTAGGATTTCTACTTGCAGAGCGAGCTGGGAGACGTTGTCCACTTCATAGATACCTGCAGGCTTGTTCGGGCGGGACCTAGGCACATTCCACTGATAAGTGTTCATGGCCATATCCTCAAAAAGCTCAAGAGCGGCTTCCGGGGTCTTATGATTTAAAGTACCGCCAGAAGCTGCGTCTATCATTTGCTTCGTGCTTTGATTTAGCCCGTTATAAAACGTCTGCACTTGTAACCATACAGGCAGCGCGTGATGTGGGCATCGTCTTAATAATTCTTTAAATCTCTCCCAGGTTTCGTAAAGGGTTTCAGAGTCTATTTGTCCGAAGGCAGAGATGTCGTTCCTAAGTTTTGCAGTTTTAGCGGGCGGAAAATACTTCGCCAAAAATTTTTCAGTTAATTCATTCCAAGTGGTTATGCTATTTTTCGGAAGTGTGTTAAGCCACTGCTTAGCTTTAGTTCTTAGAGAGAAGGGGAAGAGTCTTAGCCTGATCGCATCATTTGTGACACCATTTATCTTGAAGGTGTCGCAAATTTCAAGAAAGATAGCTATATGTGCGTTCGGATCTTCATCTTGAAGTCCGTCAAATTGCACATATTGCTGCACCATTTGAATTATGCTAGGCTTTAGTTCAAAGTTATTATTTGCTATAGTAGGGCGGACTATACTCGATTCTGTTCCCTCGAGGTTCGGTCGTGCATAATAGGACATAGTCCTTTGAACGGCCTCATCTACGTTGGGTTCTTCCATTCTTAAAGTATTAAATGACTCGGAGTCCTCCACCGGCACTTGGATAGTAGGACCTTGAAATCGCGATCTTCTCCGAAGAGTACGCTCAATTTCGTGGTCCAAGTCCAAAATAACCGACGGACTCCCGCGGGTCATGCACTAAAAGAACAGAAAAGAAGAAGAGAAAGAGAAAAAGGATAAACTAGAAAGAAAAACTAGATTTAGAAAATTAAATTAAAATTTTTTTTTTCTTTTTGAAATAGATTTTTTTTTTATAAATTAACTCCCGAACTTCCCAAGGACTACCCCGTGAAGGGTTCGCAAGGTACTAGACAAGACAGTGGCGCTTAAAGCCCTTTGCACTTTTCGAGAGAATTAGGTGGCGTAGAAAAATTGTGAGGTTGGTTTCTATTAAGAGCGGTGATAATTTTTTTTTTATTTTTTAAAACTTTAAAGAAAGGGGATGAGAAAGAGAAGAGATAAAATTAATAGGTTCGTGTTTTCAAAATATCAACGGAAGTTGGGTCCCCGACAACGGCGCCAAAAACTTGGTGCGCGCTAGGGTTCGAAGAAAATAAACGCAACTGAACTAGCAACCCGATGAGGCAAGTATACCTATCGAATTGTAGCAAGGGGACACAAGTGTCGTATTGAAATCCGGGAACTGTTGGCTAAGCTTACTCACACGAACGCTATTATCTTATCGACGGAAAAACTAGGGTTTTAGAAAATCTAAGCGCAATGGAGAAATTAAAGCAAACTAGAAAGAGAACTATCGCAATTAAGTTACGCTATTAAGAAAAGAACTATGCTAGAAAGAAAACTACTGCAGTTAATTAAAGAGCACAAGATAGGAGATTACTACTAAAGGAAGAAAATATGAAATGAAAATGCACCCGATCGAGATTCACCTCGGCTAAAGACGATTAAGAAAATGCGATAAAAATCTAAACTTAATAGGATAAGGGTCCTTGACCGTGGAGGTTCCTAAAGCTTGAACACGCTTCTCTCGAAGTCGTGCTCAACTGAGTTTAGGATGTTCCGACCGACTCTCGTCTAAATCGGAGGCCTAAAACTCGCTTTACGTGGTGAACCCCACTATTGGATTTTACTCCAATCCGGGAGATTTGGACGTCTGTCTCTCTCGAGGGGTGCGTACAACTCCCTTTACTCTTGAATGCTCACTTCATTCTTTCGGCCTCTCGGCTAGCCCAGAATGAAAGCAAAGGCGGAGAGTATAAATCGAAAATATACCCCCAACCCGTGATTAATCAAGAGTAATTCAAGGCCCTAACCTAAAAAGAAAAGATTGATTAAAACATCATAACATAATCGCTCTAACCTCGGATCATCAAGATCGAGTACAATGAGGATTAGTTAATCATAATGGAGTGGAGGAGGGGAGATGAGTAGAAAAACATAAGAAGAACACAAGCTAAGGGAAGAACAATTTTATTAATGAAAAAGGGCAAGTTACACTAATGAAAATAAAATTACAAGTGCATTAAAATTAAACCCTATTCTAGCCCTACATTAAGCACTAAGCAAGAAGAAAATTACATTAAAAGCTAGCACAAACTGAGATTAAACTAGGGTTAACCAAAAAGTACAAAGAGAGGGGGAGAGAGAGAGAGAAAAAGCATGAAAAAGGATCAAGAAACAAAGGGGCAGCACCTCCCCCACTCAACCAAAGCTTGCTGAAATGGGGGGGAGGGGGGCTCAATTTATAGATTTTTTCTCGGGTTGGTCACGCCCTCCGACACGCCCTAGGGGGGGCGTGTCAGGGGGCGTGACAGGTACGGATTTGACCTCGGGCTCTGGATTCTGGCTGGAGGGATGATTGCTTCGGTACGTCGGTGGTCACGCCCTAGGTCACGCCCGTGACAGGGGGGCGTGATAGGCATGTCATGTCCAAATCATTGGTCGGAAATTCGTCAGTCGCCGAAAAAGGAAGGTGTCACGCCCATGTCACGGGCGTGACATGGGGCGTGACAGTACTATTTACGTGCTGAGGCGGGAGGGCATTTAATGCGGCGGCAGCTTTGCGGCAGAGGGCGACACGCCCCTGGTCACGCCTAGTGACACGCCCAGGGAGGGCGTGACAGGGGGGCGTGACAGCGGTTTTGACCGTTTTCTGTCCCTTCCAGCAGGTGTCCTCGGGATCGGGTGACACGCCCTAGGTCACGCCCAGGGAGGGCGTGACAGGGGGGCGTGACAGGCCATTTTGGCAATTTTTCTGAAAACCTGCAAATAGACAGGAAAAAGATAGTGGCAATAAAATTTAAATAAAAAGGATAAAAATAAACTAATAATAGACATAATTTGTACAATATAAAATATAAAATACGATAATAGTTTAGGCTACAAAACGTATTATCAGACTCAGTAGAAGGTTTTAAAAGGAAAAGGTTGAGCTTTTTATGAACTTAGTTTCTTTGTGATCGTAATAAACAAATGGTTGATAGGATTCGTTTGTTAGATCCTTAAGTAAACAAATGGTTTGGTGAAACATGTTTGTACAAACGGTTTGAAGGAGTTTAATAAACAAATGGTTTGGGAAAATTTGGTAAACAAATGACTTGAAACGATTTGGGGGTACAAATTGTTATTCTTGTGAAATCCAGTAGGGATGTGCAAGATTATTATCTAGAGAATGAAATTGATTTTGGAAGAGGGTGTGATGCCCGATAATTGCGTGTGTAACTTATAGCTATATTATTATGTTTGATGGATATGTGAAGTATCATTATATTGTTGTGGTTATCATATGAAGTTATACTTATTGTGAATGCTTGATCATGTGGAAAGGAATTGGATGAGGTTAATGCATAGCCATGTGATATGATTATTAATGGAATGTGTATAGTAGTCCACTGCTTAGAGTTTTGTCTCCCTACGGGTAGCAGTGTGGGATTAGTATGTTGTAATAGGTGGCTTTCCACCTCTGTAAATGATGAAACCTTCTGCGGTGGGGAAATATGGAAAGGTTGGAAAGTGTGTGTGTTTACCATACTGGAATGATGTATTTATTAGGGACGCGATGTAGAGCCCTTACGAGCTATTGAGCATGGGATGTGAATAATAAAATGGGACTATGTGTGGATCCCTTAGATGTCAAAATTGCATGTGGTGTGAGTTGACACATAGTGCCATAATCCTGGGTAAAGGATAGTGTGGCAGGTCTACGGGCTCGCCAGTAGTCACAATGACGGGAGTCGATAAATATACTTTGGGCAGTTGGGCTTGGTCCTTGGTGCTCATTCCTGTGGCTCCTTCCATGCCAAGGTGAAGTTTGGGCTTGGTCCTTTTATGATACACACTCATAGGCTCCTTCCTTTCTACGACATAGGCAAGTTGATCTTGGTCCTTGGTGCACACCAACTGGAGGCTCCTTCTGAGTCGTAGTATGCTGGGAGCTCCGTTCTTGTGTTCTTAGCATTGAGGCTTATGGAGGCCTAGGCTTGGTAGTGTGGGTGCCCTCCTAATAGTGGAAAGCTCATTTAACTGTCACTATTTGTCCACGATAAATGATGCTTGATAAGTTAGCTACCCCCTCGAAGAGTGGGAACTATAAGTCTATTTTGACATGACAGTGTGTGTGTGTGAGCAAGGGTGAGTGATTATATTGCATTCACATCATTGCATTGTACCGCATAAGATCCTTATCATATAAGTTTTTATGGGCACTCTTATATGATGAGTTACTTTACTGAAACCGATCCTTAACCTATATATCTGTATGGGCTTGAATATAAGTTGAGTTACTTTTCTATTGTAGGATCATACTTGTGTACTATTGTTGATAGTAGAGCTACTAGAATAGATTGATTTAGTTACTTGATGTACACTGTTGATTACTCTGATACTGTTTACCATTATACTACCTGTTGGTAATATAGCTTATAATTATATTGTACCATCATCTTTCTCCCGCTCGATGTGTAAGATTCGATGGGGTCAGAGGATGAGATAGAAGATTAGTCTTTATGACTAACGGTTGCTACGTCTTTCATTTTAGGAGGAAACCCAGCAGATAGGGCAGCAACAGGTTTTGCAAGAGGTAAGCTAGGCCTGGGTGACGGGGTCGGATGTGACGTTACCATCGGTGTCGTCCGTTACAGATATGACTTTTTGAGAGACTCTAATTGTATCCCTTTGTGCAATTTTTTACTCTGATATTATAGAAGCCTTATTGTTGCTTCTTTTTATTGATGTACTAGTTGAACTTATATGCTCGTGTGGATTTTAACTTATGTTTACAATCTTTATGTGGGGTTGGCATTGTTGATTTTGGTCTTAGCCGGTAGGATAGACGTCTTGCGTTAATGGTCAACTCAGTGTTGGCGCAACCGTAAGGCAACAAATCTTATAATAAGACTCCCCTCGGTCGTGTATTGTGTTCTGGCAGGGGGAGGGGGTCTTACGAATAGTATAAGAGGGAGGTTTCGATCCTCAGACCTGTGGGTGTTGAGCCCACCATGGTTCCGTGTGTGAATTATGTTCATACCCGATAAACCGAATGGTATCAGCTTGCAACGATCCCGTACTAAATAATTCATTGAACAAATGTGCTACCACCACTCGATTGGTCAGTTTGTGGAAAAACTGACATAGCAGAAGCAGTGGTGTGCCCATGTGTAATTCACACTGAGTGTGTCCAGTCGTTACCCTACAATTATCCAACCTGATTTAACACCCCTGATTTTTTGGTGTTTATTTTAATTCTCGTAATGACGTATTTTTGATGTCAGGACATTACGTTCATGTTTATTTAACGGGTGTCGTTTGTTGGAGAATGGGTTTGCTCGGTGGGTTTTCTTGTGTGGTTGGTCTGGCTTGGTTGTGCACCTTGCCTCACGAGTCGGGTCTATTTTGGTGACTCGGTGGAGATTTTTATAGGGAAGTCCTGGTGTTTTATATTCGGGTAGTGTTTTACCCGAGTTTGGTTTGTTTGATTTTGATTTCGACTTTACCGTTGAATTCATAGCGTCGGTATTTAGCTACGGTGCAATTTTCGTAAGATTTCGAGTTGTTTGGAGTTCGGGTCATTTTGGGGTTATTTATTATTAACTATAATATAATATTAAAATTATTTATATATATATATAACCGACGATAAGGGTTACGTCAAAACCATATCAATCGTCTTCCCTACCCGAGACATCGTCTGTTTCGCAATGGAGGAGATCGGCGTCACTGCGTGCTTTTGGCCGGCGATTGTGAGAGATTCGGTGATCAGTTTTTTCGATAGATTAGAGAATTGGAAAGCTCTCGCCGAGATCGTTATGTACATTATATGTATTTTTTGTTTCTCCAATTTCTTGGCATTAGGGCTTTGGTTTTGACCTCCATCTTCCCCCTAAAGTTTCAGGAAACGTTGCATAGGTCTTCTTACGGCCGATCCTTGCCATGGAGCATTAGAGGAGGCGGATTTTCCGAGATTTGAGGCAAGTGGTGATCATCTTATTTCAACCATTTCTTGCTTTTAATTTTGTTCATTTCTTCTCATTAGAAGGAATAAATAGTATATGGGTTAGTCTTGAAAGAACCCTTAAAGTAGTATATGTTTTCAGCGAAGAATCCGTCGACTATGGTGTACAGCCTAAGGAAGTTTCGTCGAATATAAGGGTAGTAGACCATCAGGAATTTGTCGAGTATGAGTATTTAGACTAAGTGAAAATTCATCGAGTAACATTATATCCGTCGACTATAGGTTTATTATCTTATGTCAAATTTCGTCTAGTATCGACCAGAGAGGCGTTGAGTAAGGTAGATTCGCCGAATATATAGGCATCGGGTTCTTCATGTATCAGCAGTGTAGCGTTGTGTGATGATCGATTAATCTAGTATATTCAACGATTCGTTGAGTATGGCTTAGGTTAGGAAGCGTTGAGTGACCAGACAGCTAAGTGAAATTCGTCGAGTTTACACGCCGAATTGAGTACGATTCGTCGAGTATCTCTGAGATTAGTTTTGTCGTTAAGGAAATTATGGCGGGTATCGTGGTGGTTTGTCGGGTATCATTCGCCAATTCATCAAGTATCGATAGAGTTCGTCGGGTATACTCATCGATTTTGTCCAAGTGCTTAGCATATCCGCCGAATTTAGTCCAGTTCGTTGGGTATGGTCCTTTAAGTAAATTTAGGGCTTGTCAAGGTATTTCTTTTGGTTTAGGCTTGGGTTTGGATTGGGGTATTTGGGTATGAGATTTTCTTCAGCTAATAAGGTTGGCAGTGAATAAAGGACCACCAATTGGATGCCAGTTTGTGAATCATTACACTTGGTGGTTTGTTTGGTCTCTGTTTTTATGAATTGTTGTATTGTGTTTGGGCCCTGTGCCCCCCCCCCCCCCCCGCAGTGCCTTTTTGTGAGACTTTTGGGTCTGGTAGTTTGGTTTTTGACGTTTTGGTCACCGACTCCAGCCCGATTGTTTTTACTAGTGTTAACGATTCACGTTTTTTGAGCTATTTTATGCTCACTTGCTCTTATAGTTCATTTTAGGCTATTTCATGCTTATCCTTGTAGATTTTGTAGAAGCATTGCTTCGTTCCGCACTTGGTGCAAATTTATTTTACTACACTACTGCAAACTTTTCACTTTACATGTTTCTATTTGGATTATTAGTTATGGTTTCAGCTTTTTCTTATAGTTGGGTTGGGTAAACCCATTCTTGCCTTTATCTACTTATTACCTGCTTATTTCCATTGCCACATGCAAATTTCTTGCTAAGGTGTTTTTTCTTTGAATGCCTCAGGTTCAGGTCTGTAGCCGGTGGAGCGGCTATGTTCAGTGGTAGATTGTGGGTTGTAGTTGTTGCAGTTGTTTTCCTCACCGTCGTGAGGTAGTTTGCTATTTTTGGTTTTAGTTCAGGCATACATACTTTCAGTGGGTTCATGTCCGGTTGTTGATTCCGACTAATAGTTTTCTTTTGGAATATTGAATAATTTGCTTGTTGCTAGTTTGCCTCTTTTTTTTTGTTGTACTTTCTCTTTGGGACGGTTTTATGCTAGGTTGCATGTTAGGTATTTTAAAATTTAAAAGTATTATTACAATTACTCCATGCATGCCATAATTTAAAGCTAAACTCATTATATTTAATTATTATAAAAGCAAATTCCATACTTATTATTAATTTAGAGTCTTGTATGTCATGAGTTGTCCCATGGGGGATGTTTATAGTCATGTGGGACGTCAATCATTTTAAATAAAGTATTTTTCGCAGCGTATAATTACTTTTTTGTGGTCTAGATGAGCCACTGAGCCTAGGGATACGGCTAATCGCTTAAACTTTAACTGGATTTTCCTCTTAATAACTAATGGATCTTACATGAAAGTGTTAAGTTAAAGTTTTTCCTCAGCTTCTGCAGTTCTCCCATGCTGACGTGGCATCATGACGTGCGTTTTCTCTTACTCTGGTATATAGTTAAATACGGAGAAAATGCGGGTTGTGACACCTAAATTTTGGTTTGTACCTTTATGTGTATATTTTGACGCGCGTAGAGCTAGTAGGGTGCACTCCCACCCCTTCCGTCCTTACATAGTTTCAGTAATAAGAACTAGCACACTCTTACGACAATCCTTGATGTATTTAAATCCCAATAGGCCCTGGTGCAGCAGCAAGCACCGAGATCCAACTGGCTGAGTACCTTGTGAGCCCTCTCCCCGCCTCCTTATCTTAGGATGGAGTCGGTTGTCCGTACTAAATTATGGCTCGACACGATGGAAGATTTAAGGGCTGAAATCAGATGTCCAGCCAATATGGCCGTAACATTGGCTGTGTCATTCTTGGAATTGCACGCGAAGAGGTGGTGGAAATCCCTCTTGGGTTCCACCTTCCAAGGCCGAGTATATACAGAGATCAGGTGGAATTAGTTTACTAGAGCTTTCTTGGAGCACTTCATTCCCTTGATCGCTCGAGATGAGCATGAAGAAAGATTCCTACGATTAAAGCAAGGATATAAGTCTGTGATAGAGTACCAAAGTGAGTTTCAGCACCTCACTTGATTTGCTGACTCCTACGAGTTCGACGATCTTGAGTATGCAAAGAAGTTTTACAAAGGCTTACGAGAGACCCAAATGCAAGCCCTTTTGTTTATAGCAGACACAAGCTTGGCTAACATAATTAATTTGGTGAAAAGTTTGGTGGCAGATCACTTGGGAAGTGGTAAGAGACCCACATAGGGCATGATGGAGGCATGCCCCATCTTAAAAAAGAGACATAATAACAGATGTGGAAGAGGAAATCAAAGAGGTGGAAGCCATTTCCACAAGAATTTTATAATGGAGCACCCAGTCACATAGCCGTCAGCATTGCCTCCTCCTCAACATATGTATCAAAAACCCAGAGAACAGTATGAGCAATTATGCTTCTAGTGTAATCTATCGGGCAACATCTGACTCTATTGCCCACAACTTGGTGGAGGTGTTCCCCTACTCTTCCTTCAGCAGCACCACTAGGATGGCTATAAGGTTATTGTCGAGGACAAGGACCACGAGGAAGAAATCCTAGATCTGCTCGGGAGAAGGTGTTTGCACTAGACATGACTCAGGAGCAGAATCCTCAAGTTTTGATTGTAGGTATGGAATAACGTTATTGGAACTGATGTTTCACATTCCCTATATTTGAGAATATCAACTTCTAGGTTGTATTTGATCACGTTTTATTTTGATAGAGTGTGCAGGTTGGCAGGTGCAAGCGAAGAAGAAGAAGACTCCTATGGACACTAACGTCGAGCGGTAGAAGTTACCACCGAGCGATAGCCATGAATTAATTTGACAGAGCGCTAAGAAAATAACCACTCCGCACTAGTACTACCACCCGGGCTAATGCAATGGATTATTTTGACAAGGCTCTCGAGAAATTACCGCTAAGCGGTAGTGTTACGGCATCGTGCTAGCCTCTCGACGAATGAAGGTTCTCTCGAGTAAACCAATCTACCTCCAGGAGATAGGTGTTTTCGCACCGCGTTAGCCTCTCGACGAATGCATGATTTATCGAGTAATGAACTACCACCAAGATATAGTCGGTCCCTCGCCACGGTACTCTCTCTACGAGCATTAAGAAGAATTTCTCAAGTAACCTACTTACCGCACGGTGGCAGATGTACCTGCGCGGCCCTAGCTTTTTGAATAAGAAAGATTTGTGTGAAATATTATTCCAGATTTGGATGACAGTTAACACAACAAGCACGCGAACCTACCGCCAGGTGATAGTTTTACCTCCGGTAGTATCCTAGTTTCATGAAGACGTATAAAAGGCCGCCTTGGCTTCTATGCCCAATTATTGAAGGACTGAAGAGCGATGGGAGTTCGTTAATTCTAGGGTTCGGCCGCCTTCTTGTGCTCCTTTCCAAAATCAGTCGAATAAGAAGAAAGTCTTATCCCTCTTGTTCATGAACGAAGAACTCCGATGATCCAAGATCTACATCGAATACGAAGTACCGACTTATTGCTAGAAAACGAAGATCTTAAGCACCGGTGGAGGACCGCTCAACGGAGAAGTCGTTAAAAGGGAGAACTTCAACTTTTTGATTTTTTACATCTTTTATTCTTGTAATCTCTCCTTTTTATAAATCTTTTGTAAAGGAAATCGACCAGAGGGTCGTCGAAATCTGGGAAGGGTTTCGTGAGAAATCGACAAGGGAATGTCGTCGGACACGGGGTAGGATTCTCCGGTAAATCGTCCTAGGGATTGGGTCGTCTAGATCGGAGGATCTAACAGGGCTCTAAGACCCGTCCTTGTGAGTAGGTGAAGAGCTGACTCAAAGACCATTCTTGGAGGGAAAGGGAGAGAGCCAACCGGTCCGTGGAGTGGATCGGTATAGAATCCAAAAGAGTTTTCACTTTCACCCCTTCGATCTCCGACGTCATGGGGATAATAATTTTGTAATTACAAAACCATTCACTATCAATTCTTGCTATGAAATATATTGCCTATATTATTGCTTCTACGATTCTGCTGTGAATGTTAGTTTAACTTCGTGTGTGTAGTGTACACGCAAAATTGTATAGGAAAATAGTCATAGACTTACCATCGCGCGTTAGCTACCTAACGCCCCGCGGTAGCTTCCAGAACTCGATTTCCTGGGATGAAATATTTTAAACTCCAGTTAACGCATCAAACCTTTTTAACCCCCCCCCCCCACTTAGGTTGTCCATGAGATCTAACTAGTGGTATCAGAGGGAGTTTATTCCAAATCGTTTTCACAACCGGGAATAATGGCCAACCATGATCTTAAATCGACCAGTGGGGATGAAAAATTGTACACTGGAAACTCGTTAGCACCGCCTCTTTTTACAGGAGTCAACTATAATGCTTGGAGAACACTAATGAAGAAATTTCTTATGTTATTAGATATAGAAGTTTGGAACATAACTTGTACCAAGCACCAAAATAACTTAACGAAGCACGAGTGTCATATATATGCCAAAGCTATGAATAGTTTGTTTTGTGGGTTTGATCAAAAAATTTTTAAACATATCTATACGTTCACTACTGCCTATGATATATCGGAATTTCTTGAATATACTTATAGTTCTTCCTCTACAAATGTTGAATCCGAGCAATTTCTCATGGATCCAAGTGAAAAATGAAATGGGTACGTTCTCTTTGAGGAAGATAGGACAAACACATCAAACAGATGGGAATATGAAGACATATCGTTGGACGAGAAAATCCATGGGGAAGATGTCAGAGGAACCTTGTGTTCAAATCATGCCTTCTCCAAGAGCGCTGTAAGAAAAACAAATTCCTTTGTATGCAATTCTATTTCTACATTGAATATTTAAGATGTGGCTAAACATAGAATTAAGAAACTGGAAAGTATTATTTCAAAACAACGTTTAGAATATAAGGTGTTAAAAGCAAATGTAAATGTAGAATCTATCGTTGATGTGACATGTCCTCCTAACTGCTTCTTAGATAACATTTCTACACCTTGTATAACATATAATGAATTAAAAGGAACATATAAGGTTCTTGAACAAGTGCTTAGTTTTATAAAAGAACAAAACGTTAAATTATGTCTTGAGAACTCATCATTAAAATGTGAATGCGCTGAATGCAAAATTTCTAAAGTTGAAATCGAAGAGATGAACGGGACATTCGATGAACTTAGGAGTAAGTACAAAGCTCATATCAAATCTATTGTCACCACTCTCAAAAACAGCACAATCGCATACAATGAAGCTAGACATAACCTCAAACTGAAGAACAAAGTGCTAACTATGAAAATCAACCTGCTTAAGGAAACACTACTTAAAAACTCGCAAAGCCCAAATCCTAAGCTGCATGTAAAACCCAAAAGCATATTAAATATGAATCACCCTCTAAAGGCTGAGTTAATCAAAGGGAGTAGAAAATCACAAGCTTGTGCAAGTGAAACTCTTAACTATAGAAATAACTCTCACTTTGAAAAACGAATTACTTCCAACTCAAAAACAAATGAATGTAGATTTCCAGTCAACAAATACCAAACTATGAGCCCAAATGTTAATCGAAAAAATCTTGACTTAAAGAACAACTTCAATATAGTTAACCTTCCAATGGAAGATTATTCAATTAAAGATCATCACATAAAGACTCATAGAAGTATATATGGAAATATGGAACATAAACATAACATTAAACCAAAGTACGAATAGAGGCCCATCATTTAAAATTGTGCACCCATTCCACTCAATGGGGCCCATTCGCCGTCATCTCCACAAGGTGTACCACATTATGTTTGGATACCCAAAGGAACCTCCACCCATGGTTTCTTTTGGATACTTAAATCTCTTATTCATTAGTATTCACAGATTGCATGATGTAAAAACTAAGCAAACAAAAATTACTCGATAATTTACATCACGATATGCTCAATGTTCTGTCTACTCCTGTTATTTTTTTGTTTTTGCTATTGTTTTTTCAAAGTTTGTACTTCACAATATGCCCATTAAATTTTCTTTATGTAAATTCACTTTAGTTTAGCACGTAGTGTATTTTCCCTCTATGGGTGTTTGTTGTGAGTTAGCACGATGGGACGACAATGTCAAAACTAATTAAAGCATGGAATCAGAAAATCACAATGAGTATAGAGGTAGCACAAAATATATCACATGATAAACTATTATTAACTGTGTCTGGTGCTCAGCTGTTTATTACTTAACCAACAATAATTGATAAAACTTGTACAATACATATAAGATGCTACTCCTCTTAATAGGTGGGAGAAATATTGAGCTTGCCTATGAGCTTTTTGAGCATTTTTTTTATCCCCTTCACCTCCTTAGCTGTATGTTTGATCTCCTGACCATGCTCCTCCACCAGGCCGTCGATGCCCCAACTAGTTCCCTGATGGACCATGTACGGTGTATCGATGGTTGTGGTGGGGGTGCCCGTGCCCGTGAGCAAGAAGGAATCACACCCACCATATAGACCTGTGGGAAGCTGTCTATGGGGTAGGCTGACCAGTCGATGGTCGGGTACTTCTTTGTCAGGATGATCTAGATCACACCACCTAGAGGCAGTGTGTTTACCCACTAGCGGTCAGGAGATTTCAGGATAAAAGTGTAGCACGTCATGTATAGAATGAGATTTGAGACACTGAATGACTTCTCGGCCAGGATATAGTACGCCACCATCAACAGTTGGGCCATGACCTTCCTTGTGTCCCCAGCCTTAAACATAGGGGAGTGACGTAAGATATCCTATATGATGCGGGCATCAGCAGTGAGTGTATCTACCGAGGTGAAAAGATCTGAACCCCCCTCCACACTATGAAGTACCTCGTTCATCCCCCTCCAGTCCCTAGTAGTTCAAAAAGACTCCACAATGTCGAGGACTAGATAGTTGGGGGTCCAGACATACTTACTATCGAGATCTGCATGGGTTATTGTCACTATCTCTGTGCCAATGCAGGATTGTACACCCCCACCTAGGCGCATCTGAGCGGGATTCCGAAGGTTATTGTAAAACTCTCAGGTGAGGGAAGAGGAGAATTGGGCACCTGATGAGATCACTACAAGCATACCAAATCCCTCCAAGTACTCATAGATATGAGCAAATCAATCATCAATATCTACGATCATCAGAATTCTCACAGTTGCATCATCTATGACAGGGTAAGTGGAGACCGGCCCCCGGGACCTCTTGGAAAAGCTACGATGTGCAGACTGGGAACTTGACAAAGCCCTATCTTGAAAATAAACCGTGAAACTATTTAGAAAAATATATTAGAAGGGGGTTAACCAAAAATTACAAAATATAAATTGAAAAAATGGCCTCTGTTTCCTAGCGCTGGGTAGTAATTTGTTAATGCCTGACAGTAGCGTGATGGACTGTCATCATCCTCTTTTGTCAGATATGTTCCAAAACTCCATTTTATTGCTTAAATCCTCTCTTAAACATGGTAGAAATCATAGATCCATGCTTATAAAGTGTAGATCGGAGATAATAGCCAAGATCTGAAAAGAAAAACTCATCCAACATTGAAAATCATGGAAAGCTACACAGATGAAATTCCGGCAACGGATATTACCAAAGACTGGATTTTAATGTAAATTGGCCATTCGAAAATACCAAAGACACAAAATCCGAGCCTACACAAGACAGATCAATTAAAAACGATACTGATTCGTGGGAAAAATTCGAAAAACACATGCACCTTCAGCCAACAAATCATCACGGATGGCGCTCAAAACGCATTGAGTCGAATGCAATAGATTTAAAATCTGAAATACTAGAAAAATAGAGAGAGAGAGAGAGAGAGAGAGAGAGAGAGAAAGGGAGTACCTTAAAGTAAAGAAGAAGAGCTATACAGAAGGCAGCAGCAGTGAGTGAAAGTGAGCAGGTGTGCAGATCTAGATCTGAACCGAGACATATATATTCTAAAGCTACCGCGGAGAGGTATCTTTACCGCCCGTGATAACGTCACTTTTCGTACTATTGCTTATTCTGCCCAAGTAATTTAATCACATTCCCAATAGAAACATCGGCACGACTCACTATATTGTGTTACAGATTAGTGGGGGCGTAGGTGTGTGTGCTTTAGAAATGCTAACCTGAAAACCATGCCTTGTTTTTAACCGGGGAGGGTTCCAGTAGGTCCTTGTATGGCACTGGGGGGAAAGAGTGGTAGGTCTAATGGGTTCTTCAGTGTGCATATGGGATTAACACCCCACCCTAAGGCATTTATGCAGTTCACCATGCCCATCCGTCATTTAGTATAGGGCTAGGGTGTTGACATATACCTTTGTTATTCGATTATTGGGCATACTTAGGATTCACATATCCACTGCATGAACATTATTTCCCTTATCATGTTCGGTATATTAATGCACAATATTCTAACATCGAGGTTTGTGTTTTCCAGTTTTATTTGTGGTTATTTTTCCTTCGTCCATGTTCACATTTCTTCGTGTATTTGCTTATGCGTTCTTTTTACATGAGTTTCCTTATCATTTTTTCTTTCACAAAAAAAAACAAACAAAAAAAAATATATATATAAATATTGTCGATTTATAATGCATATGATAGAGATGTTGCTGATGCGGCCGCCATTGATTCTCGTCTGAGAGAGTTCGTGGATTGGGATTATCGTTGCCGCAAGCTCGAGGATGGGACTTCTACCACGACGCCAATGTCGCCGTCGCTATTAAATAAAATATAATATTAAAATTATATATTTTATCAAATTATTATTTTTATCAATTTCTATTTAATGCAATTTTTAATTTAAGCATTTTTATTTACAAACACTTCTTCATAGTATTTTTATTTCATATATTAAGATGGGTGCATATAACCATCATTTGTCATTTGAATTTTGAAATTTGAATTGGGGGGATTTATTGAGTGGTGTAGGCTATAAATAGCCATGTTTATGAATAATTGATTAGAGAATGAATGATAAGAATTTCATTCCCTAATTCTTCCTTGAGATCTTTTTCCCCCTCCTTTTAAAATTTTTGTCTCCTTCTATCCTCCTCCCCTCTATTTTGCTGTCGGCAATCATCTCCTCTTTCTCTCTCTCTCGACTCGACTCCACTCGACCTCCTCATCCCTCTCCTTTCATCTCTTTCATAAACCCGACCACCCCCTCTAGCCGCCACCTTTCCTCTCTCTTCCCCCTCTATCCAACCAACACTTCTCCCTCTCCAAAACCCGACCAACCTCTTTATATTTTTGGGTGAAATTTGGCCAAGGCAAGTTCCCCCCTTATGGATTCCAACTCCGGCGTGAAGCGATGAAGGCAGACGAGTTTTCTCTCCATTGCCGTTAAAGGACGATCCAGAAAATAGTGAATCAGAATCATCCATTTCGATTGGGTAACGAAACCTTTCTACTTTTGGTGTTTCCCTCTAGATTTTCATTGTGGTGGATACTTTGCCGTGATCTTTGAAACATTGAATTTATCGTGGTTTCTTCGTTTGATTTTGTTGTTCATCCTTATTTTATTTAAGTTCGAAAGGTTTGGCGAACCTTAGTTTTCTTTTTTGTTTGGGGGAGATCTACCGTTTCCGAATCGTAACTTTTGGTAGATCTCTTTTGGTACAACCATCGCTCGACCTGACCGGGTTGGTCCCTTTAGCTGGAAAGAATATTGGCATATAGCATTTGTTCGATTCTATATGGTTTGGCTTGACGTACGCTATCATCTAATTGATAAAATAAAATAGTATGTGCGCCGCGTTGGATGTTTTGTGCAAGTGTAGAATTGGATCGTAGAGAGGTATTCCTGTGTGTTGGTAGATATTTTACGGTGTCTCGTGTGAGCTTACATCAATTTGGTATCAGAGGGAGGTTCATGTAATTTTCCTAATTGGCACCCTCCCCCTTGTATTTATTTTTTTTCGACACACACTTGCACGTTTCATTACACACCATATAAAACAAATTTAGAATTTTTGGTCTGCAAATAGCGGCATAAAATTCTCAGTTTTTCTCAAAATTCAAAAATATTAAATTCTAGAAATTCTCCATCATTTTCTTAGTAAGAAATCCAAAAAATATTATATTTTTTATTAATTCCTTATTTTTTTTATGTCATTATAAAATTTAATTTCTGGTCTGCAAATAGCGGCCTATATTTTTATTTTTACTGCAAAATCATAAAAAAATTAATTAATAATCCTTATAATATTTCCGGCAAGATAATAAAATTCATTTATTTATTACCCTTATTTCTAAGTGGGAACATTTCCATCTTTGCTAGAGTTTAGTGGGTCAGGTTCATTTTTTCATTGCATATGCACAAGAATCGGATCAAGTTTTCTCTCCGGTTCTCACTGTGATGGCCTATGACGTTCACGTTTCCCTTTTCTCCTATTGGTATGATAAAGCCATGGTAAACACACCCTATCCGTGCCTTCATACCATAGTAATACCAATCGTATCACCGCTTATCCTCCCACTAGAATTGAGGCACAGACTTATGATGGTTTAGGGTGTCCCCAAGTTTTCCTAGACTGGGTTATGAAAATAGAGTGCTACTTTGAGTTGTACAAATCTACTGACGCGGATAAGGTGTGAGTGGCGAGAATAAAGTTATTAGGAAGAGCTAAGATATTCTGGTTGAATGAGGAATGATGTTTGAGAGCTGAGAACGGTAAATTACTTATTAGTTGGGTAGACATGAAGGCCATGGTGACAGAACAGTATGTCCCTACGTAACATCGAACGCAGATGTTAGATGATTTGGCTATCTTTAAAGAATGGAATAAGTCAGTCTCTGAGTAAATGAGTCTTCTTAAGTATATGATGGTTAGGTGCGGTGTGGCGGAGATGTCAGAGCTCACCTTGTCTAGGTTTCATAAGGGGTTAAACCTCGATGTTGAAACCGAAAATATGTCTCTTGTGGAGTCAACCCTTGGGGAAGGGGTGGTCGTGCACCTACTTCGCTCCTGCAAGAAAAAACAACCAAGGAAAGAAAGAGAAAAGGACTAGACCAAGGGCCCGGCGCGGAGGTCCCACCACAAACCCGGAAGATCACTGAGTGCTTCCCCTCCTTAGCCAAATTTCGGGCTATGGTACCTCAGAAAGCGCTAGAAGACCGGGATAAAATTAAGCTTGTCTCCCGTAGGTACCCCTTGGGTTCTATTTATAGGATCCTAAAAGTGATCTGCTAACAACTAACCAGTGCTGTCTTGAAATTACTGAAAATTCCCCGGGCTGGCCTGCCAACAGCCAAACTCCGCTATTCTGGACAGCTATATGCAGCCCACCTAGGTCTGCCAACAACGAGACTCCGCTATTCTAGCTGGCTAGGGCAGACCTTCAAGGGCAGAATGGCAAGGAGTTTCCCCAATTGGGTACTGGGCGAGTAGCCCTCTAATACCTCTGCCCGGTAGGAGGCGCGGGCCGGGGCTTGCTCTCTTAGGGGACGCGGGTTGGAGACGGCCCGCCTGGGATGGCACGAGCCGGGGGTGACCCGCCTATGAGAGGCGGGATTGGGCTGACCCGCCTAGGCGACCATTGGAGGCCGACCCGCCTAGGAGAGGCGGGTCGGGGCTGACCCGCCTAGGCGACCCTTGGAGGCCGACCCGCCTGGGTGACCCTTGGAGGCCGACCCACCTAGGAGAGGCGGGCCGGGGCTGACCCTCCTGGGTGACCCTTGGAGGCCGACCCTCTTAGGAGAGGCGGGCCGAGACTAACCCTCCTAGTTGCCCGAGCCCCTTCGGCGAACACTGGGTTGTACATAATCCCCGCTCTTTGCGAGCTTTGCAAAGGGCTCGGAAAGAAACATCAAACCCCACGTGTTCGGCGAACGTCCTGCTGAGTTGGAAGGAATCTTTTCGGTGGGGGCCCACCTTAACGCTATAAATAAGCTGTCGGGCCTCTAGGATGACTCCTCTTATTTTCCCCCTTCGACGATCTATAGTCGAAAGATGCCTATATCTGAGGAGATGCGGGCTCGCTTGGCGGCTGCGAGGGAGGGTCCCCGGTATTCATCTCTTAAAGCTTCCCCGTGGCTGGCGCGCGGGTCGACTGGCCCCCTGTTCAAGCCAAAGAAAGCAAAGGTCGTCCGACAGTCTTGGGTGCCCGATGACCCCGCCTCCAGCTCGGTTGGAGGTATCGAGGTCATCCCAGAGGTATATATGTTTCTTATGTTTGACCCACTGCCCTACTTCCTGACTTTTCCTTTCTCTTTGGTAGGAGATGCCTCGGGAAGATAGGGCAAATGAGGGAGAACCTGGGAGCTCTGCCCCGGTGGCGGTCGATCGGGCCGCTAGTCCTTTGCCACAGGAGCCTATCCCTCCTGTGGTGCCTCCGTCGCCAAGGCCCCACGGCCTGGGAAAACCCTTCGTTACTCTTTGAGGAGAACCCTTCCAGGGTCGGCCGGGCACCTTTAGGCCTACTAATGATGCGGGCAACGTACCGACGCCAGGTAAACCCTCTTGCTTTAGCCTGCTTACGGTCATCGCCCCTTCTGATCCTATCTCTGTAGTCTATAATATGATCTATTCATCTGACGCTGAGATGAGCGGAGGGTACTTGCCTCCCCCCTGACGCGGACATCATCTCCGAGTACCTGGGAGACCTGCGTGATGCTGAGAATATGAAGAAGCAAGTAAAGCGACTGTTTCAAAAGCACGCGCTGCTACTATGGGAGATCTTCGACAGAGTGGAGAAAGATAAGGCCGAGACGGAGGAGCGACTCGCGGCTTTGGAGGGAGTGAGATTTTCCTCTAACGAGGATGAGGCGACCTCTCCGCGTGTGCATATCACGCGAGCTGAGGGGTGACTGAGGCGTTCCTCGGAGCAGATTGATAGGACCCAGCGGGAGGTGTCGGCGGTCTGCGAGTATCATTATCCTCGCGTACTGCCCCAGACCAGCATGTGGAAGGGAGGTAGGTGGAAATGGATCCCGCGTTGAGTTCTCATCCTCCCCTAGTCGGTTGTCCCGCCAGCTATGGATCCCCCGCATGCAGCGGTCGAAATGCTCAGGGTGTTAATTTATTTACTTTTGACAGTCTAAATATTAGTAATAATTCAGGACTACTCTCCCCCGCCACGGGCTAATATTTATTGCAATTTTCTTTTTGTTACGTCACCGTTCAAATCCCCGCGGGATGCGCGAGCGAGACGCTCTGGCTTGGCCGACGTTCCTTCGGGCGGGCTCGTCCTTACCGAGTCGCCTCGCCTTGCCCTTTCTCCCGTACTGGTGAAGACGAGTCGGCTGCTCGCGGGTTGCGCGATGGGTGACTCGCGCACGGGCTAGAGTTGGCCTGCACCGCGACCACTCTTCGATTATGCGGGCGTGAGTGCGGACAGTTCGCGACCGACTGACGGGTTGGCGAGAACCCGGCTTGGGTTCGGAAGTCGAAACGTTAGGGCCTTATTTCTATCCGCACTTTTTCCGCCCAAAGAGGCTTTTTCCCTCTCTTTCTCATCCTATAAATAGCCCCTGCCGGCCCTCCCTCACCTACCGCATTTAAGATTTCTTCTCCCCCTTAGCTCTTTGCGAGAAAGCCCTCTGTCCCGCTCGGCATGATAACTGTAAGATGGGCGGTGGTATTGGAGAGGCGGAGGGGAGGAACAAATGCGCTTGGACCTTCTCCGAGCACGATTTCCCTCTCGCCGTCCTTATGGAGAAGGAATTCGTATACGCGGTCGGCCACTTCTTCCCGCCATGTTTTGAGGCGAGGTGGCCCAGGAAGGAGGAGCGAATAAATAAGATCTTCGCTGGCGAGCTCGCGTTCCCAGTGGTTCACTTTGAGGCGGGCCTTCGACTACCCCTATGGATGCAAGTCCGCCAAATCTTAAAGTACTACGGGGTGGTTCCCGAGCAGATGACCCCGAACTCCGTCACAGTGGTCGTCGGGTTCGCCTGCTTCCCGAGAGAGGAGAAAATCGAGTTCAGCCTTGCGGTATTCCGCAAGCTTTTCTCTTTCCGGACGAATAAGGACGGGACCGCATGCTTCGCCAGCAGCCACGTCAAGGTGAGGGAGACCGTAAATAAGAGCCACAACTGGCTCAAGAAATTCATCTTCGTCAAGGGGGACTTCGGTAACATCCCCTTTTTGCCGATCTAACTCAGCGAGGCGAGCTACCTCCCCCGGCCCTAGGGGGCCACGAAGCGGGGTTGTTCGGGTTCTTCGCTGGGAAGAATTTTGAGGTGGCCTACCTCAGTAGAAACCTGGATGACCTCGTCCCCATCCCGCCCGGTGAAGGTAAGCGGGTCGCCCATCTACGCATCCTTCATATTTTCGAATATTTTCTAAGTTCCACATTCTTACAGGGGAGCGCGACATCCCTATCCACCTGCCTTATGAGAGCGCGCGACTCGCTGCCAGCGAGCCCGAGCGAGCCGAAGAGGCTATTGCTTCCCATCGCAAGCTCTCAACCCCTACTCCCGGGAAGCGGTCCAGCCGCGAGTGGACTCGAGATCTGCCACCTCCAAAGAAATCGAAGAAGGAGGATGGTTCACCTCCCCCGGCTCTGGTCATGTGTAAGGCCCCCGCGAGCAAGCCGTCCGCCGTTCTTGCCCCTGCGATTTCTCCGGCCGTCAGATCTTCTAGCGGAGAGGCGGGCACGTCACAGCTGCAAGATGAGGTTCGGCCCGCCGGGAAGGCAATCCCCCGGGGTCCTCGTAACTTTGGTTATGGCGAGGGGCCCGTGGACGAGGCCAGAGTCCCGCTGCTTTTGTGGGATAAGGAGACCAACAGGGTCTACATATCCTCGCTGCTGCCAAGCTGGTTGGAGGATGACTCCAGTAGCAGGGACGCTTACAACCTCGCCTTCAGCGTCTATGGGCGAGAGGACGCCGCTGTTTACAATGAGGAGGCAACGCGGGTGCTGATCTATGAAAGCGCGCGGGCCCAATTTCGTAGCCTCGAGCTGGCCCATGTGGTCGGCTGGCGGTGTCTTTTGCTAGACAAGAGCGCCCCATCCCTCACCAGTCTCATCGACGTGAACTAGGTGGCCTGCCAACTAGCTCGGGAAGAGGCGGACGAGCAGCGGAAGAGCGCCGATGCTGCGGAGGCCGTTCTGGCTCAGTATCTAGGCAGAGCGGTAAGTTCCTCCACTTGCCTTAGGCTTTCTCTACCTTCCGCACAGCTTAACCCGATTATTCTTCCTTTCGCAGGACGTGGCGACAGCCAACCGACTGGGCACTGAGATTGCCACTCTTCAACAGGAGAAGCAGGCGCTTCAGGAGCGGGTGGACGCGATGGAGGCTGCTGTGGCCGCCCCGCTGCCATCTACAAGTGGCTGCCAGCTCTCTCATTACAGCGATCATGAGATCGATATGATGATGCAAAAGTATGCGGCTGGCGCGGCAAAGTACACTTTTAGGTCACTACAGCTGGCCAACCTTATAAAAGTCGACGGTGCCAAGATTCTGGTGAGCGAAGTTGTACCGGAGCTGTTCCTTCCGGTACTGGAGCCGGGCGACGGGTCCTACCACCGTGTATAAGGGCCCTCCGCTCGGGCTCGCCTCGCCGAGAGCTTGCATTCGTTCTACTTTTATTGTGTCGGTGTCGCGGGCTAGAGCCCAGTTTGTAATAGTCTTTCCTTTTTTGACTTCCCCAATGTATATAAAACTCCTTTGATTTGAAAATGTGAATGTTCGTATTTCTCGCTTGGACCTTCGAATGCTCTATTGGACATCGCGACATTGAGCGAGCGAGTGAGGTCGTCCACTCGCTTTAGAATCTGAACTTAGGTTTAGGATCGAGGGGTAGGTTGGGTGGCTGCGATGCGAGGGAGCGACTCGCCAACTCCATCCGGGCTTCCTAACCCATCCACGTCATCGGGTAGGCGAGAAAAGCCTGACATGCGTTTGGACTTTGGGCGGGCCGGCTCTTGGGTGCCTTGGTGCGGTTGGGTTATCGTCGTCTGGGCCCTCTTCTCTGGGGATCGCCGATCTTTAGGCCAGGGCCAGCTTTCCCGATTCGCCATTATGTCAAGAACCATTCGTCGACCCGCCGATCCATTCGTGGCGAGGGAGGCTTGTGCCGTCGCCGCCTGGGCCCCCTTCCATGGGACCCGCCGATCTCTAGGCCAGAGACGGCTTTCCTTATTCGTCATCATGCCGAGATCCCTTCGTCAACCCGCCGATTCATTTGTGGTTCCCTGCCGAGGAAGAGAATCTGCTTGGGGATTTCGGGACAAACTAATCCGAGTGACATCCTGCCCTACCAGCTTGTCGGGAGCCTGGCAGCGGGATCTTCTCGAGGTTTAAGGCTGACTCCCCCGAGTGACATCCAGCCTTGCCAACTTGATGGGAGCCTGACAGTGGGATCTGCTCGGGGTCTGAGGCAGACTCCTTCAAGTGACATCTAGCCCTGCAAGCTTGATGGGAGCCTGTTAGTGGGATCTACTCGGGATCTGAGGCAGACTCCTCCGAGTGACGATCAGCTTGCCAGCTTGATGGGAGCCTGGTAGAGGAATCTGCTCGGGGTTTGAGGCAGACTCCTCCGAGTGACATCCAGCCATGCCAGGTTGATAGGAGCCTGACGGCGGGATCTGCTCAGGGTCTGAGGCAGACTCCTTCGAGTGACATTAATCCATGCCAGCTTGATGGGAGCCTGGCAGCGGGATCTGCTCGGGGTCTGAGGCCGACTCCTCTGAGTGACATCCAACCCTGCTAGCTTGATGGGAGCCTGACAGCGGGATCTGCTTGGGGTCTGATGCAGACTCCTCTAAGTGACATCCAGACCTACTAGCATTATGGGAGACTGACAATAGGATCTGCTAGGGGTCTGAGGTAGAATCTTCCGAGTGACATCCAACCCTGCCAGCATGATGGGATCCTGGCAGCGGGATTTGCTCGGAGTCTGAGGCAGACTCTTCTGAGTGACATCCAGCCCTGCCAGCTTGATGGGATCCTTGTAGAGGAATCTGCTCGGGGTCTTAGGCAAACATTTCCGAGTGATATCCAGCCTTGCCAGCTTGATGGGAGCCTAGCAGCAGGATCTTCTCGGGGTCTAAGGCAGACTACTCCGAGTGACATCCAGCCCTGCCAGCTTGATGGGAACCTAGCAGCGGGATCTGCTCGGGGTCTAAGGAAGACTCCTGCGAGTGACATCCAACCCTGCTAGCTTGATGGGAGTCTAGTAGCAGGATCTTATCAGGGTCTGAGGTAGACTCCTCCGAGTGATATCTAGCCCTTCCAAGTTGATGGGAGCCTGGCGGCGGGATCTGCTCGGGGTCCGAGGCAGACTCGCCCGAGTGACATCCAGCCCTTCCAGCTTGATGGGAGCCTAGCAGCAGGATCTGCTCGGGATCTGAGGCATACTCCTTCGAGTGATATCCAGCCCTGCCAGCTTGATGGGAGACTGGCAGCGGGATCTGCTCGGGGTCTGAGGCAGACTCCTCCAAGTGACATCCAGCCCTACCATCTTGATGGGAGCCTGGCAGTGGGATCTGCTCGGTGTCTGAGGTAGAATTCTCCGAGTGACATCCATCCCTGCCAGCTTGATGGGAGCCTGGCAGTGGGATCTGCTCGGGGTCTGAGGCATACTCCTCCGAGTGACATCCAGCCCTACCAGTTTGATGAGAGCCTGACAGCGAGATCTGCTCGGGGTCTGAGGAAGACTCCTCCGAGTGACATCCAACCCTGTCAGCTTGATAGGAGCCTTGTAGAGGGATCTGCTAGGGTCTGAGGTATACTCCTCCGAGTGACATCCAGCCCTGCCATCTTGATTGGAGCCTGGCAGCGGGATCTACTCGGGGTCTGAGGCAGACTCGCATTTGCGGTTTTCATCGTCGGGGCACAAGTTCATCAACAGAAGCTTTATTAGGAACTGAAGCGACATTTATATGACTCAAGGGAAAAAGTGCTTCAAGTCATCACCACTCCATGTGAGACATAGGGTCTCGCCCTCCACATTCCGGAGGCGGTACCCTACTGACTTCAATGCCTCCAGTACAATATATAGTCCCTCTCAGTTGGGATTGAACTTCCCCACGATGGATGACCTTCCTGCGGCATCCACTTTTCTCAAGACCAAGTCCCCTTCCGCGAATTGTTTGATTCTGACGTGCTTGTCGAAGTACTTGGACATTATTCTCTTCACTTCCTATTACCTGATGGCAGAAAGGTCTCACAACTCCTCAACCATGTCGAGTGAGAGCCGCATCTCCTCCTCATTCTCGGTCCTCCATTCCTCTCTGCCCTCTCAGGCCTCGACCACCCGAGGAGTTCACACCTCGAGCTCTATTGGAAGAACCTCCTCGTACCCATGGGAGAGTTTTAAAGGAGTCTCTCCTGTCGCTGTATTGGGTGTGGTTCTAAGGGCCCAGAGGACCGAAGGGAGCTGCTCCACCAAGCTTCCTCTCAGATTCTCTACCTTCATTTTGAGGAGGTTAGTAATGATCATGTTCGCCGCTTCTACCTGCCCGTTACACCTGGGGTGATGAATCGAGGCGAACCTAAGGTCGATCCCGAGCTGTTCACAAAAGCTGATGAACTCGGAGCTGGCGAACTGAGGGCCGTTGTCCGTAACAATGGCCTGAGGCAACCAATTACAAAAGATAATCTCCCCCCATACGAAGTTCCTGATGACCTGGGAGGTTACCTTGGCCAACGCCTTAAATTCCAACCACTTAGATAAATAATAGATCTTCATGAGTGGGAACCTTCTCTGGCCGCTGGCCTGGGGGAAGGTTCCAACCAAGTCCATTCCCCAGATTGCAAATGGCCAATGGTCTGTGATACTCAAGAGGCGTTGGGCCGATTGTAGTTGGAGGGGAGCAAACAGTTGGCACTTATGACACTCCTGTGTGAACTTCGCCGCGTCTCGGCTCAGGGTCGGCCAAAAATACCCCTGCCTGATGATCCAGCCTTCCAAGGTTCGACTCTCGGAATGGCTCCCACACTCCCCGGAGAGAATTCCCTCCAAGATCCTCGGGACCTCCCTCCCGGCCACACAGCGCGCCAACATCCCGAAGAGGGTATTTCGGTATAACTGGCCGTCTCGCATGATATAGTATGCCTACTTATACTTGAGCCTCTTCCTGTCCATCCCTTCAGGATACTCCCTAGTGGATATATACGTTGATTAGGGATCCATCCACAAGGGGTGCTACTCCACCTCCATCAGCTCACCCTCTTCATTGGATGGGCGGAAGAGATCTGTGAGGGTACCCCGCCCCCCACCCGGGGGCCATGCTTTGCCTGCTTATCTACTTGCTCGCTCTCTTCCCTGGGCACGTGTTGAATGGAAAAAGTCTGGAAGGCGCCGATGACTCCCTTTACCTTTGCCAAGTAGAGCTGCATAGTTGACAACCTTGCCTCAAACTCCCCATTATTCTGGGAAGCAACAACCAAGGAGTCAGTGAGGACCTCCACATCATTCACCCCTATTTCTTTGGCCAAGCGCAGACTTGCAATCATAGCTTCGTACTCGGCTTTATTGTTGATGATGGGGAAATGTATCACCATTGTCTGCTCGATCCTCGTCCCCTGGGGTCTTTCCAAGATGATCCCCTCCCCAAGGCACCGTCCACCATGACCTTCCAAGGAATCGGGCAAGAGAGTTCTTCCTCTGCCACTTAGATCACATAATATGAAAAGAAGTTGGCCATAGCTTGGGCCTTTATCGAGAGGCGGGGAAGGAAGGATATGTCGAACTCGCTCAATTCCACCGCCCACTTAGCTAATCTGCCCGAATTCTTCACCCCCTTGAATATGTTGCAGAGGGGGTGGTCAGTCACCACTCGGATCGACTGTGCCTGGAAGTAAGGTAGGAGCCTCCAGGCCGAGATGATTAGAGCGAAGGCCAGCTTAACCAGAATCGGATAGCGGAACTCGGCCTTCCTCAACACCCTACTCACATAATAAATCAGGAGCTGCTTCTTTCCCTCTTCCCGAACTAAAATAGTGCTCAGGGCCTCCGCCCCGACCCCTAAGTACATGAATAAGTCCTCCCCCTCCTTTGGCCCATGGATCAGGGGGGCTTCAGTCAGCTGCCTTTTAAAGTCCTGGAATGACTCCTCGCATTCTGAGGTCCACTCAAACTTCCGACCTCCTCTCAAGGTCTTGAAGAAGGGAGAGTACTTCTCCCCAGCCCGGGAGAGGAACCTGCTTAACCCTACCAGCTTCCCTGTTAACCATTGCACATCTTTTGCAATTCGGGGTGACCCCAGCTCCATAATCGGTCGGACCTTGTCGGGATTGGTTTCTACCCCAACGGGAGAGAGGTGGCCCAAAAATTTACCCTTGCTTGCCCCGAAGATGCACTTCAGGGGATTCATCCTCATCTTGTACTCGCGTAGGGTGGCGAAGGTTTCCTCCAGATCCTGGAGGTGAGAGTAACCATCTCGACTCTTGATCATGAGGTCGTCAACGTACACTTCCAGGTTTCTTCCCTTCTGCTCTCGGAAGACCCTATCCATCATTTTTTGATAGGTCGCTCCTGCGTTCTTTAGCCCGAAGGGCATCATCTTATAGCAATAGCACCCCTCCCCGGTGATGAAGCAGATATCCTTGATGTCGGGAGAGTGCATCCTGATCTTGTGATAACCTGAAAAAGCATCTAAAAACTCTTTATAGGGAAACCAACGGCTAAGTCAACCAGCGCGTCGATCCGAGGATATGGAAATAAATCTTTAGGGCATGATTTATTAAGAAGAGAAAAAACAACACACATACACCACCAGATGTCTCCTTTTTTAACCATTACAACATTGGAGACCAAGCTGGGGTATTGAATCTCGGATACAAAACCGGCCTTGAGGAGCTTCGCCACCTGCTCTCGGATCAGCTCGGGCAACCTGTCTGCCATGGGCCTCTTCTTCTGCTGGACGGGGCGAGCCTCCGGATCCAGGTTGAGGCGGTGGTAGGCCACGTCAGCGTCGATTCCGGGCATCTCTGCAGCGCTCCAAGCGAAGATGTCCACGTTCTTCTGAATGCACTCAAGCATCTTGCCTTGGGCCTTTAGGGTCAGCCCCCCCCCCCCCCCCGCTAACACGAACCCTATCCACCTTGCCTACGAGGGTGAGAACCTCCCTCTCCAATACCTCTTCGGCAGCCTCCAGACAAGATTACTCCCCCAATTCTTCAGCATTCCCTCCTCCTGGGGCGAGGGCCTCTTCCTTGGCTTCTTCCACGGCCATTGCCTCGGCCGGCACCCGAACTTTCTTTACCTCCCCTTTCTGGGCGAACCTCTCCTCCACCTCCATCTCCTCCGGGCCAACCCCCCACTCTACCTCCTTCATCCTTTCCCCCATCACTTCATCACCCTCCTGCTATGAGATGGAGTATAGGGCGGTGACGTAGCATTCCCTTGCCATCTTAGGGTCTTTGCGGACCTGGACCTGGACTCGCTCGATATTAAACTTTAGGCATTGGTGGAAGGACGAGGGGATATAGCGGAAGGAGTTGATGAGGGGCCTCCCGAAGATTGCACTTTAGATACTAGGGGCATCCACAATGACGAACTTGCAATTGCGGGACTACCCCCCCCCCCCCAGAGAGACTTGGAGTCCTACCCCTCCCTCGACTTCCTTCCTCTCCCCCGAGAGGCCAACCAGGGGCCCATCTGAGGCCAACACCCTTCTGGCCTCCACCTTCATCGCGTCAAATGCCTTATTGAAGATGACATTGACGGAGCTCCCATTGTCGATGAGGATCCGAGAGACGGTGAAATCCTCGATGGCCATCCAGATGACCAGCGCATCGCAAAAGGGGGCCCCGTGACCCAACATGTCCTGAACCGTGAAGGTGATTCCTTCTTCCGGGGGCGGGGAATGGGATGTGGAGCCAATGCTCCGTCGATACATGGTGTGGAGGCTCGGCTTGCGGGAAGCCTCGATCCCCGCCCCCCCCCCCCCATGGATTGCTCTGATCCCTCCCCGGGTTCCCACATCTGCCCGGTCTTCGCACATGTCCTCCTCTGCCTTAGGCAGGACCTCCTCGATCTGCAACCCTTAGCGGACTTGCTGCTATTGCTGCTGCTCCCTATTTACTCTCATCTCGAGGAACTCCGGGCACGTGGCCGTGGTGTGCCCTTCCTCCCGATGGAAGTCACAGTAGGGTATCTATACCCTAACCTCCCTTCTTCTCCTCCGCGCTGCTCTTCTCCTTACCACCATGGCAATGGGCATGGCCTCCTCTTGATAGAGGAGGGGGGCATCTGGCCCTTCCTCCCTCCTAGAGGGTAGAATTGGCCCTGGCCTCCTTGGCAGTTATCTCCTCTGCGGAACCCTCTCTTCGCCCCTTGCTCGTACCATTCGGGCCTCCACCCAAGCCGCTGATTCGGCACCTAATTCCCCCACCTGGGCTGCTGCTATGGTTGCTCCCTCTATCAGGGCTCAGCTCTTCTTTCCTTCTGACCTTTACCTCCTCTGGGCCTCTCCTCCTCCGTAGCCCACCTGGCTAACCTCCGGGAAAACTCCGGGTTTGACGCCTCCCCGTCAACTTCTCTCGCCGCCCTCTCCATCAACTCCTCGTAGGAGTGGGGGGGGGGGGGAATCCTCTTTAACCCCATTCAGAAGAAACCCTGCTGCAGCCCCAGGGTGAAGGACATCATCAGAGTGTGGCCCGGCATCTCCTAAACCTGGGTGACCTCCTCCTAGAAGCGATCAACGTAGCTCCCCAGGGTCTCGTTCACCCCCTGCTTGATGTGGAACAGGGACTCTTACTCCCTCTTCCTCTTCTTCAAGGTTGTGAACCTCAGTATGAACCCCCGGTGGAGGTCCTCGAAATATTAGATGGAACTGGCCGGCAGCTGGTGGAACCACTCCCTGAACTTCTCTTTCAGAGTGATGGCGAAGAGCCTGCATTTGAAGCCATCTGACATCTGTCGGATCGAGACCACATCCTGAAACCATTGGACGTGCTGGACAAGGTCTCCCTTCCGTGTGTAGTAGGACATGTTGGGCTCCCTAAAACCATCTAGGACTGGTGCTGAGGAGACAAGCTCGCTAAAGGGACTCTCTCCCCCCCACTAGGCGAGCCGGAGGGTCTCGCGCTCCCAACTCTCCAAATATATCGCCGCCTCCCAAGCCCGGGAAAAGCACTCGACTAGGGAGCTCGGCTCCTCGGCCTTCCTCGGTGACCTCCTTCCATACTCGCCGGGCGGGAGCGGCCACGCCGAGTACCGGATTCGCGAGAAATGTGATTACTTTAGTTGAGCACTCAGCACGCGTGCCGAGTGCGAATCGAACCAGGACGAGTACCTCATGCCTGAAGTCCTAGAACATCCCCCTCATCGTGAGAGGGGGAGGGGGTGGTGAGTCGGTCCTGTCCGATCCATGCCCTTCTTCTCCAGTTATTGAGCTCGCTGAAGTTTTTCTGTGCAGACAACTTTCCACTCTCACCGCACCAAAAAGTTGAAATCGAAAATCGGTCTCTTGTGGAGTCCACCCATGGGGAAGGGGTGGTCGCACACCTACTTCACTCCTGTAAGAAAAAACAACCAAGGAAAGATAGAGCAAAGGACTGGACCAAGGGCCCGGCGCAGATGTCCCACCACAAACCTGGAAGATCACTGAGTGCTTCCCCTCCTTAGCCAAATGTTACGCTAAGGTACCTCAGAAAGCGCTAGAAGACTGGGAGATAAGTAATCCTGCCTCTCTTAGGTACCCCTTGGATCCTATTTATAGGATCCTAAAAGTGATCTGCTAATAACTAACCTGTGCTGTCTTGAAATTACTGAAGACACCCCGGGCTGGCCTGCCAACAGCCAAACTCCGCTGTTCTGGACAGCTATATGACGCCCACCTGTTTCTTCCAATAGCGAGACTCGGCTGTTCTTGCTGGCTTGGGGTAGACCTGTAGGGGCAGAATGGCAAGGAGTTTCCCCAATTGGGGACTAGGCGAGTATCCCTCCAATAACTCTGCCCGGAAGGAGGCGCGGGCTGTGGCTAGCTCGCCTAGGAAATGCGAGTTGGAGGCAACCCTCCTGGGAAGGCTCGAGCCGGGGACGACCCGACTAGGAGAGGTGGGTCGGGGCTGACCCGTCTGGGCGACCCTTGGAGGCTGACCCGCCAAGGAGATGTGGGTCGGGGCTGACCCGCTTGGGCGACCCTTGGAGGCCGACCCGCCTAGGAGAGGAGGGTCGGGGCTGATCCTCCTGGGAAACCCTTGGAAGCTGACCCGCCTACGAGAGGAGGGTCGGAGCTGACTGATGAGTCCTCTTTATATACCTATTTTTGGACTCATCTAGGCTTATTTTCTTGTCTTTGCACACCGTTTAGCGTCATTTGCACTCCTTTTGGTTCGCTACGGTTTTCCACGTCTTGTGCACTCTTTTAGCCTATTTCTTTGCGTGTGTGTATTTCCCTTTTGCTGTGCATTATATTTATGTCTGTGACTGCCATGATCAACATCCCGTCCAGTTTTCCTGCAGGTTTTGGGATCGTGTGGGCGTCCGGCATCGGACTTTCACCATTTTTGGCAAAGGAGTCAATGGTCGTGCGTTTTTACCCACGCACGACCATCGACCTCTTTGGCGCACGATCATCGGTCGTGCGCAGTCATGACCTCTCCTGTGAAAGTTCTGTCCCGCCATATCGCACGATCACCAGCCATACCGCGCACGATCACTGCTCGTGCGCTGCCGGTCGTGCGCAGTCATTATATCTTTTTCCACTTTTCTGCCTCCATATCGCACGATCACTGACTATATCGCGCACGACCATTGGTCGTGCGCCGGTGATCGTGCGCGCTGTTTAAATTCTGTTTTCTATAAATAGCGCAGGTTTCGCCCTATTCTGGGATCGCTCGACACTTCCGCCGTTTTTCGTCTCGGACGAGGGTTTCCTCCGTCCCCCTTCATCCTCCACCATAGGGAGGGTCTCCGGGCAAGCTTTCAATGCCAAATCAACGCCGGAGCATCCTCTCGGCCTCCTCCTTCATCCGAGAGCTTCAAGCGGAGTTTTGACCTAGCTTTCTCCATCAAGTTAGGAGGAGCTGGAGCCGCAATCTACGGGTCATTTCAACGAAGAAGACGGGTCCATTGGGAGTGAGTGACAGCCTCCTCTACCCCAGACGCAGTTGAGGACCGAGCTTGGACTCGGATTGACAACCCGGGATTCCAACCGTGAACCCTCAACAAGGCTTCGGATTCGGTCGATTCGCACACCTCTTCCTCTTGTATTTGATAGCTTAGTTTAACTCTTTGTATTGATGAAGTATACTTTATTGTAGTTAATGATCTTGCACTTTGTCATGTCTATGTGATTTGTGTGATTTTGTTATTATTGCTTGAGGTGCGCCTTATTATTCCACCATCCATCCACCCTTGCCGCACTAGCAATTGCTAGTGGCGTGCGTTGCGAAGAGGTGCCCACGACCCTCATTCCGCCATTCTCACCACCTCATCCGCTAGCCTACTCTTCCATCTGCCAAGCGATTCGGTGCATAGCGGCCCGTGTAGTTTCCATCCCGCCTGGCGAAGCAGTGCATAGCGGCCTGCATAGTAGGATTTCCGCCGTTCTCTCCACCTCATCCGCTAGCCTACTCTTCCATCCGCCAAGCGATTCGGTGCATAGCGGCCCGTGTAGTTTCCATCCCGCCTGGCGAAGCATCGCATAGCGGCGTTGCATAGGAGTAGTTGTTAGATTTTTACTTTATTTTCTGCAACCATCAAAACCCCCATCGTTACCTTCGCCCCGAGGACTTCAATCTCAAGTCCTCCTCGACATTAACTCATCCCTTACTGTGTTCCTCAAGAGACCGACACTCGGGGATTTATTCCCAAACTTTATTACTTGTGCGACCGGTGCGCTTGCCGTAATCCACGCATCAAGTTTTTGGCGCCGTTGCCGGGGAACACAGTCGTTTGAGTTTTTGAAGAGGTAGATGCGAGATAGTCGCCCTTGTCCATTTGTTCATACCCTATTTTGTCTTTATTTTAGTTTTTGAAATTGTTTACTTTATTTTTCTTGTCCCTTCCTTGTTTTCTTTTTTTTTAATATTGCAGATCCGAGTTATTTTATTCTTGTGTGTAGTAATTTCCGGTAAATATTTTTGTTCGCGATGGATTCTGCTGCTGAGTGCCGTATTATTGACGCTTTGCGGAGATGCATCGATGTCATAGCTGTTTCTAATGCCGAGCACTGTTTTCGGTGTATTCTATGTCAGGGTGTGGGTCATATGTTGAAGGATTGCCCTCGCTTGTGCAAGCCTTCTACCTCTGTGGACGCATCCGTAGCAGTCCCCTGTTCGCGGGAGACTACTATGGATAGGCCTACTAGGGTGTTGCCTGGCCCATACACTGACATGGCGCACCTTGCTCGATCTTTGCCCGTTGAGATTACGGAAGAATCTCTCGCCGCATATAGTTCCTTCATGGGTTCCTCAACCCCTTTTTACGAGCTTCCTCTGAGTGATCATTCTCACTCGGATGTTAGCCCGCAAGGAGTGGATCAGGAACTCATGGACGATCCTGTATGGGACGATGAGAGTGTTCCGGTCGTCGACGGGGTGGCATCTGCGGATGATGTTGCGATGGGGCCTGCGCATTCTATGCCTGATTTTGAGAGCAGCTTTGCCCCTACTCAGTATTTGCCGGAGTTTTCTACTCCTTTTTCTTGTGAGTCGGCTGATGATGCCGTATTTGTGGATGATTCGGTGCCCGAGGTTGCGCCGAAGTGGGATGAGGATTCTACTATCTCCGACTGAGAATGTGGATCTTCGGAACACTTCTACGCACCCCGGTAGGACGAGGAATATCCTCTTTCCGATGCGGAGGTTTGCACCTCTTTGTTGGACGAGGTCGTTCTTCTTACCACCGTGGACCTCGAGTTGTCGGATTCCCCCCGATACGACTCGTATGATATCGACGATGATCTTTGTTTGGATCCTGCTGAGAGTGAAGCCGGAGTCACTCTCCCATTTTCTGATTATTTTAGTTCTTCATCTTTTTTATCCCTCGATCCCCCTTCCATATCTGAGCCTGTGCGGGTTGATTCTCCGCTGGTGTGCTGGGATGACGATGAGCCTTGTGCTCAAGCCGTTGACTCTTACGCACCTGTGTGGGATGACCCCTTGCTAGGCAAGGATTTGTTTTGTGGTGAGATGAGTGAGGACCAGTGCTCCTCCTCATCTTACTTCCTATTTCCTCTGCCTGCGGGGAGCAGGTATGATTATTTTGGCAGAGGAGTAACTGTTTTATCTCCGTATCGGTACCCGCTACCGCAACGGATAATGGAACAGTTACCTGTGCATTTTCTATTTCATAGGCCCATTAGCTAGAACCGTATAGAATTTAATAAGTCGTGCTGGGATGACAGTAACCCCAGTAGTTATCTTATATTTTCTGCATTTTTATTTTCATGTCTATTTTAGTTTTAGCATTCTTTTTGTATACTTTTCTTTTTGTTTTTGCGGAGCTCACCCCTGCAGGTATTCATGGAAACTACGCATTGGCGGGGTTGTGATTCTTCGTATGGCGGGGTTGCTCCTAGTTTTCACGCGTCTTCTGGTATGCTCACTAGCTGAGCATTGGGTAACCTCTTCCCTTAGCTCTTTTTGATTTAAATTTCTCTATCATTTGATGTGTTGTTTAGTTTAAGTCTGGGGGAGAGTCAGTTTACCTTTTGCACGTGCACATTTCTTTTGCATACTAGAAGCTTTTTGTATTTTATTTTGTTTATGTTCATTGCATCGCACACCACTGCACCCACATGAGCGCGAGCTTAGCGGTTTGCGTGTCACGAGTTGAACCTGTATCTTTGTTCGATTTGGAAAATTTATGTGCTAGTTTAGGATTGTGCAACGGAGTAAAATGTTGGCCTTGCTGTGTTTCTAGTCAACTGCTCTCGTTTTGTATAGAAATTTGTGTAGATTTAATTTTTCAGTATGCTTATAGTTTATATTTTTCTATCTGCGTAAATTCGTTTATTCTACTCAAAAGTTGGTGAATCCGGTGTGAATCAAACGGTAGCGTAGGAATGTGTGTAGCCGCCACTAGACTCGTATTGCTTGAGTTGGGAGGAAGGATTATCTTTCTCGGTTGCTAAGAACTTGCCCCAAGCTATTCTTGAAGCATTGGTACACGGTTAGTCTAGCGTGAGAGTGATGTAGGCCACCTTTTTGCCCGGTTGAGCTTTGTACCCATTCCTAACATCGCCCTTGCCTGCCCCTTTGTGCCTACCCTTCTTTTTGATTCAGCTCCACTATATTCGCCAAAGCCTCATAGCCGATCCTAGTCGCACACCCAAGTCGAACTTAAAGTTTGTATTTTCAAGTTGGGTTGTGATGTGGTGATTCGTATTTGTGATATGTGGTTGTGCCCAAAAGAAAAATGTGCTGATTTTGTAAAAAGAAAAAGAAAATATTGAAAAGAAAAATATTTGAAAAAGAGAAAAAGAGAAAAGAGAAAGAGAAAGAAAAAGTTTGATTGAAAATCTTTATTTGAGATGATTTCGATTTGGAGTAGGCGGTGCACACACCCATTTAGTAAAAGTTAAGTCTGGGGGTGTGGTGCACCCGTATTTATTTTGTGGGCAGCGGGTACTAGTTTTGTACGTTAGCTCATTTGGGTTAGGTGCATACCCTTCATGTTTGTCCTTGTTTTCCTCACCGTAACCCAAGCCCCATTATTACCCGAAGTCCTACGGACTTGCGCTTGAGTTGACTAGTGCCGTGGAGAGAGTGCGAACGGGCAAGCTTATGGTTTCCGGCATTGGTGGATTCCTTTGGGGGTAATCTTGAGCCCCGGTCTTCGGCAATGCTCACCTTAGTGGCCTGCCTACTTTCTCCCTGGGTAGGACCGGATGATTCACCGTTATTCCACTTTTGAGTAATAATAAATTTCTGTTACGCATTGTGAAAAATATAAAATATTTCGTATACTTAAGAATTTCCTCTACTTTATTTTTATGCACGCGAGCATGCGACTTCGCATGGTACTCCGTTTTGCAATTTCTTTGTTAGCTAGTTCATTTTCCCCGTCTGCTTAGGTTTTGTTTGCTCGGGACGCGCAAACGGTTAAGTCTGGGGGTGTGATGAGTCCTCTTTATATACCTATTTTTGGACTCATCTAGGCTTATTTTCTTGTCTTTGCACACCGTTTAGCGTCATTTGCACTCCTTTTGGTTCGCTACGGTTTTCCACGTCTTGTGCACTCTTTTAGCCTATTTCTTTGCGTGTGTGTATTTCCCTTTTGCTGTGCATTATATTTATGTCTGTGACTGCCATGATCAACATCTCGTCCAGTTTTCCTGCAGGTTCTGGGATCGTGTGGGCGTCCGGCATCGGACTTTCACCATTTTTGGCAAAGGAGTCAATGGTCGTGCGTTTTTACCCACGCACGACCATCGACCTCTTTGGCGCACGATCATCGGTCGTGCGCAGTCATGACCTCTCCTGTGAAAGTTCTGTCCCGCCATATCGCACGATCACCAGCCATACCGCGCACGATCACTGATCGTGCGCTGCCGGTCGTGCGCAGTCATTTTATCTTTTTCCACTTTTCTGCCTCCATATCGCACGATCACTGACTATATCGCGCACGACCATTGGTCGTGCGCCGGTGATCGTGCGCGCTGTTTAAATTCTGTTTTCTATAAATAGCGCAGGTTTCGCCCTATTCTGGGATCGCTCGACACTTCCGCCGTTTTTCGTCTCGGACGAGGGTTTCCTCCGTCCCCCTTCATCCTCCACCATAAGGAGGGTCTCCGGGCAAGCTTTCAACGCCAAATCAACGCCGGAGCATCCTCTCGGCCTCCTCCTTCATCCGAGAGCTTCAAGCGGAGTTTTGACCTAGCTTTCTCCATCAAGTTAGGAGGAGCTGGAGCCGCAATCTACGGGTCATTTCAACGAAGAAGACGGGTCCATTGGGAGTGAGTGACAGCCTCCTCTACCCCGGACGCAGTTGAGGACCGAGCTTGGACTCGGATTGACAACCCGGGATTCCAACCGTGAACCCTCAACAAGGCTTCGGATTCGGTCGATTCGCACACCTCTTCCTCTTGTATTTGATAGCTTAGTTTAACTCTTTGTATTGATGAAGTATACTTTATTGTAGTTAATGATCTTGCACTTTGTCATGTCTATGTGATTTGTGTGATTTTGTTATTATTGCTTGAGGTGCGCCTTATTATTCCACCATCCATCCACCCTTGCCGCACTAGCAATTGCTAGTGGCGTGCGTTGCGAAGAGGTGCCCACGACCCTCATTCCGCCATTCTCACCACCTCATCCGCTAGCCTACTCTTCCATCCGCCAAGCGATTCGGTGCATAGCGGCCCGTGTAGTTTCCATCCCGCCTGGCGAAGCAGTGCATAGCGGCCTGTATAGTAGGATTTCTGCCGTTCTCTCCACCTCATCCGCTAGCCTACTCTTCCATCCGCCAAGCGATTCGGTGCATAGCGGCCCGTGTAGTTTCCATCCCGCCTGGCGAAGCATCGCATAGAGGCGTTGCATAGGAGTAGTTGTTAGATTTTTACTTTATTTTCCGCAACCATCAAAACCCCCATCGTTACCTTCGCCCCGAGGACTTCAATCTCAAGTCCTCCTCGACATTAACTCATCCCTTACTGTGTTCCTCAAGAGACCGACACTCGGGGATTTATTCCCAAACTTTATTACTTGTGCGACCGGTGCGCTTGCCGTAATCCACGCATCACTGACCCGCCTGGTTGACCGAGCCCCTTAAGTTAACACGGGGTTGTCAACTCGACATCTAGGGTAAATTACTGTGATATGGTCACAACGACCCAAACACCACTTTTAATGGTTCCCTGTATATTGAGAAGCATAACATTACTAAGAATAAGACTCACTCGTTTCAGATGGGAAAGTCCATCTTTGGACCACTGCCAACCGTTAGGGAAACCAGGCCTAATAGGTCATATGACGTAGACTCGAAAGATGTTACTACTAGGGTTATGCCTCCTTTAGCCTCAACATTTAAGTCCCTTGAGATAGAAACTGATGCCCATGAGGATGCTGATGTAGATGCAATATCACTTGATCCTGAGGATGACCCCGTAGGTGAGAGTATTCTGTCATGTGCATTAGTGCCCGACGATTCTGAGGTGTCGTAAATTGAGGGAATACCTAGTGACTTAGAAGACGATATATGGGATGATGATAGTCTTATCTGTGAGAGTATTACGTTGCCTATTACTTGCCCTACTAGCATTGTGTTTGATCACCCTAGTATTGAGATCCCTCTCCAGGCTACGATCCCCATCGTGTTAGAGCCAACGATTACACCAACTGAGATTATATCTGAGTTATCTGAGGAGCCTTAAAGTGAGGATGTCCCAAGTGTTATTGTGGATGAATTAACTTATGAGGGATGGATATTTTTGGATGATTTTAGCGTTAAGAACCCAAAAACTATTTCTTTGATGTTATCACCAGTTTTGAAAGCTCAAATTGAATTAAAAATTTTGTCTGGTTTGATTTTTCCAATTTCTGATATTTTACTGACTCTGATTCGAATGTTGTTCCTAGTGTGTTGGAAGAAATTCCAAGCGAGGAAGTTATATTTTTTGACGATTCTTTGGCTTTACACCCGGATTAGAATTTTTGTTGTCGTCACCGTTGGGTTAAATTTATACTGATTTGGATGTTATCCCGGATTTGATTTTGCCGACCCTTCCTCCTGACTATTTTCCCATATTAGTTGGCTTACTAGGACATAAAACCGGTATTCCTAGTATGATTTATTGTGTCATGCCCACTTTATTAGTTCCTACATATGCGTTGTCTCATCGTATAGATATTCCTAAATTGAGCGTAGTGGTATTTGGACTGTACACCGTACCCCGTTGATCTGCCTACATGTCGCATTTGACTACTCAGTATTATGCATGCACGTCTATGGTTCTGTCCTCGACTACGACTTATTCTTATTCTTTGGCAATTGTGCCTCTAAATGTGGTGTCCCCTAGATATACTTATATACCACACCCGGTAGCATGCATTTACCCACCGCCTTATGATGACCCTCATTTCCACACGTTAGTGACCACAGTCAGGCCCCTTGAGTTGTATCACTCGCTCATCTTTTCATATACGGGAGCGTCCAACTCTATTATTTATGATGAGTAGTTCTCCTTGGCATATCTTCATGCCAAGCGTGAAAATATTAAATATAAAATTAGAACTGCGAATTATAAGCCTATGAAAATCATCATTGATTCTAGGGCTCCCGTGCCCCCTGACTTAACCCCTTATCCTTCATATTTGGGTTGTGTCATATAGCACATTGGTTCACTCCTCACGGTAATAAGATACTTAGGCGCATATTTAAAAAATTAATCACTTAATTTGCGTCCTATTTCTTACATGCAAGCTTATCACCGAATGAGATCGTGCACAAATATAAAACACTAGTGCATGTTGACTTAATTTCGTTATCGCCATATTATAGGACAAGTCAATTCCCATAAGATTTTGCCTCTCATGTTCAAAATTTATATAAGCACATTAGTGAAGCGCTAGCCACACATTATACATCTTATCAATTTTATACAAACATACATAAAAGAGCGTCTCACTTTAAGGTTGGCGATTTAGTTTTGGTGCGTCTCGTCCCTAAACGGATGGCTTCGGGCACTATAGAAAAGTTTGCGAATCGGCGAGCTAGACCATTTTGGATATTAAATAAATTAGGAGAAAATGCATATCTTTTGAAGTTACCCACTGATTGGGGTATTTCCCCTATTTTTAATGTTCCTGATTTAACGTCATATGTTTCTCCACCACTTGAATTATCTTCATGTCTGTTTAGTTCTACTGCATTTTCTAATGGGTTGGGGGTTGAGTTTGTTTTTGGATCGCTCTCTTCATCGATCTTCACCAGAGGTACGTTGGTTGTTGATGTAGAAACTTTTTCTCCTTTATTGCCTAATGCTTTTCCAAGGTTCCCCAGGACCACCTTTTTTTCATGACAGGATACTCCAGGATGAAGTGATCTCCTCCCCATGTTGTGATGTTTGCCGCTACTTGATTCGATGGCGTGATCGTTCGGCCTCTGAAGACTCTTTGTTTCTTGATTCAGAGGTGGCTCTTATGGATGAAGCTCTCCCACACTAGTACATTAAGATCAACTCATTAGAGATGAGTACTTTTGAGCGGGGGAGGATTGATGGAGATGTTGCTTATGCGGCCTCCATTGATCCCCGTTTGAGAGAGTTCGTGGATTAGGATGATCATTGCCGCAATCTCGAGGATGGAACTTCTACCATGACGCAAACGCCGTCGTCGCTATTAAATAAAATATATAATTATAAATTAAATAATTATAATTATATATTTTATCAAATAATTATTTTTAGCATTTTCTATTTAATGTAATTTTTAATTGAAGCATTTTTATTTCCAAGCACTTCTTTATAGAATTTTTAATTCATGTATTAAGATGGGTGCATATAACCATCATTTGTCATTTGAATTTTGAAATTTTAATTGGGGGATTGATTGAGTGGTTTAGGCTATAAATAGACATGTTTATGAAGAATTGATTAGAGAATGAATCATAAGAATTTGAATCCCTAAATCATCCTTGAGATTTTTTTCCCCTCCTTTTCAAAATTTCGGCTCCTCCTAACCTTCTCCCCTCTATTTGGCCGTCGGCAATCATCTCCTCCCTCTCTCTCAACTCGGCTCCTCTCCACCTCCTCCTCCTTCTCCTTATATCTCTCTCATAAAACTGACCACCCCCTCTAGCCACACCTTTCCTCTCTCTTCCCCCTCTATCCAGCCAACACTTCTCCCTCTCTAAAACCCGACCAACCTCTGTATTTTTTTGGGTGAAATTAGGCTAAGGCAAGATCCCCCCTTTTGTATTCCAACTCCAGCGTAAAGCGACGAAGGCAGACGAGTTTTCTCTCCATCCTACGTGACTCCGGCGGAGCTGTTGAAGGACGATACAGAAAATAGTGAATCAGAGTCATCCATTCCGATTGGGTAGCGAAACCTTTCTACTTTTGAGGTTTCCATCTAGATTTTCATTGTGGTGGATAATCTGGCGTGATCTTTGAAATGTTGAATTTATCGTGGTTTCTTCGTTTGATTTTGTTGTTCATCCTTATTTTATTTATGTTTGAAAGGTTTGGCGAACCTTCGTTTTCTTTTTGTTGGGATAGATCTACCATTTTCGAATCGTAACTTTTTGGTAGATCTATTTTGGTACAACCATCTCTCGACCGGACCGGGTTAGTCCCTTTAGCTAGAAAAAATATTGGCCTATAGCCTTTGTTCAATCCTAATCGGTTTGGCTACCCGTACTCTAACATTTAATTAATAAAATTAAATAGTGTGTGCACCGCGTTGTATGCATTGTGCAAGTGTAGAATTGGATCGTAGAGAAGTATTCCCTTGTGTCCGTAGATATTTTACGGTCTCCCTTGTGAGCCTGCATCAGCTAAGGTCTCACATGACTGTGACTTAGACCATAACGCATACGAAGAATGATTGAGTTTAGACTCGTAATCTTTGTAAACATTGTCTTTCAGTCATAGTGGGTTGAATCTATAGGTACTTAGCAATTGTGTGCGAAAAGATGGGGTTGTGTTTTTTTATCTATGCCTCTAGGTATGTGTGATGACTTAGGTAGGTTAATGACTTCACATGATACACACAACCCTAGCCGGTGCACTCAAGAGAAAAAAAGCTACGCGTATATGCTATAAATAATGACACTATATTCTAACACGCTAGAAATATGTTGAATAATCAATGTCACGATACACTTGTGATTTTACTAGGTGTGAAACTTTGGCTAAAACTCTAATACAAATGTCATATGTATACATGTTAAAGTGTATCTATCTATGTGGATAGATTTCTATTGACTCGGGGCTCCGTGAATTTTAAAAAAACGATCAAAGTGATAGATCTACACTAACAAAATAAAACTATGCAAGCAATCACATCTCCTGTCATGGTCCCCCCAAGCACTACTCATTCCTCCTGATAAGTCTTCTTGAGCATTGTGAGGATGAGCACCTGTGTTAAAGTGTCACTTCAATCTTGTGCATCGACTCAATCTTTAGCTTAGTGCCCGTAGTTTTTGCCTATGTATGACATCGAATAACATATGAGGTGATTATTCAACTTATTTCTCTTGTGTTAGGCTGCTAGACGATCGAGATAACCATGGATAATATGTTATTTTCCCTTGGTGTTATCTCTCTTTCGATGCTACCCGAACACATGTCATTCCCTTGTCTAAGAATTCCGCACATAAGAATTGGATGCAACGATACTATCACTTTTTAGCACAATACGTACTATAACACGATTTAAACTCATGACGTTTTCAATGTTTGTCTATCCTGATTACCTCCTTACTCTTATAGCATTTTAGACGTACTCGCTATGTGCTTAGTTTAGTCTGTGCTGTCCAATTCATATAAACTCTGAAAATTGATCTTTTCTGACTGTGTACTTTGCTCCATTGTGTGACCTATGCGCTTATAATTCTCCGATATGTACTTTTTTTTGAGTCTCCTCCAAGCTTGTCATGTTTATCTTTACCTTATGTGTATACTATCTTATATTTGTCTAAATGCTCATCATATCTACTATTTTTCATCCTACAAGTTCGGTTGTCCTTGGCCGCCCTTTTGATTTTATCAAAGGGGGAGAATAAATTATTCATTAGTATGTTCATGAGTATGAGTCACGGGTTAGGAGAGGTCACATATAGGGGGAGCATGTTAATAATGTGTACACATAGATAAAGGGAGCATGTCGAACATGTAGATAGGGGGAGCGTGCATGTAGGGGAGCTATATAGAGAACCTGCGACCTGCTTTTAGTAGATAACTCTTATTCTTTATATGCACTCTATCTCATTGTTATTTCTCATGAACGGAAGTTGATAGTATCAAAAGGGGGAGTTTTTTGGAACTGATGTTTCACATTCCCTGTATTTGAGAATATCAACTCCCAGGTTATATTTGATCACGTATTCTGTTGGTAGAGTGTACAGGTTGACAGGTGCAAGCGAAGAAGAAGAAGAATCCTATAGACACAAATGCCGAGAGGTTGAAGTTACAGCCAAGCGGTAGCCGTGAATTAGTTGGACAGAGCTCTCAGGAAACTACCGCTCTATACTAGTCCTACCGCTTGCGCTAATGCAATGGATTATTTTGACCAGGCTCTCGGGAAATTACCTCCAAGCGGTAATGCCACCGCGCTTCACATACCTCTCAACGAATAAAGGGTCTCTCGAGTAAACCGATCTACTATCAGGAGATAGGTATAACCGTGTCATGCTAGCCTCTGTACAAATGCATGATTTCTTGAGTAATGACCTACCGCAATATGATAGTCATTACCACGCCGCATTAGTCTCTCGAAGAATATCGAGACGAATTTCTCGAGTAACTAACTTACCGTGCGGAGTCAAATATAACCGCGCGGTGCTAGCTTTTTGAAAAAGAAAGATTCATGTGAAATATTATTCCTTATTTGGATGACCGCTGGCACAACAAGTGCGTTAACCTACCGCCGGTCGCTAGTCTTACCGACGACGGTAGCCTAGTTTTATGAAGACATATAAAAGGTCGGCTGACCCTTCCTTGCCACCTCTTGAGCTATCATTGACGTAAGCAATAGCAAGATCTTCCTACAAGTAAGCGACGATGAAGTGACCTTCTCTATAACCCCTTTTATGAAAAATACCTTGGAGAATGACGACTCATGTTTCTTCTTAGATGCCTTAAGTGATGATCTTCCTATAGCATTCCTGATGATGAATTTTCTAATTTTTGTTTTTCTTCAACTCTTCCAAATGAATTTCTGTAAGAAACGGCCATGAACGCGGACTCCGCCCTTTTAAATGAATTTCTGCAAGAAACATTAATTATTATTTTGGACAATAATATTTTGGATAATATTATTTTGTTGCGTCGAGCTCAAACAATGTTTTAAACAAAGGGCGCTCTTGGGAGGCAACCCAAGTTTTTTTCTATTTTCTTTATCTTACACTTTTTGCCCCGGACAGCTCGGACAAGCTGAAGCTTCTACGATCACTTGCTCCAATGTTACTGAATCCATCAAGAAGCCTAAAGAAGAAATTTCAAGATGTTCCAAAGCTCAAGCATGTTGAGCGGCATCACTCAACTTTCGCGACACATAAATCATGGGAAGTACCTGTCTTTCAATTCTGTACTTTCAATTCTATTTTAATTTCTCTTTCTCCTTCCCCTCCTTTATCCATTGAGGACAATGTCCATTTTAAGCTTGGGGGAGGATTTCCTCCTTCTCTTATCTTTATTTTGTTTCCTTTTAAAAATAATCAAAATAAAAAAAAATTTCATTTATATATCTTAAAAATCCAAAAAAAGAAAATATCTTAAAAATCCAAAAAATAGAGAATATTACAAAATAAAAATATATATATACTATTTGTTTTTACTTTAATAGTTTAAATGAATTTTGGTATTTCAATAGTACCCCATGCTTTTTGTTTTATTTTTATCAATATTCCCTATAACAACATAGCTAATTATGATCTTTCTAATCGTTCTTTTTAATTATGTTTCACAAGTAAAATATTGGCCATGCTGTGTTTCTAATTCACAGTAGCATGTTTATGTGAAACATTTTTCTAAAACTCGCATTTTTATTATGTTTTCGTTCTTTTTTTTCTTTACTTTCTTAAAAATCTTTCATCCACTATTTTCTTTTTTGTTTTTGGATAATTTTTGTAATGTCAATTTTTGATTAGCGTAGTAGATGTGAATGATCCAAGTCGCTGATTATTTCTATTTTCAAGATAATTTCATTAATCTTCATTTATTATCTAGGATTTGCTTTTGGAAAACTTTCAAAGCTAATGCTTTAGATAAATTTTTAAGCATGAAAATGATTTAGGCCGTTTTTGTTTTCATTTGAGCCTTCTTGCCAACCTAAAATTTTTTATCCCTAGTTAGCCGCGTTTGAGCCTTTTTCCGATTTCAATTGATAGCTCCACTTATCATTTCATTTTCACCAAAGCTAAAATTTTCCAACCTATCTAATCACACTAACCTTTTGAGTTTCATTAAAAATTTTCATGATTATGATAGGGTTGTTTTGTGATATATTTGGAGAACTTTTTGAAAAAGTATGCTCAAAAGAAGTCTTTACTTTTGTTTGTCCAATTTCAAAATGTTAAGAAAAAATTATTTATGGCCTTTGTTTTGAAAAAAAGGAAAGAAAAGAAAATGGAAAAGAAAAAGAAAAAAAATATTTTATTTATGATGAAATTTTTGAAACTCTTTATTTTGGTTTAGTGTGATTTTTAAGCCTCCTTGTTTATCTTTGATTTTCACTCCTAATCATAATCCTATACCAAACGTTTCGGTCCTAATAAGCTCTTTTGATTCCTGTTTTTGAATTTTATTTTTTAGCTAAGTAAAGAAGAAAAGTAGATTAGTAAAGTTTTGGATTTAAATTTAGATTTTTTTTTTATTTGATTGATATAGTTATAATGTGTCTCTTGGATCTAGTAACAACACAATGTGTTTTTTAATTTTGTTGCTTTGCTTAAATTTATTTAAAGAATTTTGATAAAATTGTGGATGATTTATTTTAGTTTGTAAAATTTATAAATTGTTAAACCATGACTAAGTAACTATTTTGGGTTTACATTTTACTTAGAATTTTGCATAATACTTGTGTAAGCAAAATTAAAACTTTTTGATTAGTCGCTTTTTATGATTAGCTAGTTTTTATGATTAGCTATTATTTATGATTAGCTAGTTTTTATATCTTTGCTTAGGGACAAGCAAAGCTTAAGCTTGGGGGAATTTGATAGTACGTTTTGTAGTTTAAACTATTAGGGTATTTTCAGGTTTTTAATTAACGAATCATGTCGTGTAAGCATATATGTTGACCTACTTTTGTATATATTATTGCCACTTATGTTTTCTTTTCTTTTTGCAGGTTTTCACAGCTTTCGGCCAAAGTGACCTGGCACTTCCCCCTGACACGCCCTCCCTGGGCGTGTCATAGGGCGTGTAACCTGATCCCGAGGAAGTTTTCTACCAAAACTCAAATCTCGAGAAAAACACCTAACACGCCCCCTAACATGCCCTCCCTGAGCGTGTCTCTAGGTGTGTCACCCTTATCCCGAAGCCTGCTACCGCCATTAAAGACTTTCCGCTACTAAAAGTCAACCCGTACGTGACTCGCCCCCTACACTAGCATGGCCCTGGGGCATGCAGCACCTTTTCCAATGACTGATGGAATTCTGACCAATGATTTTGATGTGACATGCCTTACACGCCCCCTCCTACACGGGACTGTCCTTAGGCATGTCCTCCAACGTACAGATACAATTATCATTCCCGCCAGAATCTAGAGCCCCAGGTCAACCCCATACCTGACACGCCCTCCATGGGCGTGATAGGCGGCGTGACTTACCTAGAGAAAAATTCTATAAATTCAGTGGCTCCCCCTTGTGTTCAGGGGGCAGTAGGTTGAGAGGGGAGGTACTGCCCTTTTATTTCGTGAAGTTTTTTTAGTGTTCTTCCTCTTTCTTTTTCTCATTTTAAGCTTTTACTATTTCTATGCTTAGTGTACCCCGTTTGTAATAGCTTTTGTAATTGTTTTAGTAGCTTAATGTTAATGCTAGCTTACGTTTTAATTTCCATGCACCTGTAATCTTTTATTTCAAGTTGTAGCTCTCTTTTAACATAAATATAAAGTGCCTTTTTCTTTTGTTCTTAATATTCTTCTACCCATCTCTCTTCCTCCACTTCTCCATGAATAATTAATCCTCCTTGTACTCAATCTTAATGATCTGAGGTTTGTGTTGATTAAGTTATGATGCTTTAAGTTTACTATTTCTTTTTAGGGTTTAGGCCTTCGATTTACTCTTGATTATTCATGTTTAGAGTTATATCATCGATATATAATTTCAATCTTTGTTTTCACTCTTAGCTAGCCGAGAGGATCGTAGTATGAAGTGAAGAATCAAGAGTAAAGAGAATTGCACGCACCCCTCGAGAGAGGCAGATGTTAAATCTCCCGGATTGGAGTGAAATCCAATAGCAGGGTTCACAGCGTAAAGCAAGCTTTAGGTCTCCGATTTGGATGAGAGTTCGGTCTGACCTTCCTAAACTCAGCTGGGCACGACTTCGAGAGAAGCGTGTTCAAGCTTTAGGAACCTCAACGATCAAGGACCTTTATCTTATTAAGATTGGGTTCATTATCGCATTTTTTATCAACTTTTGCGAGGTGATTCTCGATCGAGTGCTTTTCTATTACATCGTTTCAACCCCTTGTTGTAATCGTTTTAGTAGCTCTTTATTTAACTGCAAGTAGTTCTCTTTCTAACGCTATATTTCTTTTCTTAATCACAATTAGATTTCTCTTAGCAAACCCAAAAACAATCCTTCGATAAGATAATAGTCTTCGTGTGAGTAAAATTACTCAACTGTTCCCGTATTTTAATATGACACTTGTGTCCCCGAGCTACAATTCGATAGGTATACTTTCCTAGTTGGATTGTTAGTTCGATTTTTATTCTCTTCATGATTAGTAGACACCAATACCTTGGACTTAACTTTTTCAAGAGCTAAATCCTTACTCGCCATTTAATGGTTTGATTTTCCAGTATACCCACTTGCCAACCGCAAACTCCACATTTTGGTTCTAGGAGTTGTTGTACTTAGCCTGTCTATCTTGGGCTCTTAGTAGCCTCTCCCAGATAGAGTGTATCATCGAATTAGCCTCTTGGATGCCCTTACGCTTATATAACTTAGACTCACCTATTTTCTCCCAAACTAACAGTATACGACACTTCCTACCATACAAAGCTTCAAAAGGTGCCAAATTTATTCTAGCTTGATAGCTATTATTGTAGGCGAACTCTACCCTATAGAGATGGTCTTCCCACCTCTTTCTGAAATCCAAGGCGCACATCTGGAGCATATCCTCCATAGTTCTATTGGTCCTTTCGGTCTGACCATCCGTTTGCGCATGAATGGCCGTACTTCATCTTAAACTGATGTCGAAGATGTTATTGAAGAGAGGCAATGGTGGCATTATCATTGCTGGTGATAATCATATCATCGAAGTATAAGAGAAGGATGGCATAGCCCTGACTGGAGGTGTGAGTTAACAGAGCATGATCTGTCTTGCATTCGATGTATCCTGCCTTGAGAATAGCAGTGCGAAAGCACTAAAACCTTAGCCTCCAATCATTTGATGTGAAACGCCCGTCTCGGTCGCTCACGATGCTATGGGGTATACCGTGCAATCGTACTATTTACTCGACATAAAGCTTAGCCAAGATTTCCACTGGATCGTCCCTCTTGTTTGAAATGAAGTGAGCCACTTTAGTCAACCCGTCCATAATTACCCAAATAGAATCGTTTCCGCATTATGATATCAACAAAACGTGCACGAAATCCATCGAAATGTCATCAAATATACATTCCGGAATAGGTAGCCACTTCAGGAAACCTCGAGGCTTCTGACATTCTCCTTTCACTAAGGCACAGGTCTGACATTTAGCCACATAATGTGTAATGTCTTTCTTCATGCCCGGCCACCAGAACAGCTTTTTCATGTCTTTGTACATCTTTGTGCTCCCTGGGTTAATTTAATACTTCGTGAAGTGATCCTCATACATCATTTATTCCCTTAGCTGACCCATAATCGGGATGCACAAATGATCGTCTTTTCGCAAAAGGCCATCATCCCAAGAGAATTGGGCATTTGACCCATCATCTGCATAGCGTTGTATACTTTCATCAAGTTCCGTTGTTCGCCGAACCTTGTCCGCAAGGTCATACTGTACCTCATACCAAATCATGCATACATTTTCAATGGAATTCTTATCAACACAAGAAATCTCTAAAGCTTCCAGATCCTGGATCAGACGCTCATCATGCATCTGCAACAAATTTGCCCTTGTCGGAGTCCTACGAGTCAAGGCATCTGCGACGACATTTCCCTTCCTGGGTTTGTAATGGATTTGGAAGGTGTCGTACCCGAGGAATTCAATCAATATTCATAATCGCATATTGAGATCTTTCTAATCCAATAGATACTTTAGGCTCTTATGGTCTGTGAATAAATCAACTTTCACGCCATATAAGTAATGACGCCACAGTTTAAGTGCCAAAATCACCGCCGCCAACTCCATGTCATGGAAGGGATAGTTGCGATCTTGCACTTTCAAATAGCACGAGCCATAAGCTATCACCATTCCAAATTGAAGAAAAATGCAGCCTAAGCAACTCACTGATGCATCACTATAGATTTCAAAGTCGTCTGAACCATATGGCGATGTCAAGATTGGCGTCGTGGTCAAGCGACTCTTCAGCTCTTCAAAAGCTCGTGCGCACTCCGGCGTCCAGACGAACTTTTGATCCTTCCTCGTTAGTGTGGAAAGAGGAAAGGTGATTCTTGAGAAGTTTTCTACGCAACATCTGTAGTTGCCCGCCAGTCCAAGGAAACACCTTACTTCGGCTATAGAAGACAACATCAGCCACTCCCGTATGGCTACTATCTTTGACGAATCCACCGCAATGCCTTCTCTACTCACCACATGGCCAAGAAAAGCCACTGACGACAGCCAGAGCTCACACTTTGAGAACTTGGCGTAGAGCTTGTTCATTCTCAGGTTGTGCAACACCATCTGTAAATGGTTCGCATGGTCTTCTTCAGACTGAGAGTACACGAGAATGTCGTCAATAAAAACTATTACAAACAAGTCCAAGTACTCTCGAAATATTTGGTGCATAAAGTCCATGAACACCGATGGCGCATTTGTTAGCCCAAACGACATTACTGTGAACTCGTAATGACCGTAGCGTATTCCAAATGCTGTCTTGGGAATGCCACATTCCCGAATCCCCAACTGGTAGTAGCCTGACTTAAAGTCTAGCTTCAAGAACACCATTGATCCCACTAGTTGGTCAAACACGTCATCTATCTGTGGAATCTGATACTTATTCTTTTCTGTTACCTTGTTCAAATCTCGATAGTTGATGCACAGCTGCAAGATTCTGTCCTTCTTTTTCACAAAAAGAACTGGTGTGCTTCAAGGTGACATACTTGGTCATATATATCTTTGCTCTAGCAGCTCTTGTAATTGAACCTTAAGTTCTGCCATTTCCTTTGGTGCTACTCGGTACGAAGAGCGGGCCACCGATTTCGCACCTGGCACAAACTCGATAGTGAAGTCAATCTCCTGTTGGGGTGGTAACCCAGGAAGATCCTTTTGAAACACATCTGCAAACTCTGACACAATCGGAACATCATTCACACTGGCAATTGACCCAACAGCCTCAACAAGCATGAATAACAATTCCTTGCCCTTCCGAACAGCCTTGACTACTTGGAGAGCAGAAATCAATATCTTGCTCGATCCTCCCATACCAGTGAATATAGTCTCTAGCTCGGTATTCTGACCCAGTGCAACTTCCTTTGAAATGCAATCAATACAGGAACCCTACATCGAAAGCCAATCAATACAAAAGATCACATAAAATTCCGATATCGATAACACCGATGCTTCCAATCCAAAATCTCGACTTCCTATCCCCACTTCAATATAACAAAACTTATGTGCACCCATCACACATCCATAAGGCAATAATACATTCACGTTTTCTATTGTCATGTGAGTAGGCACGCCGATCCGGGACACGAAGTCCTCTGATAAAATGAATGTGAAGCACCTGTATCAAAAAGGGCTCTCGCCGGAGAGTCTTGAATAAGGACAAAGCCTAATACAAACACATCATGCACAAGCCACGCACAAGGTAGGAAGTATAAAAAGCAGTAAAACGATATCTTAAATCGTACCTGCGATGATGTCACTTTGCTTTTATGGCCTCCTGTTTGAAAAGTGTCCTGGTTTGCCGCAGGTATAACATGTATGCGGGCCTTGACCAAAAGTTGCTAAAGAAATAACAGTAGAGGGAGCCTATCAAGAAGATTTGGATCTCTTACCCTATTTCCTTCGATAATTCGATTTTCCTGAGTGTGGCATTTTAATCTTAGGCTTTGTCACACCCAAGTCCCTTTTGCCATGTACCCTCTTCATATCTTTCTCCAACGCATGAGCCGTATCCACAAAGGCTTGAAATCCTTGGTTTACCAAACTCGAGAGCACGAATCTCAGCTCATCCCGTAACTCTTCATAGAAACTATTGGTTTAACCCTCATTGTCAGCAATGATAGATCCTGTATAGCATCCCAACCTTGTAAACTCATATAAGTAGGTATCAACACTACTTTCTCCATTAGTTAGACGCTGGAACTCATTTTCCATGGCTATGCGTTGAGCCGATGGTAAATGCTTTGCCAAGAACAGTCTCAAAAACTCTTCAATCGAGCCTTCTACTAGTTGTCTGCCCTCAAAGTGGTGCAGCTCACTTTTGTCCCACAAAAGTCGAACCTCTACTTCCAACAGGAAAGTTGCCAAGGTGACTTTCTGTTCCTCCTCAGTTCTTATTGCCGACAAAATCCTCTTGACTGGCACAAGCCAATCCTCTGCTTGTGTCGGGGATCCTGCCCTTGCGAACATAGGAGTATTGAAGCTCATAAACTGCTTTAGTTATCGTTCCATTGCTCGTAGATCTACAATAGCCTCAACAAGTATGGGCCTTACACCAACCTGTCCTTGCACCACTGTAGGTTGCGCCTGCCTAATAGGTTATACCTGAATCATTACAAATAATGCCTCAGTAACTTAGCGTACTATCTCTACAGATAGAGGAGGTGTAGGCACCATAGTTGGTGTCGTAATCTCATCAGAATGTTGGGGCTCAGGTTTCCTTGCACCACTTCGAGTCACCTATATGTATAAAAGACACACTTTAGCGACTTTGCAAAAGCAACAACAACATTGAAGGAACACCCAGGTTACTCAAACAGGTGTATTTATATTCCTTAGTGGACATTCCTGAGTTCATTTATGTTATATCAGATCGCACTTACACGTTCTCGCCACCCCACACAAGAATTCGACCACGAATTCGCATGAGGAAGACCAAGACAAGCTGATACCAAATTTTAACACCTCCATCCGTTACATGAAAGATAATAGAGGGTCAGGCCGGGGCCCCACACCATATTCTACAAACAGGCGGTGGGGTTACAGATTAATATCACAGACTACTCGCATCCTAACTCAGAGCAAGCTAACGGAAGCTTTAAGGTTACTTGAACTCAAACTCATTTGAATGTCCACAATATATAAACAACAATTTATATATAAAAACCTTTGGAATGTCACTTACAAATACACAAAGGTTATGGCCTTAAGGCCTTACAGTTATATTTTACTAGTTTCGTTTACAAACATCGGCACGCATGCCGACCACATAAGAAAATATTAAAATTATTCATTTGGCCTTCAAGGTCCATCATAGCAGCAACATGGGCTTTAGCCCATTATTTCCTGCTCCCGTTCGACTCTCCAGTAACTGCATGAGGATAGTCCACCATAACGGTGGCAAACAGGGCAACGGTCAACATTCAGCTGAGTAATTTATAACGACCCTACTCCTTTCTCGGGGCAGTTGTATTCCTTCCCTATAGGGAAAGCATTTTCACAAGCAGATATATCACAAAGGTGCACTCACGCACAGTTAAAAATATCACAAATGTCAGTCGTACGACCCGACACTCCGTGCACTCAGGGCACATTATCAGTGTACTAGAAAAGCCAGGGTCCAACCATCATTCAAATGTCCTAGACCCAAAGGTAACAATTGAGCATTCATGCTCCACGACCTATAGTTGGATACTTTAGTCTTGATGGAGAACAACCCAAGACTCTCATTATATGATCCTAACGAACGCCAATAACTTAAGCACTCAAGTTAGACAACCATAATGCGGATACAGTTCATACCTTTCCCGTTACTCAAATCTCCAGTTCAATGTCTAGACTTATGCGGGTTGGCTTTCCCTTGTCCGTTCGGCTCGATATCCTTTAAGAGGTTGCAGCTAACAATAGCCACACTGTTCTCCAAGGACTGGCTTCACAATCGAAAAGGGAGTTAGTACCAGCGTTCGTCACGATCGCTTGGCGAGGCTAACAGAAGCTCTATTTCTGCGCCCAAGCTCAACCCAAACCCTGTAGCATCCTGTAGTGCCAGAAACACTATTCTTTCCATGGAATACAACACATAAATTCCTAGGGTGTTTTCCTGGAACTCCACTCCATTACTTCTTGTTACTCCACTCTACCGGCATAACCCACAGACTGCGTAAAATACCCGTTTATACACAGAGTTTTCTCCGGTTCGCAAAATAAAGCATCTTCAATCAAAACCAACCTATTCGGATGGGATTCACACAATATGCCTATTTCGTAATACACATTTCCGGATCTATACACAAAACTTATGTGGATTACAGGAATCAACCCAAACGAACTCCCTCGACTCTCCACCTTTTGGTGGGGAGTTCCATGTGTATGCCAAAATAAGGACATCACTTGTCCAAGAAGGAAGATTGTTACCCTTGTCTTTCTCTTTGGAGCCATGTCAAAGCTTTTCTAAGCTGATGGAAAGTAGCACATGAATCTCCTCTTTGAGGATCTAGGCTCAGATCTTGATTCAAGACACAAGATCTTCTCCAGCAATTTCACAAGTGTCAGTCCATCACTCCTTAATTCCTTCATCCAAGAACATGCAAAGGAGATGAAAGGAAGGGAGAGAGTGGAGAAAGAAATACTAAATTCCACAATCAATAACCCTTTGCATAAGCAGCCTCGGGTTGAACCCCAACCACACAATCTCATCTCATCCTAAATAAATAGCCACGATTTGCATTGAAAAAGCAACTTACCTCATTGACCAAGCAGCCGACGCCGCTAGTACTTTCGAAATGAATTTATCGAAAGGACACCAAACAACACTATATTCGTTGAAACAACATTCATCGAATGTTGTTCGACGTTTGTCGAATGCTGGTCGATGTTCGTTGAATGCCAGTTTGACATTCGTCGAACGCCCATTGAACATTCATCGAAAGAAGACAATCAGTATAAAAATAATACATTTGTGGAATTCAAGTTCGACGTTCGTCGAACTCGGGTTCGACGTTCGTCGAACTCGGGTTCGACGTTCGTCGAACTCGGGTTCGACGTTCGTCGAACTCCGGTTCGACGTTCGTCGAACTCCGGTTCGACGTTCGTCGAACTCCGGTTCGACGTTCGTCGAACTCCGGTTCGACGTTCGTCGAACTCCGGTTCGACGTTCGTCGAACTCCGGTTCGACGTTCGTCGAACTCCGGTTCGACGTTCGTCGAACTCCGGTTCGACGTTCGTCGAACTCCGGTTCGACGTTCGTCGAACTCCGGTTCGACGTTCGTCGAACTCCGGTTCGACGTTCGTCGAACTCCGGTTCGACGTTCGTCGAACTCCGGTTCGACGTTCTCTCCTTCCTACTCCTTTTTGGGGTGTTACATATTGTTGCTTCTTTTTATTAATGTACTAGTTGTACTTAAATGCTTGTGTGGTTTTGGACTTCTATTTATAATATTTATGTTGGTTTGGCATTGATGATATTAGACTTAGGCGACAGGGTAGGCGTCTTGCGGTACAGCTTGACCCGTGTGTTTGCGCTACTGCAAGGCGACTGTTCTGGGCATAGGAATCCCCTTGGTCGTGTCTTGTATTCTGGGAGGGGGGTCTTACAAGTAGTCAAATAAAGGAGGGAGCAAATTAAACCGCTATATAAGGTTTCATCAACTGGTATCCAATTCTCATCCTTGTCAATAGACATACTTGACCCCATAGGAGTTTTCATGGTGGAGGTACTCTCCATTCCAAATTTCTTGATTAACACATTCGTGAACTTAGACTGAGAGATCAATAAGCCATCCTAAGAGTGTTTAACTTGGAAGCTGAAAGTTAATCCATTGGGTAGATAAGCACCTAGAGGGGGGTGAATAGGTGTATTTTAGAATACTTAGTCAATTCTTTGTAACTTAAATGTTCAATAGATAATTTTCTTGAGAAATTGGCTTCACATTAACTCAGCACAATTGAACTACACTGCACATGCAAATCACAGAACACAGTACACAAAGAATTTATAGTGGTTCACCTATCTAGGGTAAATCAACTTTCCCCCTTCTTCCTCACTAAAAATATGTTAGATAAGCTTATAGCTCCTCTTTAACTCAGATCCAAAGATCTTACAGGCTAAATTTCAGTTGTGAAACCTACACTCAGACCAAAAGGTCCTACATAAGAGATTATCCCATTCTCTTACCTCAGGTCGCTCATGAACCTTACCTCATCTTTTATAATACAGGCTTACACCTCAGTGATCCCACTAAAATCACCTACCTCAGGTTCCTTAAGAACCCTACCTCAGTGTTTTTAAATTAGGCTTACAACTCAGAGAAAAACTCTCCTACCCACTTAGATCTCAAGGAGATCTTACAAAATTATGAGGAATAAGTATTCAGAAAACTAAATTGTAATCTTACTTATCTGAATGAATTTAGATTATTCAAATTCAGCTACCAAGAAACAAATCTTGATGAATTATTTGCCTGAAGAGATTCTTCTTTAGATCTGCTATCTTCTTGATTATTGGCTTGACTTCCTTGAATAATTTGTAAAACAGATCCACTTGAATCTTTTGATCACTTGATGAAAGGATCTAAAGATCTTCTTAAAGACTCTCGTCTTCCTTCTCCTTCTCAGGATTGTCGCCCTCCTTTGACTTAGAAAAATAAGAATGAGAGAATGGAATGATTTATCTGATTGTTGAAAAATTACTTTCTGTGTAGACAAGCCCTATATTTATAGCCTTTGTTTATTTCTGGATTCTGTTTGATGACATCAGCATGTGACTTCATACTTCAAATTCTCATTTAAACTTTTTTTGTTGAGATACCACGTTACTGTTTCTGATGTGACATTTTTGACCTATCCTGACACTTTTGTGTCGACTCTGCACATCTTCATAAACATAAGTGCCGATATGTCCAAAGTGTATAGACACTTGATCTTAGAAGGTGTCGAGACATCTTAGCAGTCTCGACATAATTTTACTTAGAAGAATTTTCATGTTGTATTTGAATGTGTCGAGACAGTTGACTTGTCTCGACACAACTATCATCTGTGTCGACATCAGTAAATCTACATTGTGTCAAGACAGTTGAATTTTCTCGACACAACTGTCTGTCGGGTGTTGACACTTCTATGCTTGCTTTATTTCTTCACTTTGTCGAGACAGTTGAATTGTCTCGACACTCAATTATTCCGGTGTCGACACTTTTATACTTGCTTTAATCCTTCATTGTGATGAGACCGTTGATTTGTCTCGACACTATTTTACATAGAATAGTTTTCAGTCTTCTTTGTGTCGAGACAGTTGTGTTTTCACAACACTATTGTCTACAACTTCTAGGTGTCGAGATAGCTTACTCGTCTCGATACTTCTGACTTAGTCTTCAAGGTGTCGAGATTGTTGTCTTGTCTCGACATTTTTATATTGAATCTTCAATATATCAAGTTAGCTGACTTGTCTCGACACTGCTGTATTGAATCTTCAATGTGTCGAGTTTGCTGACTTATCTCGACACAACTTCTGCAAAGGTGTCGATATAGTTGAATTATTTCGACACTTTTGTACTGAGCCAATTTATGTACTGCAAGTTGCTGGATGCTGACTGTGGTTACTTCACTAAGCACATTGCTGACTTCACTTGATGCTATTGTACTTAGACAATTTTTCTTCACTTTTGAGTCAGCTCCTTAGAGTCCACCTGTCAATGTAACTTTAACCGCCTATCAAATAAATATGACATAGGCAACCTGCAAGCATGAACTAAAATATACATCAAATACGTATTTGTATATATCATTGATTTGAAAGGGCTTCTTCAAATCAAGTACATTATTTCCAATGTACCCAACAAACTCCTCATATTTGGAGAAGTCATAACCCCAATTCAATGATGTACACCACAATACCAAAATATATTAATTATGATGTATAAGGAAACTGTTGAATAAAATAAAAAGGAACACAAAAATAATGACACAGATATCACCAGGTGCAACCAAAAATTTTCATTCAAATTTGTTCAAAAATTACATCATTCAATTTTTTTCAAAAGTTCTTAAAATATAATTACATAGCTTAAAAGAAACAATAAACTAAGAATCTTTTGGCTCCTTGATGACAATGCCTTTCCAGATTGAATTTTAGCTTGTACTTCAGAAACTTTGTCATCACTCACTTTCTCCTTTCCCTTAGCATTCTTGCCTTTGGTAATTTCTTCTTGCTTAATTCTTTGCCTTTCATGATAATGATAGGGCTTGGAGAAATACTTGCTGGGCATAATTGAGTAAGCAGGAATCTTTCCTGCCTTCAGATCTTATCTAAATTTCTGGATGATCTCCTACTGCTTTGTGTGCTTGGCCCACTCTTGCTCTTAATACTATTTTCCCCTTATAATTACATTATTATTGAATACTTTCCATGCAGTAAGTATAAATTATCTAGATTTTGGACTCCACTGCACAAAACAGGCTTAACTTCAGATTGCTCCCTGAATCTTTTCTTTGATAGTTGAGCTTCTTGTTCCTTTAAGAATGCAGAATAAGTCATCTCCACCTTTCCACATACAATATTATGAATTTGTGGTGGAGGACTGTTCATGGACTAGACTACAGTTTGAATGGCCTCAAAAATAGCTAGTTTGCAACCAGACTCAGCAGTTTGCTCTCCATCATACCATATGGGAGGATGGCCTAGAGTGTCTCTAATTCTTTTGGAAATTCAAGTAGCATGCTCAGAGCTTGCCTTTATCATTACTCTCTCCCCCTTTATGACTTCTCTTTCAACATGATCCCTTAAGTCATTCTTGTGATATCTTACTTGACCATCTAGATAATTGATTCCAGAAGTTAAAGTATTCTTGAATTTGAGTAAATGTTCATCTAAATCTTTGTCAGAAGCCTTGATTTGCTTAATCAAAGAATTGAAGTGAGTTGTCAGCTTGGTTTCTATATCCTTGGAAGTAGACGTAATATTAGTCTCCAAAGTAGTAGTTTGCTTAGCTATCTCTTCTAATGTAGTATCATGCATAACTATCATATTCTCAATCATTCGTTTTTGTTTTTCAAGGACATAGCCTTATTTAACAGCTCTTACCTCTTCAGTTTTCTTGGAGTCCTCGTGTTGTTTAGCAATGTATACCACAACATTTTCTCTTTTTTCAAAAAAATCTGTCATATCTTTCTTTAGCACTTTACTTCAAATCTAATAGATTTTATGTCCTGAGCCAATTGATACTGCAACTCTTTGTTGCTTTCATCCAAATACTTCCCAAGTTGAGTCCTTTGTTGATTTAACATAATATGCAGTTGAACTATAATTGAACTTAAATCCATAGAAGGAGCAGGTATTGTTCCAGACTGAATAATCTTCTTACAGCTTTTACTCCTCTTTTTGAGTTCAGTTATTTTCCATTTCTTTAGTTGAGAGGCTTCTTCCTCCTCAGATTCTGAAGAACTAACCACCTCAACAGATTCTTGCTCTTTAGTTATTTCAGAAATTGGGGGATGATCTTTAAACTCCCGCTCAAACATTGCACCTTCTTCATTAATATTGATATTTTCCAAGTTAGTCTCATCATACTAAACTTCAGCATTAGGAACAGGGCCCTCTAGAGTAGCAGTTATCTCCCCTAGACATCTAGATCTGTATTCAAAATAATTTAATCCTCAGTTTCCTTTAAGATTGTATCCTCAATCTCTTTGTCAAGTATTTCTACATCAGGAATCTCTACTTGCTTCAGAGTTGTGTCTAGCTCTTGTACTACTTCCATTATAATAGTGTGAACACTATCCATATCTATTTGTAGAAGTACATTGAGGTTCTCCCCATCAATTTGATCCATTTCTTATATATTCTTGATGCATCGACAAGTGCGCCGGTCGCTGTCAAGTATCAATTTTGGGAATAGTTTCCCGAAATGTTGATCTCGAGGGAATGCATGTTGGGTATTGTGATAGCATCGTAAAAAGATCGTAACTAAGTGTTAAACGAAACAATAGAGGTTGGCTTTTGATTCCTAATGCTAAAAAACAAAAAGAAAACTAATGCGAGTCGTAAGCACCGCTTAGCTTGGTGGATGGAACTAGTGCAGGTCGCTATGCCATACTTTATGAAGCGAATGGACGTAGAGCAAGCGGATGGAATGACCACAGGTGCGGAGAGTGAGGGTCGTAATAACCTATTCAACCTCCAACACTAGCCTTTTCTAGAGTGGTTCTAGTGCGCGAGTGGATTTGATGTGAATGGAGGCGTGTGCATCACAGCTAATAAAAAAGGATGTAACTAACCCAAGCAAAATTAATTCATAGAAAAATAAATGCAAGTTCAGTTTCATTATAAGCTTTAGAGTACAATCCATTATGGAGAATAGGTAGAATAAACCGAAAGGGAGAAAGCCTAGCCGTTGTTCTTGGCCGGAATGGTGGGTTTTAAGTCCACTTCTCGACTTAGGCCGTGGTTGCTTTCAGAGATAAATAGGTTGTCAATCCACTTGTCGTCCTCCTTCTTCTACCCTTTCCTTCAATCTTTTCTCCCATTTCCCCCAAATGAGTAGTACCAAAAGATCCTTGTTGCACATTGTTGGTGGCCGAGAACTTTATAATATGCTTGTAGCCTAAACTATTAGGGTATTATTAGGTTTTAATACACGAACCATGTCTTGTATTCTCATATTTTGGCATCTTTCTGTATATAATTTCATCGCTAACATACTTCTTTCTATTTTTCAGGTTTTTGCCAAATTTATTACTGTGACACGCCCCCTGGTCACGCCCTTCCCGGGCGTGTACCAAGGGCGTGTAACCCAATGGAATGAAGCCGTCGGTCCGAAGCCATTCTCCAGCAAAAGTCAGCAGACACGCCGTACTATCACGCCCTTCACAGGCGTGTCTGCCAGGTGTGACCCGCCAAGTCCCGAGAAGTCAGTATAGAGCTTAATTTCAGAGCACCAAAGTCGCGGCAAATCCGACACACCCAGGTGTCACGCCCTGCACAGGCGTGTTCGAGGGGTGTGTAACCCAGCAACAACGCAAGAATTTTTTTCCAACGCCTCATATGTCGCACCGAGTCAGATACACCCTATTATCACGCCCTCTAAGGGCATGTCATAGGGCATGACCCAGCCAGAAAAAAAATCTATAAATAGGGATCATCCTCTAGGGTTTGCCATCCAGATTTTGGGAGGAGAGGTGCTGATATTTAGTGTTGTAGCTTCAAGCTTTTCTCTCCCTCCCGATTTCAAGCTTTTTAGTTATTTAGTTTTCATGCAAATACTTGTAGCCTTTCTGTATTACTCTATTATTGTACTTATAGTGTGCGTGGAAGCTTTCTTCATAGTACATGTATGCCCTCCTTTTGACTCTTCAATAAGAAATAAAATAGCTCGTCTTTCTCTTCAATTCGGCTCGCTGTTAGTTTTCAAATTATGAATATAATTTTATTTTTCTACACCATGAGTAACTAATCCTCCTTGTACTCGATCTTGATGATCCGAGGTTCGAGCGATTAAGTTATGATTCTTTAATTTCACCTTTTATTTTTAGGGTTTAGCCATGAATTACTCTTGATTTATTTTGGGTCGGGGATATATTATCGATATTTACTCTCCACCTTAGCTTTCATTCTTGGCTAGCCAAGAGGCCGATAGTTTGAAGTGAGCACTCAAGAGGAAAGGGATTTGTATGCACCCCTCGGGAGAGACAGACGTCCAAATCTCCCGGATTGGAGTAAACTTTAATAGTGGGGTTCACCGCGTAAAGCGAGCTTTAGGCCTCCGATCTAGACGAGAGTCAGTCGGACCTTCCTAAACTCAGTTGGCCACGACTTCAAGAGAAGCGTATTTAAGCTTCAGGAACCTCCACGGTCAAGGACTTTTACCCTATTAAGTTTAGGTTCATTGTTATCGCATTTCTTAGTTAACTCTTGCCGAGGTGATTCTTGATCGAATACTCTTCCATTTCATAGTTTCAACCTTTTGTTGTTATCGTTTTTGATAGTTCTCTAATTTATTATGGTAGTTCTCTTTCTAGCATTAGCCTTCTTCCTTTTGTTGCAATTAGTTTCTCAAACCCATTTTTCTCATCGATAAAATAATAGTCTTCATGTGAGTAAGTTTATTCAACAGTTCCCGGATTTCAATACGACACTTTTTGTCCCCTAGTTGCAGTTCGATAGGTATACTTGCCTCATTGGATTGCTAGTTCAGTTGCTTTATTTTCTTAAAAGCTTAGTAATGCACATCAGAACTCTCCAAAGTGTTGAAGATGACTTCGGAATGCCGGATAAGGCATCCCGGAGGTTGGAGATGAGTGGAGGACCTGTGGGGGAGAAAAACGGCGCTTCGTGCACAGCAGCGAGCCGGAAAATGAAATGGCGTGCCCTAATTCACGGGATCACGAGCTTAAATACGGTCAGTAGAAAATAAGAGCGCACGATCTGTGGCGCACGACCAGTTATCGTGCGCATTGACGATTGATGATCACGCGCTCTGATCTAGAGAAACCTGTAGTTGGATAGAAAAAATTAATATATATGCGCACGATGAGTGGCGCACGACAACAGGTCGCGCGCACTTGATCCCATGATCATGCGATTAATAATGGAAGAACTGCAGAAAAATGGGATAAACGCGCACGAGCAGCGGCGCATGGCCAGAGGTCATGCGCATTATGTCCAATGGTCGTGAGATTGTCGCAGACAGAACTTGGAAAAATGGAAAATAGTGTGCACGATCAGTGGATCATAACTAGTTGTCATGCACTATATATCCAATGATTGTGCGCAGTGTTCCTGTACCGTTTGGGGTTCGATTAATTGAGCACGCATGACTAGCGGTCGTGCGCTAAGGAGTCCACTGACCGTGCGCGTGTAAAAACGCACGATCAGTGGCCCTTAGGCGAAAAAAAACATTACCAAACAATCCCGGAACACTTACACGACCTTTTTACATGCAGTAAAAATAGAAGAGCCACCGAAAAAGGCATTCCACATTCTCCAGACACAAAAAAACACCAAGTATAGGGTAAAAGTACAATAACTATGAAATCACACTGAAAACGGGCCTAAAGTGCACTTAACATGGAATGGATATAGTAACAAATATGAATAATTATTGCTCTCGAGTGTAGTGCATCATCGAGAAAACTTGCCTAGATGAGTACAAAAATATGTATATAACTTGGACTCATCACACCCCAAGACTTAAATATTTGCTCGTCTCGGGAAAATTATCACTCCGTGGACTATAGAATAGTTCGCTGGCTGAGAAATTTACAAATAAAGTTTTGAAAGAAATCAAATATATCATTGTCATAGAAAATATAATAGACAAACTTTTTAATTATACTACAAAATTTATACTTTTTGATAGGCGTAAATAAATATTGTATCTACTCAAAATTTGGAATTCTGTAGAATCGTTCGGTCATATGTAGGAAGAAAGTAGGCAGGCCATTCAAGTGAGCATTGCCAAAGACTGGGGCTCAGGATCACCTCCAAGGAAATCAATCAATGTCAGGGACCATACGCTTGCTCGTTCACACTCTCTCCATGCTACTAGTTTGACTCAAGCGTGAATCCGTAGGACTTCCGGATAATCATGGGGCTTGGGTGTATACATAGGTAAGGATGCACAAGGATAAAAAAATGATGGCTAAGCACAACCCAAATGAGCTCGTACAAGAATTATGCTCAATCAAACAAAAATTGCAGGTGTACCACACCACCAGACTTGAACTTAACTATAGGTGTGTGTGCAACGCCTACCACTATAACAATAACACAAATGGAATTTATTTTTTCCTATCTTATTTCTCAACAAACAACATTTTTATTTCTCTTTTTTTTTACTTTTATAACAACATTCAACACATATTATCATGAAAACTCCAACTCACAATCACATAACAACACCATAGCAACAACACCAAAAACACGAAGTGACATACTAATAGCTCGTGATAGGGGAATGGTACTGGGAAAGACATTTAGGTATTGGTGATCGCATAATAGGGCTAAATCAATAGGAGGGACAAGCACAACATTTGCTAACAAGGATTAACGTTATGATGGCGTACAAAGATCAACCGGGCAAAAATGATGGCGTACATCACGCATCACGCTTGGCTAACCAAGCACTGCTTCGGGAGTAGCTTGAGGCTAGTTCTTAGCCACCGAGAAAGATGGTCCTTCCTCCCGACTCGAGCAAAATGAGTCTAGTGACGGTTACACACATCCCTACACTACCGTTCGATTTCACAAGATTCAACATTTTTGAATAGTACAAACAATTTTTACATGTGCAGAAAAAGTATAAATCTACGAGCATAAAGAAAAATAAAATCTATATTATTTCTACACAGATCATGAGTACTTGATTAGGAGTACTGCACGAGTTTCGCATTACTCTATCCTAAAATCCTAAGACAGCACCACTATTTTAAAGTTTATACACAAGCAATGTACTTGACTCGATCCGTCCGCGTGGATAAGATCGCGCTCAAGCGGGTGATTCAGTGTGGGCAACAGTGATTTTGAAATAAATAAATAACAAACTGGTATGCTATAAAATGTGTGCTCGTGTAGTGACCACAGACATTCTCTTCTCCCAGACTTGAATACGACAACTCGTAAAACTAAATATTTTAAATAATATAAAGAGCTAGGGGTAAGAAGTACCTATGCTCAAAATTTAGCATACCAGTCGTGCTGCGAGGTTGTCCGCTAGCGGATGGTTTTTTGAGCTTCGAAAATTTCAGGCACCTGCGAATTTGAGATCCCACGGAAGATAAGAAAATAGAAATACACATAAAAAGATACACATCACACAAAACAAGACCAAGTGGTCGTACTTGGGTTGTCTCCTAAGAGCCCTATTGTTTACCGTCCTTAAGGTGGACTTAATACCTATACTAAAAATGATATATAAAAATAACATTCGAAACCCAGATGGGCGCCCACTGAAATATAATTGTTCCATGACTGAACCTCCTAAATAAAGTACAATACAATTCCACAGATAAATCAAACATTAGAAAATCAGGAGATGTGGTAGATTAAGCAACAATTATAGACAAGAAACAAAAAGTACATACATTTAAAAAAAATTGCTAATCTAGATAACTGATGGGTTTATTGTCTCCCAATAGGACTTATTCAAGGACCATACACTCTCTTAACTGAGGGTCGTATGAAATTTGAAGTGCTCGGGCAGTTGTTCATGTTCAGGTTTCCGTATCGGGTACCAAAATGGCGACAGAACAAATACCCATGTAACAGGGTAGTTATACCTGTCTTGAACATCAGGCATGGGTAGAATTAATGTTGTGAAGCTCGACGAATCTGACTCAGCCTATACCCAATCTCAATCAATGCTAGACTGAAGTGAAAGTAGCGAACAAACAACAAAAAAACAAGCCGGAAACTTGAATAATTGAAATTTTTATTATTCAAAAAGATATCATTTACAAAGGTATGGCCTCCCTTTTATAGAATGGAGGAGAGAAGAGAGAGTACAAACTAACAATGTGGGACAAAAGCTATACAGAATCTGAGCGGCTAGAATAACAGACCGAACAGGCCACGTGGTTAGACAATGGGCTAACCATTCGGCAATACCAGAAGCAAGAGAGGGAGATACGGTAGGAGACCACTAGACCGCCCGGTTTTCAAGCAACCGGAGATAAACCGCCAGAACGCCAGACTACAAACAGCAACAGCCTGGATATCAACCTGCTGGAGAGTAACCGCTAGACCGCACGATCTACAACCCGCCAGGCTTAAACCGCCAGACCGCCCGATCTCATACTTCAACACTCCCCCTCAAGCTGGAGCATTGATATCAATCATGCCCAGGTTGTCACAAATATGGAAGAATGATGTAGAAACTTGTTTGGTGAAGATATCCGCCAACTCTTTGTCGGAGGTGACGAACAGAGTGCAAATCTGTCTCTTCAAGACCTCTTCTCGAATGAAATGGAAGTCGACTTCTATATGTTTCGTTCTCTCATGGAAGACCGGATTTTTGGATATGTATATAGCGGCCTTGTTGTCACAGAACATAGGCAGAGTATAGTCATATACCTCTCTTAGGTCAAGCATAAGAGCCCGCAACCATTTTAAGTCAGAATGCAGTTTTTCAGATAGAATTACAGCTGGAAGAATTTTTTAAGGCCTTAACTGCAGGCATTTATAGCACTCAGATTTTATACCATATATTCTCATTGGAATATAGCCGTTGAAAGGGAGCATTAAATATGGATTAAAAGCTAATTAACTCCCAAGGCTCTTTCCCTTCTCGGAAATGAGTCAGCCATTAAAGTCAAAGCAAATTCAAATGTTTGGATAATGTTGAGACATATATAGAGATATTTTGTTACAGAAAAAAGGTAGAAAAGGGATGAAGTAGTGAGAAAAAAAAAGAGAAATAATAACAATTAGCAATCAGTGAAGACAACATAACTCAGTTTCTCACAGATTTCTTCATCATCTGCTTCAAGCTTTCGAGAGACAACAAATACAATATCAGTCTAGAAGCTTACTGCAGAGCAACATCATCTTGAAGGCCTATACCCTGAATCAAAGCTTCCACTCCTGAATTATTCTACATCTCAGGGGGAGCTTTGACATCATCAACAATCCACAAGTCTTCTCTCAAATCATTGACAGAGAAGACAACATCATTTCTTTTCCCTTTCTTGTGTACAGGGTTATCTCTCCCTTCAAAAGTGAACCCTTGGTGATAGGGCACCTAATCAAAAACCTATTGGATTTTGGGGCTCAAAGGGTCTCTAAATATACCTGAAGCAGATCTTGTGGTGGAAGGGCACCTGATAAAAAACCTGTAGTGGATTCCTACCAAGGTTGTAGAAGATTGGATGTACCAAGGTTTTGGGGAACCACTATAATCCTTGTGTCTTCTAAGTGCTTGCTTTTTCTTTCTTTGTCTTTGTGTTATGACTTTATATATATTAATTGTAAATTAGAAGAAAGTTAAGATCTATCCCCTTCACTTTAAAACTCTTCTTAGTACTCCAAGTTAGACAGACTGATGATGGATTGTCCATTTCTCAGTCTAAGTTCACCAAGGAGTTAATTACAAAATATGGAATGGAATCAGCCTCCACCATGCAAACTCCAATGGGGAAAAATATTCGTATAGGCAAAGATGAAAAAGGAATACCTGTTGATGAGTCTTTGTATAGAGGGATAATTGGCTCCCTACTTTACTTGACAGCTAGTAGACTTGACATCATGTATGCTACATGTGTCTGTGCTAGGTACCAAGCCTGTCCAAAGGAATCTCATTATACTGCAGTCAAGAGAAATTTTAGATATCTTAAGGGCACACCTAATCTAGGTCTTTGGTACCCTAAGAATAGAGATTTCTTACTAACAGGTTTCTCAGATGAAGACTTTGCAGGCTGCAATGAAGACAGGAAAAGCACCACAAGAACATGATAGTTCTTAGGTGGAAGGTTGGTGTCATGGAGAAGTAATAAGCAAACAAGTGTAGCTATTTCCTCTGCTGAATCAGAGTATATAACTGCAGGCAGTTGCTGTGCTCAGTTGTTGTTGATACAACATCAACTTGAAGACTATGACAACAAGGTAAGTAGGATTCCATTATATTGTGATTCTACTAGTGTTATTTATATTGCTAGAAATCTTGTTTCACATAGCAGAACTAAGCATATAGAAATCAAGTTTCACTTTATCAGAGAACATGTTAAAAAAGAAGACATATGTCTAGAATTGTTCAACACTAACAATCAAATTGATGATATATTTACAAAACCTCTGGATGAAAGTAAATTCAATTATTTTAAAATTGAATTAGGTATGTTGAACCGAGAATGAGATTGTAGGTAAGTATAAAATTTTCAAGAAATTTGACTAAGTTATAAAGTTTGTGTCGACACACACCAATTGTGTCGACACTATCAGCAAATTGTGTCGACACCACTCTTTCGAGACCATGTTCTAGTAGATTTTTCTGTCGACACACAAAAAATCATGTCGACACATAGACATATCAACACCCTCAATACTCTGTCAAAACATAAGTAGTCTATGTCGACACAGGCAAAAGTATGTCGACACATAGACATGTTGACTTCAATAGAGTTTTGTTGAGACCTAGGTCATCTATGTCGACTTCAATAAAATTTTGTCGACTAGTAAATCCCTAGTTAGGCACGTCTTTTGACCTTCCTTTTACAAGTATACTATAAATAGGAGAAGACAAAATCTGGCCGACTGTGCTTTCAGAACTCTCGACTCTAGACTTTGTATCGACAAGAAAATCACCCATCGACTCTCTTCTCTCTCATTCACCAATGGCGCCACAATAGGAAGACAAGATCAATGAAGGATATGAACTGGTACGCAAGGCATTCTGATAGTTTTACTTTCAAGACCACCTAAACACCTAGAGGGGGGGTGAATAGGTTCTAATGCTTGTTTTAACTTAAGGCAGAATATAACTTTAGGTTATAATAAAATTCTGAAACCTTTGTAGCTAACACAGCACATCAATCACAAACATGTACACATCACTGATTGCACACAGATTTATAGTGGTTCCCCAAGGTCTGGGTACATCCACTTTCCCCCTTCACCTATCTAGCAGTGTGCTAGATTCGTCCTAACTTCCTCCTTTATCTCAGAACCTCAGATCCTACAACTAAGAACCCTGAAAGGTTCCTACAACTCAGAACCCTATAAGGTTCATACAGCTTAGGCTAACCAGCCCTACCTCAGCCTTGCCACAAGGCCTATAACTAAGAGAACACCTTCTCCTACAACTCAAGCATAAACAGCCCTACCACTCAGAGAATACCTCTCCTACACTCAGCCTTTATAAAATAGGCTTACAACTCAGATCAATAAATAGATCCTACAAAATTTGAAAATGAAGTTATATAATATCATACCCCTGTTGAGAGAGAAGGGATTAGACTGTTCTTGATCAGCTTCTTTAAAAGGCTGATGGATGAAATCAACTAGATCTTAGCTTTCTTCAAAGCTTCTTGAATCTGAACTTAGTTTGAGTTAATTTCCTTTGGAATATACTGTTTCTTAAGAAACCTGTGATAGCTTCCTTCTTGTCTTCAAATGGCGTGATCTCTCTCTATCCACAACCCTTGATAATACTTCTGAATTCTTGAATGAATTAAACTTAGACTGAATCTGAGTGGATGTTCACTTCAGAAAGTCTTCTTAGATCTTCTCTCGAAGATCTTCTTCTGTGCCTTGCACTTTCTTGATTAGAGATCTTACCTCACAACAATGATCAATCAATCAGTTTCGGTGTGTCTTTTCTTCTTCTAAATCTATCTATTTATAGACATCATCCTTGGTAATCGGCTGATCCGGTTTCTAACAAAATTCTGACAAGTCTGAAAGCTTCAGTCGAGCTGTTGTAACTCACAGCTGTCAAGTCTTCAAACAGATCTTGTGCCTTTGTCTTTGTTAGCAAAGTGTCGAGACTGTCTGTTAGAATGTGTCGAGACCATCTGTCAATATATGTCGATATAAGTGACTTAGGTGTCGACACAGCCTTTGATGATGTCGACATGTCTGCCTTTATGTCGACTCAGCTTCTTGATACTGCATCTTGAGAATGTGTCGACACTGAGTATTTGTGTTGACACAAACACTTCACCATTCACAAGCAACTAACTTAGTCTAGACTTTGCTGTGTGTCGACACAAGTCCTGTGTGTCGACACAGTTGATGTAGACTCAGAATATAGTGTGTGTCGACACACCCTCTAGGTGTCGACACAGCTGTTGTCGACTCTGCCTCTGTGTGTCGACACAGTCTTCTGGTGTCGACACAAATGTTGTCGACTAAACTTCTGTGTGTCGACACTGCCTCCAGGTGTCGACACAATTGTTGTCGACTCTTTTTCTCTGTGTCGACACAGCCTTCTTCAAGTGTCGACACAATCTTTCTGAAGTGTCGACATAATTTCATCTGGTGTCGACACATGGACTTAGAATATTTTTCCTGCATTCTAGTACATCCTTAACTTGCACATATAAACTCAAAATAACATCAAATACACCTTGATGTATATCATTGAGCTAAGTTAGGCTTCTTCAAATCAGGTAAATATTTTCCAATGTACCCAACAATCTCCCCCTATTTGGAGAAGTCATAACCCTTTTAGCTAATGATATACACCATTTATGAAAATACAATATGATGATGTATAAAAGCATAATATCACAGGGAACTTTATAAACAAAACATTAAACACAGATACATCATCGAATAAAGATGTAAAAGAAACGATTATAGAACAAAGTGTTGTTTATAAATTCAGAAATGTTTGTTACAGCTTGTTTACATTGATTGTTTTAATACACTAACAATAACATAGTTCTAGGACAAAAACTAGTAGAACTAAAACTAAGGCTGGTCAGGCTCCTTGTTAACAATTCCTTTTCCTGGTTGAACTTGAGCCATCATAGGAGGTTCTGCATCATCAGCGGGCTTTTTGCCTTTCAAATCAGCTTTCTTCTGAGCCTCAGCCTTGATCCTTTACCTATCAAAATAATGAAATGGCTTGGGAAAATACTTGCTAGGCTCCTGAGCATCAGGAGGTAGCTTTCCACCCTTAGCCTTTATTCTTAATTGAACTATGGCCTCCTGCCTGGCCTCATACTTTTTTCATTCTAATTCATTATACCATTCGCCTCTTTCATGCACCTGATCCTTCACAGCCTTCCAGGCAGTTAATATAATGTTCCTTAAGGTGGGGCTCCATTGCTCAAAATAAGGTTTTTGTTATGCTAGCTCTCTGAATCTCTACTTTGATAATTTAGCATCTTGTTGAGCCTTCAAATCAGCTTCTGGCTTATCTACTTTTTCTACAAAAACATTTGTAACCTCCTTTGGAGGACTGTACACTGCCTGCACTTGCTGATGAATCATTTTAAAATCAGTAGGGGGGGTATATGACTTGGGCAACCTCAGGTTGATTACCTTCAAGTAGACCTTGTTGTATCCCTGACTCAGCAATGGTATCATCATCACATAATGATGGATATCCCAATGTGGCTCTGACACTGTTGGTCACCCACTTTGCATGTTCTAAGCCAGCATGGATGAGTACCCTCTCCCCCTTTAGGACTTCTCTGGCAACATGATCCCTAAGATCATTCTTCTGATACCTTATTTGGCCATCGAGAAAATTCACACCCTCTTTAAAGAATGGTTTTAATTTTTGAAGCTTCTCAAATATTTCTTTCTGTGAGGTGGTTATAGCAGTTTGAACTAAATCTAGGGCAGCCTTGAGCTTCTGATCATAATCTTCCATGTCTGTAGCCCTTGTAGTAATCAGCCTTGTAGCAGTATCTTTGAACTTAGTGAGAATCATATGGTGAGATTCAGTAAGATTTTCATTCATTCTTAGCTGATTTTCAAGAACATATCCTTGTTTCAATGCAATGTCATCCACTTTAGCAAGGATAGTTTGCTGTTGTTTAGCTAGATATACCACAGCATTACCTCCCTTGTGGAAGCAATCTGTCATCTCCTTTTTATTCTGATTGACCTCAAATCTGATTGACTTTATGTCTTGGGCTAGATCAAACTGAAGTGTCTTATGACTCTCATCTACATATTTCTCCAAGGCTCTTCTCTGCTCATCCATCTTCACCTGTAAATTTTCCATGAACTTATTGTAATCAAACTCATTAAGAGATTGGTGAGTTATTGTTTGGAGAGCTAACTTATAGCTATGACTTCTTTTCTTGAAGACCATTAGCTTCCTTTTCTTAGCCTCCCTGGCTTCTTCTGTCTAAGATTCCTAAGAACTTTCAATCTGAACTCTTTCTGGAGGAGTTGTAGGAATTCCTTTCTCAGTTTCATATTGCACTTCCTCAACATGCACTTTCTCCCCCTCAATAGCACCTTACTCCTTCTCAACTCTTAAGGTGTCATCCTTTTCAGCTGCCTTTCCAAAGTTAGGAAACAACTCTTCTAGAGTGTATTCCTTTTGTGCTTGAGCAGGTGATGAAACATCAATTGCAGCAGTGTTCAAATCTTCTGATAAGTTTAGTCTTTCTTCCTCTTATACTTGTTCAGTAATGGGCTCCCCCTACAACTGTGCACGATCAGTAATGTTATGAGCAGGAGTAAGATCTATCTCCCCCTATATCTGTGTAGGTATAGATTCCTCTTGGACTTGAGTAGACCCAGTCTGGTCCTCAGCCTGCTCTCTAACTTGTTCTTCTTGAACTTGTGCATTGCCATGATCATGTTCTTGTGATTTCTCAGCTGTTTCCTGCCTGTCCACATCAGGCAACTCTTTTGACAAAACTCTATCCAATCTTGAAAATAACCTCATGTCCATTTTCCTTATATGATTGTTCTTGGACCCAGGAATCTGTTGCATTACCTTTGGAATGATTCCAGCTGAGGTATAGACTCAAAATTCTAGCCAAGTTTTGCTTCTTGATTCCTTCTTTGATTTTTTCAAACAGAGCTGCTGACCAACTGGTTGGAATTATAAAGACAATTCTTGTCATCAGGCTGAACATATAGGCTGAGATCCTATCATGTCCACCTGGCTTGCATAAGATAACTTTGCCTACTATTTCAAATAGAAACTTTCCTTGTGGATTCATTCCCTTTCGATTTATGGCTGCTCTAATCTTTATGGTTGAATCAAAACCACACCACTGGAGTGCATCCCTTATCTTTGAGGCTGGGACCTCTTCTTCATCTTGAATGCTGGGTAGGTGAAGAATCTTTCTTATACTTTTTAGAGTAAGTTTAACCTTAGTCCCATGAACTATAGATTTGATCTTGAGACCAGTGGAGTCCAATGTTGCAGCAGTATAGAACTCAAAAACTTCTTTCTTCCAAATCTTAGTAGGTTCAGAGACAAGGTATTCCAATCCATTGTCTGCAAGAAGAGAAATCACTTGTTTGATTTCTGGCATGACATTGTCGAAGGAAGCCCTAACCAACTCATATCCCTCATTGATGTTGTCTTTAACCTTTGGCTCCATTGGAATGATGAGAAAGCTTGAGAGGAGAGGAGAGAGATTGTCGACACAGGGTTTTAGTCTCGAAAACCTGGTGAGCGTGTCGACAGAATATGTTCTCGACCTATATATACCTTTTCAAAACACAGAAGGTCAAGAGGCGGACACAAATTGTCGAAAAGTGTCGACACTGTTGACAAGTGTCGACACATACTTTTATAGTCTCGACCACGGCGCAGACTACCATATGTCGACACCAATTGATGATATGTCGACACAGAAGATAATTAATAGTTCAGCCGGAATTATGTGTCGACACTTAGTATAAGAGTCGACACAAAATCTGTAAGTGTCGACACCATTACTCTGGTTGTGTCGTCACTATATTTCTGGATGAGTCGACTCTTTGACCCTAAGGTGTCGACATAGATTCTCATGTGTCGACACATTTTCCCTGACTAGTCGACATGACTACTCTGTGTCGACTCATTATCAGTGAATGTGTCGACACCATTTTACTTAGCCAAATATTTTTTTTTAATAAACTAACTTATGGCCAATATTCCTAATTCAATTTTTAATCTATTGAATTTAGTTTCATCCAGAGGCTTAGTAAATACATCTGCAATTTGATAATCAGTTTTAACAAATTCTAATGAGATATCTTCTTTTTCTACATGTTCTCTAAGAAAATGGTATTTTATCTCTATATGCTTAGTTCTACTATGTGAAACAGGATTGTTTGCAATAGAAATAGCACTCTTAAAATCACACAATAAAGGTGTTCTACTTACTTGAATACCATAGTCCTTTAGCTGATGCTGAATCCATAATAGCTGTGCACAACAACTTCTTGCTGCCACATATCCAGACTCACCAGTGGATATTGCCACACTAGTCTGCTTCTTACTGCTCCAGGATATCAATCTTCCTCCCAAGAATTGGCATGTACCTGTAGTACTCTTTCTATCTTCTCTACAGCCTGCAAAATCTGCATCTGAATAACCTGTTAGTAGAAAATCTCCATTCCTAGGGTACCAAAGGCCAAGATTAGGTGTGCCCTTAAGATATCTCAAAATCCTTTTGACTGCAGTATAATGTGATTCTTTAGGGCAAGCTTGATACCTAGCACAGACACATGTAGCATATATAATGTCTGGTCTACTAGCAATGAGATATAATAGAGAGCCAATTATTCTTCTATACAAAGACTCATCTACAGGCTTACCTGCATCATCTTTGCATATTGGCATATTTGTTCCCATAGGAGTTCTCATGGTGGAGGATGATTCCATACCATACTTCTTAATTAATTCCTTGGTGAACTTAGACTGGGATATGGACAAGCCATCTTCAGTCTATCTTACTTGGAGTCCCAAGAAGAACTTAAGTTCCCCCATACTGCTCATTTTAAACTTCCCTTGTATAAGTTTGGCAAACATTTTGCAAAGGTTGTTCTCTGTAGACCCAAAAATTATGTCATCTACATAGATCTGAACTAAGATTATCTTACCTTTAAATTCCCTTAGGAATAGAGTTTTGTCTATTTTACCTCTTGAGAATTTGTTCTTAATTAGCAAAGTAGACAGGGTTTCATACCAAGCCCTTGGGGCTTGCTGTAACCCATAAAATGCTTTCCTAAGTCTATAGACATAACTAGGTTTAAGAGAATCTACAAAACCTGATCGCTGCTCTACATAGACTTCTTCTTTTAGATCACCATTCAAGAATGCTGATTTCACATCCATTTGGTATACTTTGAAGCCTTGATATGCTACATAGGCAAGGAACATTCTGATTGCCTCCAGTCTTGCTACTGGGGCAAATGTTTGATCAAAGTCTATTCCTTCTTCCTGCCTGTATCCTTTAGCAACCAATCTTGCTTTGTTCTTCATAATTACTCCACTCTCATCCAACTTGTTCCTAAAAATCCACTTTGTGCCAATGATGTTGTGGTCTCTTGGTTTATGAACTAACTCCCAGACTTTGCACCTTCTGAATTGATTAAGCTCCTCTTGCATATCATTAATCCAGTGTTGGTCTTGGATGGCTTCTTCAAATTTCTTATGCTCTAGTTGAGATAGAAAACTTGAGTGCAGGACTGTGCTCAGATTTCTGCTTCTAGTCTGCACTCCTTGTCTTGGATCACCTATTATTTGATTTATTGGATGGTCTTTTAGATGTCTTATAGCTGGAGGTAGATTTTCTTCAGGTTCAACATCTCCAGTTCCTTCATTATGTTGCACCTCTTGGTTGTCATCAACTTCTATAGAGTCTTGTACTCCCCCTGGACAGTAGCCATCATTTTCCAATACTTCATCTGCAGTTGTGCCTTCTGCAATGGAAAGCATGTCCATCCTATTGCTTATACCTGTTGGACTGAATGATCAAATCCTTTGATGATTTCTCTTTCAGATCCACCAAAGATTACATTAGGTCCATTCTTGATAGGTATGTACTCCTTCAGCAGCCCCTTTGTTCCAGTCATGTGCCTGGAACAACCACTATCCAAGTACCATATAGGGGCATGACAACTTGGACTTTCCTGCAATAAAAAATTACTTTCCCTTAGAACCCAAGTAAGTCTTGGGTCCTTGGTTCAGGTTAGCATCATTCATATCAAACCTACCAGCAGCTCTTCTCACTGGTAGATTGTTGTTCTTCCTAACACTTATGTTATGCCAGCAGTCTAAGGCAAAATAGCCTATCTTGCCACAGCACCAGCATTCATACCTTTTGTATCTAGGTCTAGATATATTTTTGGCAGAAAAATTTCTGTTCTGAGCTGGTGCAGCTGCAGCTACACCCACTGATTTCTTATAACCATGGGGTTTATGAACATGGACAGACTTATTGGCATAAACATTCTTGTTCTTCAGAACATCTGTCTTAATATGACCATGAATATTTTCAAGATCATATTAATTAGAAGGCACTTGTACCTTTCTAAACATAACAGGTACTTTAAGGTTTAGTGGCAGGACTGAAGCTTTGCCTTTTCTCTTTAATTGGGCAGCCCTGGTGTTATCCTTGAAGACTAATCTTGCCTTACCCTTTTAAGCCACAAACTCATCTATTAAAGGTAAGACTGATTTTGGCTAAGAGTAGCTAGCCACTAAATCTTTCTCTACTCTAAGTCTGGCCTCCAGACTTTTAACTTGATCTTTGTAATATGTGATTGTGCCCATCTGAATAATAGTTATATTTTTCAGTTTGGCAATCTCATTTAACTTTTTATCCAATACTTTTTCTAACTCAGATGCAGCCACCTTAAGATCTGCAATCTCCTGAGACTGAGTTTTTGCTAGGTTCTTGCTTTTCTTAAGAGCCTGCAATAAGTCTCTATACTTATCTATCAACTGATGAATATCTCCTTCAGATTTAGATCAATCCTCATTACTTGATGCAAATGAATCTAACTTTGAACTGGTACTGTAATCTGAAATTCTAGAATTACTTTGTACCTTATTGGAACCAGATTGATCCTGGCACTTATTGTCTTCTGAATCAGCCATCAGTCCCATATACTGATGTCTTCTTGATCATAGATGGAGTTTAGCAATTGCATAAACTCCTCTTCTTCATTAGCTGCATACAGTCCAATGTAAGCTTAAGGTTCAGATTCTGACTCTGAGGAAGATTGATCTGTAAGACTCTTCTCCTTCTTAGCAACAAAGGATTTCTCCTTCTTTCCCTTTTGTTGAGTCTTCTTTCTGTCTGTTGACTCCTTCCTCTTAGCTGGACATTCAGCCACCACATGTCTTGGCCTATTGCAGCAATAACAAACAATCTTTGATGTTGTAGCTTTGCTGGGCTTTGATCTGCTCCTTTCCTTTCTTGATGATTTTCCCTTCTTATAGTAATCGTCAACTGGCTGTGATCTGGAGGGCCTTGACTTCCACTGCTTCTTCTTCAAGAACCTCTGAAACTGTCTTGTAAAGGCAGCAAAATCTGCATCTGAATCACTGCTTTCTGAGTTCTGATTGTCTGAATTTTCTAAGTTATCTTCAGCAACTTCCTTTGGAGGTGATGGAGAAATTCTCCTGCTCTTTCTAGTGGCTTCAACCTTGAAGGCCACTGACTTCTCTCTCTGCTCTCCTTTTGTAATTTTTTCTTCCTCCTTCCTAGCCATTAGTTTCATTTCATATGAGAGCAATTTTCCAAATAAGGTTGGAGGAGAAATGTCTGCTAGTTTTGCCACTTCTCATATGGCACAAATCTTGGTATCCCAATCCTTTGTCAAGGATCTTAGAAATTAATCATTCAGCTCATATGTACTGAAGACCCTTCCATAGGACATCAGTTCATTCACTATCATGTAGAATTTCTTGTAGCATTCAGTTATGCTATCAGACTTCCCTTGTCTGAAACTCTCATATTCTTGATTAAGCATAGATTTTATATCTTGTCTAACTTCTTCAGAACCCTCCATGTAGACAATCAAACTGTACCACATTTCCTTGGAGGTTTTGCAGTGAATCAAATTTTGGAAAGTAGGATCATCTATGGCACTCACTATGATATTCTTAGCTCTCTTATCCATAGTTGCCAATATAATCTCATCCTTAGTCATTTCAGAGAAATCTTTAGGAGTTTTTTCATTTGCATTTAGAGCAGACACATTCATTTTTGATATATGGACCTTCTTTTACTGTAATATAGATCCTTGGATCAGAAGCCTCCATAAACAACATAACCCTTTCTTTCCAGATTTCAAAAATCTCTTTTCTTCAGATGGGTAATTTCATTTACCCTAGTTCCTTGTGATTCTCTCCAAAACCCATTTTCTTCATTCTTGATTCTACCTTTAGGGATCTAACTCAGACTGTTAAGTCCTTTTTTGAGTAACCTCCCTCTGATACCACTTGATAGTTTTACTTTCAAGACCACCTAAACACCTAGAGGGGGGGGGGGTGAAGAGGTTCTAATGCTTGTTTTAACTTAAGGCAGAATATAACTTCAGGTTATAATAAAATTCAGAACACTCTGCAGCTAATACAGCACAGCAATCACAAACATGTACACATCACAAATTGCACACAGATTTATAGTGGTTCCCAAAGGTCTGGGTACATCCACTTTCCACCTTCACCTATCTAGCAGTGTGCTAGATTCGGCCTAACTTCCTCCTTTATCTCAGATCCTCAGATCCTACAACTCAAAACCCTGAAAGGTTCCAATAACTCAGAACCCTATAAGGTCATACAGCTCAGGCTAATAAGCCCTACCTCAGCCTTGCCACAAGGCCTATAACTCAGAGAACACCTTCTCCTACAACTCAGGCATAAACAGCCCTACCACTAAGAGAATACCTCTCCTACACTCAGCCTTTATAAAATAGGCTTACAACTCAGATCTATAAATAGATCCTACAGAATTTGAAAATGAAGTTATATAATATCTTACCCCTGTTGAGAGAGAAGGGATAAGACTATTCTTGATCAGCTTCTTGAAAAGGTTGATGGATGAAATCAACTGGATCTTAGCTTTCTTCAAAGCTTCTTGAATCTGAACTTAGTTTGAGTTAATTTCCTTTGGAATATACTTCTTCTTAAGAAACGTGTGATAGCTTCCTTCTTGTCTTCAAATGGCTGGATCTCTCTCTATCCACAACCCTTGATAATACTTCTGAATTCTTGAATTAATTCAACTTAGACTGAATCTGAGTGGATGTTCTCTTCAAAAGGTCTTCTTAGATCTTCTCTCGAAGATCTTCTTCTGTGCCTTGAACTTTCTTGATTAGAGATCTTATCTCACAACAATGATCAATCAATCAGTTTCTGTGTGTCTTTTCTTCTTCTGAATCTGTCTATTTATAGACTTCATCCTTGGTAACCGGCTGATCCGGTTTCTAACAAACTTCTGACAAGTCTGACAGCTTCAGTCGACCTGTTGTAACTCAAAGCTGTCAAGTCTTCAAACAGATCTTGTGCCTTTGTCTTTGTCAGCAAAGTGTCGAGACTGTCTGTTAGAAAGTGTCCAGACCATCTGTCAATATGTGTCGACATAAGTGAATTAGGTGTCGACACAACCTTTGATGATGTCGACATGTCTGCTTTTATGTCGACTCAACTTCTTGATACTGTATCTTGAGAATGTGTCGACACTGAGTAATTGTGTCGACACAAAAACTTCACCATTCACCAGCAACTTACTTAGTATAGACTTTGTTGTGTGTCGACACAAGTCCTGTGTGTCGACACAGTTGATGTAGACTCAGAATATAGTATGTGTCGACACAGCCTCCAAGTGTTAACACAGCTGTTGTCGACTCTGCCTCTGTGTGTCGACACAGTCTTCTGGTGTCGACACAAATGTTGTCGACTAAACTTCTGTGTGTCGACACTGCCTCCAGGTGTCGACACAATTGTTGTCGACTCTTTTTCTCTGTGTCGACACAACCTTCTTCAAGTGTCGACACAATCTTTCTGAAGTGTCGACACAATTTCGTCTTGTGTCGACACATGGACTTAGAATATTTTTCCTGCATTCTAGTACATTCTTAACCTGCACATATAAACTCAAAATAACATCAAATACACCTTGATGTATATCATTGAGCTAAGTTAGGCTTTTCAAATCAGGTAAATATTTTCCAATGTACCCCACAATCTCCCCCTATTTAGAGATGTCATAACCCTTTTAGCTAATGATATACACCATTTATGAAAATTCAATATGATGATGTATAAAAGCATAATATCACAGGGAACTTTATAAACAAAACATTAAACACAGATACATCATAGAATAAAGATGTAAAAGAAACGATTATAGAACAAAGTGTTGTTTATAAATTCAAAAATGTTTATTACAGCTCCTTACTAGAATTATCTTCAAAGTGAAAATAGACTGGTCCGCTGTAATTTTTGACAAGATAAAAGAAAGTTCCAAGAAGCCTTATCTGGGTAGGATATTGAGCTTGTATCTAGCTTCCTCCATACCAGAAGTGATGAATCAAACTTCAGGAACAAAGATAAATCACATGATAAGAATGGATTTGAGAATACTATCTAGATGGGATAGAGTTTTGACCAAAGATGTTTCTACTCCACAGAAACTAGTGAAGAAAGATAAGAAAAAGAAACCTACCACCCAGGAAGAAGAATCTTCCAGTGATTCTGAAGAGAAGGTTGTCTTCAGCTAAGATGAAGAACAACCAATAAAATCACCTACACCACAACCAGATAAAGAAGCTCAATACCAAGGGGATAGCATTCAACTCCCATAGAACCAGATGGTCTCCACTCCAGGGGGAGATAACACTGAGATTATAATTTTTCAAGAACCTGAACAATCACAGCAGCCAGCCCAAGGGGGAGATATTGTTGAAGTTGCACTGGAGAGTGAGTATGCAACTGATACTGTTATGGACATAGTATCATAAATCAACAATGCAACAATAGTCATCACTGAAAAAGAAGCACAGGATGTGCATATGCCAGATCCAGATCAAGATGTGCACCTCCACTTCTTCAGCTTAGAGAAAACCCTGGACAACGATCTTGATGTCCAGGGAGAACCAATTATTGGACAAGAGAACATTACACCTTTTGTTTAAATGCAACAGGAGGTAACTTTGGAAGAGTTGTTCCCTGACCCCCAAGATGAGAGGACTGAGGGGGAGCTGCAAAGGACTGAGGGGGAGATGCAACTGCATACCTCTAGTACTTAGGAAACTATGGATATATAAAGTTCATCAAGTTCTTCTGATGATGAAGAAGCTTCCAAGGCTAAGAAAAGGAAGCTTGTGGCTCTCAGGAAAAGAAGCACAGGCTATAAGAAAGCCTTACAAACTATCCCTCAAGCATCTTCTCCATGAATGGACTTCAGTTCCATATTTGTGTAGCTGCAAGTGAAATTGGATGAGCAAAGACATGCTTTGGAAAAGTATGTGGATGAGACCCATAAAGAAATAAAGTTCAAGCTAGCTCAAGATATTAAATCTATCAGATTTGAAGTCAATTTAAATAAGAAAGAGATGACAAATTGCTTCCAAAAGGGAGGTAATAATGTAGTATATCAGGCCACCCAACAACAAGAAATGAAGACTACAATAGCTAACATAGCAGAAAAATAAGGATATATTCTAGAAAATCAATTCAAAATGAATGAAAATCTCAAGGACTCACATAATGAAATTCTCACAAAATAAGGAGGTATTGCTATTGATTTGAAAACTTAAGTATCCTGGCAAATACAAGAAGATTTAACTACTGTTTAAACAGCACTTCAGGCATCCCAAAAGAAAATTTCAGATAAACTGGAGAAGTTCAGAGTCTACTACAAAGAGGGAATAGATTATCTGGCTGATCAAGTAAGGTTTCAGAAAGATGATCTAAGAGATCATGTGGCCAAAGAAGTCAAAAAGGGGGAGAGAGTGTTAGTCAAAGCCAGGTCTGATCATGCTAAATGGGTATCTAATACCATTAGAGCTACTCTTCGATATCCACCCCATTGTGATGAAGATAACACTGCTGAATCTGGTATTCAACCTGCTCACATTGAAGGGATTCAGCAGGAAGTTGCACAAGTCATCTATCCTCCATCAGATTTTGAAGCAGTACAGCAGGAAGTACATAAAATCTATAGCCCTCCACAGGAGGCATATAATGTTATTATTGAAAAAGTTGAAATGTCTGAAGCTGCTAAGGATGCTCAGAAAGAGGCTCAACTTTCTAAGAAAAGATTCAGAGAATAGGAAGAATTAAAGCCTGATTTTGAGCAATGGAGTCCAACCTCCAGAAATTTCATTCTTAATGCCTGGAAAGCTGTAAAAGACACTATGCATGATAGAGGCAAATGGTACTCTGAACAATAATGAGGTAAATATCAGAAAAGGAAAGATACCATACATCAATTAAGAAGGGATGTCAAAACTGGGAAGTTACCTGCTAACTCTGTGGAGCCTAGCAACTACTTCCCAAAGCCTTATCATTACTTTGAAAGGTAGAAGATCAAGGCAGAAGAGCACAAAAAGAAATATCTGAAAGGGAAGATGCCAGCTGATGACACAGAATCCAAAGTATAAGCTAAGATTCAATCTAGCAAAGGAATAGTTATCATGGAGCCTGATCAATCTTAGAGATAGATAGGCTAGACTTAGAACTATGTAAATTTTTTTCTAAACATTCTTGTAAATCAAACAATTATTCCTGATTAATGAATTATATCATATTCTGTGATGATATTAAATGTTATTTGTGTTTATAAGTTACCCTGTCTGTGAAATGATTCTATACATCTTAATCTTTGTTTTATTTTAAGTGATTTATATCATTAACTAAGGGTTATGAATTCTCCAAATAGGGGGAGATTGTTGCGTACACTAGAAACTGTATACAAGATTTGGAGAAGCATCACTTAACTCAATGATATACATCAATGTGTATTTGATGGGCTGTTTAGTTTCAATGTGCAGGTTAAAGAAATGCAAGAAAATTTTCTAAGTACAAGTGTCGACACTTGTGAGGGAAATATGTCGAAACTAAAAGCAAGATTGTATCGACACACAGGACTTTCTAGACACACGGAAATTCTGTCAGCAGCAGTTGTGTCGATACCTAAAACTTGTATCGACACATACTCAACACCAGCTATGTTGAAGACTAGAAGTAGTTGTGTCAACACACAAGACTTGTGTCGACAAACACCCAACACCAGCTATGTTTAAGACCAGAAGTAGTTGTATCGACTCATTGGGCTTTTGTTGATACACACTCAAAGAAATATGTCAACAACTGCTATACTAAGACTAGAAGGCTTGTGTCGACACACAGGACTTGTGTTGACACACACTGAAAGAAATCTGTCAACAATAGCTATACTGTGACTGGAAGGTCAACAAACAAGACTTGTGTCAACACACACTCAAAGAAATCTGTCAACAGAAGCATTTTCAAGACTATAAGTAGTTGTATCGGCACATAGGACTTATGTCGACACATCCAATAGAAGCTGTGTCGAGAAGTTATAGAATGACTATGTCGACATATTAGAAGCTGTGTCGACATCATCAAGATTTGTGTCGACAGATGGTCTGTTTGTGTCGACACATCTGAAGTGTTATGGTGACTGTTCTTTGCTATGATAGAAGTTCAAGGATGAGTTAGTGGTCAAGACTGAAGACCATAAAGCTGTCATAAGTAACAAAGCTGACACATTTGTCAGAGCTGTCAGAAGGTTGTTATAAACCGGACAAGTAAGTAACCTTGGATGGCTCTTATATATTGACCAATTTTATCACAATCAAAAGTAATGAACAAGTGAGGGGGAAAAAAGACAAACCCAGAAGAAGGCAAATCCTGAAGAGTCTGCAAGAAAAATTCAGATTTGATTCTTAATTCAAGAAGGAAGTTGGATTAAAGATCAACTCCAACTCCAATTTAAGATCAACCTTACTTGATATAAATTCAAGAAGCTTTGAAGAAGCTAAGACATGTTCGATCTAAAGTAATCAGTTCAATCAAGAACTGATCAAGAAGCTTTCACCCTATTCTCTTTTTATCAGGGTGAAGATTTTATTATTTTAAACAATTAGTTTCGTTGTAAGAACTTTTATAGATCTGAGTTGTAAGACTAAATTTATAAAGGTTGCGGTAGGGCTGAGTGCCAGAGATAGGACTTGAAGAAGTCTGAGTTGTAGGCCTGGTGATAAAGGCTGAGGTACGGTTGTTTCTTGAGGTAGGATTCTTGGGAAGAATCTGAGGTGTAGGACTTGAAGAAGACTGAGTTGTAGGGTTGGTGATAAAGGTTGAGGTAAGGCTATTGCCTGAGGTAGGAGTCTTGGGAAGATTCTGAGTTGTAGAATTTGAAGAAGTCTGAGCTGTAGGAACCAATTAGGTTCTTGAGTTATAAGATCTGATGATCTGAGATAGTGGAAGGATGTTTGGCCGAATCCAGTTCTCTACTTGATAGTTGAAGGGGGGAGAGTGGACATACCCATAAATTAGGGGACCACTATAAACCATTGTGTGTCATGCTGTGAATTTTCTGTGATTGTTATTCTTTGTGCTGTGTATAATTTTGTTAATTGCCTAAGCTGTTAAAAAGCATTAGAACCTATTCACTCCCCCCCTCTAGGTGTTTAGGCTCTTTAAACAAAATCTTTCAAAAAACAAATCCCCAGTTCAGCGACTAACTTCCAAACCCCCTATTACTTTTAGAAAAGTGATGCAACCTACTAACAGTTATGACCATGACATCACACATGGTCACTATAAGTATGGTGATCAGGATGGCGAGGGTGCAAATGCCAATAGGGCAGCCCATGAGAAAAAACACCATGTTCTTCAGGAATCATCAGTACTTGATGCACCAACCCCAGCACTTAATAAAAGACTACTATTCCTATAGAATTAAGGACTGCTGACAGTAATGCTGTTAAGCCTCTACTTAAAAGAAGATACATCAGATATGAGTGCTGGTGTTGTGGAAAAGTGGGCCACTATGCCATTGATTGTTAGCACAATACTAGTGTCAAGAAAAATGTAAGCTTACCTGTCAAAAAGGCTACAGGCAAGCATGTCAAATTTAAATCTAACCTGAACCTAGGACCCAATAACTATTGTGGCTCTAATGTTAGGTAATTTTATTTTATGCAGGTGAGTCCAAGTGACCATACCCCAATATGGTACTTAGAGAGTTGATGTTTCAGGCACATGACTGGAAGTAGAAGTATGCTAAAGGACTTCACTCCCATATTGGATGAACCCAAAGTTATCTTTGGTGGATCAGAAAAGGGAGTAATCAAAGATTTTGGTAAAATTTCTAATAGCTCAATCACTATCACTCAAATGGCATATGTGAAAGGTTTAAAACATAACCTAATAAGCATAAGTCAACTAAGTGATCTTGGTTATGACACTTGTTTTATTAAGAATGGGTGTCAGATTATAAGGTCAAGTGACCAAGACGTTATCTTGACAGGCTATTGATAGAGAAAATCGTATTCTCCAATCTATACTCGATTAAGGCAAGTGTACCTATCGAAATATAGCATAGGATATGAAAAATATCAAGGTCGTATAAAAACTCAGGGCAGGCAAGTACTATTACTCACAACGACTCTATTATTCTACCGAACGATTAATGAGTTTTGAAAATGAAAATAAACTAAGTTAAAAAGAGAAAATAAACTATTACGAGAAAAATGCTCGATCGACGATTCACTTTGAAATAAAATAACGGAATAAATTAGTTTAACAATTGTAAATCTATTAAGACCGTGACGGATCCGATATTAGGAAGTAATCTCGCTAGAGCATTAAATCCCCTAACTTGTAGACGTTTTGACCGAAATCTCTTTACATGTTAAAATGGCCTAAAGTCGCATTATCGAAGTGACCCGCACTATTGGATTTGACTCCAATCCGGAGGATTTACGTCATCCTATCTCTAGGGGTGCGTTCAACTCCTTCCTTCCTTGAGTGATCTTTCATATTCACGAGCCTCTCGGCTACTCAAATATGAGATCGGATACCTACTACCGTATACTAGAAATACGGAGTCGATACGAGATATTTCAAGGAAGGATCAAAAATAGAAAACTACAAAGGAAAACATAAAAATAAAGATACGTTATTATATTCTAAAGATCATCGCGATCGGGCACAAAAATTATTTAGCTACGCATATTGGAAAAGAAAACCAAAATAAGAGAAGAAGAAAATGTTTTCATTGCATAATAAAAGAGGTACAATATTAAAAACAACAAGACTATATTATGAAGCAAAATTGCAACAATAAAAGAAAATTACAACAAGGAGAGAAACATTCTTGAACTAGCACTCTACCAAAACTAAAACTACTTAACTTAAACAAGAGGGGGAGGGGTTCCTTTTATAGATGAAGGAGAAGGATCTAGAAGGGAATAAAGAGGAGGGAGACATAGGGGTGGCCGGCCATTTAGATGTGGTGGATGTTCATGCATTTCATTAAATGAGGGGAGAGAGGAGGGTACATGCATTGTATGAAATAAATGAAAATGAAGTGGAAAATATAAAATAAAGAGAGGGGGGATGAATGTGAAGTAGAAAGAAATAAAATGGAGGGAGAAAGAGAGTGGTCGGCCAATGCATGGAGGAATGAATGCATGTAATATATTAAATGATGGAGGGAAGAGATTTATTGTAAATGAAGAGGGGAAATGTATGGGTGGCCGGCCACATGCATGGATTGAAAATGCGTGAATGATAATAAATGGGAGGAAGGTGAAATAATGAAGTGAGAAAGAGAAGAAAGGTGGCAAGGTGCATGCATGGGAGTGGCCGGACACATGTGGGCTTTGATGTAGGGGCTCGGGTAGCACTTGATGATGAAGTGGGCTGCTCTTGGACTGCTTTGTGTGGGCTTTAATAGGGCTCGGGTAGGGGTTAGGTGCTGCTTGGGCTGCTTGCTTCATGTAGGGCTCGGGTAGCTCATGTTGGGCTTGAAGAAGGCTGCACCAAGAACATGTGGGCTGCTCCTATATTGATCCTACAAAATATTAATTAAGGCATTAGACACCTTTACATATCATGATATAAAATTTAAATAAAACTAAAACACAAAATATAACATTAATCATACTATTAATTAGTTATAAGAAATAAAACAAAACAAAATAAACAAAACATTATAACACAATACTAATCATTATAACATGACATTATTTATTTGAAACTAAACTAAAGATAATAATATCTATAAATAAAGCTAAACTTAATAATAACATAAACATAAAATAACATCAATACATATAATAAACTATAATAACACAACAAAAACACAAAATAATAATGAAACTTAGGAATTTCTTAAACTAAATTATACCAAAAATGAGGACTAAAAAGTAGTCATCAAACTCCCCCATGCTTAGGCTTTTGCTATTCCAGAGCAAAAGTAAGAGAAATATTTATAAGACATTTGTAAAATTTTCAAATAGACTAGAAATTTATTAACATCGAAATCTAGCCAAAAATAAAAGTTTAGGGATTTATGAATCAAGTCCTAAATTATGAAATTAAAGTGACAAGAGAGAAGAATTTAGCCAAAAATTCTCTAATAAATTAACTAGCATTCAAAATGGAGTAAAGTGCAAACAAAGTTAGATTAGGATTATAAAAACCATGACATAAGAGAAACTTAAGGAAGAAGACAACCTACTACTTATGCTCTCCACATATTTTAATTTTAAAACTAAGACAATAATATTGGCTAAGGGGTTTGGGAAGGAAATTAACATGAAGAGGTCTTTGATTGGAGGTGATGAATTTTATCCTCTCACCCCACTCAATTTTTTGATTTTTTTAATAATATATATGTAATACCAGAAAATGATAGACTAACATCCTATCACTTCCCCCGACATATATGAACTTTTAATTCCTCTCTTCATTTTTGGGTTGCATATGTGTACCAGAAAATAAAGAACTAACATCTCCTTATTCCCATGACATATGATCTAACAAATAAAACAAAAAGGGAATTGGGTAAAGATAGGAGTTAAACAAAATTTTAGAAAATAAACTAAAATACTAGAGAGCAACTACTAGTAGATTGAGATTTCCTAAGAATCTAAAATCATGAAGTAATAATAATTGGAATCCAAACTTGTTTTAGCAAAATTACTAAAAAATTGAAACTATTTAAAATAAAAGCGAAAAGATGCTAAATAAATTACTCTAATCAAATTAAAATCAAAAGATGCTCTTCAAAACAAAATCACTAAAAGTTAAATTTAACTAAATATGATGAAATAAAAGACTAGCAAATAAAAATGCTTATAAACTAACTCAAACTAAAGTTCTAAAAATAACAAAAAGCTAAGCATGAGATTTATTATTTTTGATTTTTTTGATAGTTGTTCATTTTTTTTTGGGTTTTGAGATATTATCTTTTTTTGGAATTTTGATTTTTCTAATTTTTTTGGATTTTTGAAAAAGCATTACTAAAGAAAACTTAATAAAATTATAATAAACATTTTTTTTTGTAAAAGAAAGGAGAAAGAAAACAACAAAACCCTCCCCCATGCTTAAACCTTTCATTGCCCTCAATGAAAAATAAAAATAAGAAAGAAAAAGGAAGAAAAAAATGGGAGGGGGGATACAATAAAGTAAAGAAAGAAAAAAAGAAAACGACTTCCCCGGAGTTGTGAGGCCGAATACAGATGTCGCTCCCCCATGCTTGAGCTGGACACCGGCTCGGGCCTAAGGAAGAGATGAATTGATGGAGCCAAACGAACCGCCTGGGGTTTTATTCCTGCAAAATAAAACAAAAAGAAAAAGAAAAAGAAAAAGGATAAGCAAGGGGTGCCTCCCAAGAGCGCTCTTTGTTTAACGTCGTCTGAGCCCGACGTTATTTGTTAGCTAAATGGAAAATAAAAACTAAAGTGAAGTGGTAACTCCCTATGTATGCGCGTAGGGGAGTAAATTAAAAAGAAGAAAAAAATGAAGAATCACACCGACATGTGGTGGAATCTTCAAGGGAATGACGCCCAAAAATAAACGGACGGAGTTATAGAAGAACTCCGCCGTATTTAAAATGGGAAAGAAGGGGTCGTCCAAAGAAGGAGAATAAAAAGAAGAAAAAATAGAAAGAGGAATAAAAGAAGTAGAAAAAGAATTTTCATCAAAGGAAATTTCACAAGGAGAAGGAGAGTCTTGTGAAATTTTGGGAGAAGAAGGAGTAGAGAGGACTAAAGAAGAATTTTCTAAAATAAAAGAAGAAGAAAAAGACTCGCTAAAACTAGAAAAATTTGGAACAGTTAAAAATTGAAGTGAAATGGAATCACCAACGTCTTCAGATGTAGAGATAGGAGATGTCTCGTCATCCTCAATGGGTAAGAAGCACACCTGAATATCCATAGAGGTGTCTTCCAAAGGAGGAAGGAAACAATCCGGGATATCCGAATAGTTATCCTCCTCGAGAGGAATAAGACAAGCCGGGATATCCGGTGACTCAATACATGAAGAAATTGGAGGAGACGGAGAAGAAGACGAAGAAAAAGAAGCGGCCTCGCGAGAAAGATAATCCATCATGGTCTTGAAATGCGAACTAATATTATCAATAGAAGTTTGCAATTCAAGATACCCATGATCGATAGAATTAAAATAAATATTTAGAGGCGCGGCGCTTTGCGGGGCAAAATCATAAGAAAAATACGGGTTGCCCATCTCCCAAGTTGGACTAAAATTGGAGTAAGGGTCAAATTGGCCAGTTTGACCTTCCCCAGAAAAATTAAAATCAAGAGAGGGAGGGGTTCCCAAAAGACATTCAGAATAAAAATGGTCGGGCGACCCGCAAAAAGCGCAAAAATATGATGATTCCATAAAAAAAAATTAACTGCTACCAAAAAGAAAAAAGAAAAACTAGTTTTTTTTATTTGTTTTTTTTTGATATATATATATATTTTTTAAAATAGGTTTTTTTAATGGATTGGCTCTCGAACTTCCCGAGGACTACCCGGTGAAGGGTTCGCCCGGTACTTGGTAAAATGGTGGCGCTTAAAGCCCCTTACCCTTTTCGAGAGATTTTAGGTTGGGTAGAATTTAGATGAGGTGGGTGGATAATAATAATAATAATAATAATAATTTTTTTTATGTTTTTTTTTAGTAGAAGTAATAAATTCGGTGCTTTCGTAATATTGCCAAAAATGTCCCCGGCAACGGCGCCAAAAACTTGATAGAGAAAATCGTATTCTCCAATCTATACTCGATAGGCAAGTGTACCTATCGAAATATAGCATAGGATATGAAAAATATCAAGGTCGTATAAAAACTCGGGGCAGGCAAGTACTATTACTCACAACGACTCTATTATTCTACCGAACGATTAATGAGTTTTGAAAATGAAAATAAACTAAGTTAAAAAGAGAAAATAAACTATTACGAGAAAAATGCTAGATCGACGATTCACTTTGAAATAAAATAACGGAATAAATTAGTTTAACAATTGTAAATCTATTAAGACCGTGACGGATCCGATATTAGGAAGTAATCTCGCTAGAGCATTAAATCCCCTAACTTGTAGACGTTTTGACCGAAATCTCTTTACAAGTTAAAATGGCCTAAAGTCGCATTATCGAAGTGACCCGCACTATTGGATTTGACTCCAATCCGGAGGATTTACGTCATCCTATCTCTAGGGGTGCGTTCAACTCCTTCCTTCCTTGAGTGATCTTTCATATTCACGAGCCTCTCGGCTACTCAAATATGAGATCGGATACCTACTACCGTATACTAGAAATACGGAGTCGATACGAGATATTTCAAGGAAGGATCAAAAATAGAAAACTACAAAGGAAAACATAAAAATAAAGATACGTTATTATATTCTAAAGATCATCGCGATCGGGCACAAAAATTATTTAGCTACGCATATTGGAAAAGAAAACCAAAATAAGAGAAGAAGAAAATGTTTTCATTGTATAATAAAAGAGGTACAATATTAAAAACAACAAGACTATATTATGAAGCAAAATTGCAGCAATAAAATAAAATTACAACAAGGAGAGAAACATTCTTGAACTAGCACTCTACCAAAACTAAAACTACTTAACTTAAACAAGAGGGGGAGGGGTTCCTTTTATAGATGAAGGAGAAGGATCTAGAAGGGAATAAAGAAGAGGGAGACATAGGGGTGGCCGGCCATTTAGATGTGGTGGATGTTCATGCATTTCATTAAATGAGGGGAGAGAGGAGGGTACATGCATTGTATGAAATAAATGAAAATGAAGTGGAAAATATAAAATAAAGAGAGGGGGATGAATGTGAAGTAGAAAGAAATAAAATGGAGGGAGAAAGAGAGTGGTCGGCCAATGCATGGAGGAATGAATGCATGTAATATATTAAATGATGGAGGGAAGAGATTTAATGTAAATGAAGAGGGGAAATGTATGGGTGGCCGGCCACATGCATGGATTGAAAATGCATGAATGATAATAAATGGGAGGAAGGTGAAATAATGAAGAGAGAAAGAGAAGAAAGGTGGCAAGGTGCATGCATGGGAGTGGCCGGCCACATGTGAGCTTTGATGTAGGGGCTCGGGTAGCACTTGATGATGAAGTGGGCTGCTCTTGGACTGCTTTGTGTGGGCTTTAATAGTGCTCGGGTAGGGGTTAGGTGCTGCTTGGGCTGCTTGCTTCATGTAGGGCTCGGGTAGCTCATGTTGGGCTTGAAGAAGGCTGCACCAAGAACATGTGGGCTGCTCCTATATTGATCCTACAAAATATTAATTAAGACATTAGACACCTTAACATATCATGATATAAAATTTAAATAAAACTAAAACACAAAATATAACATTAATCACACTATTAATTAGTTATAAGAAATAAAACAAAACAAAATAAACAAAACATTATAACACAATACTAATCATTATAACATGACATTATTTATTTGAAACTAAACTAAAGATAATAATATCTATAAATAAAGCTAAACTTAATAATAACATAAAAATAAAATAACATCAATACATATAATAAACTATAATAACACAACAAAAACACAAAATAATAATGAAACTTAGGAATTTCTTAAACTAAATTATACCAAAAATGAGGACTAAAAAGTAGTCATAGCTATAGAAAATGAAATGTCTATTGTCTAAATTGTGTGTGAGAGATTAATGATTCTCCTATTTGCCTAGTTATAGATGAGAAAGCTTCTCTTTGTGTCAAATGGCATAGGAGGATAGCTTACCTTAACTACAAGACTATAGGTCAACTCTTTAGTAAAGAGTTTGTGGGGAATGGTCCTCAGGTCAAGTGCATCAAGTAAGGTGTATGTTCAGCTTGTCAAAAGGGAAAATAGACCAAGACCTCCTTCCAATGTCTTGATTCCAATGATTCAGCGAGGTGTTTATACCTCCTGCATATGGATCTTTTTGGTACTATGCCAGTTCATAGTCTAGGTAGGAAAGTCTACCTTTGTGGTTGTTGATTAATTTTCTTGATTTGCCTGGGTATTCTTTCTGAGTAAGAAATCTGAAACCCCGGTTGTCTTCCAAACATTTGTTAAGTAAATATAGAATGAACTCAATAGTTCTGTGGTAAAGATTAGAAGTGATCATGGGGCTGAGTTTTAGTCTGAATGCATGACAAAGTTCTGTGAAAAACTTGGGATTCATCAAGAATTCTCATAACCAAAAACTCCCCAAAAAAATGGAATTACTGAAAGGAAAAATAGAACACTTATTGAGGTTGGTAGAACACTACAAAGTGATGTATCTCTCCCAGTATATTTCTTGGCTGAGGCAGTAAACACTCCTTGTCTTGTTCTCAATAGAGATTCTATCAACAAAAGCCACAAGAAGACTCCCTGTGAGATTTTGATGGGCAGAAAACCATACTTATCTTACTTTAGAATCTTTGGTAGCAAGTGTTATGTACTTAACAATGTAAAGTCTTATTTAACTAAGTTTGCTGCCAAGTTCCAGGAAGGGATATTTGTTGGGTACAGTAATAATAGTAAGACATACAGGGTCTACAACTTGACTACTCAAGCTGTAGAAGAATCTGTCCATATAGTCTTTGATGAATCTTAGCTAATCAACTGTGAGTTGTCTAGAACTTCTTCTAGCTCTATAGGTTTGAAGGAAAAGATTGACAAGCTAACCATCAGTGAAGACCAACCTACAATACAGGAGGAGGAAAATTATAGATGCAGTCCGGTGGGAGTACAAGACCCACAAGCTTATGATTAAGATAATTAAGTACAGCTTGGTGGGGAGAATGAAGAAAATCAAGATCTGGATAGACTGCCTCCAGTAAATAGACATCTAAGGGATCATCTAGCACACCAAATCATTGGTGATGCAAGACATGGTGTTCTGACCAGAATCAAGAGTATGAACACAATTTTATGTTCAAGCTTCCAGTCCTAGATTGAACCAAAGTAATTTGAAGAGTCCATACAAGACCAAAATTGGGTTGATGTCATGCAGGAAGAGTTGAATCAATTCAAAAGATGTAAAGTATGGAAGTTGGTTCCTAAACCAAAGAATCACAATGTCATTGGGACTAAGTGGATCTACAGGAACAAGTTAGATGAAAATGGCATTAAAGTCAAGAATAAAGCCAGACTGGTAGCAAAAGGCTATAGGCAGGAAGAAGGAATAGATTTTGACCAGACATTTTCCCAAGTGGCAAGGATGGAATCAATAAGGCTATTCCTTACCTATGCAGCTTACCAAGGGTTCAAGGTTTTCTAGATGGATGTAAAGTCAGCATTTCTGAATGGTGACTTAAAAGAGGAAGTTTATGTTGAACAACCTTCAGGTTTTGTAGATCCTCTTTATTCTAACTATGTTTATAGGCTTAAAAAGCTCTATATGGGTTAAAGTCAGCTTTTACTTGACTGCCTGTAGACCAGACATTATATATGCAATATGTGTCTGTGCTAGGTATCAAGCTTGCCCAAAAGAATCTCATTATTCAACTGTTAAGAGAATTTTGAGATATCTTAAGGACACGCCAAATATTGGCCTTTGGTACTGATAGAATCGATTTCAAGATAACCCAAACACCTAGAGGGGGGGTTAATAGGTTTTTGTCTTTTTTCACTAAAGGGAGAATAAGAATTCAGTTCTTTAAAGAAAATATAACTATTCTACAGCTATCACAGCAACCACAGAACTGAATTCACAATCACACACACATCACAGATTACACACTGGTTTATAGTGGTTCCACAAGGTCTGGGTACATCCACTTTCCCCCTTAACCTATCCAACAGTGTGCTAGATTCGGCCTAACTTCTTCCTTCTTCTCAGATCCACAGATCTTACAGCTCAGAACCCTGAAAGGTTTCTACAAGTCAGAATCCTGAAAGGTTCCTACAACTCAGAGTGTATCCACACTCCTATAGCTCAGGCTAACAGCCCTACCTCAGCCTTGTCACAAGGCCTACAACTCAGAGATTAATATTTCCTACACTCAGACTCAAAAGCCTTACCACTCAGAGATCTATATCTCATACACTCAGCCTTTATATTATAGGCTTACAACTGGGATCTTGAAAGATCCTACAATATTTAAAAAATCTTATAGATTAACTCTTACCCTTATTGAGAGAGAAGGGATAAAAAGTTTCTTGATCAGCTCTTGATAAAACTGATTGCTGAGATCAACCTGTTCTTAGCTTTCTTCAAAGCTTCTTGAATCTGAACTCAGTAGGGTTGATCTTCTTTGAAGTTGACTGACTGGCAGATTCCTTCTTTGATTTCAGAAATAGATCTGAATTCTTCATAGCAGATTTGTTCAGGATCTGCTTCTTAAGAGACTTGGAAATTTCTCCTTCTTTACTTCAACAGCTAGAGCTCTCTATCACTCTCCAAATCTTCTGAAGTTTCTTAAGAATTCTTATTTGAATTCTTCTTAGACAAATTCTGAGTAGATTGCCACTTATGAATGTCTTCTTAGATCTTCTCATGAAAACTTCTTCTGTGTGACGTGCTCTTTCTTGATCAATGATCAATTCTTCATTAGTTGTTTGTTTTTTTTAATTTGAAAGAATCCGTCTTTATATAGACTTCATCCATGGTAACCGGCTGATCCAGTTTCTAACCAACTTCTGACAGTTCTGATAGCTTCCGCAAACTTGTTGGAATTCACAGCTGTCAAGTCTTTAGTCATTTCATGAACATTTGTCTTTGTCTGCAAAGCGTCGAGACTGATCTTCATTATGTGTCGACACAAGTAGATTAAGTGTCGACACAAGCTTTGGTGATGTCGACACAGCTCCTTTGGTGTCGACACTGCTTCTTGACACTGCATCTGTAGAATGTATCGACACTGCTTATTTGTGTCGACACAGTCACTTCTTCACTTCACAGCAATCAACTTTGTTGAAACTCTGTTGTGTGTCGACACAAGTCCTGTGTGTCGACATAGTTGATGTAGTCTAAGAATTCTGTGTGTCGACACTGCCTCCAGGTGTCGACATAGTTGATGTCGAATAAAACTTCTGTGTATCGACACAGTTGCTTCTGGTGTTGACACTGCTTTTCCAAGTGTCGACACAGGCTTTTTTAAGTGTCGACACATGGACTTAGAAACATTTTTTCATCATTTTAGCATATTTTTTACCTGCACATATAAACTCAAAATAACATCAAATACACTTTGATGTATATAATTGAGCTAAGTGAGGCTTCTTCAAATCAGGTACACATTTTCCTATGTACCCAATAATCACCCCCTATTTTGAGAAGTCATAACCCTTTAGTCAATGATATACACCACTTATAATAAACAAACATTATGATGTATATAAGCATTATATGACAGTATAACTTATAAACAAAACATATACCAAAATGATATTACAGAATAATGATGCAAACTTAGTGAACATGAAACATTATTTTGTTTATACTATCAAAAAGTTTCTTAACAATTGTTTATATAGATTTCTTTAATACTAAAGATTACATTCTTCTTGTAAAATCTAGTAAATCTATACTAAGGCTGATCAGGCTCCCTGAGGACTATGCCTTTTCCTGGCTTAATCTGAGCCTGCACAGTAGGTTCTGCATCATCAATGGGCTTCTTTCCTTTCAACTCTGCCTTCTTCTGTGCTTCAGACTTAATTCTCTGCCTTTCAAAATAATGAAAAGGCTTAGGGAAGTATTTGCTAGGCTCCTGAGCATTAGGAGATAGCTTCCCAATTTTAGCATTTCTTCTATATTGCAGAATGGCTTTTTACCTTGCTTCATATTTCTGCCATTCTTGTTAAGTATACCATTTGCGCCTTTCATGGATCTGTTCTTTCACAGATTTCCAGGCAGTCAAAAAGATATTTCTTGAAGTGGGGCTCCACTGCTTAAAATCAGGCTTTAACTCAGCCTGTTATCTGAACCTTTTCTTTGACAGTTGAGCTTCCTGCTGAGCTTTCAAGGCAGCTTCTGGCATTTCTACTTTCTCAATAATAACATTATCAACTTCCTTTGGAGGAGTATACATAGACTGAACATGTTGCTGAATCATATCAAAATCTGTTGGAGGGTAGATGACCTGAGCAACTTCAGGTTGATCACCTTCAAGATAAGCAGGTTGCACACCTAACTCAACAACATTATCATCATCACAAAGGGTTGGATATCCCAGAGTGGCTCTAATGCTATTGGATATCCATTTGGCATGATCTGAGCCTGCTTTGACTAACACTCTCTCCCCCTTTATGACTTCTCTTTCAATATGGTCTCTTAAGTCATCTTTCTGAAATCTCACTTTTCCATCAAGAAAATTAACACCATCTTTATAAAATGATTTTAACTTGAGAAACTTATTAGAGATTAAAGTCTGAGAAATAGTAATGGCTGTCTGAAATGAGTCTAAGGCAGCCTGGAGCTTCTTATCAAACTCCTCTTTCTCTTTAGCCTTGCTTCAGTCATTGCAGTGATTGTATTCTTTATATTAGTTACTATCTCATTGTGAGATTCAGTTAGATTGTAATTCATCCTAATCTGATTCTCAAGGACATAGCCTTGTTTAATAGAAATGTCATCCACTTGAGCCTTTACCACTGCTTGCTGCTTAGCCAGAAATACTACAGCATTGGCCCCTTTGTGGAAGCAATCTGTCATCTCTTTGTTATATAGATTCACTTCAAACCTGATGGATTTGATATCCTGAGCAAGATCAAATTCAAGTGACTTATGGCTTTCATCCACATACTTCTATAGAGCCACTCTCTGCTCATCAAATTTCTCTTGCAAGGCCACCAATAATGAGCTATAATCAGCCTCTGGGGCAGGTTGTGGAGCAGCAGTTTGAAATGCTTTCTTGTAGCTTTGGCTCCTTCTCTTGAAAACCATCAGTTTTCTCTTTTTGGCACTTGTGATTGCTTCATCTTCTGAAGAAGATGTACTGGCAATGTCTACTCTTTCCTTAGGACTACGAGGAATCTCCTTTTCAGTCCTATTCTGCTCCCCCTCAAAGTCAGCCTTCTCCCCCTCAATCCTTATTTGCTCCCCCTTATTTGTTGCTCCCTAAATATCAGGAAACAACTCTTCAAGAGTAAACTCCTTTTGAGTGTGAGCTGGTGGTATTTCTTTCTCAGGAGCATTAGCAACTATAGATGTATCCTCCATGATAACATCTTCAGCTGGATTGTTGACATGAGGTCTCTCAAGAATTGTTTGTGAAGACATTTCACTTGCCAAGTGAGTTGTCTCTTCCCCCTACACCTGTGCCTTATTTGGCTCCCCCTACTCCTATGCATGATCAGTAATGTCCTGTGCCTGTGTATTATCTGGCTCCCCCTGCACCTGTGCATTATTAGTAATGTCCTGTGTAGGTGATTTTTCAGCAGCATCTTGTCTTTCTATATCAGGTATGTCCTTTGTTAGGACCCTATCCCATCTAGAGATAATCCGTATGTCCATTTTTCTTATATGGTTGATTTTAGAACCAGGAATCTGGTGCATTACTTCTAGAATTGCTCCAGCCAAGTATAAACTTACATGTCTAGCCAAATTAGGCTTCTTTATGCCATCCTTAATCTTCTCAAAAATTATTATAGACCAATCTGTGTTTAGTCTAAAAATAATCATTGTCATTAGGCTGAACATATAGGCTGAAAAACTATCATGTCCCCTTGGATTACATAGAATTACCTTGCCAACCACTTCAGAGAGGAATTTCCCTTGCTGATTCATCCCTTTCCTGTTTATAGCAGATCCAATCTTCAAGGTGGGATCCAATCCACACCATTATAGTGCTTCCCTTGTCTTAGATACAGGTACTTCTTCTTCATCCTGAGTCCTTGGAAGATAAAGAATTTTCCTCAAACTCTTCAAGGTCAATTTGACTCTAGCACCATGAAGCGTTGATTTAATCTTAAGGCCAGTTGAATCTACTGTAGCTGCGCCATAAAACTCAAGTATCTCTTTCTTCCATATCTTGGTTGGTTCAGATACTAAAAACTCCAGACCATTTTCAGCAATTAGGGTAATTACCCCTTTAATATCAGATTCTGCATCATCAAAGGCGTGGCGAACCAACTCATATCCTTCGTTGATGTAATCTTCTACCTTTAACGCCTTTGGGATGGTGAGAAAAATTGGATTGAGAGAAGAGAGTTTGTCGACACAAGGTTTTGGTATCGAAAACCTGGAGAGTGTGTCGACAGAGTTTGTTCTTGACCTAGTTATACCCTTCTAAACAAAGAAGGTCAAAAGGCGGGCAAAAACTGTCTAAATGTGTTGACACTGTTGAAATGTGTCGACACATACTTCCAATTTCTCGACAACGGTGTTGACTTCTATGTGTAGACACCAATTGATGATGTGTCGACACTGAACATACTAAGTAGTTCAACAGAAATTCTGTGTCGACTCTTATTGTAAGTGTCGATACAATTTTTGGATGTGTCGACACCACTATTCTTGATGTGTCGACACCACTTTCTGAAGTGCCGACATCACTTTTCTGGATGTGTCGACACTGATTTACTTAGCCAAATATGTTAAACTAATCTATGTTTAACATTCCTAATTCAATTTTAAATTTATTGAATTTAGTTTCATCTAGAGGCTTAGTAAACACATCTGCAATTTGACAATCTATTTTGACAAATTCTAGTGTGATGTCCTTTTTCTCTAAATTTTTTCTAAGAAAATGGTATCTAATTTCTATATGCTTTGTCCTACTATGTGAAACAGGATTATTAGCAATAGAAATAGCACTTGTAGAATCACAAAACAAAGGTGTTCTACTTACCTGAATACCATAGTCTTCTAGTTTGTGCTTAATCCACAACAGCTGTGCACAACAACTTCCTGCTGCCATATATTCAGACTCAGCTGTGGAAATTGCCACACTAGTCTGCTTCTTACTACTCCAAGACACCAATCTTCCTCCTAGAAATTGACAGGTGTCTGTTGTGCTTTTTCTATCTTCTTTGCAACCTGTAAAGTCTGCATCTGAATAGCCTGTCAGTAAAAAATCTCCATTCCTAGGGTACCAAAGGGCTAGATTAGGTGTGCCCTTTAGATATCTCAAAATCCTTTTTACTGCAGTGTAATGAGATTCTTTAGGGCATGATTGGTACCTAGCATAGACACATGTTGCATACATAATGTCTGGTATACTAGCAGTCAGATATAGAAGAGAGCCAATTATTCCTCTATACAAAGACTCATCTACAGACTTACCTGCATCATCTTTGCATATAGGCATACTTGTTCCCATAGGAGTTCTCATGGTGGAGGATGATTCCATACCAAACTTCTTAATTAACTCCTTGGTGAACATAGACCGGGATATGGACAAGCCACTATCAGTCTGTCTTACTTAAAGTCCTAAGAAGAACTTAAGTTCTCCCATGCTGCTCATCTCAAACTTCCCTTGCATAAGTATAACAAACTTCTTGCAAAGGTTATGTTCTGTAGACCCAAATATTATGTCATCTACATAAATCTGGACTAAGATAATCTTTCCTTTGGACTCCCTTAGTAGAGTTTTGTCTATTTTCCCCCTTGAGAATTTGTTCTCAATAAGGAAAGTAGACAGGGTTTCATACCAAGCCCTTGGGGCATGCTTTAACCCATACAAAGATTTCCTAAGTCTATAAACATAATCAGGTTTGAGAGAATCAACAAAACCTGAGGGCTGTTCTACATGGATGTCTTCTTTTATATTTCCATTTAGGAATGTTGATTTGACGTCCATTTGGAATACCTTGAAGCCTTGATATGCTGCATAGGCAAGGAACATCCTAATTGCTTCCAGTCTTGCTACTGGGGCAAAGGTTTGATCAAAGTCAATACCCTCTTCCTGCATGTATCCTTTTGCAACAAGTCCTGTTTTGTTCTTCACAATGATCCCACTCTCATCCAATTTGTTCCTAAAGATCCACTTTGTTCCAATGATGTTGTGGTCTTTTGGTTTAGGAACTAACTCCCAGACCTTGCACCTTCTGAACTGATTCAGCACCTCTTGCATGGCATCAATCCAATGTGGGTCTAGAATAGCTTCTTCAAATTTCTTTGGCTCCAGTTGAGATAGGAAGCTTGACCAAAAACTGTGTTCAAGTTCCTGCTTCTCGTTTTCACTCTATGTCCTAGATAACCAATTATCGTATTTGCTTGATGATCCTTTTAAGTGTCTAACAGCTGGAGGTAGACTATCTTCAGGTTGAACACCTCCAGTCTCTTCAATATGCTGCACCTCTTGGTTTTCATCAGCATCTAGAGAGTCCTGTACTCCCCCTGGATAGTAGCCACCATTTTCCACTTCCTGCTCTGCAGTTGACTTATCTGTAATGGTAAGCTTATCCATTCTCTCATTTATACCTGTAGAACTGCATGAGCTACAAGGCAACTCACTGTTAATCAGTCTTGTTTCATCAAAGACAACATGTACAGACTCTTCTATAACTTGAGTAATCAAGTTATAGACCCTATACGCCTTACTATTGTTGTTGTACCCAACAAATATCCCATCTTAGGATTTGGCAGCAAACTTAGTTAGATAAGACTTGCCATTGTTAATGACATAGCACTTGCATCTAAAGATCCTAAAAAAGGTTAAGTTTGGCTTTCTACCCTTCATGATATCATAGGGAGTCTTTTTATGGCTTTTGGTGATAGAAGCCCTATTGATCACATGACTTGTAGTATTTACTGCCTCAGCCTAGAAATATTCTGGGAGAGAGGTGTCACTCAATAGAGTTCTACCAGCCTCAATCAGTATTCTATTCTTCTTTCAGCAATACCATTTTGCTGTGGTGTTCTAAGTGAGGAGAATTCTTGAAAAATCCCAAATTCTTCACACAGTCTTGTCATACTCTCAGATTGAAATTCAGTGCCATGGTCACTTCTGATTTTGACCACTGTACTGTCAAGTTCATTCTGAATTTGCTTGACAAAACAATATAAAACAATTGGGGTTTCTGATTTTTGTCTCAGAAAGAACACCTAGGAATATCTTGAATAGTTGTCTACCACCACAAAAGTGTAGACCTTCCTACCTAGACTATGAACTGGCATTGGACCAAATAGATCCATATGCAAGAGGTATAGACACTCACTGAATCCTTGTTTTCAAGGCTATGAAAGGAGGATTTTGTCTGCTTTCCTTTTTGACAAGCTAAGCATATCCCATCCTTTATACACTTAACTTTAGGACCATTCCTTACTAACTCTTTGCTAAAGAGTTGGCCAATTGTTTTGTAGTTAAGATGGGCCAGCCTCTTGTGCTATTTGACACGATGAGAGGCTCTCTCATCAGCTACAAGACAAATAGGAGAAACATTGTTCTCACACTCAAAGTTAAGACAGTACACATTTCTTTTTCTATATCCTATCAATATGACCTTTTGATCACTTGACCTTTTGATATGATATCCATTCTTAATAAATGAAATGTCATATCCTAAATCACTCAGCTGACTTATGCTTATAGGTTTGTGTTTCAAATCCTTCACATAGACCACTTGAGTGATAGTAATCTGGTTATTAGAAATGTTACAAAATCCTTTGATGATTCCTTTTTCAGAACCACCAAAGATTACTTTAGACCCATTTATGATAGGTAAGTACTCCTTCAACAACCCCCTTGTTCCAGTCATGTGCCTGGAATATCCATATTCCAAGTACCATTTAGGGGCATGGTAACTTGGACTCACCTGCAATAAATAATTACCTCCCCTTACAGCCCAAGTAAGTCTTGGGTCCTTGATTCAAGTTAGCTTCATACTTAACAAATCTACCTACTGCTCTTCTAACAGGTAGACTTTTGTTCTTCCTGATACTAATGTTGTGCCAGCAATCTAAGGCATAATGGTCTGTCTTGCCATAGCACCAACATTTATACTTGTTGTATCTATTTTTAGATACATTCTTTGCAGTCTGGTTGACAACAAATCTTTTGTTTTGTGCTGGTACTGCTGTAGCTTCACCCACTTTTTTCTTAAGAACATGGGGTTTATGGACATGGGCTGCTTTATTGACATAAACACCCTTGTCATTCAGAACTTTAGTCTTACTATGACCATGAGTATTCTCAAGGTCATACTTGTTAGAAGGCACTTGTACCTTTCTAAAAACTACAGAGACTTTAAAGTTCAGTGGCATGACTGAGGCTTTGCCCTTTCTCTTAAATTGGACAGCCCTGGTGTCACCTTTAAAGCCTATTCCAGCCTTACCCTTTTGAGCCACAAACTCATCTATTAAGGGTAAAACTGATTTTGGCTTGGAATAACTAGCCACCAAATCTTTTTCTTTTTGAATTCTGGCTTCGAAACTTTTAATTAGATCATTTTTGTATATGATTGTACCCATCTAAATAATAGTTATAGTTTTCATTTTGGCATTCTCATTCATTTTTTTTGATCCAACTCTTTCACTAAATCAGATGCAACCATCTTAAGATCTGCAATTTCCTTAGCCTGAGTTTTGGCCAAGTTTTTGCTTTTCTTTAGTGCCTGCAACAAGTCCCCATATTCATCTATCAGCTGATGAATATCACCTTCAGACACGGACCCATCCACATCACTTGATGCAGATGTAGCTAACTCTGTACCAGTTCTACAATCTGAATTTTTAGAAAAGCATTGTACCTTACTAAGACCAGGCTGATCCTTGCACTCGTCTTCTTCTGACACAGCCATCAGTCCCATGCACTGATGGTCTTCTTGTTCATAGATAGAGTTCAACACTTGCATAAACTCATCTTCTTCATCTACTGCATATCGTCCAATGTATGCGTCTGCTTCAGATTAAGACTCTAAAGATGATTGGTCTGTCAAGCTCTTCTCCTTCTTGGCAACAAAGGATTTCTCCTTCTTGCTCTTTTTTTGAGTCTTCCTTTTATCAGCAGACTCCTTTCTTTTTTTTGGACACTCAGCCACAACAATTCCAGGCCTATTACAACTGTAGCAAATTATCTTTGATGTTGTAGATTTGCTAGGCTTAGACCTCTCATATCCTTCCTAGATGACTTCCACTTTTTATAATAGTCATCCACAGGCTGAGATGTGGAGGGCCAAGACTTCCACTGCTTCTTCTTCAGGAATCTCTGAAACTGCCTTGTGAAGGCAGCAAAGTCTTTATCTGAGTCACTACTGTCAAAACTTTGGTTATCTAATTTATCTGAAGTAATTTATGCAACCATCTCAGGAGGTGATGGAGACATCCTCCTATTCTTCCTATTAGCTTCCACCTTTAAGGCCACAGACTTTTCTATATGCTCCCTTATTGCACTTTTCTCTTCCTCTTTCCTAGCCATCAGCTGCACCTCATATGACAGCAATTTTCCAAACAAAGTTGGAGGAGAGATATCTGCAAGTTTGGCCACTTCCCTAATGACACAAATCTTAATGTCCCAATCCTTTGTCAAGGATCTTAGGAATTTATCATTCAGTTCATATGTACTGAATATCCTTCCATAGGACATCAGCTCATTTACTATTCTATAGAACTTTTTATAACAATCAGTTATACCATCTGACTTTCCTTGTTTGAAACTCTCATATTCCTGGTTCAGTATAGATTTTCTATCTTGTCTAACTTCTTCAGAACCCTCCATGTAGACTATCAAAGTGTCCCACATTTCCTTGGTGGTCTTACAGTGAATCAAATTTTGAAAGGTTGAATCATCTATGAAACTTACTATGATATTCTGGGCTCTTTTATCCATAGTTGCCAGGATGATCTCTTCCTTAGTCATCTCTGAAAAATCCTTGGGAGTTCTTTGATTTGCAACTAGAACTGACAACTTCATGTGAATATAAGGACCTTCCTTTACTGTAATGTAGATCCTTGGATCAGAAGCCTCCATAAAAAGCCTGACCCTTTCTTTCCATATTCCAAATATATCTTTCCTGCTATGGGTAATTTGATAAAACCTAGTTCCTTATGATTTTCTCCTGAACGCATTTTCTTGATCTTGAATCTGCCTTATGGATTTAACTCAGACTGTTAAGTCCTTCTTTGAGCAACCTCCCTCTGTTACCACTTGATAGAATTGATTTCAATATAACCCAAACAACTAGAGGGGGGGAGTGAATATGTTTTTGTCTTTTTTCACTTAAGGTGGAAAAAGAATTCAGTTCTTTAAAGAAAATCTAACTATTCTACAGCTATCACACCAACCACAGCACAGAATTCACAATCACACACACATCACAGATTGCACACTGGTTTATAGTAGTTCCCCAAGGTCTGGGTACTTCCACTTTCCCCCTTCACCTATCCAGCAGTGTGCTAGATTCGGCCTAACTTCTTCCTTCTTCTCAGATCCACAGATCTTACAGCTCAGAACCCTAAAAGGTTCCTACAACTCAGAACCCTGAAAGGTTCCTACAACTATGAGTGTATCCACACTCCTACAGCTCAGGCTAACAGCCCTACCTTAGCCTTGTCACAAGGCTTACAACTCAGAGATTGATATCTCCTACACTCAGACTCAAAAGCCTTACCACTCAGAGATCTATATCTCCTACACTCAGCATTTATATTATAGGCTTACTACTCAGATCTTGAAAGATCCTACAGAATTCGAAAAATCTTATAGATTAACTCTTACCCTTGTTGAGAGAGAAGGGATAAAAGGTTTCTTGATCAGCTCTTGATAAAACTGATTGCTGAGATCAACCTGTTCTTATCTTTCTTCAAAGCATCTTGAATCTGAACTCTGTAGGGTTGATCTTCTTTGAAGTTGACTGGCTGGCAGCTTCCTTCTTAGATTTCAGAAATAGATCTGAATTCTTCTTATCAGATTTGTCCAGGATCTGCTTCTTAAGAGACTTGTAAATGTCTCCTTCTTTACTTCAACAGCTGGAGATCTCTCCCACTCTCCAAATCTTCTGAAGTTTCTTCAGAATTCTTTTTTGAATTCTCCTTAAAAAAATTCTGAGTAGATTGCCACTTCAGATTGCCTTCTTGGATCTTCTCATGAAAATCTTCTTCTGTGTGACGTGCTCTTTCTTGATCAATGATCAATTCTTCATTAGTTTTTTGTTTTTTTTATTTGATAGAATCCGTCTTTATATTGACTTCATCCATGGTAATTGGCTGATCCGGTTTCTAACCAACTTCTTACAGTTCTGATAGCTTCAGCAAACTTGTTAGAATTCACAGCTGTCAAGTCTTCAGTCATTTCTTGAACCTTTGTCTTTATCAGCAAAGCGTCGAGACTGATCTTAATTATGTGTCGACACAAGTAGATTAAGTGTCGACACAAGCTTTGGTAATATCGACACAACTCCTTTGGTGTCGACACTACTTCTTGACACTTCATCTGTACAATGTGTCGACACTGCTTCTTTGTGTCGACACAGTCACTTCTTCACGTCACAACAATCAACCTTGTTGAAACTCTGCTGTGTGTCGACACAAGTCCTGTGTGTCGACACAGTTGATGTAGTCTAAGAATTTTGTGCGTCGACACTGCCTCCAGGTGTCGACATAGTTAATGTCGACTAAAACTTATGTGTGTCGACACAGTTGCTTTTGGTGTAGACACTTCTTTTCCAAGTGTTGACACAGGCTTTCTTAAGTGTCGACACATGGACTTAGAAACAATTTTTATGCATTTTAGCATATTCTTAACCTTCACATATAAACTCAAAATAACATCAAATACACCTTGATGTATATCATTGAGCTAAGTGAGGCTTCTTCAAATCAGGTACACAATTTCCTATATACCCATCAGGTACCCTTAGAATAGAGATTTTTTGCTAAAAGCTTATTAAAATACAGACTTTACAGGCTGTAAAGAAGATAGAAATATCACCACTGGCACATGTCAGTTCCTAGGTGGAAGATTGGTGTCATGGAGTAGTAAAAAACAGACAAGTGTGGTTATATCCACTGCTGAGTCAGAATATGTAGCAGCAGACAGTTGTTGTGCTCAGCTGTTACGGATATAACATCAACTTTAAGACTATGACATAATGGTAATTAGAACTCCATTATATTGTTACTCTACTAGTACCATATCTATTGGTAGAAATCCTGTTTCATATAACAGAACTAAGCACATTGAAATCAGGTTTCATTTCATTAGAGATCATGTTGAAAAAAAGACATAAGTTTTGAATTTGTCAACACTGATAATCAAATTGCTGACATATTCACCAAACCTCTGGATGAAACTAGATTCAATTTCTTTAAAATTGAATTAGGTATGTTGACCCTGGAATAATCTGATAAATCAAGAAAATAAAATGATATATAGAATTTTTAGGTTTCTAGAAAATCTATAAATTTTGGCTAAGTTATAAAATCTTTGTCGACACTACAAGGCATGTGTCGACACTATCAACTAGTTGTGTCGACAAAAGAAAACTCTGTGTTGACACATATATAAAACTTTGTGTTGACACAAAAAGTCTGTGTCGACACAGCGCTGTCGAGACTTTAGATTCTCCGTCGTGACCTAAGTAGTCAGTGCTGACACTAGCAACTAAGTGTCAACATATAAGATTCTAAGTTTAAGCGCGTCTTTTGGTCTTCGTTTTCTTAGAATCTTTTATATAAGAGTGAGCAAAATCCTGTCTACTTTATGATTAAGAACGAAAAATAATGGCGCCAAAGATGGAAGAGAACATAAATTAGGTTTATGAGCTGGTTCGACAAGCTTTTGATGATGCAAATCAGGAAATCAAGGAGGTCATTAATCTAATCACAATGGCTGGATTAGAATATCTGGTGTCTGAACCAACCAGAATATGGAATAATGAAGTTATTGAGTTCTACTCGAATGCTTCTCTAGACTCAACTGACAATAAAATCAAATCCACTGTTCAAGGATGGAAGGTCAAGGACAAAATAAAATGTCTGAGTAAGATCCTACATCTTCCCAAAATCAAACAAGAAGATGAACTAGATTCATCAATGACAGCTAGTGCACTAAACTGGTGTGGCTTATCACCATCCACAAGATTGGAGCAGTAATGATACGGAAGGGAATGAACTCCCAAGGGAAATTCCTTTCAGAAATTCTGGGAAAGGTAGTATTTTGTAAACCTGAAGGACATGATAGGGTCTCAGCTTACATGTTCAGTCTCATGACTAGAATTATATTCAAAGTAAAGACTGACTAGACTGTTGTGATGTTTGAGAAAATTAAGGAAGGGATTAAGAAGCCCAATCTGGGTAGAATACTTAGCCTCTATCTGGCTACTTGTATTCCAGAAACACTTACCCCAAAGTCTGGTAGTAAGATAAATCATATGAGGAGAATGGACTTAAGAATACTGTCCAGGTGGGACAGAGTGTTTTCTATGGATGTCTCTACACCTAAAAAACACATGAAGACTGCCCAGAAAAAGAAATCTCTTGCCAAGACAGCTGAATCATCCAGTGATTCAGAGGAAGCAGTTATTTTCAGCTAAGATGAAGAAGGACCAGAAAGGACAAGGAAATCTCCTCCTCTAGAGCTTGAAACTAATGATAAGTTATAGGGGGAGAATGTTCCTTACAGCAACATCTCTATGGATCAATTACAGGGGGAGACTATTCAAGTTCCAGATCAACAAGTGCTATCAACTTCAGGAGGAGATAATGATCTAAATACAAATGTCAAAATAACTGAACTAGACAGTGAATAAGCAAATCTTTCTATAATAGAGGTAGTACAGGATATTAATCAAGCTGCCAAAGGCACTGAGAATGAAGCACAGGATGTGCTCATGAATGTCATTGATCAACATGAGCAATACAAAGTTCCTGAGAATGAAATACCCATGGAAGAAAACCTTGAATTACAAGGGGAGCCACCAGTTGAGCATGAGCAAGTTATTCCTCCAGTTCAGTTGCAACAAGAGGTAAAACTGGAAGAACTATATCAAGAATTACAAAAAGCAAGAACTAAGGGGGAGATGTCAATCCTTGACCCTAGATAAAAAGAAACAGTGGACTTAGCTAGTTCATCTAAGTCCTCTAAAGAAGAAGAAGCCTCAAGGGCAAAGAAAAGGAAACTTATGGAGCTCAGGAAGAGGAGCTCAGGCTATAAGAAAACCTTGAAGACTGCCCCACAAACACCTCCTCCTGTGGTAGACTTCAGTTCACTTTTATTGCAACTGCAATTGATGTTGGATGAGTAGAGAATGCTCTTAAAAAATATGTGGATGAGAAGAACAAAGATCTGCAATTCCACTTGGCCCAGGATATCAAATCTATTAGGTTTGAAGTAAACGTGAACAAGAAGGAAATGACAAATTGCTTCCAAAAGTGAGGTAATGTTGTAGTCTACTTGGCCATGCGCCAACATGAGGCCAAGACTACAATAGAGGACATTGCAGTCAAACAAGGTTATGTCCTAGAAAATCAAATCGAAATGAATCAAAATCTATAAGACTCCCATAGTACTATTCAAACTGATCTTGGGAGTAAAGCAACTGCTATCAAGGAATAATTGGTTACATGAAAGTCTGATTTTGACCAAAAAATCATAGAGGATTTAGTTGTTGTCCAAACCGCCATCCAGGCATTTCAAAAGGCAATCTCTGATCAAATGCAGAAGTTCAGGACCTACTATAAAGAAGGAACAAATTATCTAGCTGATCACGTAAGATTTCTCAAGAATGATCTGAGAGACCATATGGAACGAGAAGTCATAAAGGGGGAGAGGGTATTAGTCAAAGAAAGCTCAGATCATGCAAAATGGATAACAAATAGCATCAGAGTAACTTTTTGTTATCGACCCCGTTGTGATGCATACAAGACTGCTAAATCTGGAATTCAACCTGCTTATATTGAAGCGGTTCAACAGAAAGTAGCCCAAGTCATATATCCACCTCCAGACTTTAAAGAAATCCAGCATACAGTACAACAAATGTATAGTCCTCCAATGGAGGCACAAAATGTTATTTTTGAAAATGTAGAAATGCCTGCAGCTGCATTATAAAGAGAAAAAGAAGCACAAAGAGCAAGGGATGCTTTGAGTAATGCTCAGCTGTCTAAGAAGAGGTTCAGAGAACAGACAGAATTAAAACCTGATTTTAAACAATGGAGTCCAAACTCCAGGAATATTATTCTGACTTCTTAGAATGCTGTCAATGAGAATATTCATGATGGAGGAAAGTGGTATTCTAAATAGGAATGGAGCAAATATCCAGAGCGTCAAGATGATATATACCATTTCATAAGAGACCTCGGAGCTGGGAAGATACCGGTAAACTCTGTGGAGCCTAGCAAGTATTTCCCAAAGCCTTTTCATTACCTTGAAAGGCAAAAAAACAAGGCTAAAGAGCTCAAGAAGAAGGATCTTAAAGGAAAGAAGCTGGCTGATGACACAGGAGATGAAGGAACCTGATCAATCCTAGGGTTAGAATGACTAGGTAAAGGACTATGTAATCTTTTTTGTCCTAAATCCTTGTTGTTCTAGATTACTGTGTATATATGAAAATAAATTCCTTGTTTCAACCATGATTTGATATTGAATACTTATGTTTATATTATGCATGATTAATGTAACGTTATGATTTGCGCTAGGCCCCTTTTTTTGTGTCGGGAGAGATGGTGTAGGCTCAAGGGGGTGCAAGAGATCAGGTGCGCACTCGCGGAGAAAAAGGAAATAAGTTGAAAACTGTGTTGAGTATGACACGGGTAGGGACACTGGCGTGTCCCTACTCGTGTTCAGTGGCGCTGAGTTTCCATGGGGTTGAGTGGTAATAAAATTGCGTTGAGTGTTGTGTCCCGAGAAGGACACGGGTAGGGACACGGGCATGTCCCTACCCGCATTCAGTGGCGTTGAGTGACCATGGCTTTGAGTGAATTGGCTTTGAGTGTTTTGTCCCAAGCAGGACACGGGTAGAGATACATGCATATCCTTACCCGTGTTACATGTCATTGAGTGCCATGTATTTGAGTTCCATGGCTTTGAGTCTGGCTAGAGAAGGACATGGGTAAAAATACAGGCGTGTCCCTACCCGTGTGCTCCAAGGCAAGCAAAACGAGCAGTGCCCCGAGCAGGACACGGGTGTCGACACGGCAAGAACCACGGCTGTGTCACTTGGACACGGGTATAGACACGGGCATGTCAGTACCCGTATAGGAGCATGAACCGACAGTCGAGCCATTTCGCCAAAGCAGGATACGGGTAAGGACACGACTGTGTCCCTACCCGTGTCACTTCTGTATAAAAAGAAAAAGTGAAACCCTAGTAATCTCATTCTCTTCCCAAACCCTATTTTCTGGTGGGAGATTTCTGGAGGAGGAGATTTTGGTGGAGCAAACCTTGGAGGATGAGAAAAGTCATCGCCATCAAGAAAAAAACGATGTCGCCGAGGAGGATGACAAGATCCATGGCCGGAAATGGTGGTACCGCTTGAAATGAGGTGAGCTTCCTCCCCTCTCCCTTGGTGCTAGATCCTTAGATATTCTTTGGCGAGACATCGACTCAAATGAGTCTTGATGTGTGAGGAGAAGGTTTCTTAGGAAGGCCTATCTAGAACTTTTGTTCTAATGACTAATCATCTTCAACCTCCCTATCTTCAAAGTGATGATGGGGGTGGATTCGTGAAGAGGAATGGTCTTGAGAGGGAGAATAAGGGTGGAGGAACTTCTGGTTGTGATTTGGGGTGATCGGCTTGAGGAGGAAGATGAACCGATGCCGTTCATTCCGCTTCAAGATGCGTTAAGAATCTGTGTTCTGTCAGCAGTGACCTTCTTGCACTACTAAAAAATGACTTTTAGCCACGGATTTTTTTGCCACGGGGGAAAACCGTGACTAATACTACAGTATTAGCCACGGTTTCTATTCCGTGGCTAATAAGCTAGTATTAGCCACGAATGAATAATCTGTGGCAAATAACCAGACTTTTTGCCACGGTTTGCCTGTTTCGTGGCTAATAATCAAGTATTAGCCACGGAGGCCAAATCCGTGGCAAAAAGTCGGATTTTTTTTAGTCCCACACCGCCAACTAAAAGATCGATTTGGGGTTTATATTGCCCAATCTCAATTAATGTTTGAAATAAAATTGGCTCACAGGCGGCGGTGGCGGCGGCAGTCGGGCGGCGGCGGCGGCGGCGGCGGCGGTTGGGCTGCGGTCGGGCGGCGGTCGGGCGGCGGCGGCGGCCGGGCGTCGGTGGCGGCAGCCGTGCGGCGGCGGCGGCCGGGCGGCGGCCGGCCGGATTGTTTTTTGTTATGAAATAGCGTTTGTTACAAGCCCTTTAGCCACAACAATTAAACCGTGGCAAATAAGGAAGTTTTAGCCACGACAATTAAACCGTGGCTAATAACTTATTTGCCACGGATTCAGCGTGGCTAATACTATTAGCCACGCTCATATTGCCCACGCCCATTTGCCGTGGGTAGGCCGTGGCTAAAAGGTATTAGCCACGGTTTTGGACTTTTAGCCACGGTAATCTCCCGGGGCTAAAAGTCTGTTTTCTAGTAGTGTTGGTTGTTTTCAGGCAAGAAATGGTCCGATCTGGGCTTTCGACTAAACACAAAAGTTGAAGTCCTTTAAATTACCTTTACAATGAGTAGTTACACGCCTTCGGGTGAAGCCTGTATCCACGAATGTTTGATCAAAGTAAGGGCTGTAAGCTAGGCGCGCAGAAATTATATTCTGCACGCTGCAGGCTTTGGAGCCAATTTCATGTGGGTTATAGTCCTGTATGTGTTGCAGGCTGAACATGAAAGTTGTAGCCAATATAAAGACCTTTCCATCGAGGGGTTACATGTACTCACCAGTTTTGTGTAGCCACGGGAATCTTTGGATGAATTTGCTGTCCAGATTTGTTCTGCACCTAAATTTCTTGGTAGTTTATAACATGGATTTATATTCGGTGGAATTAATGTTGCAATCTAATTCGAGGTTCGAGAGAACTCATTTATGATAACCACCGTAGTATTATGAAGATTGTTGTTAATTTGAATTCGTATAACGAGTTGTTAAGCAATCTTGAATCGAACGAAATGGCTTGATATAAATTGGTAGATTATCATTTATGGCATTTTGTTTTATGATGTTGAAATCATTCGGTAGGACATATAGATGAATAAACTATGGCCATATGTATGTTGAATTGATAGAATGAAATTTGGTAGTCCAATGCTTAGAGAGTCATCTCCCTACGAGTAGTATTGTGGAAGTTAGTAAGTGTGGCATTAGCCGTCACTAGTCGGGATGGTGTTGAGATGAGTAAAGTTGGACAATTGGGCTTGTCCCTCGGTGTTCATGTCCCGGGGCTCCTTCCATGCCAAGTGGATTGTTGGGCTTGGTCCTCGTGCTTTCTTCGAGGCTCCTTCCATGCCACGGTGTTGTGGAATTGCATGCGGTGTAAGTCGACACGTAGTGTCGTAATCCTGGGTTAAGGATAGTGTGGTAGGTCTACGGGCTGGCCAATCATCACACCGATGGGAGTTGACAGATAAACATTGGGCAGTTGGGCTTGTACCTCGGTGTTCATATCCCGGGGCGCCATCCGTACCAAGTGAACGGTTGGGCTTGACCCCCGTGCTTTTTTCCTAGGTTTCTTCTGTGTCACGCATAGGCCAGTTTGGGGCTAGGATCTTGTGCACATCTACCCAAGTGAACCCGCAGGGCCGTAATATGCATGGGCTCCGCTATTGTGTTCTTAGCATTGAGGCGTACGGTGGCCTAAGTGAAGTAGTATTGATACCCACTTAGTAGTAGAAGTGACCGTTCTACTATCACCTTATGACCACGACGGTTGGCGTCTGAGAGGTTAGCTACCTGCTCGAAAAGTGAGAACTACTAGTCTGTGTTGACATAGCAATTGCATGTGCGTGATCATGGGTGATTCATTGCATCGCTTACATAACATTGCACCTCATTACATACACAAGACCCTCATCGTATAAGTTTGTATGGGCACTCCTATTCGATTAGTTACTTACTGCTGAACGATCCTCAACTTATATGCTTGTATGGGCATCCATATAAGTTGAGTTATTTTCTATTATAACTCTATATTCATATGTTGTGATAGATGGTAGAAATGTTAGATTATCTTACTATATGTTATACATCTTGCTTGTTTATACTCCTGCTTATATACATATATTGTACACTGCCTATTTCTCCGCCCGATGCCGAGGAGTCGCCATGGGAGCGGATGTGAAACAACTTAGTTTTTATGACTAACAGTTGCTACGTCTTCCTTTTTAGGAGGATATCCCACAGATGGTACAGCAAGTCGTGGAGCCGATCAGCCAGGCCAGGACGACAGGGCCTGAAGGGATGGTGTCGTCTCTACCGTCTGTTACAGATGTAAGTATATGATAGTTTTGTTGTAGCCCTTTGGGGCAACTTATTAGCTGTACTCTGATTTTGTAGAAGCATATTTAGCTTCTCTATTACTGTGCTTTTGGACTTATAGCTTGTCTGAATTTGATTTCTTTATATTATTTTGGTTGGGTTAGCATATATATATATATATTGATATTGGTTGTAGCCGGCAGAATAGGCGTCTTGTGGTACAGGCTAACCTGAGCGTTAGTACTACCCCAAGGCGGTTGTTTTGGGCATAAGAACCCTCTCGTGTCGTGTCTTGTGCTCTGGGAGGGGGGGTCTTACAAATGGTATCAGCTTGTCACGATCCTCAACTAAAGAATTCATTCAACAATGGGCCACTCTCGTTCAACTAGTCAGTTTGGGGACAAACTGACTTAGCGGAAGCAGTGGTGTGCCCATATGTAATTCACACTAAGTTTGTCCAACTATGACCTTAGGATTAGCCAACCTGACCATAAGTTTGCATTCTTTGTATAGATTCCAGTGCGTGTTGAGCCGTTGGGGGGCATTCCTGCCCCTTCTATACCCACTTAGTTCCAACAGTCTGAGTTGGGGCAGACGCTCACCGCTATCTTGGATGCTTTTAGGGCACAGCAGCCTCTAGTGCTACAACAGGCCCCGAGCTCTAACTGGCTGAGCGCCTTCCGGACTCTCTCCCCTCCCACTTACCTTGGGACGGAGTCAGCCGTACGCACAAAGGAATGGCTTGACACAATACAGGAGTTATTGGCTGGTATCCGTTGTCCAGCCAACATGGTTGTGTCACTGGCGGTGTCTACCTTGGAGATTCATGCTAAGAGGTGGTGGAAGTCACTCATGGGGTCCACCTTCCAAAGCCGAGTCTATATAGAGACAATTTGGAGCAAATTCTCGGATGTTTTCTTGGAGCACTTCATTCCTTCATCTACTCGAGATGAACTTAAGGAGAGGTTCCTTCTACTGAAATAAGGATCGAAGACGGTTACGGAATACCAGCGGGAGTTCTAACATCTCGCAAGGTTCGTGGACTCAAACTAGTTGGATGATAGAGGTTATGCAAAGAGTTTCTACAAAGGGCTGCGATATCCCCTAAGGCATGCCCTTTTGTTTATAGCGGATGCTAGCTTGGCGGAGATCATCGATATGGCAAAAAGATTGGAGGCGGACCACATGGGTAGTGGTAAGAGACCTAAAGAGGGCGTCATGGAAGCTGGCCCGAGCAATATAAGGAGACAGGACTTTAGAAGAGGAAGAGGATTTCAAGGAGGTGGAGGGCCTGTCCACCGAAACTATAGGGTGGAGCATTCGGTTCCGCAACCGCTCGCATTGCCTCCACCGCCGTAGCCTAAGTAATTTCAGCAACTCGAGAGGCGTCCCGGGCTGGTGTGTTTTGAATGCAACCAACCGGGTCACATTTGACGCTTTTGCCCGCAATTGTTTGGGAACGCCCCTCCTGCTCTCCCTCTAGCGGCCCCTCGAGGGTGGGGTTACATGCGTGGTCGAGGATGAGAACCGCGAGGAGGTAACACCGGCCCTGCCCGGGATCAAGTGTACCTGCTAGATATGGCGCAAGAACGGAATCCCTAGAATGTTATTGCAGGTACGTGTTGTAAGATTTCATGTTTTCTGTGTTAAACTTAAGTTGCTTACGACATACTAGCTATCTAGAAATTAGTTTTGATTATTGGTACTAAGGCACCGTGATAATTGGCGGAAAGACGGCCTATGCGTTGTTCGATACCGGTGCCTCAGACTCCTTTGTGTCTGAGGATTTCATTAAGGACATGGGGGGTGTGCAATATTTTACTGGAATTGGCCGACTAGTGCGCCTCTCAGACGGCTCTGATATGGTTGCAATCGCTAAGTGCGATCTTGAGGTACTTATTGAGGGAAGGAATTTCGTTATGCCTGCCACTGTCTTGAAAATGCCGGAATTTAACATCATTCTGGGAAGGACGTGGTTGGCCTGGCACTTTGCAAGGATCGAGTGCACAGAGAAGCGGATCTATTTGGTACATGAAGACTCTGATGTCATCTTGCAAGGTATTAATATTGCACCCCGTCTGACGTTATCATCCGTTCAGGTTGTAAAAGCGCACATGATGGGGGATGAAGTTTTTATGATCTGGTTCGAGTTGAAATAAGTAGCATTGGACGTATACTATACTAGAAAGGGTTGGACTGTTAGCCTATCGGTTGGAGCTACCGCCCGAGCTAGAGAATATCCACGATGTTTTCCATGTGCCGTCGCTTCGAAAGGCGTTGTTGCGGCCCGATCAATACATCCCCATAACTGATGGTCCTGTGGCGTCTGATAGGTCTGTACGACTGGAGACGGTCCAGATTGTAGACAACGAGATAAGAGCCTTGCACCTCAAAGGTGTTCCCTTGGTAAAGGTGCAATGGTCTAATCATGGGAAAAATTAATTCACATGGGAACCATTGGATTTGATGCAAAGACGCTACCCAGAGTTGTTTTCTCTAGGTAATTTTATTTAAAAGCATATTTTATTTTCTGTATGCTTCACTCCCTATAGCCTTGCCTAATTTCGAGGACAAAATCTTTTATTTTGTTTATAGGATTTGTAACGTTCTGATTCTCGCTAGGCCCCTTGTGTGTGTTTTTGGTGTCAGGAGAGCTAGTGTAGGCTCAAGGTGGTGCAAGCGATAAGGGGCGCACATTGCGGAGATCAAGGAAATAGGTTGAAAATTGGGTTGAGTATGACACGTGTAGGGACACGGGCGTGTCCCTACCCGTGTTCAGTTATGCTTAGTGTCCATGGGGTTGAGTGGTAATAAAATGGCGTTGAGTGGTGTGTCCCGAGAAGGACACGGGTAGGGACATCGGCGTGTCCCTACCCATGTTCAGTGGCGTTGAGTGACCATGGCTTTGAGTTAAATAGCTTTGAGGGTTTTTTCCCGAGCAGGACACGGGTAGAGACACGGGCGTGTCCCTACCTGTGTTCCATTGCATTGAGTTTCATGGATTTGAGTTTCATGGCTTTGAGTCTGGCTAGAGAAGGACATGGGTAGAGACACGGGCGTGTCCTTACCCGTATGCTCCAAGGCAAGAAAAACGAGCCGTTCCCCGAGCACGACACGGGTGTCGACATGGACAGAACCACGGCGGTGTCACTTGGACACAGTTACAGACACGGGCGTGTCAGTACCCGTGTAGGAGCATGAAACGGCATTCGAGCCGTTTTGCTAGAGCAGGACACGGGTAAGGACACGACCGTGTCCCTACCCGTGTCACTTCAAAAAGTAAAATTGAAACCCTAGCAATCTCATTCTCTTCCCAAACCCTATTTTCTGGTGGGAGATTTTTTGGAGGAGGAGACCTGCTGCAGCAAACCTTGGAGGAGGAAAAATGCCACCGCCGTCAAGGAAAATGAGATACTACCGAGGAGGATGACGAGATCCATGGCCCGAAATGGTTGTACCGCTGGAAATGAGGTGAGCTTTCTCCCCTCTCCCTTTCTGTTAGATCCTTAGATATTCTTAGGAAAAATATCGACTCAAATGAGTCTTGATGTGTGAGGAGAAGGTTTCTTAGGAAGACCTATCTAGAACTTTTGTTTTAATGACTAGTCATCTTCAACCTCCCCTTATTCAAAGTGAAGATTGGGGTGGATTCGTGAAGAGAAATGGACTTGAGAGGGGGAATAAGGGTGGAGGAACTTCTGGTTGCGATTTGGGGTGATCGTCTTGAGGAGGAAGATTAACCGATGCCGTTCATTCCGCTTCAAGATGCGTGCTGAATCTGTGTTCTGCACGCAGCGACCTTCTTGGCTATTTTCAGGGAAGAAATGGTCCGATCTGGGCTTTAGACTAAACACAAAAGTTTAAGTCCTTTAAATTACCTTTCCAACGAGTGGTTAGACGCCTTCGATTGAAGCCTGTAGCCACGGTAATATCTGATCGAAGTTAGGGCTATAAGCTAGGCACACAAAAATTTTATTATGTACGCTGCTGGCTTCGGATCCAATTTCATGTGGGTTATAGTCTTGTCTGGGTTGCAGGCTAAACATGAAAGTTGTAGCCAATGGAAAGACCTTTCCATTGTTGAGTTACACGTGCTCACCGGATTCCTTTAGCCACGGGAATCTTCGGATGATGTTTCTGTCCTAATTTGTTCTGCACCTAAATTTCTTGGTAGTGTATAACATGGATTTATATTCGGCGAAATTAATGTTGGAATCTAATTCGAGGTTCGGACGAACTCTTTTATGATAACCACCGTAGTGTTATGAAGGTTGAAGTTTGTTAATTTGAATTTATATAACAAGTTGTGAAGCAAGCTTGAATCGAACAAAATGGCTTGATATAATTTGGTAGATTATCATTTATGCGCATTTTGTTTTATGATGTTGAAATCATTCGGAATGACATATAGATGAATAAAATATGGCCATATGTATGTTGAATTGATAGAATGAAATTTGGTAGTCCAATTCTTAGAGAGTCGTCTCCATACGGGTTGCATTGTGGAAGTTAGTAAGTGCGGCGTTGGCCGTCACTAGTCGAGATGGTGTTGAGATGAGTAAAGTTGGACGGTTGGGCTTGTCCCTTGATGTTCATTTCCAGGGGCTCCTTCCGTGCCAAGTCAATGGTTGGGCTTGGTCCTCGTACTTTCTCCAAGGCTCCTTCCATACCACGGTGTTGTGGAATTGCATGCGGTGTGAGCCGACACGCGGTGTCGTAATCCTGCGTTAAGGATAGTGTGGCAGGTCTATGGGCTTGCCAATCGTCACACCGATGGGAGTTGACAGATAGAGTTTGGGCGGTTGGGCTTGTACCTCGGTGTTCATGTCCCGGGGAGCCATCCGTACTAAGTGAACAGTTCGGCTTGACCCTCTTTCTTATTTCCGAGGTTCCTACCGTGTCACGCATAGGCAAGTTCGGGGCTAGGAACTTGGTGCACATCTACCCAAGTGAACCCGCTGGGCCGTAGTACGCATGGGCTCTGCTATTATGTTCTTGGCATTGAGGCGTACGGAGGCCTAAGTGAAGTAGTGTGGCTACCAACTTAGTAGTAGAAATGCTCATTCTACTGTCACCTTCTTGCCATGACGGTTGGTGCCTGAGAGGTTAGCTACCTACTCGAAAAGTGGGAACTACTAGGCCGTGTCGATATAACAATTGCATGTGCGTGATCATGGGTGAGTCATTGCATCACATACATAACAATGCACCTCATTACATACATAAGACCCTCGTCGTATAAGTTTGTATGGGCACTTCGATACAATGAGTTACTTAGAGCTGAACAATCCTCAACTTATATGCTTGTATGGGCATCCATATAAGTTGAGTTACTTTCTGTTATAACTCTATATTCATATTTTGTGATAGATGGTAAAAATGTTAGATTTTCTTACTACATGTTATACCACTTGCTTGTTTATACTCCTGCTTATATACATATATTATACACTGTCTATTTCTCCGCCCGGTGCCGAGTAGTCGCCGGGGGAGCGGATGTGAATCCACTTAGTCTTTATGACTAACAGTTGCTACGTCTTCCTATTTAGGAGGAAATCTCGCAGAGGGTAAAACAGGTTATGGAGCCGATCAGCCAGGCCAGGATGATAGGCCTGAAGGGACGGTGTCGTCGCTACCATCTGTTGTAGATGTGAGTATATGAGAGTTTTTTTGCAGTCCTTTGGGGAAACTTATTAGCTGCACTCTGATTTTGTAGAAGCATGTTTAGCTTCTCTATTACTGTGCTTTTGGACTTATAGCTTGTGTGGATTTGATTTCTTTATATTATTTTGGTTGGGTTGACATATATATATTGATATTGGTTGTAGCAGGCAGAATAGGCGTCTTGTGGTACAGGCTAGCCTTAGCATAAGTACTACCCCAAGGCGGCTTTTCTGGGCATAAGATCCCTCTCGTGCCGTGTCTTGTGTTCTGGGAGGGGGGTCTTACAATTAATGTTTTATAATATATTTTGTGATATTATTGTTACATGCTATTTTTGCTTATAGTTAACCCTGTCTTTGTAATGACTTTTTACATCATAATCCTTGTTTATTATAAGTGGTTTATATCATTGACTAAGTGTTATGACTTCTCCAAATTGGGAGAGATTATTGGGTACATTAGAAACTGTGTACCTGATTTGTATAAGCCTCACTTAACTCAATGATATACATCAGTGTGTATTTGATGGGATGTTGAGTTTCAATGTGCAGGTTAAAGAAATGCAGAAACAATATTCTTAGTACAAGTGTCGACACTTGTGAAGGAAATGTGTCGACACCAAGAGCCAGATTGTGTCGACACACAGGACTTTTGTCGACACATAGAAATTCAGTCTACAGCAACTTTGTTGACACACAGGACATGTATCGACACATAGAAATTCAGTCTACACCAATTATGTCAACACACAGGACTTGTGTCGACACACTCAAGAATTCTGTCAAAACCAACTATTTTGAGACTGGAGGAAGATTGTGACGACACATAGGACTTGTCTCGACACATTTTATTGAAGCTGCGTCGAGAAGATAAAGAAGAGCTATGTCGACATTCTATGAGCTGTATAGACATCATCAAGAATTGTGTCGACACATGTTCCATTTGTGTAAACACATATGAAGTTTTGTCTCGACACTTTCTGTTAGTGTTGAAGTATCAGATGTCAGGAGTGAAGACTTGACAGCTATCATAATTGACAAACCTGTCACATCTGTCAGAGCTGTCAAAAGGCAGTTATGAACTGGATCAACAGGTAACCTCAATTGGGATCTATATAAATACATGTTTTATCCAAATAGAGAAGGAGGGGGTTGCTGGTTCATCCTAAAATCAACAAGTCATTGTTAAAGAGAAAGCGGATCCTGAACAAGTCTGCAAAAAGGAATTCAGAATCACGTCTGAAAGAAGAGAAGAGCTGGATTGTTGATTGACTCAAACTTTTCAAGAAGATCAACCTTACTTTGTTCAGATTCAATAAGTTTTGAAGAAGCTAAGACGGGTTGGATCTCAAGTCTTCAGTTCATTCCAGATATGATCAAGAAGTCTTTATCCATTTCTTTTCGGGTGAAGAAATAATCCTTCTCTCAATCTATTCTATAAGATCTTGTATAGATCTGAGGTAGGATCTTTTTGATTTGAGTTGCATGCCTGGTTATAAGGGCTTGGGTAGGGCTTGCTAGCCTGAGTGTAGGAGTGTGGACTCACTCTTAGGTAGGATTCTATGAAAGAATCTGAGTTGTAGGACTTGCTGAAGTCTGAGTTGTACGAACCATTCTGGGTTCTGAGTTGTAAGATCTAAGGATCTGAGAAGAAAGAAGGAATTTAGGCCGAGTCTAGTATACTGCTAGATAGGCGAAGGGGGAATGTGCATGTACCCATCACTTGGAGAACGACTATAAATCTGTGTGTATGCTGTATTGGCTGTGTTTGTTTTGATCTGTGTTATGATAACTGTAGCATAGTTTGTATAACTGTGATATATTTTATCTGCCTAATTAAAATTAGAATTGAACCTATTCACCCCCCATCTAGGTGTTTGGGGTATCTTGAAACCAATTCTTTCATTAATGAATATTGTTTGTGAGATTAGGGATTCAGTTGCCTTTTCTTGAAGAAAAATTCCCAAAATTCTTCCAAAACAAACCTTTTTCTTACTATTCTTTTTCCTTATCAAATCAAAAAGAATCTTAGCCTAATTGACAACTTTCTTATTTACAACAACAGACATTACCATAAATTGTTGCCTGGTAATGTATTCATGGGCAGTATGCTTGTCTAGCAATACTTTACCCACTACATCATCTAAAAACTTGTATTCAGAAGACAAATGTTTCTTCAACAGTTTATTAGGGTTCTCTTCAATGTGACCCATTTTATTCAATATTTCATCATATTTAGACCTATCTATTTCTAAATCTTCTTAACCATTTATCAAACAAAAAATTTTAGTTAAAACTGCGGGGGTTAGAGAAAACTGATTACAAGATATTATGCCTATCATGGTTTCGGCATCTGGGGTTGAGGAGGTGAACACCCATTCTCTGATTTCAGTAGCAGCAATCTTTATCCTGGTTGTCATGAAATTCTTCAACTGTTGTTCCTCAAATAATTTCACTATATCCAGGAAAATCTGATAAGAATATTGAAATGATTAAAAGTCTATATCGAATCCCTTGTCAAATTTCATTGCAGAAAGGGAGCTCGACGGAATCACCATTGATTGCCTACAAAAGGAAACAGATAGATCAAGTGCAAGGGGAAAAGAAAGCGCGGGATGGATCTCAAAGAAAACATAGTTATAAGATTTTCAGAATACGAAGCGGCAGACTCTGTCCTGCGAAATAAAAAAATTCTTCGATCTGAGGCCGACGAAATATTTTATTTACAAAAGAGTTCGTCGATCTCAATCTGAAGAAGGGAAAACTTTTCATCGTTCTCAGGTTGAAGAAAATTTTCTGAAGCCAGATTGTCTATCTCAGGTCATCTAAAATAGATTCACATAGAGAGTTCGTCGATCTCAGGTCGATGAATTATCTCATGAACTTTTCTCAGTTCGTCGATCTCCATTCGACGAACTGTGGCAAATTCTTCGACCACAGAAAGAAAGTTAAATTAACGCTTCACCATTTTACATACCTAGTTGATTTAAAAAGAATAGATGTTTCTTCTCATCCAATTGTTTGGTGAAGATGTTTTCCCTTTCCAAATCTGTAGAGACAAAGATAAGATTAGTTATCTTTTTGTCTACACACTCTCTAATGAAATGATGTCTTACATCTATATGCTTAGTTAAACAATGATGCACTGGATTCTGTGCAATGGAAATTGCACTTGTATTATCACAAAGTAGTGTTGAATTATTTAAGTTGACACCATAATCAAGGAGTTGGTTATGAATTAACCGCATATGTGGACAAAAACTGCCAGCTGCTATGTACTCAACTTATGATATTGAGGTAGACACAGATGTTTGCTTCTTGTAAAACCAAAACACTAGCCTATCACTAAGGAACTGACATGTTCCTAATGTTCTCTTTCTGTCCACTCTACATCCAGCAAATTCAGCATCTGAGTATCCAGTCAACTCAAATTCTGACTCAGTTTGAAACCAGAGTCCTAAATATGGGCAACTCTTTATATATCTTAAAATTAATTTTAGGAAAATAAGGTGAGATTCTTTAGGGTTCACCTGGAACCTAGCGTAAAAACAAGTAACAAATATAATGTATGACCTACTTGCTGTGAGATATAATAGGGACCCAACAATGGTCCTATATAAATTCTGATCAATAGTTTTCCCAAGTTCATCAGAACAACCACAGCATTAGAAGCCATAGGTGTTCTCTTAGCTGAAGCATCAGCCATACCAAACCTTTTTATTGGCTCCTTAACATATTTATATTTGGATATGAAGATGCCTTCAGGGGTCTTCTTCACTTGGAGACCAAGGAAGTAGGAGAGTTCACCCATATTACTCATTTCAAACTTGGAATGCATAAGGTCAGAGAACCTTTTGCATAGTTTGGAATCAGTAGAACCAAAGATAATGTCATCTACATATATTTTTACTAACAATATTTTATCATGATGATGCTTAAAGAACAAAGTCCTACCTACAATGCCTCTAGAAACGTTATGCTCTAAGAGAAAGCAAGCTAATGTTTCGTACCAAGCTCTTAGAGCTTTCTTTAGACCATAGAGAGCTTTATGCAATTTGAAAACATAAGATGGATGGGATTAAGAGATAAAACCTGGTTGTTGTTCCACATAGACCTCTTCTTTGATTTCACCATTAAGGAATGCACTCTTGACATCCATTTGGTATACTGTGAACTTCTTGTAGGCTGCATAAGCTAGAAATATCCTGATTGTTTCAATCCTTGCAATAGGGGCAAATGTCTGGTCATAATCAATGCCTTCCTCTTGTCTCTATCCTTGAGCAACTAATCTTGCTGTATTCCTTATGATAATACCTTGAGCATTTAGTTTGTTTATAAATAACAATTTTTTTCCAATGAATGGGTAGTCTTTGGGTCTTAGAACTAAATACCAAACTCTACATCTCTCAAACTATTTGAGCTCCTCTTGCATTGCAATGATCCAGTGTGGATCTTGCTCAGCATCTTTAATTGATTGGGGCTAGTTTGAGATATGAAGCAGGCATGCATCATGTCCTAATGTAGTTGATGCCTTGTCTACACACCCACTAATATGTCTCCAATCACTTGAGATATAGGGTGATCTTTAAGTGTGACTATCTCAGTAGGAGGAGCTGGTTGAGCAACAGCTTGGGGAGTTAATTCCTCTGGTGGAATTATAGATGTTGTTGGCTCGTCACTGTATTCAGTGATATCATCTTCACTTTATTCAAAAACATGTGTAGAAGGATATGTAACAACCTCATTGGTGAGGTTCAGTTCATCCAACTTCTCACACAAATGTGGTTCCTGCAAAGTCTCACTAGTAGAAGGGATCTTTTCCTTGTAAAACATGTTAAATTCATCAAAATAAATATGAATAGACTCTTCCATTTTCATAGATGATTTATTATATACCCTAAAAGCCTTGCTAATTTGGGAATATCCAAGAAAAATTCCTATTTCAGCCATGGCTTCAAACTTTCTAAGGTGTTTCTTATTGTTATTATAAATGTAGCAAATACAACAGAAAACTCTAAAATAATCTACTTTAGGTTTCTTTCCTTTGATTTTTCATAGGGGGCCTTGCCATTAAGCTAATGAATAAACTTCTATTAAGTACATAGTTTGTTGTGCTTACAGCCTCTGCCCAAAAGGATAGGGGCAAGTGAGCATCTGCAATTAATGTGCCTGCAGCTTCTATGCGTGTTCTATTTTTCCTTTCAGCTACCCCATTTTGTTGAGGAGTTCTAGGAGCAGAGAAGCAATGCCTGATACCTTTCTTCTCACAAAACTTTTGCATGGGAAGAGACTCAAACTCAGTATCATTATCACTTCTGATTAATGCAATTGGAGTAGAGTACTCAATCATTATGCTCTTAAGAAAATATGTAAGAACCTTGAAGTTATCTGACTTATTTCTCAAGAAGAACACCCAAGTCAACCTAAAGAAGTCATCAACTATCACTAAGGTATAAGAATTCCCTCCTAGGCTCTGTATAACAATGGGTCCAAAAAGATACATATGAAGCAAATACAGAATCCTAGGTGAATCACTCTTATTAAGTGACTTAAAAATATATTTAGTTTTCTTGCCTAATTGACAAGCACTACAATGTCTTTCCTTCTTGTAGGGGCAAGAGGGCAATCCTCTAACAAAGTTATCCCTAGAGAGTTTAGCAATGTATTTCAGATTTACATGACCTAATCTCCTATGCCAAAGTTCATTATTATTACTAGTTTCGTTAAATAGACATATTTCTATTTTAGCTGACTTAAAGTTAACTATATAGATATTTCCAAATTTAGTACCAGTTAACACAACTTGGTTATCTACAGAAGTAATAATACAGGATGTTTTGTTAAATGATACCTGAAACCTTTCATCACATAACTGCCTTATGGATATAAGGTTATGCTTAAGTCCACTTACATAAGCGACCTTCCTGAAGGTGACTGATCCAATTTTGACCTTTCCATATCCTTCAGTCTAGTCACAATTAGAGTCACCATATATTACTTTGGGTCCTAGCTTTGACTTATAGTGTATTAAGTTGTCCTTACTGCTAGTCATATGATTTGAAAAGCCACTATCCAGATACCACTTTTGCTCTGTGGTGGGATAGTCTTTCACCTGCAATTAAACAGACTAACTATTCTTGACCTTGGTTACCTTGTGTCCTTATTTATTTACACAGTTAAAACTTGAAATGTATGATTATTCAGGGTTATTTTTATAACCTAGGGGTTAAATCTTCTAGGTGGAATTATCCACTAGGTAAATGGATTTACATAATCTCTTGATTGATTAAATAGTCTGTTAGAATTAAAGTTTCTGTTATTCAGAACTGGGGTCGATGAATTCTGGTAAGTTTGTCGATCTGAGGTCGACGAATGGGGATGAGCTCGTGAAACTCTGCTTAGAAAATGAAAATATTCATTTTCTAGGCCCCAATATCCATTTAGGGATTCTTCAAGTTGCCTAGCCTAAGTTAATTTAGTTTTTAATGTGATGATTTGTTCATTTGCTAAAGTTAATTCATCTTTTAATTTAATATTTTCAGAAATGAAGATATCTTATTCTGTTTGTTTTTCTCTAAGTTGTTTAATTTCTTTTTCAGAATTAATTAAATCAATACATAGAGATTTAAATTCTGTTCTAAAATTTTCTGAATTGAAATCAAAGAAAGACAGTACCGTAACCTCTTCAGATAGAGGTTCTTCACTGCCTGATTGCTCAGCTTCAGATAGGCTGCTTGATGTATCAATGGCCATTAAGCAAATCTCCTTTGCTTTAGCCTCTTCTTCATCTTCACTGGACCTTGAAGATGAAGATTCATCTTCACTCTCACTCAATTTTTCAGCCATAAAGCCTTTCTCCTTTCTCTTATGCTTGCTAAAGGAGGGCTTGCTGTATTGCTGCTTCTTGGGTTCCTTTTCTCTTCTTCTCTCCTTCTTTTGGTTTTCTGGACACTCTGATATAAAGTGTCATGGCTTCCTTCAACCAAAGCAAACAACTTCTTTTGTTGGGGTCTTGTCATACCTTGGCTTGCCATCTTGCCTAGATGACTTCCTTTTGAAATCCTTCTTGCCCCATCGTGTAGAATATTTTGGCTAGGAGACTCAGAAATTCTTTACTAGCTAAGGAAGCTTCTATTTCTTCAGATGCTTTGAATGCAATGCTTGGTTCTTTTCTTCCTAGTGTGGAGGTCCTCTTCTAAGCAGCTTCTTTGGTCTTCATCACCTTCTCATAAGACTTGAACTTTCCAAGTAGAGATTCAGTAAGGATCTCATTCAGACTTCTGGCTTCCTTGATTGGCAAGATTCTGGAATCCCCTTAGTTGGGGAAGCACATGAGGATTTTATCATTAACCTTTGTGAGAGTAATGTCTTTGTCCAGAGTCTTAACCTCATTGATGATTGATCATAGTCTATTGTACATGTCACTCACAGACTCTTAGTCTTCTTTCTTGAAGTTTTAATATTGGGAGATGAGATTGGATCTCCTGTCCATTCTCTCATCTGCAGAACCAACAACCATCTAGTTTAGGGAATCCCAGAGAGCCTTAGCTGAGGTGCACTCTGCCATCTTCTGGAAAATGTCATCAGACATTGTCTGAGCCAGAATATTCATGGCCTTGGAATCAGCTATTTTGGCCTTCTTTTTAGCATCTGACCACTTAGGTGGTGGAACAGCATGAGTACTGGATGTTGAACTAGATGCAGTCTCTTGAGTTGGTAGTCCTGTCAAAATGGAATTAAAAATATCTTCATCAATACAGTTCATATATAACTTGATTCTTTCCTTCTAGATAGCAAACTTATTCAAGTTGCAAACTGGAGGTCTGCTGCTTGCATAATCTTTGTTTTGTGCCATGATATAAAACAAAAAAACTACGAAATGAAAATCAGATCTAACAAGGATCTTTTGGTTCAAGTGTTAACTTGTACAACAAAAGGAACACCCCTCTGATACCCATTGAAAGATATGGGGTAGACCTGATTTAGTCTAGAGGGGGGGGGGTGAATAGAGTAATTAGAATTTTTTCTTTTTAAATTTTATATTAGAGAAAATAGGTGATATAAATAATAGTATAGAAAGAAATAGAAATAGGGAAGCTACTCTATCACAGCACAACAAAAGAAAAGGAAAATGATCAACCAGACAACACAAGAATTTTATAGTGGTTTGAAAGTGTAAAGTTGTCAACCTAAATCACCTAAAAGGGGTGAATAGGTGAATCGTGCGTCTATTTGCATAATAAAAATTTAAATGATCTAGCACAAGAAATCAAGCAATCACAGAAAGACAAGAAGATTTATAGTGGTTCCCCAATCTTGGGTACGTCCACTTTACCTCACCAATCTAGCAAATCACTAGACTCGGCTACTCCACTATCTCGGATTTAAAACAATCCTACGCCTCGGAACCAAGTTCCTACAAACTCGATCCAAATGGATCTACACTCGGAAGATAAACAAAACTTCCTACAACTCAGAGAGCAATGCTCCTACACTCGGAGAATAATCTCCTACAAGATTTACAAAGAGGTTTGAAAATACAAACAAAAATTTCTCTCAGATCTGGAAATATTGAACTCTAGGTCTTCTTCTTAACTTGGCGGCTTTTTCAGAATTTGTAGAAGAAGAACCTCTGTAGATCTTACCTTAGAAGACTTAGGACCTACTCGATCAAGGAGAGGACGAAGATTCCTTGAACAACAAGTCTTTCTTTATCGAAAGCAGAAATATCGATATCATGTTGGGCGGCGACGGCGTCTTCAGAATATTGTTCTTCTTGGAGAGAAAAGAACGATCAAGAAATTTAGAATGTACGGAATTCGACACCTTGTAATTGTTAGGGTTTTGTCTTAACGAGAAGACTTTATATAAGATTACCCTTAACGGCTAGAAAAGACATTAATGACGACACATAGACCAATCACATCAAGTCATTTGAAAATTTCTGCCGATCTGGACTTAAAATAATTTTCTGAAAAATTTGACTTTCAGTTCTCGAGAAGTAACTTTTGTTCTGAAGAACTAGAAACTGAGTTCTCGAGACCTATCAGGACTTCTCAAGAACTATACTACTTAGAAGATGTCTGGACTTCTCGAGAACAAAAGGCTGAGTTCTCGAGCAGTGACCTGATCTTTGACTGACTTGAGAGATTCATCAAAATATTGCCTTTGGGCAGCCAGCATACCTTCAATCTTAGATAGAATATCTGAACTTAAAATTGCAGCAGCAAAAGGAGTAGAAGAAACAATGGCAGTAGGAGTGGCACTAGGTGTAGCAATCTGAGGTGGAGGAGGTGCTTTCCATGGACAAATTTCTTCTGTTACCACAAAGCTTTGGGCTCTTACAGTGTGAGATACTGTATCGGCCTTCTCATCAACAAATTTTGGGAGGGAGAAGTCAAGGTTCCTGAGAGGGGCTTCCACCTTTTCAGGTTCTGGCTCATCCCTTTATAGAGAGAGGAATGATCTCTGGTGGAGTAGATTCTTTCCTTGGAGAGGGAGAAGGAGGTGGAGTAGCTTGGGGTGAGGGTGCTGGAGAAGGTTCTTTTGATTGTTCTTCAGAGGTTTCTTTGTGAAGGGGAGGAAGTGGTTCATCTGATATGAGTTCTTCAATCATACTGTCAATTATTGTGTTTTTGTCCTTGAGGGTTTCCTGTCCCTGAACATCTGATAGGGTGGCATCTGTAGAATCTGCCACAGGGCTCTTGATTGGATATCTCAATGGGCTTCTGAGAGGATATCTTCTTGCTGATCTGGTTAGAGAGGAAGGAGTAGGTCTTATAACAAGAAAAGAGGCTGCAGGCTCCCCCTTTGTTGCTGTACTAGATTGTTCAGCAACATGATGAGAGGAGGGAAATGGGGTCCTGACCTCAGAGGTAGAAGCTGCAAGTTCTTTATCTAACTGATAGGAATTCTTCAGCTTGAGTTCCCATCTTTGGATGGAGGCCAATGAAATCTTTTTCAGGTGATGGATCTGAGTACCTTTAGAGGTTTTGAAGGTGACAGGGTCAATCTCACTCAGCAATAGGAAAATTATCCTTGCAAACTTGGGAGCCTGAATACTATCCCTAATCAATTCAACCATCATTCCATATTGAAATTTCTTTCTACAGATAATAGTTGTCATAACACCAAATAAGTCATTGGTTATGAAACTAAGGGACCTTGTTCTGCACCACAAGATCTTTCCAACTAAATCTACCAGAAGCTTTCCTACATCATTGAAGAGATTTCTCCTTAAAGAGATGAATTCCACAGAAAGAGTAAGTTCTTTCATAATCTTCAAGTGTTAGGTCATCCTCTTCATCCACAATGGGCAGCTTTAGGAGCTTTGAAACTCTAGTTTTGTAGAAATTTATTTTGATCCCCATGACTTTAGTTTTCAAAACTGTACAATTTCTCCTCACCTTGGCATTCAAGAAGAATTCCTCTACATCTGGAAATGAAATCTTACAGGGTTCTAAGAGAACGAACATCAGACCGGCTGTATCCAGAAGAAGGAGAAAGTTCTTGAAGTCATCAGAAATGTCTATAATCTATGCGACGATGAGTTCACTGCCGAATCCTATTTTTGACTCTGCGCCATGAATGCTGACGGCGGTGACAGACGGAGCGTAAGACGATGGCTGCGACAAAGCTTTTTGTCGGCGGAAGACGAAGAGTTTTCGAGAAGAGGAAATTTGAAATGTCGGTTGATTATTGATTTCTAAAACTCTCTATATATATAATTCTAATTTTGATAATTAAATGTCTAATTAATCTAATTTAAGCATTTTAATAATTCGAAAAAATATGTCGGTTTGCGCAAAGACAGAATTGGAAAAGACGGGGTATTTCTCGAGAGATAGGGTTAGTTTTCGAGAAGTATCGTATATTTCTCAAGAAGTAAGGAAATAAGTTCTCGAGAACTAAAGTTACTTCTCGAGAGCTAGAGTTATTAGTTCTCGAGAACTTAAGGGACTTCTCGAGAGACAGACTTTTGTTCTCGAGAACTTATGGTACTTCTCGAGAGACAAACTTTTGTTCTCGAGAAGTTGAGTAAGTTTTCGAGAACTAGCTTCCTCTTGAGGAATTTCTGACCTTTTTGAAGAGTCCTAGAATCTTGAGCCTTGAACTATTCCACTTTGGTCTATTCTTCTTTGTTCAACATCTCAAGTTCATTTTTGAAGAAATTGAACTTGGTCTCGTCAAGCGGCTTTGTGAAAATATCTGCAACTTGCCAATATGTTGGCACGTACTGTAGATCCAGATCCCCTTGCTCCACATTCTCCCGGATGAAGTGATATCTGAGCTCGATATACTTTGTCCGTCTATGCGAAACTTGGTTGTCTGCGATTGCAATCGCGCTGGATGAGTCGCAAAATAATGGAATGTCTTTTATCTTCATATTGTAATCTTCTAGCTGATTCTTGAGCCAAAGTAACTGTGCATAACAACTGCCGGCAGAAATGTATTCTGACTCGGCCTTTGAGATTGGGAAAAAATTTACTTTTTGCTGCTCCATGAGATAAGCCTTATTCCAAGGAACTAACATGTCCCGGAAGTGCTTTTCCTGTAATCTTTGCTACCTGCAAAGTCTGCATTTAAAAAACCAATTAGTTCGTTATCATTACTTCTTGGGTACCATAAGCCAAGATTCGGTGTACCTTTAAGGTATCTATAAATCCGCTTTGCAACAGCATAGTGAGATTCCTTATAGTTCACTTGGAATCTAGCACAGGCACATGTAGAGAACATTATGTCTAGTCTACTTGCAGTAAGGTAGAGCAAGGATCCAACTATTCTTCTGTACTTGGTTTCATCAAAAGGTTTCACTTTCTCATCCTTGTCCAGACACATAGCTGAGGCCATTGGAGTCCTCATAGAGGTTGCACTCTCCATTTCGAATTTCTTAATCAACTACTTGGTGAACTTAGTCTGATAGATGAAAATTCCATCTTCAGATCTTTTCACATGAAGTCCTAAGAAATACTTCAGCTCTCTCATACTACTCATTTTAAACGTCCCTTGCATAAGTTTAGAAAACTTTTTGCAGAGGTTGTCATCTGTGGAACCAAATACAATGTCGTCGACATAGATTTGCACTAGCAAAATCTTGCCTTTAATTTACCTAAGAAATAATGTCTTATCTATCTTTCCCCTTGTGAACTTTTTCTCGAGGAGAAAGGTAGATAGTGTTTCGTACCAAGCTCGAGGAGATTGTTTCAAACCGTACATCGCTTTTGATAAAAAAATAAACATACTCTGGAAAATTAGGATCAACGAAACCTGGGGGCTGTTCCACGTACACCTCTTCCTTTATGTCACCATTTAGGGAGGCAAACATCACGTCCATTTGATAGACAGTGAAACCCTTCAGTGTAGCATAAGCTAGGAACAGTCTGACGGCCTCAAGTCTGGCTACTAGAGCGTATGTCTGGTCGAAGTCGATCCCATCTTCTTGACGATATCCTTTGGCGGTGAGTCTTGCTTTGTTCTTGATGATTATCCCATTCTCGTCTAACTTGTTCCTGTAGACCCGTTTCATTCTGATGTCATTCTTAACTTTGGGTCTTAGAACAAGCTTCTAAACTTTGCATCGCTTGAACTGATTCAATTCTTCTTCCATGGACAAGATCCATGATGCGTCTTAGTTTGCTTCCTCAAACTTCTTTGGTTCAACCTGTGAGAGAAAACTTAAATATAAATTCTCGTTGGTTGTACCTCGACGAGTTCTGACACCATCCCGAGGATCTCCTATGATTTGGTCCATTGGGTGATCCTTCACATGTCGGAGCTCTAGATTCCTCTCATCTGGGACTTCTTCAGCCACTGGAGTGACTTCATTAACATGGACAATATTTTCATTTTGATCCTCTACCTCTCCAATACGGGTTGGAGAGGTGATCTTTATGAACTTTTCATTTTTACCTTCGGTCGGTTCATCTAAGCTGATCTCTTTAATCCTTGTACCTGCATCTTCAACAAGCACACTAAATGATTTTCTTTGCAGCAAACTCGTTTCATCAAATACAACATGTATTTATTCTTCTATGACCAGAGTTTTTCTATTGAAGATCCTATATGCCTTACTATGGCTACTATATCCTACAAAAATACTTTCAAAACTTTTCTCACTAAAATTGGTAGTATGATACTTACCATTGTTAAGCACGATGCATTTACAGCCAAAAATTCTAAAATATGAAACTGTTGGTTTCCTGCCTTTTAGAAGTTCATAAGGTGTCTTATCATGATTCTTGTTTATGAGGGCTCGATTTTGGACGTGGAATGTAGTGTTGACGGCTTCATCCCAGAAATACTCCGGTAGTGAAGCATCACTCAACATTATTTTGCAGGCCACCATGAGTGTTCTATTCCTTATCTCAACTACTCCATTTTGTTGTGGAGTACGAGGAGAGGAAAACTCATGAAATATACCTAGGCTTTCACAAAATTCTATCATGGCCCCATATTTGAATTCAGTTCCATTATCACTTCTGATTTTAACTATGGTGCTGTTGTATTCATTCTAGATCTGCCTAGCAAAGTTTGTAAATATATAAAAGGTATCTGACTTGTGTTTCAGAAAGAACACCCACAAAGCGCGAGTAGTCATCAACAATTACCAACGTATAATCCTTACCTCCTAAGCTTCTAACTTACAGTGGACCGAACATGTCCATATGAAGTAGGTGTAAACACCTATTAGAGTTTTTGCGTATAATGCTTTTAAAGGTAGCCCTTGTTTGCTTGCCTTTTACGCATGCATGACAAGGTCTCTCTTTAACGTGCTTGACATTTGGGGCATCACGTACTAAGTTCTGGGAGAATAATTTATTAATTGTTTTAAAATTAATATGTGCTAGCCTCTTGTGCCATTGCTCACCAAGAGACGCACTATCTTTGTCCAAAAGACACACTGGTGTAGAAGAGTCTATACCAATGAAATTTAAGCTAAATATGTTCCTGGTTCGAGTACCTGATAGAATTGTTTCCATATTATCAACAGATTTATCAAGCACTTGTCAGCGTGGAACTCAACTAAGTATCCTTTGTCGTATAGTTGACTTATGCTTATGAGATTGTGTTCCAATCCCTCCACATAAGCTACATCCGAAAAGGATACACTACCATTAGTGATCATACCGTAGCCTTAGGTTCTCCTTCAGTCTGAACCTCCAAAGATGATCTTTGGTCTGTTGTAGACTGGAGTGAAATTCTGGAGTAGGCTTCTTGTCCCAGTCATGTGCCGAGAGCATCCACTGTCCAAGTACCAGATTGTCATTTTGGTGGCCTTTGGACATACCTGCATTCATGATCACTTTGCCTTAGGAACCCAAAAATGTTTGGGTCCTTGGTCTCGGGTTAGAACACTCCCCCTACGAAGATTAATATTCTGAGTGGTCAATCTCATGTTGCCAACTTGAGGAGTAGTAACCTTCCTGGTATTAAACCAACAATTGATTACAAAATGACCAATTTCGCCACAGCACCAATAGTCAAACCTTTTGTATCTTTGCCTTATGTACTCCTGCTTGACCTTTTGAGATGGTGGCCTAGCATGCATAGCATTCTTGGAGGAGGAAGCTTCATGGTGATGGCAGTCACATGATTTCTTCTCATTCGGAGGCCTTTCTGTTGGAGTTACCATGGTGATCTAGAAGTTGTCAAACATGTAATCTCACTGCCAACGCAATATGAGCCTGCAGGGTCGCACATAAGAGCTATGGAGGAGTTGGAAGATTGACCGTATTGGTAAAGGTTACCAATCACCATTATGTATGGGGTCAGGCAATTGTTGCCAATAAAGTTCATGGGGCATGGATAGTCGAAAGGTCGTCGAGAATGTCTCGACGACCAAGGCAAATCGTCGAGAATGTCTCGACGACCAAGGCAATGTCGTCGAGAATGTTTCGACGACTATGGGGGTTTAGTTGAGAATCAATCTGATAGATTCGTCGAGAATCAAAGACTTAGTCGTTGGGACTATCCATTGATTCTCGCCGAATCTGCCTGATGATTCACGCCGATCGACGAGTATCGTCGAGAGTTATCGAGTATGACTCGACAACTAAAGGCCATTTGTCGAGAATCGTCCTGATTCTCGACGACTTGGCGGATGATTCTCGCCGAACGCCTTTGCCGATTCACGCCGAATTCTTCCAGGGACCCTATGCTGTGTGGTCTGCGGATAGCCATTCCTTTAGGTCTATTTATACCTTTGGTATAAATAGACACTTAGGGTTTTGGAAAAGTGTGTGACTTGTGCTTTTTGCGGCCGATTAGAACCCGACGGAAAGAGTTCCGCCGATCGCTCGTTCCGCCGCATCCCGCACATCGCCGGACGGAAGTGTTCCGCCGCCGCCGTGTCTGCTCCGCTGACCCTCCCATTTCCGGCGATAGTCGTTGTTCTTGCCTCTCCTGGCGCGGACATAGCAGTCCGTGGAGTTGCAAAGGTGCGGCTGTCATCCTCCCGATTGTTCGTGCGACGAGCAGTTCGGGTTTCTCCTGCTCGTGTGGATTTATGCAGAGACGTGGATATTATTCCGCGTACAACTCGCCACCGACAACACTCAATACTTGGAGCATCTTCGTTGAGTTGTGACTCAACGCCACTAAGGTATTTTGCCCTAGTTATTTTGTTTACTTCTTGATTCAACGATCATGGCCAGTTCCAGTTCTCTTGGGCTGCTCTCGTACTTTTCCTTTCCGCTGCGTGCACAAAGTGTTGTGCCAACCCTCACGAGATAACCCAACAGTGGTATCAGAGGGAGGTTGCGGCCATAATTGTTGTATTGGAAGTTAGGGAATTCCAACACGTGTAAACCTAGGGATTTAGAAGTGTTCTAAATGTCTAGATTTATTCCTGGAACATCAATCGTTGATGATTTTTCCATGGGAAATCGGTGGTGATTTTGCAAAATTTGGTCGGGGCGCTGCCTCGCACCCCGCAGGGGCTCTGCCCCTTGACCCCGCCCGCTGATCGGTCAGCGGGACCACCGCCAGGGGCGCTGCCCCTTGGAACCCCGCCAGGAATGTTTGGCATTTCGTAGCAATTTCTAATTGTAGAAGTTGTTGTCTCCTTAGCAGTAACCATCCCTCGAATTTTGTTTTGGATTTTGAATCCAGCAAAGAGAGATGAGCTTGTCTACTGCTTTAAGTTGAGTTGCCTTTCCCCTTTGTCCAATGCATGTAAACCTGAATATTTGGAAATGCCCATATGTTCAGATTTAGCCCTTTGATCTATCAAATGTTGATAGTGTCTTGTTGTGCACATTGATCAAATGTTAATCATGGTTAATTGTTAACATACTATCAAAATTTAAATCCCTTCATCAAACATTAAGTGTTCGGATGCCTTCCGATGGATGACACTCTTCCTGCCTCGATCGATGAAGTGTGGGCTTGCCAAAGCAAGGTGCATTAATCTATCTTGTAAGGGTGCGAGCGGATAATTGTGATATCCCACTGTCGACATCGGGCCCCACTTAACTAGGTGACCTCAAAGGTTGAGCGCCTAGAGGCATAGGGTTGGCATGCACCATATGATGGATGCGAATAAAGAGTTATTCACCAACCATACAAGAATTGCATGAGGATGCAATTGGCAAGCGTTGCCTACCTAAATAACTACATCGTGAGAGGAAAGCCAAAGCTGACTCATTGTGTTGGTGAAATACGGATCTTGTCCACTAAGAGAGTAGCTCGCATGTACTCTCCGAATTGATAGTGAGGGCTATTAGTTCGAATAAAATAGTGGGAGTTTTAATTAGAGTCCAAATTAAAATATATTGTATTTTGAAACTTTGGTACTGATTTTATTCTGCATGAATTCTTGTAGAATTCCATGGCAAGTGGTTCACACTCCACGTTGTCTCTGAGAGCCATCCTTGAGAAGGATAAGCTCAATGGGACTAACTACATAGACTGGTACAGGAGCTTGAGAATTGTTCTCAGGCAAGAGCGAAAGCTCTATGTCTTGGAAGAAGAATCCCCCGAGGTGCCGACCGGGAATTCTTCCCGTGCTGATAAGGATGCTTACAAGAAGTATACCGATGATGCTTTAGACATCGAATGCCTCATGCTTGCCACCATGAACTCTGAGCTCCAAAGGCAACATGAGAACATGGGGTGCAAGGAGATTGACGAGCATCTTAAGAAAATGTTTCAAGGGCAGGCTCGTCAAGAGAGGTTCGACGTCACGAAAGCGTTGTTTCAGTGCAAGATGGGAGTTCGAGACTCAGTAGGGACTCACGTACTCAAGATGATTGGGTATATAGAGAACCTTGAAAGGCTGGGTTTTCCTCTGGGTCAAGAGTTGGCCACAGATCTGATCCTGCAATCATTGCCGGACAACTACGAGCAGTTTGTCTTGAACTATAACATGAATGAAATAGACAAGACACTGCCCGAACTCCTAGGCATGTTGAGAACTGCCGAAATCAATATGAAGAAGGCCAAGCCTACCAGCCCCATACTGATGGTGCATAAGGGCAAGGGCAAGGCCAAGGGCTTCAAGAAGACGAAGGTGGGACCTATGTCACATCTTGAGCCCAAGTCTTCTGCACTGAAGAAGAAGAAATGCACGGTGAAGGAAGGGAAATGCCACCACTGTGGCAAGGCTGGTCATTGGAGGAGGAACTGTCCTTCCTATATTGAGGGTCTGTAGAAAATGAAGGGAGGTATGACTTCCGCTTCAGATATTTACGTTATAGAGATAAACCTTTCTGCTCCTTCATCTTGGGTATTGGATACCGGATGTGGTTCTCACATTTGTACAAATGTGCAGGAACTGGAAAGGAGAAGATTGCTGAGTAAAGGGGAGGTGGACCTGCGTGTCGGTAATGGAGCAAGAGTTACTGCTGTAGCCGTAGGGGTTTACCGTCTTTCTTTGCCCAGTGGGCTTGTAATAGAACTAGATAATTGTTATTTTGTTCCGGCCATAACTAGAAACATTATATCTATTTCATGTCTGGACATGATTGGATTTTCTTTTATAATTAAGAACAACTGTTGTTCCATATTTAAGAATGATGTTTGTTATGTTGTAGCCCAACTGTTTAATGGTCTTTATGTTTTGAACTTAGACCATATGATCTATAATGTAGAAAATAATAAAAGACTAAGAACAAATGACTCAAACCCTACGTATCTCTGGCATTGTCGTTTGGGCCATATAAACGAGAAGCGCATATCCAAGCTCCATAAGGATGGACTTTTGGACTCATTTGATTATGAATCATTTGAGCGATGTGAATCTTGTTTGTTAGGAAAAATGACAAAAGCTCCTTTCACTGGTTATACTGAGAGGGCTGAGGATTTCTTGGGTGTTGTACATAGTGATGTATGCGGACCCATGAGTTCCATGGCTAGAGGTGGGTATTTCTACTTCGTTACATTTACTGATGATTTCAGTAGATACGGATATGTGTATCTTATGAAGTGCAAATCCGAGACCTTTGAAAAGTTCAAAGAGTTCAAGAATGAAGTAGAAAACCAGTTGGGCAAAAGGGTTAAAGCACTCCGATCCGATCGAGGTGGTGAATACCTGAGTCACGAGTTCCGTGATCATCTGAAAGAGTGTGGTATTATATCACAGCTCACTCCACCTAGAACACCACAGCACAATGGTGTGTCTGAGAGGAGAAATCGTACTCTGTTAGACATGGTACGTTCGATGATGAGTCATGCAGACTTGCATGTTTCCTTTTGGGGTTTTGCTTTAGAGACTGCTGCTATGACACTGAATTGCGCTCCAACAAAAACGGTTCTGAAGACACCATATGAGATATGGACTGGGAAACGTCCTAGTATGTCGTTTATTAAAATTTGGGGATGTGAGGCATACGTGCGACGTCAAATGCCTGACAAGCTGGAACCCAAATCAGATAAATGTTATCTGGTGGGATATCCTAAGGAAACGAAAGGATATTACTTTTACCTACCGTCCGAAGGCAAGGTGTTTGTCGCAAGGACCGGTGTCTTCTTGGAGAAAGAGTTCTTATCAAGAAAGACTGAAAAGGTAGAACTTGAAGAAGTTCAAGAACCACAAATAGTGAATGAACCAGAATTTGATTCTGAATTAGGACTACAAGGTGTTGTAGCTAGAGAACCTACTCAAGAAACACATGTCCTGCGTAGATCTGGTAGACCAAGATTTGAGCCTGAGAGATATGGATTTCTCGTGTCTCAAATAGGTAATGTGTTGCTAATGGATCATGATGATGAACCAGCAACCTACCAAGAGGCTATGAATGGACCGGACTCCGACAAATGGCTTGAGGCTATGAAATCCGAAATGGACTCCATGTATGCAAACCAAGTTTGGAACTTGGTGGAACCACCTGAAGGGGTACGACCCATAGGGTGCAAGTGGGTCTTCAAGAAGAAGACCGACATGGATGGGAATGTACAGACATTCAAAGGGCGACTGGTGGCTAAGGGTTTTAGACAAATTCATGGTATTGACTATGATGAAACCTTTTCCCCTGTTGTCATGGTAAAGTCCATAAGGATATTGCTTGCTATTGCTGCGTATTATGACTACGAGATCTGGCAGATGGATGTCAAAACAGCTTTCCTTAATGGAAACCTCCTTGAGGAAGTGTACATGACACAACCCGAGGGTTTTGTATCCCCAAATGAAGCCACTAAGATATGCAAGCTAAATAGGTCCATATATGGACTGAAACAGGCCTCTCGATGTTAGAATCTTCGTTTTGATGAGAAAATCAAAGAGTTTGGTTTCATCAAGAATGAAGATGAGCCTTGTGTTTACAAGCGAATCAGTGGGAGCATTGTTGTCTTCCTAATACTGTATGTAGATGACATACTGTTGATTGGGAATGATATTCCTACCTTGAAAGTTGTTAAGAACAACCTAGGGAACTGCTTTTCTATGAAGGACTTGGGTGAAGCGACTTATATACTTGGTATTAAGATCTATAGAGATAGATCGAAGAAGTTGTTGGGTTTGACCCAGAGTATATACATCGATAAGGTGTTGAAGCGGTTCAACATGCTTGAGTCCAAGAAAGGATTTTTGCCCATGTCTCATGGTGTGAATCTCTCTAAGGACCAGTGTACAAAATCTTGTGAAGATAAGGACCGCATGAAGTTGATTCCATATGCTTCGGCAATTGGATCAATCATGTATGCAATGTTATGTACTCGACCCGATGTCTCCTTTGTTTTAAGCATGACTAGCAGGTATCAGTCAGACCCCGGTGAGTGTCACTGGATTGTAGTCAAGAATATCCTGAAGTACTTGAGAAGGACTAAGGATGTGTTCTTGGTGTATGGTGGAGAGAAAGAGCTCGTTGTAAGTGGTTACACGGATGCTATCTTCCAAACTGATAGGGACGATTCAAAGTCTCAGTCAGGGTTTGTGTTTTGCCTGAATGGAGGAGCTGTGAGCTGGAAGAGTTCCAAGCAAGAGACAGTTGCTGATTCTACAACGGAAGCCGAGTATATCGATGCAGCTAATGCAGCGAAGGAGGCTGTATGGATCAGGAAATTCATCGGCGAGCTTGATGTAGTTCCTAGCATTGTTGGTCCCGTAGTTCTCTACTGTGATAACAATGGTGCAATTGCACAATCTAAGGAACCTAGATCCCATCAGCGCTCCAAGCACATACTTCGGCGGTTCCATCTTATTCGTGAGATTTTCGAACGAGGAGATGTGAACATTTGCAGAGTGCCGACTGAGGAGAATATTGCAGATCCACTGACAAAGCCTCTCGCGCAGAGAAAGCATGATGGTCATACTAGATCAATGGGTATACGATACCTGAATGATCAAGTCTAGTGGGAGCCTTGTGGGTTGCATGTAAAGATATATTCTGTTGGCTGTTTATTGTTTATTCATATGATGAATTGTGTACCTAGATTTTCTTTTTACAATTAATGGCATATTCCGTTATTATGGTTTTTCTATATGATAGTTAAATGTTAACATAATGAATACCCTTAGGATGTTCGCTTCCATAGGACATCAAGTACGTGACTTGAATGTGAGAGCCTATGATTCATTTGAAGCTTCATTCTTAAAAGTCCCTGGTCGTGGTATCATCATAGGATCTAAGGGTAATGATGATACATGAAGACTAGCACGTGCGTTGACTGATGACCAGTTCTCACAGGTCATGATATTGTGATATCAAGTCATCACGTGGGTACTTGTTAGTGAACAAGTTGTACTGGACAGACCCAACCAGAGACTACTTTGTGGATTGTTATCTAATCGTGTCACAAGTAGGTCTCTACTGACAATGGTGTTGTGGTCCTTTGACCTGAAGTCACAGCATTCATCAAGTGAGGAAGAGCATGCTTTGATGCCATCTAAAGTCTTCCTTGAGAAAGGTTGATGATAAGGGTGGTTGTTGGGCACGTTACGAATCATTTGGGTGTTTGTGTGTGAGCAGATATGGAATTTGTCCTCCTATATGATAGGAGTTGCATCCATGGGCCCCTTGATGGAACTGGACTGAGAAATGTATGGCCATGCTTGGTGGATTCAATATGTGATATTGGCCTCACCATTCTCTGGATGTCCGTTCTAGATCAGGAAACTTGGATTGAGCTATTATGAGGGTGACACAGTCCATGCCTCTAGTTCTTTCCGGATGTAAGGGTCAAAGGGACAAAGACAACGCTGATACATTGTTCATGAAGGCTTATGAGTTATAAACTCTTGTTGCTTGGGGAGCAATGATGCATTGCTAGATGCCGCTCATTGTTTGTGAGGTTTATGGTTTGATACTTCCAAGATCAAGTGGGAGACTGTTGGAGTTACCTTGGTGATCTAGAAGTTGTCAAACATGTAATCTCACTGCCAACGCAATATGAGCCTGCAGGGTCGCACATAAGAGCTATGGAGGAGTTGGAAGATTGACCGTATTGGTAAAGGTTACCAATCACCATTATGTATGGGGTCAGGCAATTGTTGCCAATAAAGTTCATGGGGAATGGATAGTCGAAAGGTCGTCGAGAATGTCTCGACGACCAAGGCAAATCATCGAGAATGTCTCGACGACCAAGGCAATGTCGTCGAGAATGTCTCGACGACTATGGGGGTTTAGTTGAGAATCAATCTGATAGATTCGTCGAGAATCAAAGACTTAGTCGTCGGGACTATCCATTGATTCTCGCCGAATCTGCCTGATGATTCACGCCGATCGACGAGTATCGTCGAGAGTTATCGAGTATGACTCGACGACTAAAGGCCATTCGTCGAGAATCGTCCTAATTCTCGACGACTTGGCGGATGATTCTCGCCGAACGCCTTTGCCGATTCACGCCGAATTCTTCCAGGGACCCTATGCTGTGTGGTCTGCGGATAGTCGTTCCTTTAGGTCTATTTATACCTTTGGTATAAATAGACACATAGGGTTTTGGAAAAGTGTGTGACTTGTGCTTTTTGCAGCCGATTAGAACCTGACGGAAAGAGTTCCGCCGATCGCTCGTTCCGCCGCATCCCGCACATCGCCGGACGGAAGTGTTCCGCCGCCGCCGTGTTTGCTCCGCTGACCCTCCCATTTCCGGCGATAGTCGTTGTTCTTGCCTCTCCTGGCGCGGACCTAGCAGTCTGTGGAGTTGCAAAGGTGCAGTTGTCTTCCTCCCGATTGTTCGTGCGACGAGCAGTTCGGGTTTCTCCTGCTCGTGTGGATTTCTGCAGAGACGTGGATATTATTCCACGTACAACTTGCCACCGACAGCACTCAATACTTGGAGCATCTTTGTTGAGTTGTGACTCAATGCCACTAAGGTATTTTGCCCTAGTTATTTTGTTTACTTCTTGATACAACGATCATGGCCAGATCCAGTTCTCTTGGGCTGTTCTCGTACTTTTCCTTTCCGCTGCGTGCACAAAGTGTTGTGCCAACCCTCACGAGATAACCCAACACTTTCCCCAACTGGCTTTTCTTTAGGTGCTTTCTTGATGTTGTGGCCATGATTATAAGGACCATAGCCCTGAAGAATCACTTCTTCATAAGGTGCCTTAAAGACACTCTCACCAAAGTTCCGAGGGCGAGTCCATCCTTGGTACCAAGACTTTGGCTCTACATAAGTAGGCCTAGTCAAGTGACCATAGGACGAGTCCAGATCAAACTTATTTGTTGGAAAGATAACTTTCTTAAAGACATTCTGATCCAGAGGGGCTTTCCCTTTTTCTTTGGCCAAGGCATTCTTGGCGGCCTTATTCTTTCGTTGAGCCTTGTTTCTCCTAGAATATTTACTAGGAGCCTCAACATGGTCTAGTCCAGCTCCTTGGGCCTTAGCTAATAATTCAGCAATGAGTGGAAGAACATTCTTGGGCTTGGAGAAACATTCAACAAGTTTCTTTTCAACTTCGAGTTGTTCTTCCAACTCTTTGATGATTTTCTTTTTAAGGTCGAGGTGCTTAAGAGCTTGATTGTATTCTTCAATAACAAGATTGAAGTTCTCTTGAAGAGAGTAAGTCTTAGCGACTTCTTCTCTCAAGCTGCTCACAATAGACTTTAGAGACTTAATCTCTTTAGCCTGAGATTTCATGACTCGGCGACATTTGTCGTAAGTCATGATCAACTCCTTGTACTGGGCCATAAGTTCCGAATCATCTTTAGAAGAGCTGTCCTCATGATCATGCTCAGAACTTTCAAATTCAGAGAGAGGAGTGTGAGATTTTACCTCCCCAGTTAACTGGGGCTCTTGTTCGTCATCTGATTGAGCCATGAGCCCAAAGTAGGCTTCCTCTTCTTCACTCGACTCAGATGAGTCAGAGTCACTAAGAGTCTTGCCCTTCTTGGCCAACAAGCTCTTCTCTGTCCTCTTCTTGTGGTACGAGGACTTCATTTCCTCTCTTCTCCCACCCTCCTTCTTCTTGTGGGGGCAGTCAGCTATGACGTGACTTGGTTTGTTACAGTAGTAGTAAATAATGTCAGTAGAAATTTGTTTGTTCTGTTTATAGGTTTACCTGTCATGGCTACTTGAGCCTTTCTTTCGTTGATCACCATCATGTCGTGATCTTCTGTATGAGGCATCCTTTCCTCTCCACTGCTTCTTCTTGTTAAAAAAATTCTTGAACTACCGTGAGAGCAACGAGAACTCTCCTTCAGATAGTTCTGAGCCCGAGGTGCTTGGCTCAGAGTTTTCTTCTTCACTCACTTCTTGAGCAGGTGCTGGTGAGGTAGCTTTGCCCTTCCTTCAACTGTCAGCCTTTAATGCAACCGACTTCTCTTTTGAGGAGAAGCGACTTTTCACTTCTTCAGCTTTTTTGGAATTGATCTGCAGTTCATAGGACATCGGCTTGCCAAATAGATTATGTGGGTCTTTCTCAGCTAGTCTTCCAAACTCCTAGATTGCACAGACTTTGTTATCCCATTCCTTTGTGAGATACCTCAGAAACTTATCATTCAGCTCCCCACTAGTGAAGACTCGACCATACGCTATTAGGCTATTTACTATCTTGAAGAAATTCTCAAAAGTATCTGCAATGATCTCCTTTGACCCTTGCCTAAAAGCTTCATATTTCTGGTTTAGTAGGGAACTTCTATCATCCCTCACTTATTCAGTACCTTCCATCAGAGTTACTAGATACTGCCACATATCCTTAGCCGATTGGCAGTGAATCAGATTCTATAGCATCGAGTCATCGACTGCACTTGCTATAATATTTTTAGCTTTCTTGTCCAAAGAGACAAGTGCAATCTCGTCCTTATCTAGATCCAACAATTTCTTAGGAACCTTCTTGGTTGGATCTATAGTGGAGGTAATCATGGGGACGGAAGGACCTTCTTCAACAATCATGAAGATCCGGGGGTCCACAGCTTCCATGAAAAAATTGATTCTCTCTTTCCACATGGGAAAGTTATTCTTTGTGCACAGGGGAAGCTTGGCAAAATCTTTGGCCTTGTCCATTGCTTGAATAACCAAATGACAACTTTCGAGAGGAAATTGATCAAGGTGTTAACCTTTTAATGACCAACCTCCCTCTGATACCAATTGAAAGTGTAAAGTTGTCAACCTAAATCACTTAGAGGGGGGTGAATAAGTGAATCGTGCGTCTATTTGCGGAATAAAAATTTTAACGATCTAGCACCAGAAATCAAGCAATCACAAAATGACAAGAAGATTTATAGTGGTTACCCAATCTTGGGTATGTCCACTTTACCTCACCAATCTAGCAAATCACTAGACTCGGATACTCCACTATCACGGATAGAAAACAATCTTATGCCTCGGAACCAAGTTCCTACAAACTCGATCCAAATAGATTTACACTTAGAAGATAAACAAAACTTCCTACAACTCGGAGAACAACGCTCCTACACTCGGAGAATAATCTCCTATAAGATTTAGCAAAGAGGTTTGAAAATAAAAACAAAAATTTCTCTCAGATCTTGAAATATTAAACTCTAGGTAATCTTCTGAAGTTGGCGGCTTTTTTAGAATTTGTAGAAGAAGAACCTCTGTAGATCTGACCTTAGAAGACTTAGGACATACTCGATCAAGGAGAGGAAGAAGATTCCTTGAACATCAGGTATTTCTTGATCGAAAGTAGAAAGATCGATCTCACGTTGGGCGGCGGCGGCTTCAGAATATTGTTCTTCTTGGAGAGAGAAGGCCGATCCAGAAATTTAGAATGTACGGAATTCCGCTCCTTGTAATTGTAAGGGTTTTGTCTTAATGAGAAGACTTTATATAGGATTACCCTTAACGGGTAGAAAAGACATTAATGACGACACGTGGACCAATCACGTCAAGTCATTTAAAAATTTCGGCCAATCTGGACTTAAAATAATTTTCTGAAAATTTTGACTTTCAGTTCTCGATAAGTAACTTTAGTTCTCGAGAACTAGAAACATAGTTCTCGAGAGCTATCAGGACTTCTCAAGAACTATACTACTTAGAAGATGTCTGGACTTCTCGAGAACAAAATGCTGAGTTATCGAGAACTAACTGACTTCTCGAGAACTATGGAGACTTCTCGAGAACTAACACTTAAGTGAGATTTCTAAGGCAACTTTTGACTATTCAAGAAATAAGGCTTGAAGTTCTCGAAAACTTAAGCCAAGCTTCTCGAGAACAAGTTGGACTTCTCGAGAACTATAATTGATACTTCTCGAGAACTGGCCAAGACTTCTCGAGAACAAATACTTAGAAAAATTCTTGAACCTGTCTGGACTTCTCGAGAACCAAAAGCTGGGACATCTCGAGAATTAAAGGCTAAGCTTCTCAAGAACTCTAAGCACTTCTCGAGAACTTTGAAGCAAAGCTTCTCGAGAACTCTAAGCACTTCTCAAGAACTTTGAAGCAAAGCTTCTTGAGAATTCTAAGGACTTCTCGAGAACTAAGAGGCACTTCTCGAGAAGTGGACTTAGAGAATTTTCTAAACTTTAGAAAAAAAACTTTCTCTTCTCTTCAAGAGTCCAATCTTCATTCCATGATCCAAGGTTTGAATATGAAGTATATTCCAATGGAGAGGCTACACATGAGTGAACACCTTGGATCACATAATGAGGGATTACACTGTATGGTCCGGTGTTCATGATCCACTGTAGACTGACATTGGTCTATACTTAGCAATGGTAATCTGCAAACACACAGCTAAACAAGGATTTCAAATATAACTTAATTCATCTTATTTCAAGGGTTAGTTCAAGCAAATCTGGGTTATTCTGGATGCAATACCCAACATGGTTCCCCAAACTGGGTACATCCACTCTTCTACAACATTGGTAGGAATCCACTATCAGTTTTTTGATCTGGTGACTGCCACCATAAGATCTATTTACAGGGAGATCTCACAAACCTTCAGGCTTTTGATCAGGTGCCCAAAACCCAACAATAAACTTTTGAAGGGAGTTAATATACCCATTCATAGGAGGTTGAGAGAGTTGATGGTGTCTTCTCTATACAACAGAGAAGACTTGTGAATTACTGTTGTTAAGACTCCTTCTGAAATGTAGAGATGTTTAGGAAGCTTGGAGCCTTGCTCAGGGTGCGGGTCTTCAGCCTTGTCTTGAAAGATCCAGGAACTTACAGACTGATTCAAAGTTGTTGTCCTTGATGATTCCTGGAGTAGAAGTAGAAGAAGCCTCTTGATATGTGATGGATGTTCTTCTTCAGTCTTAAGAAAGACCAAGGGAAAACAGAATGTTTTCTGCACAGAGAAGAAGAGGTTATTCTTTTGTATGTTTTGTGTATCTTCTCTGTATTCTCAGTAATGTCTAGCCATCTGAAGAGAAAATCTCCTTTATATACTGCTGTCAAAATTCTTCCTTGAAATTTGAATTCCAAGCATTAATTGCTGACTGATCTGGAGAATGAAATGGCGGAAATATTTGACTTAAATGAGTTTCCCCAACTGTCCTATTAAAAAGAAGAAAGTAATTAACACTGATGAAGACCATAATTAATGCTGCCAAAAATGACTATATTCTAGAAAATATAAGCATTAATTATTCGGAGAATTACTGCTAAATAATATACTAAATAAGAACAGAAACAAGGAAAACTTATCATTCTGGCTTGGGATAGAAATCGTCGACCTATGAATAAAATTCGTCGACTGGAGTTCCAAGATCGTCGAGCTGAGAATTTCTGTTCGTTGACCTCAGCTCAGCGAACTGCCTTCTTGAAATAACTTGCCAATTCTGCGCTCTAAGTTTGTCGAGCTTAGAATCTGTCTGAATGAATAGATCGTCGACCTGAGCTCGAATATCATCGAGCTAAACTCAGAGAAAGATTTCTGAGTTCGTCGATCTGAGATCGAAGATCGTCGAGCAGAGTTCGAAGAATTTAGAACTGATAATTTTGAACTCTGAATTCTTCTAAGTCTGAGCCTACTGAAGTCCTCTACTGGCTAGTTCATGAAGGTTGAACCTAATGACTAGCCTAAACTCTAGGACTCATAGACTTGACCCTGGCTATATAATGTCGGTCAAACTCATCCAAATTAGTGAACCTACACCAAATCCAAACTAGGTATCCTACACTGTATACCTGCGAGACTCCATGCATCAGACGTATCTTCAAGAAGCCCCAGTATCTAACCTGGAACACCACCTGAAGATGTCGCGCAACGTAATATTTGGCCTATCTGCTTTGGGCCTCAAGCATCCTATCCCGGATCAGTCTCACTTGTGCATCTGTGTCCTCTACAAACTCTAAGCCGAGTGCCTTTGGATCGTCATCTTGGATCTTAGATAAGGGGATCCTGCACCTCTGTCCGTATAATGCCTTATAAGGTGCCTTGCCTATACTGGACATATGGCTGTTGTTATACGAGAACTCGATCAATGGCAATAGTTTTTCCCATGGCTCCCCGCGGTCAAGGATGCATAAGCGCAAGAAATCCTCTATTTTCTGGTTGGTACACTCCGTCTGTCCGTCCGTCTGAGGGTGGAAGGTTGTACTGAATGTCAATGGGGACCCCAGATAAGCCTGGACATACCTCCACTCCCTGGACGTAAACTGTCTGTCTCGATCCGACACAATCAACCTCGACATGCCATGATAGCAGACAAACTACTCTACAAATTTCCGCACCAAGTCACCAACCAGAGCATCCTTCCTGATCAGAATAAATCTAACCACCTTCGTTAACCTATCGACGATCACACATATCGAATCGTTTCCCGTATGTAATCGAGGGAGACCATGAACGAAATCCATGGCAATGTCGTCAAACTTCCACTCCGGCACTGGTAGTGGCTGCAATAATCTGGCCAGACTCTTACAATCTTTCTTTACGAGCTGACAAGGCTCGTAGTGCGTCATAAAATAAGTGATATCCTTCTTCATGCCCGGCCAATACATAGTCCTCTTCAGGTCAGCTTTCATCTTCATAATCCCTGGGTGCAATTAGTACCGGATGTTGTGTCCCTCTGCCATAATATCCTCCCTTATCTGGCCTCCTGCAGACATATAAACTCTTCCTATAAAGCATAGAAGCCCATCCCTCAGAGAGTAGTCTCCAGCCATACCTTCCTCCATGGACCTGAATATCAGCTCCATCCTCCCATCTAGCCTCTGCCAGTCTCTGATGCGATCTCATATGTCGTTGGTGACACTCATCGAAGCCAGGTACTTATAATAAAGCTCTGGATCGTCCTGAGATACCAAAGATATTTGCATGTCCTCCAACATCTGTATTAACTCCATAGACATTAGCTGGGACACTTCTCCTGATGTGGTGACTCTCCCGCTCAGTGCATCTGCCACAATATTTACCTTCCCAGGGTTGTAATGCATGGTGTACTGATAAGCTGACAGGAACTCAACTCATCATATCTGTTGGATGTTAAGCTCCTTCTGCGTTTCTAAATACTTCAAATTCTTGTGATCTGAGATAATTTCATAGTGTACACCGTAGAGGTAGTGCCGCAAGATCTTTAGAGCGAAGATAAGCGCTCCCATCTCCAAGTCATGTATCGGGTAGTTCTGCTTGTGTTTCTTATATTAGCGGGAGGAAAAATCTATCATATGCCCATTCTACATCAAAACGGAACCCATCCCCTGATATGACACATCTGTATAAACATGAAACCCTTCTTTCTAGATGGAAGGGCAAGGATAGGATCCGAGGTAAGCCGAAACTTCACCTCCCAGAAGACTGCCTCGTACTGTGGCGTCCACAGTAAAGGAGCCTCATTCTTAATCAAGAATATAAGAGGAAGGGAAATCCAGGAGAATCCCTCCACGGACTTCCGGTAGTAACCGACAAGTCCAAGGAAACTCCATACATCAGTGGCTGTCATCATCAGTGGCCAATCTCATACCTCTTTGATCTTCCCTAGGTCCACTGCTAGTCCTGCTCCACTAATAATGTGGCCCAAGAAAGCCACCTCCTTAAGCCAAAAATGTCACTTAATGAACTTAGCATACAAATGGTGTTATCAGAGCCTCTCTAGAGTCATTGTAAGACGATGAGCATGCTCCTCGTCAATCCTCGAGTAAATAAGGATGTCATCAATAAAAATGATGACGAATATGTAGAGATAGGCTTTGAATACCCGATTCATCAGACTCATGAATGCAGACTGTGCATTTGTTAGCCCAAAGGGCATCACAGTGAACTCATAAAATCCATATCTGCGTCTAAAAGGGGTCTTCGGGATGTCCTACTAAATCCATAGCTGGTAATAACCTGACCTTAGATCCATCTTTGAAAACTAGTGAGCTCTGGTTTTTGCTAATCGTGAAGAGAATAATACCAATCTAGCAATCCAACTAGGCAAGTATACCTATCGAATTGTAGCTAGGGGACACAAGTGTCTTATTTAAATCCGGGAACCGTTGAGTAATTTTACCCACACGAAGACTATTATCTTATCGAAGAAACTTTTAGGGTTGTTAACTAAATTAAAAGAAGAGACTACTTGCATAAAGAAAATCACTTGCACTTAATCAGAGAGAGGACAACTAGCAATTAAAATAAGGGGGTTAAAATATGATAAAGAAAAGCACTCGAACGAGAATCACCTCGGCCAAAGTTGATCAAAATGCAATAGTAAACTCTAACTTAACAAGGAAAAAGACCTTGACTGTGGAGGTTCCTAAATCATGAACACGCTTCTCTCGAAGATGTGCGCACCTAGGTTTAGGAAGGTCCGACCGAACTTTTGTCCAAATCGGAGGCATAAATCTCGCTTTACACTGTGAACCCTGCTATTAGATTTGACTCCAATCCGAAAGATTTAACGTCTGCCTCTCTAGAGGGGTGCCTGCAACTCGTATTAATCTTGAGTGTTCACTCCAAACTACAAGCCTCTTGGCTAGATAAGACAGGAAACAAAGATGGAAAATATATATCTATTATATATCTCCAGTTATAATTAATCAAGAGTAAATCAAGATCTAAACCTTACAAAGAAAAGCAAACTAGAGCATCATAACTTAACCAACTCGAATATCGGATCATCAAGATCGAGTATAAGGAAGATTAGTTACTAATGGTGAAGTGGAGGAAGAGGGATGAGTAGGAGAACATGGAAACAAAATAGAGACAAGTAAAAGTAAAAATGCTTTATATTAATTCAAACAGAGAGCTTACAACTTGAAATAAAAGATATAACACTTGCAGGAAATGAAAAACTAAGCTTGCAATAAAAGTAAACAACAAAAGAAATTCAAGAACTATTATTGAAGAATAAAACTTAAAATAGAAAAAACTAAAATGAGAACAGGAGAGAGGAAGAACACAAAGGAAGAACTGAAAATGGCAGCACTTACCCTCTCCAATAATTCTCTATTTTTACACAAGGGGAGGGGCTCTATTTATAGAATTGGACATGCCCATGCATCCAGCCATGCACGGGAGTTGACCTTGGTATGAATTCTGGCGGGAAATGATGATTGCCTCGGTACAGGTGACGTGCATTTATTGTGGCAACAGGCTTTTGTGGAAAAACGGGACTTGTATTTGGAAGCGGCGAAAGCTCGATGAAAGAAGGAGAGAGGGCTCGACAAAATTAGAAGAGAAGGAGGGAGAGCTTGACGAATTAAGGAAAAGGTCGAATGCAGAAGGTGGAGGGAAGGTCGACGAACGTTGAGGTCGACAAATTCTGGCGAGCTCGATGAAATCAGAGGAGGAGGGAAAGCTCGATGAATGGAGGAAAATGCCGAACGCCGAAAGTGGACGGGAGGTCGATGAAATTGAACTGAGGGAGAGGTCGACGAATGTCGAACGCTAAATTGGACGGGAGGTCAACGAATTTGAACTGAATGTAACGCCCCAGATTTTCGGTTAATTATTTTATCCTCTCGGTGGCGTCATAATGACGTAAGGGCGTTACATTTTCGCGAGTTGACGGCGCGTCGGTGCGTTTCGCGTTCGTTAGGTTTGGCCGAGCAAATTTTTGGATTTGCATCGAAAGTTAAAATTTTTTACGTTAGGAAATTAAATTGATTTATTTTGGATTTGCCCGTCAAGTTTCGTCGTATTTCGATCAATATTGGAGCCTCGACGAATTTCCGAAGATCTGAATAATTTGTGTTCGCCATAAACTTTAGAAATTTTTATCTCGAGAACGGCTCGTCGGTTTTTTATTTTGACTTCGCCATTGGGTTTGTAGCGTCGGTATTTGCCTATAACGCGAATTTCGTAGGTTTCGGCGCGCGTTTGGCCCTTCATAACGATATTATAATATAACGTTAAATATTATAATATATAAATTCTAATATAACAATTATTATATATAAAAAAAATTAAAATAAATAAAAGAAAAGAAAATCTCTCCCAATCCCGCCGAATCTCACCGAATGCAGCCCCCCTTTTTATTCTATTACATCATTTATAATAATTATATTATTATTACTATTATATATATACATATAAAGAAAAAAAATCCTCATCTTCTTCCTCCCTAGAACTGAACCGACCCCCCACTCGTTTTCCCGTGCTTTCGTTAGAACCGATCCACAGCGTGGAGCAATTTGGAGGACGTTTTCGGACGCGATTGAGGCAAGTGGTGCTCACTTGCATTTTTATTTTCTTCCTTTTGTTCTCGCCTCCTATTGTAGAATTGATCGTAATTATGGTTTGGAGTCGTGATTTCCGCTAGTCGTCGTCGTCTAGAGATTTGTGTGTGACGCCTCATGAATAGATTTGTTCGTCTCGGGTAAGCTCGCCGAAAAACCTTGTCTCCTTTCGACGGAGTTCTATGCGTCGGAAACATTTTTATCTTCTGTCATGTTGTATGTGCGTCTTATCTCTCGCTAGTCGTGTCGGTTTGATTTTCTCGTCATCATGAAGAAAAAAAATGTTCGTCCGTCATGAGTGCCACAATTATTGTCCAATGTTACTTTTGTACCTACTGTAACCCCTCTTCATGTCATTGTCGATGCGTCAATCGAATCGTCGCGTCATTTCAACCAAGTTATGTCGCCCTGTTGATGTATGAGTCTCGTATGATCTGTTGAAGTTTTGTTTGTCGGAATCTTTGTCGTCTTCCGACGGAGGACTGTACGTTGGAAGTTTTGCTGTCTTCTGCTGTGTCGTGTGTCGTCGCGACATCATGATTGTCCCGCAGCTTTGACCAAGTTATCCTCTTCGCTTGATTATAAATGTCGCTTTGACCAAGTTAACCTCTCAGCTCAATAGTGCGTGTCCTTTTGACCATATCCATCACTTCGTCGGTCGTTCGTATCGTTGGAATGTAGTTTGTCGGAAGCCTCACCGCTTTCCGTTGTTTTTAGTCGATGAAACCCTTGTTGCCATCCGTCGCTGCATTTGCGCGTGTGTTGGTTGGATTGTCGTGATGATTTGAGCTAGTGTCCCCTTATGATCCAAGTTTAAGTCGTAAGCGTCGTTAGTTGATTCGTTTATGTCGTGGACTTGGAAGAATATTGTGGTTAAAGTCTTGGAGTTCTGCAAGGCAAATCTATATCTGTGTCGATTGTATGCTACGATCTGGTTTTAGTCCTTGTTAACGGTGTCATGTACCCTTAGCCGGGTCGTTGCAAGAGAGAGAGGTTTTGTTTTTTGTCGGCCTGTTCGATTAGAGTTCTTCTTGGTTTGATGCATTTATATGTATATATATAATAAAATATCTGCTATTTGTTGGACTGTTGGTTCGCAGTGGATAAAGGACCCCCACCTCAGTGCCTTGTTTTGATGGTATATTTTATGGACTGTTTGTTGGCAGTGGATATAGGACCGCCACCTCAGTGCCTTGTTGTTGTGGGTCATACACCAAGGCTTTGCCCGGTATTTTAATGTCATGTGGAGATGATCAGTCTCTCTTAAATCATGAATTGATATGTAAAAAATTAAAGATATATATATACATATGCATATATTTCTCTCCCAGTCGTGGGATTGCTTACCTTGTGCAGCATAGTTAGTTCCTCTATGACTTTTTTTGTGTTTTATTGATTATACTTACTATTTGGTGATAGCTTGTTCGTACAGTTACTTGCTACTCGAGGTTTGTTATTCCTCTTTGTTTTTCAAAGCACTACTTGTAACTTGCTTCTGAGGTGTTCTTATTTCGAATGCCTCAGGTCCAGAGCAATAGCAGGTTTAGCTGTAATAGTTGTGCTTCTGGGGCTGCGAGTTGCTGCAGCTGTTTGTTTCCACCTCAGAGTGTTGAGGTAGTTGTTTTGTTAGACATGATAGTTTCTCTATGTGTTTGTGTCAGCTGTTGATGCCCATAGTCTTAGATTTTCTATGTTAGATTACTTGCTAGTAGTATTGCTGTTACTTACTGTTAGTTTTATACTTGCTCTCTGAGAATATTTTATGTTAGGATGCATGTTAGGTATTTTAAATATAAAATAAAACTGCATTTTTTTTTGCATAGTTCCATAGCATTCTTTTAAACCTATAAACTACTATTTTAAAGGTTATAAATCTGTTTTCTTACTTATAGTAAATCTAGAAGTCACATGTTCATTGCATTTTATGCTGAGTTTTCATTCTCATACAGGGTGATAAATGAATCAAACTAGTGTTTTCTGCTGTGTAAACCTATACTTTCTCACTCGTGGACTAGTTGATCCACCAGACCGAGGGACACGGTCAGCATACCTAATAATAAAGCAATGTTTTAAAACATAACTCATAGTCTTATTATACAAATAAGTGATAGGACAGGGTTGCTTGAACGTCTGCAGTTGTCCCCTGCGCGGCGTGGCATCACGATCGCGTATTTTCTCTCAATCTGATAGTATTTTAGTACTGAGAAAATGTGGTTGTGACAGTTGGTATCAGAGGGAGGTTTTGCAAGAGGGTTGGTTGGTTTGGCAAGTCAGTCGAACAACTTTCCCTTAAGCAAAACCTCAAGCGTAGTTTCATTTCATTGCATACACACACCAATATGTCATCAGTAGATCTTGATGGAAGCATGAACACTACACTTATTGCATAATAAGAAGTATACGAGGCATATTATGTAGTATGGGATGCATAATATGTGTTTGTATATGGATCAACCATAGGTGGCAACATGTGACGGTTATGTAGTATGGGATGCATAACCACCATTACATGGGTGCCCATTAGCACGTTTTCTTTTTTCGTTACATACAATGTTATGTAGTATGGGATGCATAACATTGTATGTGTAAGCCGCTCATAACATGCACTAGGGCCCTTTTAGAATGCATAGCACTGTATACATGACATATCATCGCATAAGCACACGTGCCAAGTTAAAGATCTGCATGATGACAGATGTACACTCATGATTTGAAAGGAAATTTAAACATTCAGGCGTAAATTTTATAGGCACAAGGTAGAAGCATAACATCATTTCATGATTTTCCGAGAGCAAGGTAATAGTATAAGCAAGTATCTGTTCGTTCCCGATCTGATTCGAGTTTGTTTGTTTCTGATCTGATCTGGGTTAGGATATACGAGTTTGCTAGCTTAGGTGTCTTAAGCTAGGTTTTTGGTGAGTCATTTGTTCGCGTTTGTAGAAAGTGGTCCTGAAATGTTTTGCAATGGGGATGATATCCTAGTTTGAGGGTAAGTCTTCGAGTAGTTTATATCGAAGCAATATTAGGTGAACTGTGTCAGAACTTTGAGACTCTGTCAAGGCAGTTGGTCATAATGCAGGCACAGTTGTAGGCATTACTTGCTGCCACCTTGAGGCAGCAGCCTGGTGTGCTTTTATTTTCTTTTCCTATATTGGTTGAATACGAAAGTGAGATCGATCAATCGACTAGATTTACTCCTGAGTCGATAGCTATTGAGGAATGTTAAGTCTAAAACTTCTTGGGTAATCTCAGGTTAGTCCCTAGTCCAGTTGATAGCTTCCTTAATATCTCGATTTCTGTCCGACTAAGTTTTGTGTGTGATTTATAGGAGGTGTCGAATCAGGATATCCATAGTTGTCTCATTTTTTTAGATTGGATTTTTAGGGTGTGTCGATTGATAGTGGCAGATTTGGAAAATTTCAGTGTGATTTTTGGGCATGGAACGGAAGTCTTGTTTGTATGTTGTAGACCGATACTAGGATGAGCATCTGGACTTTATGATGAATATTGAGCAACCCTGGAGTCTGTTTGGATTCCAATATCAAGATTCTCCAGCTATTTTGGCGGTGCGTTCTCGTAAATTCTTAGAGTCTGGCTGCGAGTCTTTGCTCATTTCCTTTTATGTTGTGGAAACTGCTCTTTTTGTGCTGCGTGTTCTGTGGAAGGAGAGTTCCCAGATGTTTTCCTAGCTAGTTTTCCCGGTCTCCTTCCTGAGAGAGAGGCAGAGTTTGTTTTAGATATTGAGCCAGATACTTGTCTTTTCGCGAGATCACCTTACTGTTTGCCCTACGTGAGCTGGAATAGTTTCATACCTAGCTAAATGGGTTGCCATTTTGAGGCTTCTTTAATTCAAGTCCCTTGCCCTAGAATGCTCCTGTTCTTTTCGCGAGCAAATGTGGGATGTCTTTAGAAGATCAGGAGTGAATTATAAAAGAGTTTAATGGTGTGACTATAGAGATAAATATTCACCATTGCGGATAGATGATTTGTTAAATAAGTTTCAAGATAGTTCCATATTCTCGAGGTTTGTTCTCAATCTATAATGTGTTGTGTGAAGGATCTATGTGTTGAATGTTCCACGGACTACCTGTTTGTTCCCGTTATAGGCTGTATTTTGAGGTTTTAGTTATGAACTTTGATTTTAATGAATGCACCCTCTGCCTTCTTGGATTTGATGAATATGGTGTTAAGAGAATTTTCGGACTACCTCGTGGCTATTTTTTTGATGTTTGGATATGTTCTAAGAGCACAGACAAGCGTGTTGAGTGTTTAGAGATTTGTGAGGTCTAGGTTAAGAAAACACAACTCTATTAGCCAGAATAGGCAATTGAAATATTAGCTGTCGTGTTCCTCTTTTTTGGGACACAATATTAAGAATGATGAATTTTCGACGAACTTAATAAAGATCGCTGAAGTGATTGATTTGGAAGAGAATTTGATAGTTTAACTTTCAAGGCAGCCTAAACACCTAGAGGGGGGGGGGGGTGAATAGGTTCTGCTTTTCTTTCTAAAACTTCTAGGCAAAATTCAATTCAATAACTAATATAATAAACACAGCAATCACAGAAAACAAAACATCACAGATTGCACTATGTTTTATAGTGGTTCCCCAAGGTCTGGGTACATCCACTTTCCCCCTTCACCTATCTAGCAGTATGCTAGATTCGGCCAAACTTCCACTTATCTCAGATCAATAGATCTTACAACTCAGAACCCAACTGGTTTCTACAACTCAGGCACAACTGCCCTACCTCAGCCTTGCCCCAAGGCCTACAACTCAGAGAATATCCTTCTCCTACACTCAGGCAAACATCCCTACCTCTCAGAGTTCAACACTCTTACACTCAGCCTTTATAACATAGGCTTACAACTCAGATCTGTATAAACAGATCCTACAGAAATATAGAAAAGATTGTTTTAATTGTCTTGCCAAAGTTGAGAGAGAAAAGGCAATGACAATTCTTGATCAGCTGATGCAATCAACTGTTTCTTAGCCTTCTTCAAAGCTTCTTGAAAATGTACTTAGCTGAGTTGATTCCAAACAGCTTCTTGAGAATCCACTGGTGGATTCTTTCTTCTTCTTCAAATTCTGACTTGATCTCTCTCTATCCAGAACTTTGAATGATTCTTCTGAATTCTGATTAGAACTCTTCTTAGATCTATCCTTAGATAGTCTTCTTAGATCTCCCGGAGAAGATCTTCTTAAGTGCCTAGCACTTTCTTGAAATGAGTAGAATTGTAATCCTTCTCCACTTTCTGATCCAATGTATTTCAAAAGGTCAGTTCTATATGTTGTTTTTTTTTCTCCTTTTGAAAATGTCTATTTATAGACATTCTTCATGGTAACCGGCTGATCCGGTTTCTAACCATTTTCTGACAAGTCTGACAGCTTCAGTTAACCGGTGGTAACCCACAGCTGTCAAGTCTTCAATCAAGTCCTGTGCCTTAGTCTTGAATCACAAGTTGTTGAAACAGACTGTTAGAAAGTGTCGAGACCATCTGTCTATTTGTGTCGACATAATTGACTTTGGTGTCGACACAGTCTTCAGTGATGTCGACTAAGTTGCCTTTGAGTCGACACAGCTTCTTCTGCAAATAACTTGATCTTGACTCTTCAGTGTGTCGACACAAGTCCTGTGTGTCGACACAGTTGTTGTAGAATCATAACTTTAGTAAGTGTCGACTTAGCCTTCAGGTGTCGACACATTCATTTTTTAACTCTGCTATAATGTGTCGACTTAATCACAATGTGTCGACACATTCTGCTGGTGTCGACTAACTTGAGGTCGACTATTTTCTTCTGTGTCGACACATTCAGATGATGTCGACAATCTTGAGATCGACTATACTCTTCTGTGTCGACACATTCTCCCAATGTTGAGGTCGACGCTTTTCTTCTGTGTCGACACAATTTCCCAGTATTGTGTCGACTCTTTTCTTCTGTGTCGACACAATTTCCCAGTGTTGTGCCGACTCTTTTTCTGTGTCGACACAAATTCCCAGTGTTGTGTCGACTTACTTCTTCTGTGTCGACACTTTTTCCCAGTGTAGTTGTAGACTAACTGCTATGTGTCGACACTGCTTCCCAGTGTTGTGTCGACTATTTTCTTCTGTGTGTCGACACTGCTTCCTTTGTGTCGACACTTGGACTTAGAATTTTTCTGCATACTTTATCAATTCTCCACCTGCACATGTCAACTTAAAACAACATCAAATACACCTTGATGTATATCATTGAGCTAAGTTGGGCTTCTTCAAATCAGGTACACATTTTCCAATGTACCCAACAATCTCCCCCTATTTGGAGAAGTCATAACCCCTATAGCCAATGATATACACCATTTATAAACAGTACTAAATGATGATTAATGACATAGCAGGAATACTTTAATATAAACAAAACATAACATAGAATAATTCATCACAGAATGCACATTATAATATGCCAAACAATATTTTGTTTATAACTGGGTAATGTTTGATTACAATGTATTACATTTGATCATTACATCACAACATTACAAAACATTTAAAACAAAATCAGGATTGATCAGGCTCTCTAATTGTAATCCCTTTGCCAGACTGAATTGTAGCTGTCACAGGAGCTTCTGATTCTTCAGCTATCTTCTTTCCTTTAAGATCAGCTTTCTTCTGAGCTTCTTCCTTGATCCTTTGCCTTTCAAAATAATGAAAAGGCTTTGGGAAGTATTTGCTTGGCTCCTTAGCATCTGATGGCAGTCTTCCCAGCTTGGCTTTCCTTCTGAATTGTACAATTGCCTCTTGCCTTGCCTCATACTTCTGCCATTCAATTTCATTGTACCACTTTCCTCTCTCATGAACTTTATCTTGTACAGCTTTCCATGCAGTGAGTATGATGTTCCTTGAAGTAGGACTCCACTGCTCATAATCTGGCTTCAGTACAGCCTGCTCTCTGAATTTCTTCTTTGCCAATAGAGCATCCTGCTGTTCTTTCAGAGTAGCCTCAGGCTTATCAACTTTTCCAAAGACAATATTAGTAACCTCCTTTGGAGGACTATACATTCCTTGAACTTTCTGATCAATCAAGTCAAAATCTGGAGGGGGGTATATGACTTGGGCAACCTCAGGTTGATTGCCTTCAAGTAGATTAGATTGTATTCCTGACTCAGCTACCATAGCATCATCACACAATGGGGGATATCCCAATGTGGCTCGAATGCTATTGGTCACCCACTTGGTGTGCTCTGAGCCTGCATGAATTAGCATCCTCTCCCCCTTTATGGCTTCTCTTGATACATGATCTCTAAGATCTTCTTTTTGAAATCGAATTTGGCCATCCAAATAATTCACTCCCTCCTTGAAAAATGGTCTTAACTTTTGAAGCTTTTCAGATATTTCCTTTTGAGAGGTTGTGATGGCAGTCTTAACAGATGCAATAGCAGCCTGAAAATTCTTATCAAATTCTTCCATTTCTTTGGCTCTATCTGCAGGCATACCTGGAACAATCTTCTTCACCTCCTCAATGATCTCATTATGAGATTCAGTTAAATTTTCATTCATTCTGATTTGATTTTCCAGAACATAACTTTGCTTCAAAGCAATATCATCCACCTTTGTAGAGATAGCCTCCTGTTGTTTAGCCAGATAAACTACAGCATTGCCACCCTTGTGGAAGCAATCTGTCATTTCAGTTTTATGCAAGTTGACTTGAAATTGGATGGACTTGATATCCTGAGCTAAGTCAAACTGGACTGACTTGCTATTGCCATCAACATACTTCTCCAGAGCCATCCTTTGGTCATCCAATTTTACTTGAAGATCTACCATAAATTTATTGTAATCAAAGGCTGGAGAAACTTGTGGAGTTGTGGTCTGTAATGCCTGCTTATAGTTCTTGCTTCTTCTCTTAAAGACAACAAGTTTTCTTTTCTTTGCCATCCTGGCATCTTCAGTTTCTGTTTCAGAGGAAGTATCTACATGAATTCTTTCTTGTGGATGATGAATTGTATCTGTTCCAAGGGGTTGTTGCTCAGCTTCAACATCCACTGGCTCATCCTCAACCTGTGTTTCCACAGCAGCTTCCTGATCAATGTCCATTCCTATGGACTTCTCAATATCTGGTCCACCTCCTTCTTTATTAGCAGCAGTATCAACATCTGGGAATAACTCCTCCATAGTAAATTCCAGTTGAGTGGTCACTTCTGCAGCAGTTAAATCTTGAGATATGTTTAACTGTGCTTCCTCTTGGACTTGCACCTCAATATTTGTAGTGTCAGGAGTAGGTGTGGACACTAGCTCCCCCTGAACCTGTGCAGTAATAAGAATATGAGCAATGTCTTTTATAGTAAAATACATTAGCTCCCCCTATACCTAAGCAGGAGTAGATACCTTTGGAGCAGGAGTGGAAACTGGCTCCCCCTGCATCTGTGCAGGTGTTGATACTTCCTGGACCACAGTTGAGTCAAGCTGTGTCCTCAGTGGATCTTCTTGTACTTGTTCAGATTCTTGATTTTTTGTAGGGGATTTCACAGGGGTGTCTGGCCTGCTCTCTTCAGGCACATCCTTGGACAGCACCCTATCCCACCTTGAGAAGAGTCTCATATCCATTCTTCTCATATGATTAATCTTACTCCCTTGCAGCTGCTGCATCACATCAGGAATCACTCCAGTGAAGTACAGGCTTATGATCCTAGCCATGTTAGGCTTCTTGATTCCCTCTTTGATCTTGTCAAAGAGCACTCCTGACCAATCAGTAGGAATAGTAAAAACTATCCTGGTCATCAGGCTGAACATATAGGCAGAAATCCTATCATGTCCACCTGTCTTGCAGAGGATTACTTTTCCAACTACTTCTGACAAGAATTTCCCTTGCTGATTCATACCCTTCCTGTTGAATGCAGCTCCAATCTTCAATCCTTGGTCCAGTCCACACCATTGAAGGGCTTCCCTTGTCTTAGATATAGGAACTTCCTCTTCATTCTCAACTACTTGCAATTGGAAGATTTTTCTTAAACTTCTTTGGTTAATCTTTACCTTACTCCCTTGAACAGTGGACTTAATCTTGAGGCCAGTAGAATGGACTGATGCAGAGATAAAGAACTCGTGCACCTCCTTCTTCCAGATCTTAGTTGGTTCTGAAATGAGAAATTCTAACCCTGATGCAGAGAGAAGGGTGATAACTCCTTGAACATCAGGCGGCGCCTCTGCAAAGGCCTGGCGCACCAACTCATACCCTTCATTGATGTTATCTTCAATCCTTGGCGCCATCGTTGTGTCGAGAAAGCTTGAGAGAAGAGAGAAAGATAAACTGTCGACACAGGGTTTTAGTCTCGAAAACCTTGAAAGCGTGTCGACAGAAAGAGCTTTTGACCTATTTATAGCTTCTGTTGAAAGAAGTTCAAAAGGCGCCAAAAACAGTCTAAATGTGTCGACACAGACGGAATGTGTCGACACAAGCTTCTATTAACTCGACATTTCTTCAGCCTACTATGTGTCGACACCAATTTGTGGTTATGTCGACACCTTGGATACATAGTAGAAAGACAGAAATTCTGTGTCGACACTAAGGACAAGTGTCGACACATATTCTGTAAGTGTCGACACCATAATTCTGGTTGAGTCGACATTACATTTCTGGTTAAGTCGACAATAAAACTCTTAAGTGTCGACACATATTCTCTGTGTCGACACAATATTTCTGACTTGTCGACATAATTTCTCTGAGTCGACACATTATTACTGAATGTGTCGACACATTCTTACTTAGCCAATTTCTGTAACTTCAATGTGTCCTTTTTAACACTTGATTATGTTGTTACTACTTTTACTTACTTATAAACCACTTCAATAGCATTGTTAATGATTTTGTTTAATACATTAATCAATGGTTAACATACCTAATTCAATTTTGAATTTATTGAATTTGGTTTCATCTAAAGGCTTAGTAAATACATCTGCTATTTGATAATCTGTTTTTACAAATTCCAATGAGATGTCAACTTTTTCTACATGTTCTCTAAGAAAATGATATTTGATTTCTATATGCTTAGTTCTACTATGATAAACTGGATTATTAGCAATAGAAATAGCACTCTTAGAATCACATAAAAGGGGTGTTCTACTTACCTGAATACCATAATCTTTAAGCTGATGCTGCATCCATAATAGCTGTGCACAGCAGCTTCCAGCAGCAATATACTCTGACTCAGCTGTGGAAATTGCCACACTAGTCTGCTTTTTACTACTCCAAGATATTAGTCTTCCTCCCAGGAATTGACAAGTACCTGTAGTACTCTTTCTATCCTCTCTACATCCTGCAAAATCTGCATCTGAATAGCCTGTTAGTTGAAAATCTCTATTCCTAGGGTACCAAAGACCTAGAGTAGGAGTGCCCTTTAGATATCTCAGAATCCTTTTGACTGCAGTATAATGAGATTCTTTAGGGCAGGCTTGGTACCTAGCACAGACACATGTTGCATACATAATGTCAGGTCTACTAGCAGTGAGATATAGTAGAGACCCAACTATTCCTCTATACAATGATTCATCAACAGGTTTACCTGCCTCATCTTTGCATATTGGCATACTTGTGCCCATAGGAGTTCTCATGGAGGAGGATGACTCCATACCATATTTCTTAATTAATTCCTTGGTGAACTTAGACTGGGATATGGACAATCCATCATCAGTCTGTCTTACTTGGAGTCCCAAGAAGAACTTAAGTTCTCCCATACTGCTCATCTCAAACTTCCCTTGCATAAGTTTGGCAAACTTTTTACAAAGGTTGTTTTCAGTAGATCCAAAGATTATGTCATCAACATAGATCTGGACTAAGATGATCTTTCCTTTGGATTCCCTAAGGAATAGAGTTTTGTCTATCTTTCCTCTTGAGAATTTATTCTCAATGAGGAAGGTAGACAGGGTTTCATACCAAGCCCTTGGAGCTTGTTTTAACCCATACAAAGCTTTCCTAAGCTTATACACAGAATCAGGTTTAAGAGGATCTACAAAACCTGATGGCTGCTCTACATATACTTCTTCTTTAAGATCACCATTCAGAAATGCTGACTTCACATCCATCTGGTATACTTTGAAGTCTTGGTAGGCTGCATAGGCAAGGAACATTCTGATTGCCTCCAGCCTTGCTACTGGAGCAAAGGTTTGATCAAAGTCAATCCCTTCTTCCTGCCTGTATCCTTTTGCAACCAATCTTGCTTTATTCTTTACTATTATTCCACTTTCATCTAGCTTGTTCCTATAGATCCACTTAGTTCCAATTATGTTGTGGCCTCTTGGTTTAGGAACAAGCTCCCAGACTTTGCACCTTCTAAATTGATTCAGCTCCTCTTGCATAGCATCAATCCAGTGCTGGTCTTGGATAGCTTCTTCAAACTTCTTAGGTTCCATTTGGGACAAGAAACTAGAATGCAAAACTGTGCTTTGATTTCTGCTTCTAGTTTGCACTCCTTGTCTTGGATCACCAATTATCTGATCAGTAGGATGATCTCTTAGATATCTTATAGCTGGAGGTAGATTCCCTTCAGGTTGTGCATCTCCAGCTTCTTCATTCTGCTGTTCCTCTTGGTTTTCATCAGCTTCCATTATCTCTTGTACTCCCCCTGGACAGCAGCCTTCATTTTCCAATGCTCCCTCTTCCTTTGAAGCTTCAGCAATGGAGAGCTTGTCCATCTTCTTGCTTATACCTGTTGAGTCATTTGATCTACAAGACAACTCACAATTGATTAATCTTGTTTCATCAAATACAACATGCACAGATTCTTCAACAACTTGAGTAGTTAAGTTGAAGACTCTATAGGCCTTACTATTTGTGCTGTACCCAACAAATATCCCATCCTGGGATTTGGCAGCAAACTTAGTCAAATATGACTTGCCATTGTTAAGTATATAGCATTTGCAACCAAAGATCCTAAAATAGGATAGGTTTGGTTTTCTGCCTTTCACAATCTCATAGGGAGTCTTTCTGTGGCCTTTGGTGATAGAAGCCCTATTGATGACATGACAAGCAGTGTTAACTGCCTCAGCCCAAAAATATTCTGGGAGAGAGGTGTCACTCAATAGAGTTCTACCAGCTTCAATTAATGTTCTATTCTTTCTTTCAGCAATACCATTTTGCTGAGGTGTTCTAGGTGAGGAGAACTCTTGGAAAATCCCAAAGTCTATACACAAGTTTGTTATGCTTTCAGATTGAAACTCAGTACCATGGTCACTTCTAATTTTGACCACTGTACTATTCAGTTCATTCTGAATTTGCTTTACAAAATTAAATAATACACTTGGGGTTTCAGATTTTTGTCTCAGAAAGAACACCCATGTAAATCTAGAATAGTCATCTACAACCACTAGAGTGTAGACCTTCCTACCTAGACTGTGAACTGGCATAGGACCAAAAAGATCCATATGCAAGAGGTATAAGCACCTCACAGAATCCTTGTTTTCAAGGCTTTGAAATGAGGTTTTTGTCTGCTTGCCCTTTTGACAAGCTGAGCATACCCCTTCCTTTATACACTTAACTTGAGGCCCATTCCTCACTAGTTCTTTACTAAAGAGTTGGCCAATTGTCTTGTAGTTTAGATGAGCCAATCTCTTGTGCCACTTAACACAATGAGAAGCATTGTCATCAGCTACAAGACAAATGGGGGATGCCTTATTCTCACATTCAAAATTAAGGCAATACACATTTCTCTTCCTATACCCAGTCAATATGATCTCTTGATCACTTGACCTTTTGATATGACATCCATCCTTACCAAATGAAATGTCATATCCTAGATCACTCAGCTGGCTTATGCTTATTAGATTATGTTTCAAACCTTTTACATAGGCCACTTGGGTGATAGTAATTAGGTTTGAAGAGATGTTACCAAATCCTTTGATGACTCCTTTTTCAGATCCACCAAAGATCACTTTATGTCCATCTTTGACAGATGAATACTCCTTCAGCAGCCCCTTTGTTCCAGTCATGTGCCTGGAACAACCACTATCCAAGTACCATATAGGGGCATGGTAACTTGGATTCACCTGCAATACAGAATTACTTACCCTTAGAACCCAAGTAAGTCTTGGGTCCTTGGTTCAGGTTAGCCTTAATAAAGTTATCATAACCTCTTCTAACAGGTAGACTCTTATTCTTTATAACACTTGTGTTATACCAGCAGTCCAATGCAAAATGACCCCTCTTGCCACAGCACCAACATTCAAACTTATTGTATCTAGATCTAGATACATCCTTGTCAGAAGCATTTCTGTTCATTGCTGGTGCTGTTGCAACTTCACCTACTGATTTCTTAAAACCATAGGGTTTATGACCATAGGTAGGCCTGCTTGCCTTAACACCCTTGTTCTTCAGAACATTTGTCTTAATATGATCCTGAATGTCTTCATGATCATATATGTTAGAAGGCACTTTCTCCTTACCAAACCTTATGGGGACTGAAAGGTTTAGTGGCTGAATAGGGGCTTTGCCTTTCCTCTTGAATCTGCCAGCCCTGGAGTTACCCTTAAATCCTAATCCAGCCTTACCCTTCTGAGTGACAAATTCATCTATCAAGGGTAAGACAGATTTTGGCTTAGAGTAACTAGCCACTAAATCCCTTTCAATTCTAAGTCTGTCCTCCAGACTCTTTACTTGATCATTAGTATAATTAATTGTGCCCATCTGAATAATAGTTATATTCTTCAGCTTGGCAATTTCAGCTAACTTTTGATCAAGGACTTTTTCTAACTCAGTTGTTGCAACCCTTAGATCAGCAATTTCCTGAGCCTGTGATTTAACCAGGTTCTTGCTTTTCTTAAGGGCCTGCAACAGTCCCCATACTTGTCTATCAATTGATAGACATCTCCTTCAGATCCAGATGCATCTTCATCACTTGATGCAGATGTAGCTGATTCTTCACTTGTATTACAAACAGATGTACAAGAAGGACAGTTTACCTCATTAGAACCAGACTGATTCTGGCATAGGTCCTCTTCTGATCTTGTCATCAAACCCATGCATTGATGTTCATTGATGGAGTCTAGCAACTGCATAAACTCCTCTTCCTCAGATGCAGCATATAATCCAATATATGCTTCAGCTTCAGATCCTGATTCTGAAGTTGACTGGTCTGACAGACTTTTATCTTTCTTTGCTACAAAGGATTTCTCCTTCTTGCCTTTCTGATAAGTCTTCTTCTTTTCTGAAGATTCCTTCCTTTTGTCAGGACAATCAGCCACTACATGTCCAGGCCTATTGCAACAATAGCAGACAATCTTTGAAGTAGTGGCTTTGCTGGGCTTTGACCTGCTTTTCTCTTTCCTTGATGACCTTCTCTTCTGATAATAGTCATCTACTTGCTGTGATGAGGAAGGCCTAGACTTCCATTGCTTCTTTTTCAAGAACCTTTGAAATTGCCTAGTGAATGCAGCAAAGTCTGCATCTGAATCACAGCTGACTGAACCCTTATCTGAATTTTCAGAACTACCTTCTTCAACTTCCTTAGGAGGAGATGGTGATTTCCTCCTATTCTTTCTAGTGGCTTCAGCATTAAATGCCACAGTCTTTTCTCTATGCTCTCCTCTTGAGTTTCTTTCCTCCTCCTTCCTTACCATAAGTTGCATTTCATAGGATAGCAACTTTCCAAACAGAGTTGGAGGAGATATCTCTGCCAATTTTGCCACTTCTCTTATGGCACAGATCTTTGTATCCCAATCCTTTGATAAGGATCTTAAGAATTTGTCATTCAGTTCATAGGTACTGAAGACTCTTCCATAGGATATTAGCTCATTCACAATTCTATAGAATTTCTTATAGCACTCAGTTATGCTATCAGATTTTCCTTGTCTAAAACTTTCATACTCCTGATTTAGCATAGATTTTCTGTCCAGCCTTACTTCTTCAGATCCCTCCATGTAGACAATCAATGTGTCCCACATCTCCTTGGAGGTCTTGCAGTGAATCAGATTCTGAAATGTTGAATCATCTATGGCACTGACAATGATGTTCTGTGCCCTTTTGTCCATGGTTGCCAAGATGATTTCATCCTTGGTCATTTATGAATAAGTCTTTGGTGTTTGGATATTTGCATCAAGAACAGATATCTTCATTGGTATGAAGGGGCCTTCCTGTACTGTGATGTAAATCCTTGGGTCAGATGCTTCCATAAACAATCTGACTCTTTCTTTCCAGATCCCAAAGATTTCCTTCTTGCATATGGGTAATTTCATTGACCCTAGCTCCTTATGATTCTCTCCAGAACCCATCTTCTTGATTCTTGAATCTGCCTATCAGATCTACCTCAGACTGTTAAGTCCTTTTTGAGGAACCTCCCTCTGATACCACTTGATAGTTTAACTTTCAAGGCAGCCTAAACACCTAGAGGGGGGGGGGGGTGAATAGGTTCTGCTTTTCTTTCTAAAACTTCTAGGCAAAATTCAATTCAATAACTAATATAATAAACACAGCAATCACAGAAAACAAAACATCACAGATTGCACTATGTTTTATAGTGGTTCCCCAAGGTCTGGGTACATCCACTTTCCCCCTTCACCTATCTAGCAGTATGCTAGATTCGGCCAAACTTCCACTTATCTCAGATCAATAGATCTTACAACTCAGAACCCAACTGGTTCCTACAACTCAGGCACAACTGCCCTACCTCAGCCTTGCCCCAAGGCCTACAACTCAGAGAATATCCTTCTCCTACACTCAGGCAAACAGCCCTACCACTCAGAGTTCAACACTCTTACACTCAGCCTTTATAACATAGGCTTACAACTCAGATCTGTATAAACAGATCCTACAGAAATATAGAAAAGATTGTTTTAATTGTCTTGCCAAAGTTGAGAGAGAAAAGGCAATGACAATTCTTGATCAGCTGATGCAATCAACTGTTTCTTAGCCTTCTTCAAAGCTTCTTGAAAATGTACTTAGCTGAGTTGATTCCAAACAGCTTCTTGAGAATCCACTGGTGGATTCTTTCTTCTTCTTCAAATTCTGACTTGATCTCTCTCTATCCAGAACTTTGAATGATTCTTCTGAATTCTGATTAGAACTCTTCTTAGATCTATCCTTAGATAGTCTTCTTAGATCTCCCGGAGAAGATCTTCTTAAGTGCCTAGCACTTTCTTGAAATGAGTAGAATTGTAATCCTTCTCCACTTTCTGATCCAATGTATTTCAAAAGGTCAGTTCTATATGTTGTTTTTTTTTCTCCTTCTGAATCTGTCTATTTATAGACATTCTTCATGGTAACCGGCTGATCCGGTTTCTAACCGTTTTCTGACAAGTCTGACAGCTTCAGTTAACCGGTGGTAACCCACAGCTGTCAAGTCTTCAAACAAGTCCTGTGCCTTAGTCTTGAATCACAAGTTGTTGAAACAGTCTGTCAGAAAGTGTCGAGACCATCTGTCTATTTGTGTCGACATAATTGACTTTGGTGTCGACACAGTCTTCAGTGATGTCGACTAAGTTGCCTTTGAGTCGACACAGCTTCTTCTGCAAATAACTTGATCTTGACTCTTCAGTGTGTCGACACAAGTCCTGTGTGTCGACACAGTTGTTGTAGAATCATAACTTTAGTAAGTGTCGACTTAGCCTTCAGGTGTCGACACATTCATTTTTTAACTCTGCTATAATGTGTCGACTTAATCACAATGTGTCGACACATTCTGCTGGTGTCGACTAACTTGAGGTCGACTATTTTCTTCTGTGTCGACACATTCAGATGATGTCGACAATCTTGAGATCGACTATACTCTTCTGTGTCGACACATTCTCCCAATGTTGAGGTCGACGCTTTTCTTCTGTGTCGACACAATTTCCCAGTATTGTGTCGACTCTTTTCTTCTGTGTCGACACAATTTCCCAGTGTTGTGTCGACTCTTTTTCTGTGTCGACACAAATTCCCAGTGTTGTGTCGACTTACTTCTTCTGTGTCGACACTTTTTCCCAGTGTAGTTGTAGACTAACTGCTATGTGTCGACACTGCTTCCCAGTGTTGTGTCGACTATTTTCTTCTGTGTGTCGACACTGCTTCCTTTGTGTCGACACTTGGACTTAGAATTTTTCTGCATACTTTATCAATTCTCCACCTGCACATGTCAACTTAAAACAACATCAAATACACCTTGATGTATATCATTGAGCTAAGTTGGGCTTTTTCAAATCAGGTACACATTTTCCCATGTACCCAACAGAATTATTATGCATAAGGGAATAAGGAATTTTAATAGGATGGATAGGACGATATACAAGCATGTGAAGTGAATTATGTTATTGTTGGCATTCCTGATTAGGTTTATGTAGAAGAATTTGATATTTATTTGAGGATAAGGTATACGTTGAGCCTAGGTATGTCATGATACAAAGAGAAATGAGGTCGCATACAAGTTAAGCTAATTTAGGATATATGAAGAGAATTATCATGCGTATAAATTGGAATGTTACAATGATGATTATACCTCGATGTTTTGGAGACTATTTGGTTTGGCGCGTTTTGTAAGATTTTTGCGAATCATAAGATCTTGGAGTATATCTTCACTCAAAGAAAATTTTATTTGCGTGCCATAGAGACTGGATAAAATATTTTGCAAACTTTGACATTGACGTTCGTTATCTCTTAGATTTCACTAGGATGTATAGAGAATTGAAATAAATTATTTGATGTTATGAGTTGAATTTATTATTCGTTAAGGTTTCCCAGAATGCATATATTCGATGTGAGTTATCGTAAATAGATGAATAAAAGGTTATCACATTGTTTAATTCTGATTAATTTGTTACTCGGTGAAGAATATAATAGGACCGTATTAGGATGAGGTTGTGAGATTCCATAGTAAGCCTTGGAGTTTTGTGTCGCGGCGAATCTTCAAATTTATGTCACGTCCAGACAGAGTTGCAAGAAGTGTGGGGTTTTGATCTTTGGTGTTTTTCCGTTTATCTACAGACCGATGGTATGTCAAATGGAAACTTGTTCAGGCTTGAAGGGAAGGAGTTTTTCTGTAGTGGCATCTTGGGTGCGCCCGATTGGGTTGGGCCAAGGCATTGCATGTTACTGCATCAATGTGCCTGCTTGTAGATTTGAATTATTTGCTTCTTTCTCCGGTGTTCACGACATGTTTCTTGTGAGCCAGTTGCGAAAGTGTGTTCGTAGTGATCGGCATGTCTTTGACTCAGCGCCCAGTTGCTACATAATCTCTTTTATGTCTAAGGGCCTGTCTGTATTCTAGAGACGCAAGATCGAGTGCTGAGGAGGAAGGCAATTCTGATGGTTTAGGTTCTCTGGCGCAATCAGGATGCTAGAAGTGAAATTTAGGAATTGGAATCTGCAATGAGAGAATTTCATCTCAGCTATTCTCCTAATACTATCTGGTTAGAATTCCTATCTAGCGAAATTTTATCTCATCTCTCCCTCTGTTCTCGTGATTCGTGTTGCGTTTCAAGTTTCGGGACGAAACTTACTTTTTGGAGGGGTGACTGTAACGCCCCAGATTTTCCATTAATTATTTTATCCTCTCGGTGACGCTATAATGACGTAAGGGCATTACGTTTCCGCGAGTTGACGGCGCGTCGTCGTTAGTGCGTTTCGCGTTCGTTAGGTTTGGCCGAGCAAATTTTTGGATTTGCATCGAAAGTGAAAATTTTTACGTTAGGAAATTAAATTGATTTATTTTGGATTTGCCAGTCAAGTTTCGTCGTGTTTCGAGCAATATTAGAGCCTTGACGAATTTCCAAAGTTCTGAATAATTTGTGTTCGCCGCAAACTTTAGAAATTTTTATCTCGAGAACGGCTCGTTGGATTTAGATTTTGACTTCGCCATTGGGTTTGTAGCGTCGGTATTCGCCTATAGCGCGAATTTCGTAGGTTTCGGCGCGCGTTTGGCCCTTCATAACGATATTATAATATAACGTTAAATATTATAATATATAAATTCTAATATAACAATTATTATATATAAAAAAATAAAAATAAATAGAAGAAAAGAAAATCTCTCCAAATCCCTCCGAATCTCACCGAATGCAGCCCCCCTTTTTTTCTTATGCGTCGGAAACATTTTTATCTTCTGTCGTGTTGTATGTGCGTCGTATCTCTCGCTAGTCGTGTCGGTTTGATTTTCTCGTCATCTTGACGAAAAAAAATGTTCGTCCGTCGTGAGTGCCACAATTATTGTCCAATGTTACTTTTGTACTTACTGTAAACCCTCTTCATATCATTGTCGACGCGTCAATTGAATCGTCGCGTCATTTCAACCAAGTTATGTCGCCCTGTTAATGTATGAGTCTCGTATGATCTGTTGAAGTTTTGTTTGTCGGAATCTTTGTCGTCTTCCGACGGAGGACTGTACGTTGGAAGTTTTGCTGTCTTCTATTGTGCCATGTGTCATCGCGACATCATGATTGTCGCGCAGCTTTGACCAAGTTATCCTCTTCGCTTGATTTTAAATGTCGCTTTGACCAAGTTAACCTCTCAGCTCAATAGTACGTGTCCTTTTGACCATATCCATCACTTCGTCGGTCGTTCGTATCGTTAAAATGTAGTTTGTCGGAAGCCTCACCACTTTCCGTTGTTTTTAATTGATGAAACCCTTGTTGCCATCCGTCGCTGCATTTGCGTGTGTGTTGGTTGGATTGTCGTGATGATTTGAGCTAGTGTCCCCTTATGATCCCAGTTTTAGTCATAAGCGTTGTTAGTTGATTCGTTTATATCGTGGACTTGGAAGAATATTATGGTTAAGGTCTTGGAGTTCTGCAAGGCAAATCTGTATCTGTGTCGATCGTATGCTATGACTTGGTTTTAGTCCTTGTAAACGGTGTCATGTACCCTTAGCCGGGTCGTTGCAAGAGAGAGAGGTTTTGTTTTTTGTCGGCCTGTTCGATTAGAGTTCTTCTTGATTTGATGCATTTATATGTATATATATAATAAAATATCTGATATTTGTTAGACTGTTGGTTGGCAGTGAATAAAGGACCGCCACCTCAGTGCCTTGTTTTGATGGTATATTTTATGGACTGTTAGTTGGCAGTGGATATAGGACCGCCACCTCAGTGCCTTGTTGTTGTGGGTCATACATCCAGGCTTTGCCCGGTGTTTTGATGTCATGTGGAGTTGATCAGTCTATCTTAAATCATGAATTGATATGTAAAAGATGAAATATATATATATATATACATATGCATATATTTATCTCCCATTTGTGGGATTGCTTACCTTGTGCAGCATAGTTAGTTCCTCTATGCCTTTTTTGTGTTTTATTGATTATACTGACTATTTGGTGATAGCTTGTTCGTACAGTTACTTGCTACTCGAGGTTTGTGATACTTCTTTGGTTTTCATAGCACTACTTATAACTTGCTTCTGAGGTGTTCTTCTTTTGAATGCCTCAGGTCCAGAGCAATAGCAGGTTTAGCTGTCAGAGTTGTGCTTCTGTTGTTGCGAGTTGCTGCAGCTGTTTGTTTCCACCTTAGAGTGTTGAGGTAGTTGTTTTGTTAGACATGACAGTTTCTCTGTGGGTTTGTGTCAACTGTTGATGCCCATAGTCTTAGATTTTCTGTGTTAGATTACTTGCTAGTAGTATTTTTGTTACTTACTATTAGTTTTATACTTGCTCTCTGAGAATGTTTTATGTTAGGATGCATGTTAGGTATTTTAAATATAAAATAAAACTGCATTTTTATGCATAGTTCCATAGCATGCTTTTAAACCTGTAAACTACTATTTTAAGGTTATAAAACTGTTTTCTTACTTACAGTAAATCTAGAAGTCACATGTTCATTGCATTTTATGCTGAGTTTTCATTCTCATATAGGGTGACAAATGAATCAAACTAGTGTTTTCTGCTGTGTAAACCTATACTTTATCACTCGTGGACTAGTTGATCCACCATACCAAGGTACACGGTCAGCATACCTAATAATAAAGCAATGTTTTAAAACATAACTCATAGTCTTGTTATAAAAATAAGTGATAGGACAGGGTTGCCTGAACGTCTGCAGTTGTCCCCTGCACGGCGTGGCATCACGATCTTGTATTTTCTCTCACTCTAATAGTATTTTAATACTGAGAAAAGGCGGGTTGTGACACTGAAGGCGAGGTCGACGAACGGAGAATGAAGGCGGAGCTCGATGAAATTGGATGAGTTCGTTGAACGCATAATGAAGGCGGAGCTCGATGAAATTTTGAAGAGGAGCAGGAGGAGTTCGAAGAACGCTGATTGAAGGAGAGTTCGACGAAATTGGAGGAGTTCTTCGAACGCATAATGAAGGCGGAGCTCGAAGAAATTGGCTGAGTTCGAACAAAAGGCAGATCTCGATGAAAAGGCTGAGCTTGACAAAAAGGCGGAGCTCGACGAAAGGCTGAGTTCGACGAAAAGGCGGAGCTCGACGAAAAGGCTGAGCTCGACGAAAAGGCTGAAAAACTGCAAACCTGTAAAAGAAAGAAAACAATTATTAGTGTTATTAATATATACAATACGTGTTTAAAAGATATGATTTTTATAATAAAAACCTGTAATTACCCTAGTGGTTTAATTACAAAACGTATTATCAAACTCCCCCAAGCTTAAACTTTGCTTGTCCTTAAGCAAAAATATAAAAACTAGATAACACAAAGTGGCTAATCAGTAAAATTCTATTTATGCTAACACAAGTACAATGCGAAATTCTAAGTAGGGAGAATGTGAAATGTAAACCTAAAACATTTATTTAAACATGGTTTCAACTTTTATAAAACTTTACTAAAAAAGACAATTCATCCAAGATTTTAAAGGAATTCTTTAAATAAGTTAAAGCAATGCAACAAATGAAATAGAGCATTGAGTTGTTACTAGATTCTAAGAGACATTTTATACCCAAATCAATCAAAGAACAAAAATCTAAATTCAAATCCAAGACTTAACTAATCTACTTTTCTTCTTCACTTAGCTAAAAGAAAACCTAGGAGCATGAATCAACAGGACTTATTAGGACCAAAATATTTAGTTTAACTATATAATTAGGAATGGAATTCAAAGATATATATGAAAACTTAAAATCACACTAAACCAAAATAAAGAGTTTCAAAATTTTCAAAAAATAACATTTTTTCTTTTTTTTTTCAAAACAAAGGCCATAAATAATTTGTCTTTTCATTTTGAAATTGGCCTCAAAATTAAACATTTATTTCTATCATAATTTTTCTTAAATTTCTCCAAAAATCATAAAACAACCCTATCACAACATGAAATTTTATGAAATTCAAAATGTTAGTGTGATACAATAGGTTAGAAAATTTGGCTTTGGTGAAAAATGAAATGATAAGTGGAGTTATCAAATGGAATAGGAAAAAGACTCAAAAACGGCTAACTAGGAGAATAATTTTTCGGTTGGCGAGATGGCTCAAACAAAAACCAAGATGACCTACATCATTTTCATGCTTCTAAAATTTGTCGAAAACATTTGTTTTGAAAAATTTCAAAAAGTAGGTCTTAGATATTAAATAAAGACTAATTAAATTATGTAACAACTCTACCAGTCACGTTTAATATAATATAGGGTCTTGTCGGGGCCCCACACCATATTCCACAAACAGGCGGAGAAGTTACAAAATAATATCAAAGACCATCGAACCTTAACACAGAGCATTCTAGCAGAAGCTTCATGGTCGAAAACTTGAACTCGAGAATCACAAAGATTGTCCACTAATAAGAAAACAGGAATGTATATAAATACACAAAATATTTAGCCTTATGGCCTTACAAGTTTCTCTTAATAAAGTGTGGTTTACAAACTTCGGCGCGCAGGCCGGACACACATGAACAAGAGTAAACAAAACATAGCATTCGACGGCGAGCAACACAACAAGGGCTTCAGTCCGCTATTTCCTGTTTGGTCCTCTATTACCTGAAAAAGGACAATCCACCAAGCGGTGGCAAACAGGGCAACGGTCAACATTCAGCTGACCAATTATAACGACCCTGCCCCTGGTATGGGACAGTGGAATTCCTTCCCTGCAAAGCATTTTATTCATACAACATTTATGTATAGCAATCCACCAAGGACGCGCACAACCGCACAAGTCAATACATATCAAAACCGCCGACATGATAGCCCGACGTTCCGTGCACTCAGGGCACATTATTAGTGTACCAGAAAACCAAGTCCCACCACCGTTCAGAGGTCCCAGACATGATAGTCCATTATGAGCATTCATAGTCTTTACGGTGCGCAGGCCAAAGACTCTCGCTATGTGATCCTAACAGGGCCTTATGTACCCACGGTTAGAAAACCATAACGTGGGTACATATCAACCTTTCCCGTTGCTAAAATTTGTTTGACTCAAGCCTAGACTGATGCGGGTATGGCTTCACCATTCCCGTTTTCCACAAAGACAACCCCCAATTGAAGCCCAACGACTTAACTTCAGATAGAATGTCACTCACGGTCATAAGAGTTGAACACCAAGTACCAACTCTCAACACTTTTTCCTGGATTTACTCCAGTACTTCCTGTTGCACCATGCCACAGGTATCCACCAAGGGTTCCATACAAATAACCAATTTACTCAGAGTTTTCTCCGATTTGCAAACATAGCATCACCAATCCGGACCAACTCGTCCGGATGGGCTTCACACAGCATGCCTAACCGTACTACTCACTACCGGTTCTAATGCAACATAACAAAGGATGAAACACAACATCTTAAGGGAATAACTTCGATTTAAACCTTTTGGTGGAGGATTCCATGCATATGTAGGAAAGAAGGACTTCACTTGTCCATGAAGGAAATCGTTACCCTTGGAAGACGTTTCTGTGCCTTGGAGAAAAACAAGACGGATGAAAGTCACCGCAATCGCCTCGACTTCGTAGCTCTGGACTCGGCTCGTGATTTGGACCACCGTAGCATCACCGGCGGCCGGAATTCTCTTCTTCTTCCTTCCCTTGCTATCCTCTCACTCTTCTTAGAAAGAGAATGTTAAAAAAAGAATGAGAAATAACTCATCAATTCCCACACTTATCCCTTTAGGAAAAACCCAGGGCCATTAAATCTTCATCAAAGAAAACGAACGGCTCAGATTTTCTATGAAAAGTATCTTCCCTTGGCTTACACGGCTTGTGACACGACTGTGTCACACGCTGCATACCTTAAATGGCACACAATTGACTAAAACCAGACCAGGACACGGTCTTAGACACGCCGATGTCAATCTCCTGACACGCACGTGTCACACAGTACACGCCCGTGTTATGGGGCGTGTCTCTCAATCAATACATGACCAACAAATCCCGAAAGGGACACGGGTCCCCAACTCGCCCGTGTCAACTTTGACATGCTTGTGTCGACCAATACATGCCCATGCTCTAGGCCGTGTACTTCAGTCGGCAACGCCTGGAATAACTCGAGCAAGACACGGGTATTTGACACGCCCGTTTCACCAATCAACACGCCCATGTCAGCACTGTTCATACCCGTGTTTCCACCCATGTACATCACTCGACATAGCCAGGCTAACACAGAGTAGGACACGGCCTTGGACACGCCTGTGTCCCAGGCCGTATGACCTTAATAGGATTTTGGGGCATTACTACTCTCCCCCCTTAAGATAATTTCGTCCCGAAATTTCTAAAGCACGTATTTCGCAGCAAACAAAATATTTTACATAATATTCCCCTTGTTCAAATCATAAGGTTACAACAGCCTCACATAAATAGCTCGGGAAATTTAGTACGCATGGTTTGTTCTTGCTCTAATGACAACTCCACACAGCCACAGTTGTCCTACCGGACCTTGACCATCCCGATAGTTTTGTTTCGTAGCTGTTTGACCGTTGTATCCTCGATCCGAATAGGCCTAACTTTTGTCGTTTGCCCACTGTCGACTGAAACTTGATCTGCAACAACCACCTGTGATGGCTCTTTCACCGCTTTCCGCAACACTGAGACATGAAACACATCATGTAAACCACTCAGCTCTAGCAAAAGTGCTAACCAATTGGTAGATTCACCAACACGTTCTACCACTTAAAACAGTCAAATATACCTCGGGCTTAGCTTTTTTAGACGCAGTATCCTGGACACACCTTTAAAGGGCTTAATCTTCAAGTATACCCAATCGCCCACCGCAAACTCCACATTTCGGTGCTTGGCATTATAATACTTAGTCTATCTGTCCTGAGCCAACAATATCCATTCTCGTATCAACCGTATAATTGAGTTGGCATCATCCATCTCCTTTCGCTTGTACCACATTATTTCGCCAGTCTCCGCCCAAGCCAAAGGTGTACGACATTTCCTACCGTATAAAGAATCAAAGGGCGCCATCTGGATACTTGCTTGGTAGCTATTATAATAGTTGAACTCAATAATAAAGATATGATCTTCCCAACTCTTCCTGAAATCCAGCCAACACATTCGGAGCATATCCTCTAGCGTCCTGTTTGTCCTTTCGGTCTGACCATCCGTCTGAGGATGAAAGGCTGTGCTGAAATGTAATTTTGTACCCAACAGTTGGTGGACTAATCTCAAATCACCCGAAGTGAAACGCCCATCTCGATCACTAATGTTGCTACAGGGCACACCGTGCAATCGTACAATAGTATCCACATACATCTTTGCCAACTTTTCAACCTAATCGTCCTTACGGTTTGGGATGAAGTGCGACACCTTAGTTAACCGGTCCACAATCATCCAAACCGCATCATTTCCACACTGTGATCTTGGCAACCTATGCATGAAATCCATGGAGATATCATCAAATTTCCACACAGGGATAGGAAACGACTTCAAAAATCCTCCCGGTTTTTGGTATTCAGCCTTTACCAAGGCACGTGTTTGACATTTAGCAACATAGTGTGTTATGTCCTTCTTCATTCTAGGCCACCATAAAATTTTCTTCAGATCCTTATACATCTTCGTGCTCCCGGGGTGAATCGAATACTTTGTGAAGTGGGCTTCATACATTTATTCTTCACGAAGTATACCCCTATCTGGGACACACAAACGACCATCCTTCTGAAAAAGGCCTTCATGAAACAAAAACTGAGAATCCGCACTTTCTGTTGCGTAGCATTGTAAACTTTCATTAAATGTTATTGCTTGTCGAACTCTATTCGCAAGGTCACACTGTACCTCCGTCCAGTTTAAGAACACACTTGCAGTGGAATTCTTTTCAACACAAGAAATATCTAACGCTTCCAATTCTCGAATTAGGCTTTCATCATGCCTTAGAAACCAATTTGCCTTTGCCGGAGTCCTACGACTTAAGGCATCCGCGACTACATTCCCTTTACCGTTAGTATAAAGAATCTGGAAGGTGTAGTCACCAAGAAACACCATCCACCTTCTCTGTCACATATTGATATCCTTATGGTCCAACAGATATTTCGGGCTCTTATAGTCCGTGAATATATCCACTTTCACGCAATATAGGTAATGACTACACAGTTTATGTAACACCCCAAAAAGACTCAAAATTGGAATTGAGGTACAGTTTGCTTAACACGGCCTGGGACACGGGCGTGTCCCAGGGCGTGTCGGGGTACACGGCCTGGGACACGGGCGTGTCCCAGGGCGTGTTCAGGTTAGTTGATGATCGAAGGTCGATGATAGTCGAGCCTGGGACACGGCCTTCGACACGGGCGTGTCCCAGGGCGTGTCACTCAATAAAATGCCGTATCGAGTCAGAAATGTACACGGCCCGGAACCAAGGCTTGAACACGGCCGTGTCAGTTTTGACACGGGCGTGTTAGAGGGCGTGTGCCTACCCGTGTACTGCTCTGACTGGATTTAGCGCTCGTTGAGTACCGTGTAACAGGTGTGACACGGGCGTGTCACATGACCGACACGGGCGTGTCAAGTTCGACACGGGTGTGTCGATGCCCGTGTTCTGGTAATTTTTAGTCGGTGCGAGTGCCGCGTGTGCCGCTTAAGGGTACACGGCCTGTGACACGGGCGTGTCACAGGCCGTGTCGGCCAAAAAGTTCAATATTTTGGGGCAGATCTTGGCCATTCATTTTCCTTAAAGAGGATCCTGGGGCTGGGGATCATTCCTGGGCTGATAAGGCCGGGAAAGAAGGAGGAAAGGCTCATTTTGAGTTTCATCTTCTCTTTCTAACTTTTAAGAGAGAGGTGAGAGCAAGGTGAGGAAGAAGAAGTGGAGTCCGGCTGCCGGTGGAGCTACGGTGGTCTAAATCGCGAGCCGAGTTCGGATTTGCGAAGGCAACGCTGCTGCGAAGGCTTTCATCCATCTCAAATTTCTCTCCATGGATCCGAAGCGAACTCCTTGGGTAACGATTTCCTGCTTGGACATGTGAAGTCCTTAATTCCTGCATTGCATAGGGAAAACCCTTCCCCGCGAGTGTGCGGTGGGTTGTGGCGTACCTTGGGGTAGATATGTGAAGTCCCCATTGTTAGAGTCCGGAATTGGAGTACGGATCTAGGCATGCTGTGTGAAGCCCATCTGGACATGGTCTGGATTGGTGATGCTTGTTTGCATATCGGAGAAGACTCCGTGATTCTTGTTTGTAGGCATGATGGATAAAGTACTGGAGGAAGTCCAGGAAATATTGAGAGTTGGACTCTCTTGTAGCCGTGAGTTGCTACTTTGTATAAGGTTGAGCCGTGGGGCTGCAACTAGGAAATGGTTGAACGGGCAAGGTGAAGCTGTACCCGCGTCAGTCCAGGCGTGAGTCTGACGATGTGAGCAACGGGAAAGGTGGATCTGTACCCGCGTTATGGTTGTCTAACCTTGGGTGCTTAAGACCCTGTTAGGATCACATAGCGAGAGTCGACGGCCTGTGAGCCGATCAGACTAGAATGCTCATATTAAACCGTTATGTTTGGGACCTCTGAACGATGGTGTGGCCGTGGAAATACGGGACACCGATAATGTGCCCTGAGTGCACGGAGCATCGGGCCGTCGTGCCGGCGTTTGTGATATGTGACTGTGCGGGCGTGCACGTCTTGCTTGAATTGCTATATATCATATTGGAAGATTGCTATGCAGGGATGGAATTCCGCTGCCCCGTGCCAGGGGCAGGGTCGTTATAATTGGTCAGCTGAATGCTGACCGTTGCCCTATTTGCCACCGCATGGTGGATTGGTTCTTACAAGTACTGGAGGTACTGGTCCGAGCGGGACTTAGCGGGCTGAAGCCCAAAGTTGCGCTGCTGCCCTCGAAGGCATTGTTTTGTTTCTTTTGTTCATGTGTGGCTGGCCTGCGTGCCGATGTTTGTAATCCACACTCTTGTTAAGAGAAACTGTTGTAAGGCCATAAGGCCAAACTCTTGTGATGATATATCTATGCTTACGTTTTAGTGGACATTGTTCTTTATCTTGAGTTCAATAATTCAACCGTGAAGCTTCCTCTAGAATGCTCTGTGTTAGGATGTGTGGTTATGATATTATTTCGTAACGTCTCCGCCTGTTTGTGGAATATGGTGTGGGGCCCCGGCCGGACCCTCTATTATATTCTTCTTGACGGGTAGAGGTGTTACAATTTGGTATCAGCTTGTTGGTTGATCTCTTCCGAATTCGTGGTCGAATTCTTTTGAGAGGTGGCGAGCACATGTCAGTGCCATCATTATAACACTTAATTTGAACTCAAGATTGTCCACTTAGGAATGTAAATACACTTGTTTGTTGAACTTGTGTATTCTTTTTGTATGGTTGCCGTTTTCATTGGTCGTTAACCTGTGTATTTTACACATATAGGTGACCAGAAGTGTTGCGGGTCAATCCGAACCACAACGTTCTGTTGAGAGTGCGGCACCAGCCGAGGTGCCCACAACTCCTCCATCCGCTGAAACAGTCCGTCTCATCACGGAAACGGTGCTTGCGGTGATGAATGCTCAGCAAGCGGGGCAGGCACGTCCTGCAGTGGTGCCAACGCAAGCTGGGGTACGACAAGAACCGGTAGAAGCCGTAGTTGATCCGCGGGTAGCAGATCAACAATGGAAGCAATTCTTGAGCTTCAACCCTCCGCAGTTTCATGGGGCGGGTACACCGGCCCAAGCAGAGGATTGGCTTGCAAGAGTCAAGAGGATTATGAGAGCTATCAAGGTTGAGGAGGAACAGAAAGTTATGTTATCCACTTTCCTACTGGAAGGAGAGGCGCGATTGTGGTGGGATGAGATTGAAATGCATCACTTAGCTGGCAGGCAATTGGCAGAGGTTACAATGGATGAATTTTCTCGATTGTTCTTTGCACAACATCTGCCGATGCAGCAAAGGATATCGATGGAAATGGAATTTCAAAGGTTAGCGCAGGGAGATCGAAGTGTGGATGACTACCTGCATGAGTTCACCCGGTTGGGAAGATATGCGGGCATGATCTTCGCCGAAGAAGAGCGTAAGACTAGTCGGTTTTATGCAGGACTGCGAGATGAGCTGCGGTATTTGCTTTCGAGTTCTGTGAGTCAGGGATTCCAAGCCTTAGTCTGTACGGCTCGTTCTTTGGAGACGGACATGAAACGGGGGCAAGCAAAGGGAAACTTGGCTGTTGTGAAGCCAGAGTTCAAGCCGCCGCGTCCGGACAAGTTTGGCTACCGAAAGAGATGGAACAAGAAGTCTAAGTCTTCTGGACAAGCTCCTTCTGCAACTGTGACGGATACCTCTGGGTATGGATCTCGTGCTTGTTTTACGTGCGGGAAGGTTGGACACTTCGCACGTGAATGTCGATTTGGTCCTCCAAAGGGTGACAAGAATACGGGAGCGTCTTATGCGGAGAAGGTGAAGGCTGTGGTGGAGTCTTCTGCCTCGCACGCGCAGCCCAGGGTCTTCAACCTTGGACAACAGGAGGCCATTAAGTAGGCGGATGTCGTCATAGTTGCACGTAGGTTTTAATGTTCTTGTTTTCATGTGCTGTGCTTGTTTTAATTGTAATGTTATAGGGTTTGTCCTTATACGAGAGTATCCGGCGCGAGCACTGTTCGACACAGGTGCTTCACATTCGTTTCTGTCTGAGGACTTTGACTTTCGTGTTGGGGTGCCGATCCGGACCACGACAGACAGTGTAAAGGTGTTGTTGCCTAACGGATGTTTGATGTGCGCGGATCGATCTTGCGGTTTTGAGGTCAAGATAGGAAGTCGGGAGTTCAAGGTGGAAACATTAGTATTGCCGATCAAAGAGTTTGATATAATCTTTGGTATGGACTGACTTTCAGAACAGCGTGCCTGTATAGATTGCACTTCAAAAGAGGTCACACTTGGGCAAAATACCGAACAAGAGACCAAGTTCATTGGTATGCAAGGGATGAGTGGGATGTTGTTATCCGCTCTCCAAGTTGTTAAGGCAGTTCGGAAGGGTGCGGAGTTGTTCTTCACACTCATAGAGGCGGTGGCGCCGAAGGCCAGTGTGAGTGAAGTGCCGATTGTATCGGAATATGCGGATGTGTTTCCAAAGGACCTTTCGGGGTTACCTCCCTAAAGGGAAATCGACTTCGCTATCGAGCTGGTGCCGGGTGCGAAACCCATGGACCGTTCGCCGTATCGGGTAGCGCCAAAAGAAATGGCTGAACTGAAAGTTCAGTTGCAAGAGTTGTTGGAGCAGGGATACATACGCCCAAGTATATCACCTTGGAGCGCGCATGTTCTTTTTGTGAAAAAGAAAGACGGTGGTTTGCGATTATGTATTGATTATCGCGAACTGAACAAGCTGACGGAGAAAAACAAGTATCCAATTCCACGGATCGATGACTTGTTCGATCAGCTAGCAGGCTCAACCGTCTATTCGAAGTTGGATTTGAAGTCTGGGTATTACCAATTGCGGATTAGGGAAGGTGACATTCCCAAGACAGCGTTTGGCACACGCTATGGTCATTATGAGTTCACAGTGATGCCGTTCGGCTTATGTAATGCGCACTCGGTATTCATGGATCTCATGCATCGAACGTTCCACGAATACCTGGATCTGTTTGTGATTGTGTTTATTGATGATATCCTGGTATATTCACAATCGGAGGAAGATCATGCAAACCACTTGCGATTAGTATTGCATACCTTGCGAAGGAATAAGCTGTATGCCAAGTTCTCTAAGTGTGAGTTCTGGCTCTCGTCGGTGGATTTTCTAGGCCATGTGGTAAGTGGAGAGGGCATAGCGGTGGATCCGGCTAAGATAAGTGCCATTCGTGATTGGCCAGTGTTGTCTTCAGTGGCCGAAGTCAGGAGTTTCCTTGGACTGGCGGGCTACTATACACGGTTCGTGGAGAACTTCTCCCGGATTGCTTTGCCTCTGACTACGTTGACGAGAATGGACCAGAAGTTCGTTTGGACGCCGGAGTGCGCACGAGCTTTTGATGAGCTGAAGAATCGTTTGACTACGGCGCCCGTGTTGACGTCGCCATGTGGTACAGATGGATTTGAAATATACAGTGATGCATCAGGAAGCGGCTTAGGCTGCGTTCTCCTGCAGTTTGGCAAGGTGATCGCTTATGGTTCGCGTCAATTGAAAGTGCATGAGCGTAATTACCCCGTCCATGACTTGGAGTTGGCGGCGGTGATCTTTGCGCTAAAGTTTTGGCGGCATTATCTTTATGGATTGAAAGTGGATATTTATACAGATCATAAAAGCTTAAAGTATCTGCTTGATCAAAAAGAATTGAATATGCGACAAAGGAGGTGGATGGAATTCCTTGGGGATTATACCTTCGACATTCACTATGTTCCCGGAAAGGGAAATGTGGTCGCTGATGCCTTGAGTCGTTGGACTCCGGTACGGGCAAATTGGTTGCGGATACATGATGAGCGGTTAATCCAGGAGTTGGAAGCTTTGGAGATATCTTGTGTGGAAAGAGATTCGTCAACTGTTGCATGCGTGAACTGGTTGGAGGTTCAATATGACCTTGCTGACAGGGTTCGGCGGGCAACGGAGTTGGATGAAAGTCTCCAACGCTATGCAAAGGAGGGGTCTGATGATCAATTCTCCTGGGATGACGGTTTATTACGAAAAGATGGCCGATTGTGCATCCCTAGTGCGGGTAAATTGCGAGAAAGATTGCTATATGAAGCACACTTTACAAAGTATTCAATTCACCCTGGGAGCACAAAAATGTACAAGGACATGAAGAAACTGTTCTGGTGGCCTGGTTTAAAGAAGGACATAGCCGCGTATGTGGCTAAATGTCGCACTTGTGCTTTGGTAAAGGCAGAATGTCAACGGCCGAGTGGTTTCCTGAAGTCGTTGTCGGTTCCACAATGGAAGTTTGAGGATATTTCTATGGATTTCGTGCACGGATTACCGAGATCTCAGCGTGGCCATGACTCAATCTGGGTGATTGTAGACCGGTTGACAAAGGTGGCTCACTTTATCCCGAACAAGCGGGACGATTCAGTGGAAACGTTGGCAAAGCTCTATGTGGAGCAGATTGTTCGATTGCATGGTGTTCCCCGGAGCATCGTAAGTGACCGAGATGGGCGCTTTACTTCGAAAGATTGGAGATTAGTTCATCATATGTTGGGCACGAAGTTAGCATTCAGTACGGCCTTTCACCCGCAAACGGATGGCCAAACTGAACGAACCAACACAACGATGGAGGATATGCTCTGTATGTGCGCCCTGGACTTCGGTAAGAATTGGGAAGAGCATCTTGTTATGGTGGAGTTTGCCTATAATAATAGCCATCAAGCGAGTATAGGCATGGCCCCGTTAGAAGCGCTGTATGGTCGGAAGTGTCATACACCGCTAGCTTGGGCAGAAACTGGCGAGACTAAACTTTTAGGCAAAAAGGAAGTCGAGGATGCTACCTCAACAATACGCTCTATTCGAGAGAGGCTCCTAATACCCCAGGATCGGCAAGCCAAATATTACAATGCGAAGCACCGGAACGTGGAGTTCGCGGTGGGTGACTGGGTCTATTTAAAGATTAAGCCCTTCAAAGGCGTATCTCGGTTTCGGCGGTTGAAAAAGCTAAGTCTGCGATACCTTGGTCCGTTTGAAGTGGTGGAGCGAGTTGGGGAAGCCGCCTATCGGCTAGCTCTTTCATCGGAATTGAGTGGATTACATGATGTGTTTCACATCTCGGTGCTACGCAAAGCAGTCAAGGATCCAGCTCAAGTAATTAACAACGATCGAGTGCCAGTAGAGTATGGGCTAACAACAAAGGTGAAGCCTATACGGATCGAGGATCGAGCCGAGAAACAGTTGCGGAACAAGGTGATCGGGATGGTCAAAGTCCGATGGGACAATTGTGGCTGTGAAGAGCTAACATGGGAGCGCGAGAAGACCATGCAAGCCGAGTTTCCCGAGTTATTTTCGTAACTTGTTTGCTCGTTATATATGTAATAGAAACATATAACTGTTTTGTTATTTTCTCCTTATTGTCTGCAAATTTTGGGACGAAATTTTATTAAGGAGGGGAGGGTTGTAACACCCCAAAAAGACTCAAAATTGGAATTGAGATGCAGGTTGCGTAACACGGCCTGGGACACGGGCGTGTCCCAGGGCGTGTTAGGGTACACGGCCTGGGACAAAGGCGTGTCCCAGGGCGTGTTCAGGTTAGTCGACGATCGGAGGTCGACGATAGTCGAGCCTGGGACACGGCCTTCGACACGGGCGTGTCCCAGGGCGTGTCACTCAATAAAATGCCGTATCGAGTCAGAAATGTACACGGCCCGAAACCAAGGCTTGAACACGGCCGTATCAGTTTTGACACGGGCGTGTTAGAGGGCGTGTGCCTACCCGTGTACTGCTCTGACTGGATTTAGCGCTCGTTGAGTACCGTGTAACAGGTGTGACACGGGCGTGTCACATGACTGACACGGGCGTGTCAAGTTCGACACGGGCGTGTCGATGCCCGTGTTATGGTAATTTTTAGTCGGTGCGAGTGCTGCGTGTGCCGCTTAAGGGTACACGGCCTGTGACACGGGCGTGCCACAGGATGTGTCGACCAAAAAGTTCAATATTTTGGGGTAGATCTTGGCCGTTCATTTTCCTTAAAGAGGATCCTGTGGCTGGGGATCATTCCTGGGCTGATAAGGCCGGGAAAGAAGGAGGAAAGGCTCATTTTGAGTTTCATCTTCTCTTTCTAACTTTTAAGAGAGAGGTGAGAGCAAGGTGAGGAAGAAGAAGTGGAGTTCGGCTGCCGGTGGAGCTACGGTGGTCCAAATCGCGAGCCGAGTTCGGATTTGCGAAGGCAACGCTACTGCGAAGGCTTTCATCCGTCTCAAATTTCTCTCCATGGCTCCGAAGCGAACTCCTAGGGTAACGATTTCCTGCTTGGACATGTGAAGTCCTTAATTCCTGCATTGCATAGGGAAAACCCTTCCCCACGAGTGTGCGGTGGGTTGTGGCGTCCCTTGGGGTAGATATGTGAAGTCCCCCTTGTTAGAGTCCGGAATTGGAGTACGGATCTAGGCATGCTGTGTGAAGCCCATCTGGACATGGTCTGGATTGGTGATGCTTGTTTGCATATCGGAGAAGACTCCGTGATTCTTGCTTGTAGGCATGATGGATAAAGTACTGGAGGAAGTCCAGGAAATATTGAGAGTTGGACTCTCTTGTAGCCGTGAGTTGCTACTTTGTATGAGGTTGAGCCGTGGGGCTGCAACTAGGAAATGGTGGAACGGGCAAGGTGAAGCTGTACCCGCGTCAGTCCAGGCGTGAGTCTGACGATGTGAGCAATGGTAAAGGTGGATCTGTACCCGCGTTATGGTTGTCTAACCTTGGGTGCTTAAGACCCTGTTAGGTTCACATAGCGAGAGTCGACGGCCTGTGAGCCGATCAGACTAGAATGCTCATATTAAACCGTTATGTCTGGGACCTCTGAACGGTGGTGTGGCCGTGGAAATACGGGACACCGATAATGTGCCCTGAGTGCACGGAGCGTCGGGCCATCGTGCCGGCGTTTGTGATATGTGACTGTGCGGGCGTGCACGTCTTGCTTGAATTGCTATATATCATATTGGAAGATTGCTATGCAGGGATGGAATTCCGCTGCCCCGTGCCAGGGGCAGGGTCGTTATAATTGGTCAGCAGAATGCTGACCGTTGCCCTGTTTGCCACCGCTTGGTGGATTGGTTCTTACAGGTACTAGAGGTGCTGGTTCGAGCGGGACTTAGCGGGCTGAAGCCCAAAGCTGCCCTGCTGCCCTCGAAGGCATTGTTTTGATTCTTTTGTTCATGTGTGGCCGGCCTGCGTGCCGATGTTTGTAATCCACACTCTTGTTAAGAGAAACTGTTGTAAGGCCTTAAGGCCAAACTCTTGTGATGATATATCTATGCCTACGTTTTAGTGGACATTGTTCTTTATCTTGAGTTCAATAATTCAACCGTGAAGCTTCCGCTAGAATGCTCTGTGTTAGGATGCGTGGTTATGATATTATTTCGTAACGTCTCCGCCTGTTTGTGGAATATGGTGTGGGGCCCCGGCCGGACCCTCTATTATATTCTTCTTGACGGGTAGAGGTGTTACAGTTTAAGTGTGAATATCATCGCCGCCAACACCAAATAATGGACGGGGTAATTCTTTTCATACACTTTCAACTGATGTGAGCCATATGCTATCACCTTTATGAACTGTAGAAGAATGCAGCCTAAGATGCTCCCTAATGCATCATATAAACCTCAAAGCCATCCAGACAACATGGCGATGTCAAGATTAGCGTCGTGGTAAAACGACTCTTTAGCTCTTCGAAATCTTGTGCCCACTCAGGCATCTAAACGAACTTCTGATCCTTCCTCGTTAGTGTGGTGAGAGGCAAGGCTATCCTCGAGAAGTTCTCTACGAAGCGCCTATAATATCCCTCAAGCCCAAGGAAACTCCTGACTTTTGCTATTGTAGTGAGAAGAGGCAACTCCCGTATAACAACTATCTTTGAAGGATCCACCGCAAAGCCCTCTCCACTGACCACATGGCCAAGGAAAGCCACTGACGACAGCCAAAACTCACTCTTAGAGTACTTGGCGTAGAGCTTGTTATTCCTCAGGGTGTACAACAACATCCAAAAATGATTTGCATGATCTTATTTTGATTGGGAGTATATGAGGATATCATCAATAAAGATGATCACAAAGAGGTCCAAGTATTCCCTAAACATCTGATGCATTAAGTCCATAAATACTGATGCCGCATTTGACAGCTCAAACGGCATTACCGTGAACTCAGAGTTACCATAGCATGTTCCAAACGCTGTTTTGGGTATGTCACTTTCACGAAATCTCAACTGATAATAACCCGACTTCAAATCTAACTTGGAGTATATATTCGAGCCAACTAACTGATCAAACAAGTTGTTAATCCGTAAAATCGGATACTTGTTCTTTTCCGTCAGCTTGTTCAGTTCTCTATAGTCAATGCATAGATGCAAGCTACCGTCCTTCTTTTTCACAAAGAGAACCGACACGCACCAAGGTGATTTACTTGGGCATATATAGCCTTGCTCTAGCAATTATTTCAACTGAACTTTCAGTTCCGCCATTTCCTTTGGCGCTACCTGGTAAGGCGAGCAGGCCACAAGTTTCGCTCCTAGCACCAGCTCGATAGCGAAGTAGATTTACCTTTGGGGAGGTAACCTCAAAAGGTCTTTTGGAAACACATCAGCATATTCTGATACAATCGGCACCTCACTCACACTGGCCTTCGACTCCACTGCCTCTACGAGTGTGAAGAATAACTCTGCACCCTTCCGAACTGTCAAAATGACTTGGAGAGCAAATATCAATATCCTACTCGTCCCTCGCATGTCATTGAACTTAGTCTCTTATTCGGTATTCTTCCCTAGTGTAACCTCTTTTGAAGTGCAATCTATACAGGCATGCTGCTCTGAAAGCTAGTCCATACCAAAGATTATATCAAACTCTGATATCAGCAATACTGATGTTTCCACCTTGAAATCCTGACTTCCTATCTTTACCTCAACACAACAAGATTTATCCACGCACATCAAAAATATGTTAGGTAATAACACCTTCATACTGTCTGTTGTGGTACGTATAGGCACCCCGATTCGCAAGACGAAATCTTCAGACATAAACGAAAGTGAAGCACCTGTATCGAACAATGCCATCGCCGGATAGTCTTGTATAAGGACAAAACCTATAACACCAAGCTTAAAATAAGCACAACACAAAGCATAAAGTAAAACTATTAACTACTCACACTTGTGATGAAATCGGCCTGCTTGATGGCCTCCTGTTGTCCAAGATTGTAAATTCTGGGCTGCTCGTGCGATGCAGAAGACTTTGTCAAAGCATTCCCTTTTTCTGCAAAGGATGCACCCGACTTCTTATTGCCTTTTGGAGGGTCAACTCGACAATCCCAAGCATAGTATCCCGGCTTGCCACACATGTAGTATGTGTGAGGACCATAACTAGAAGATGCCTCCAAAGCAACAACTGAAGGAGTTTGTCCAGCAGGTTTGTACAACTAGAAGATGCCTCCGCAACACTTCTAGTTACCAATATATGTAGAAACACAATTTAGCAACTAATCAAACGACAAACATACAAAAGGGAACGCACAGGTTCAGCAAATAAGTGTATTTTCATTCCTATTTGGACATTCTTGAGTTTATTTTATGTGTTTTAACGGCAGCACTTACACGTGCTTGCCACCCCTCAAAAAAATTGAACCACAAATTCATAGGAGATAGACCAACATGCTGATACCAAATTGTAACACCTCTACCCGTCACGTGTAAAAAAATAGAGGGACTGGCCGGGGCCTCACACCATATTCCACAAACAGGAGGGAAAGTAACTACATAATATCAAAGACCATCGAACCCTAACACAGAGCATTCTAGCGAAAGCTTCATTGTTGAAAACTTGAACTCAAAAATCACAAAGATTGTCCACTAATATGAAAACAGAAATGTATATAAATAAACAAAGTATTTAGCCTTATGGCCTTACAAGTTTCTCTTAACAAAAGTGTGGTTTACAAACAACGGCGCGCACGCCAGCCACACATGAACAAGATTAAACAAAAATAGACTTTGAGGTCCAGCAGTGCAACTAGGGCTTCAGCCCGCTATTTCCCGCTTGGTCCTCCATTACCTTTAAATGGGCAATCCACCAAGCGGTGGAAAATAGGGCAACGGTCAGCATTCAGCTGAGAAATTATAACGACCCTGCCCCTGACACGGGGCAGCAGAATTCCTTTCATGCAAAGCATTTTATTAACACAGCATTTATGTATAAAAATCCACCAAGGACGTGCACAACCGCATAAGTCAATACATATCACAAACGTCAGCACAATGGCCCGACATTCCGTGCACTCAGGGAAAATTATTGGTGTACCGGAAAACCAGGTCCCACCATTATTCAGAGGTACCAGACATGACGGTCCATTATGAGCATTTCTAGTCTTTTCGGCGGGCAGGCCAAAGACTCTCGCTATGTAATCTTGACAGGGCCTTAAGCACCCACGGTTAGAAAACCATAACGCGGGTACATATCCACCTTTCATGTTGCTCAAATTCGTCAGAATCAAGCCTGGACTAACGTGGGTACGGCTTCACCTTTCCCGTTTGCCACAAAGGCATTCCATAGTTACTGCCCAACGGCTCATCTTCACACAGAATAGCACTCACGGCCATAAGAGTTGAACATCAAGTACAAACTCTCAACGCTCTTTCCTGAATTTCCTCCAGTACTTCCTGTTGCACCATACCATAGGTATCCACCAAGGGTTCCATAAAAACAACCAATTTGCTCGGAGTTTTCTCCGATTTGCAAATAAATCATCACCAATCCAGACCAATTCGTCCGGATGGGCTTGACACAGCATGCCTAACTGTACTACTCACTTCCGATTCTAATGCAACATAACAAAGGATGAAACCAAACATCCAAAGCGAATCACTTCGATTTCTACCTTTTGGTGGAGGATTCCATGCATATGCTGGAAAGAAGAACTTTACTTGTCCATGAAGGAAATCGTTACCCTTAGAAGACGTTTCGGTGCCATGGAGAAAAACAATACAGATGAAAGTCAACGCAATGGCCTCGCCTTCGCAGCTCTGGACTCGGCTCGCGATTTGGACCACCGTAGCACCACCGGAGGCCGGATTTCTCTTCTTCTTCCTTCCCTTGCTCTCCTCTCTCTCTTCTTCTTAGAAAGAGAATGTTAAGGAGAGAATGAGAAATAACTCATTAATTCTCGCACTTATCCCTTCAGGAAAAACCAAGGGCTGTTAGATCTTCATCAAAGGAAACGAACGGCTCATATTTGCTCTGAAAAGAACCTTCCCTTGCTGACACGGCGTGTGACATGCCCGTGTAACAGGATGTGTACCTTAAGCGGCACACAACCGACTCAAACCAGACTAGGACACGAGATTAAAAACCCCCGTGTCAATCTCCTGACACGCCCGTGTCACTCAGTACATGCCCGTGTTGAGGTGCGTGTCCCTCAATAGCCACAGGACCCACAAATCCCGAAAGGGACACAGGTCCCCAAAACACCAGTGTCAACTTTGACATGCCCGTGTCGACCAGTACACGCCCGTGCTCCAGGCCGTGTACTTGAGTCGTTATAGCCCAGCACAACACGCGCAAGACACGAGTATTTGACACGCCCGTATCACCAATCGACATGCCTATGTCTGCACTGATCATACCCGTGTTTCCAGCCGTATACCACACTCGACATAGCCAGGCTAACACAGAGCAGGATACGGCCCTGGACACGCCCGTGTTCCAGGCCGTGTTACCTTAATCGAGTTTTGGGGCATTACAACTTATTTTGAAAATTAGAATAATACGAGTCTAGAATCATTCACATCTACTACACTACTCAAAGTTGATATTACAAAAATTATCCAAACACAAAAAGTAAAATAGTGGTGAAAGGTTTTTAGTAAGTAAAGAAAATAAAGAACGAGAAACCATAATAGGAATGCGAGTTTTAGAAAAATGCTTCACGTTAACATGTTATCCTGAATTAGGAACACAACATGACCAATATTTTTCTTGTGAAATATAATTAGAAAGATCGATTAAAATATTATAATTAACTAAGTCTTTTAAGGAATTTTGAGATAATAAAACAAAAGAAAGGGGTACTTTCGAAATACAAAAATTAGTTTAAACTATTAAAGTAAAAACAAATAAAATAACAATTTTTTTTTATTTTGAAATATTCTCTTTTTTGAATTTTTAAAGATATTATCTTTTTTATGGATTTTTAAGATATATAAAAAAATATTTAATTTTGATTTTTTAAAGGAAACAAAATAAAGATAAGAGAAGGAGGAAATCATCCCCCAAGCTTAAAATGGTCAATGTCCTAAATGGGGAAAGGAGGGTAAAGAGAGAGAAAAATTAAAACATAAATATAAGTACAAAATTGAAAAGAGGTACTTCCCTGGATTTGAGTGTCGCAGAAGGTTGTGGGATGCCGCTCCCCCATGCTTGCGCTTTGGAACTTCATGAAATGTCTTTTTTGGACTTTGTGATGGATTAAACAGCATTGGAGTAGGCGATCACAGAGTCTTCAGCTTGTCAGAGCCATCCGGCGCAAAAAGTGTAAAATAAAGAAAACAAAAAATAACTTGGGTTGCCTCCCAAGTGCGCCCTTTTTTTAAAAAGTCGTTTGAGCTCGACGCAACAAAATAATATTGTTCATAAATAATATTGCCCAAAATAATATTTAATGTTTTTAACAGAAATAAAAAGTCGTAAGCTACTTAATGTTCATGCAGAAGAAACTTAATATTGTTCGGACTGACATCATCACCATAGAAATAAAGTTTAAGATGCTAACCATTCACTTTGAACTAACCCTTATCAGGGTGCGAAATTAAAATCGTGCCATACGGAAAAACATCATTAACAGTAAATGACCCAGACCATCGTGATATTCACTTGCCCAGAAATAAGCGTAATCGTAAATTATATAAAAGAACTTGGTCGCCCGACTTGAAGGTTTTTGGGTGCCTTAAGTGCTTGTCGTGAAAACTCTTCATCCGCTCTTTATAAAATTTGTTATTTTCTTATGCGTAAGAGCGTGACTCGTCGAGTTTGTTAAGTTGAAATTTTCTAAGGTCACTAACAGAGTGGGGATTGAAATTTAAAAACCTTAAGGCCGAAAAAGCACGGTGTTCTAGTTCTATGGGCAAATGACAGATTTTCCATAGACCAACCGATATGGCATACAACCGATGGAGGTATTGTACTCTGTTAGTTAGGCCTATAGAACATCATCTAATTTGGTTGACCAGTATTTTCTAGAGGTGGAAACAGTATTTTATAAAATTCCCTTAAGCTCTTTGTTCGCTACTTCGACTTGTCAGTTTGTTTGGGGGTTGTAGGCAGTTGTAAGCTTATGTGTAACACCATATTTAATAAGAATTTTTGAAAACTACGCGTTAAAAAAATGTGAACCCCGGTCGCTAACGATGGCTCGTTGCTTACCGAATCGAGAAATTTTTTTTTCAAAAACATAATTACGACTCGGGCGTCGTTAGTAGGAAGAGCTTGGGCTTCAGACCATCGTGAAACATAATCTACAACAACTAAAATAAACATGTTCCCAAAGCTAGAAGGAAGAAGGCCAACAAAATAAATTCCCCAAAGTTCGAAAACTTCGCACTCAAGGAAATAATTTTGCGGCATTTCATTTTATTGGAAATATTTACCGACAATTGGAAACTATCACACCAACTCACAAAGGCTTACGCGTCTTTAAACAGGCTTGGCCAATAAAGACCCGTGCAAAGCACTTTGTGAGCGGTGCGAGCATTTTGATAGTGACCACCAGTCAGTCCTTCATGCAAATGTTTTAAAATATCTAATCCTTCATAAAAAGAGACACATCTCCTTATTACTTTGTCCTCACGTACTCGGAAAAGATGCGGGTCCTCCCAAAAATAGATCTTCTACTCATAAAAAATTTTCTTTTTTTGTTAAGAGGAGAACACTTTTGGGAGTACACGATCCACTAAATAGTTGGCAATGTGTGCAAACCAAGGAGAAGGGGATGTGCTAATTAAAAAAAGATTCTCATCGGGGAAGAAATCATTAAAAGATTCTTCATCTAATTTTTCTATATACATATTATTGAAAGGGGTGGAGCTAGTGGCCATGGTGGCATCTTGCAGAGATTCAATTGGAAGAGTAGTGGAAGAACAAAAATTAGAAAATTTATTTTCACTTTTAGAAAGGCAGTAGGAAGATTCTTCACCTGAGGCATCTAAGAAAAAACAGGAGTGGTTATTCTATAAGGTATTATTCATTGAGGGGGTTATAGAGAAGGTCACTTCATCATCACCTTCTTGTAGGAAGAGCTTACCTTTGCTTACGTCAATGATAGCATGGGAGGTGGCAAGGAAGGGTCGGCCAAGGATCAAGGGAACCTCGATGTCTTCGTCAATGTCCAATATGACGAAATCCACCGGGAAGAAGAATTTGTCAACTTTAACTAAGACACCCTCTATGTTTCCTAACGGGTATTTAACAAATCAATCGGCGAGCTAGATACTCATGCGTGTGGGGTTGAGGCTACCAATTCCTAACTTCTTAAATAACGAGAAGGGCATAAGGTTGATACTCACACCTAAGTCGGTCAATGCGTGCTTGACAAAAAGATCACCAAAGACACACAGTATAGAAAAACAACTCGGATCACTGATCTTCTTTGGCAAATTATTTGTCAAGACCGCAGAGCACTCGACATTTATTTTGACATGAGATAAGTTTTCTTACTTCTTTTTATTAGTCGGGAGGTCCTTAAAATACTTAACATACTTTCGCATTTGGGAGATTGCTTCGTGGAAGGGTAGATTTACGTGGATTTGCTTAAATATTTTTAGGAAGCGGGAGTATTGATCATCTTGACATTTCTTGTTAAGTTGGGAAGGGTATGGTGGAGTTGGATCATTTTTAAAAATAAGTGGTGGAGCGAGATCTTTTTCTAAAGCAGAGAGCAGAGTGATGAATTCTTTTTCAACAGGTGATGGAATATTCAAAACGGGGGCGGATCTTGCCTCGGGCTCATCGCTAACAATACCAGCAACTTTCTTCCCACTCCAAAGAGTTATAGCTTTCGCTTGGTCTCTCGGGTTTGGCTCGGTGTTGGAAGGAAGAGACCCGGAGGGTTGCTCATAAATAATTTTTGCGAGTTGTCCTACTTGATTTTCTAAACTTTTAACGGTCCCGGCTAGGGTTCTTATAGTAGCATCATTAACATTCATATATTTTGAAAACATTTCCTCCAAACTTGGAGGTTTTGGACAATTTTGAGGGGGTGGTGGTGGTGTAGAAAAATTATTTTGTGGTGGCGGGCGCATTACGTTCGAGGGAATACTCCACAAAAAGTTTGGGTGGTTCCATAAAGCAGGATTATAAATATTCGGAAAAGCGAAACCCGGAGTAGGAAAATTAGCAGTAGAAAAAATATAAAAAGCATTTCTAGGCATATTATTAACATAATCAAATTATTCGGGAGCATGAGTTGCAGATTCCCATACCTAAGGGGCGGAGGCAAAAGTCATCTCCGTTATCTTTTTACTTAATACTTCCATTATCTCGAGAACTCGAGTCGACGCCAACAGTAAAGGACACGCCCTGGGACACGCCCGTGTCCCAGGCCATGTACACTGGACATGCCCTGGGATACGCCCGTGTCCCAGGCCGTGTGCACTGGAGACGCCCTTGGACACGCCCGTGTCCCGGGCCATGTCACCTAACCTAACTTTAACAGAAGGTTTTTGGGGTGTTACACAGCCTTTATCCTTTGCCTTTCAAAATAGTGAAAAGGCTTAGGGAAGTACCTGCTTGGCTCCAGAGCATTTGCAGGTAACTTCCCAGCTTTTCCACTCCTTCTGTACTAAAGAATTGCTTCTTACCTAGCTTGACACTTGTTCCACTCTTTTTCAAAATACCATTTACCTCTATCATAGTTCTTATCCTTTACAGCCTTCCAGGCAGTCAAAAAAATATTCTTGGAAGTAGGGCTCCATTGCTTAAAATCTGGCTTCAACTCAGCATATTCTCTGAACCTTTTTTGGATAGTTGTGCTTCATTCTGAGCCTCCTTGGTAGCTTCTGACATCTCTACTTTTTCAATAATCACATTTGGTGCCTCCTGTGGAGGGTTGTACATTATCTGCACTTCTTGATGAACCATGTCAAAGTCAGCAGGAGGGTAAATAACCTGTGCAACTTCAGGCTGATATCCTTCAATATAAGCAGGTTGCACTCCAGACTCAGCAATATTATCATCATCACACAAAGGAGGAATGCCAAGTGTAGCTCTGATGGTATTAGAGACCCATTTTGCATGATCAGAGCTATCTTTGACTAATAATCTCTCCCCCTTTATGACTTCTCTGGTTATATGATCCCTCAGATCATTCTTTTGAAACCTTATTTGATCAGGTAGATATTCTGTACATTCTTGATAGTAGGCTTTGAATTTATTCAGGTAATCAAAAATGGTCTTTTGAGAGGCTCAAATGGCTATTTGGACAACAGTTAGATCTTCTTGTATTTGCTTTGATATTTCAGTTTTCAAATCTGTGGAAATACTTCCCAGTTTTTTTATAATTTCTTCATGGGAGTCTTTGAGATTTTCATTGGACCTGAATTTTCTAAAACATATCGTTTCTTAGTGGCAATGTCCTCAACCTCAACCTTCGGTAGCTATAGTTGCTCAGCAAAATATACTACAACATTTCCCCCCTTATGGAAGCAATTCTAATCTCTTTCTTATGCAGATTGACTTCAAATCTGATTGATTTAATGTCTTGAGCCAGCTGAAACTGCAGTTCTTTATTTGACTCTTCCATATACTTTTCTAAGGACTGCATTTGTTCATCAAATTTTACTTGCAGGTTGACCAGTAATGAACTGAAGTCCATGCTTGGAGCAGGTGGTGGTGTGACTGTTTGCAAGGCTTTCTTTTAGACTGAACTCCTTTTCCTCATTGCAACCATTTTCTTCTTCTTAGCCATATATTATTCTTCATCATCAGAGGGTTGTGATGAGCTTTCTATATCAACTGTGTCCTTATTTGAAGGAGAATTCAATAGCTCCTCCCCCTATGTTCTTGGAAGTTCTTTTTCTACATGTGATTTCTCCTCCTCAGTCCTTGCAGATGGTAAATCAGGAAATAGCTCTTCCATAGTTACCTCATGCAGCATCTATACAGGAGGAACAAGATTAGTTTGGAAAACAAAAGGTTCTCCCTGGACATCCAGATTTTTGTCCAGGGCTTTCTCTATAAAGGAGATACTTACTTGCTCATCCTGAGCTGTATCTTTTATCTGCACATCTTGTGCTTCCATCTTAGCAATTTCTAGTGTTTCTTAGTTTATATCTGATACAATGTCCATCACTGTATCAACAGCATACTCACTCTCCAGAGTAGCTTCAGCAAAACCTCTCCCTTGGGCAGGGAGCTCAGATAATTCAGTGACTTGTACTACTGGTTCAGGGTGTTCTCCCCCTAGAGTGGAGGCTATCTATTGTTGTGGGTGCTGACTGCTCTCTATTTGATCTTGAGCTTCCTTTTGTTGTTGGTCTTCATCTGAACTGAAGACTACCTCCTCCTCAGAATCACTAGAGGATTCTTCTTGCCGAATAATTTTTTTTCTTTTTCTTATTTTGATTGACCTATTTCTTTGGAGTAGAAACTCTTTGGTCAATACTCTATCCCATCTAGATAGAATCCTTACATCCATTCTCCTCATATGGTTGATCTTGGATCCTAGAAGTTGGTTCATAACATCTGGTATTGTAGAAGTTAGACATAAGCTGAGGATCCTTCCCAGATTTGGTTTCTTTATTCCTTCTTGTATTTTGTAAAATACTATTGATGCCCAGTTTATTTTTAGCCTGAATATAATTCTTGTCATTAGATTGAACATAGAGGCTGAAATTCTGTCATGTCCACCTATTTTAAGCAGAATCACCTTGCCTACGATTTCAGACAGAAACTTTCCTTGTGAATTCATCCCTTTCTTGGTAATGGATGATCCTACTTTGGTATTAGGGTTTAGCCCGCACCAGCTTAATGTATTTTTGTATTGGATGGACTTATGTCATCATCATCCTTAACCTTAGGAAGTTGGAGTGACTTCCTGATCGTCTTCAGTATAAGTTTCACTTGGGAATCCTTAATTATGGCTTTGATCTTCTTCCCGTCAGTGTCCACAATTGCTGATGAATAAAATTCCATTACTTCCTTTTTCCAAATCTTAGTTGGTTCTGAGACCAAGAACTCCAACCCATTTTCCGAAATTAGGGTAATTACTCCTTGGCTGTCCTTCGATGCTATCGTGAATCCACCACGAACAAGCACATAACCTTCATTCACCTTTTCGTCTTGGTGGGGCGCCATTAACAAGAGGGAGAGAGAGAGAGAGAAGAGAAGAGAAGTGAATATTTATGTCGACACATTGTCTAGAGTCGAGAAATCTGAAGGCATAGTCGACCAGATTTTGTCTTCCCCCTATTTATAGTCTATTGGTAAAGGGTAGGTAAAACGATGCACCTTACTTAATAAAAATACATGTCGACGTAGTTGTACATGTGTCGAGATAAAAGACTTAGGTCATAAAAAAATTTAATTTTAGTCGACAAGTCAATGTGTCGACATATCTATGTGTCGACATACTTGTGTTAGTGTCGATACGGGCTGGTCATGTCGCGTCATAGTTGTGTCGACACCCATTCTTTTGTCGACACAGATACTATCGACACATCCTTTTACTTTGTCGACACAATATACTGAGTGTGTCGACACAATTTGCTTGTGTCGACACAAACTTTGTACTTAGACAAATTTCCTGAGAAATATTATGCTTACATATTCTACTTAGGAATGCTTGAGCTGACCTATTCTAGGTTCAATATACCTAATTCAATTTTAAAATAATTGAATTTAGTTTAATCCAGAGGTTTTGTAAAAATATCAGCAATTTGATTATTTGTGTTTACATATTCTAGACTAATATCTTTCTTCTCCACAGGTTCTCTTATGAAATGAAACTTAATTTCTATATGCTTGGTTCTACTATGTGTTTCAGGATTCTTAGCAATAGAAATAGCACTAGTAGAATCACAGAATAGTGGAATTCTACTTACCTTGATGTCATAGTCTTTAAGTTGATGCTTTATCCACATCAACTGTGCATAGCAGCTGCCTGCAGCTATATATTCTGACTCAGTAGTTGAGATAGCAACACTTGTTTGCTTTTTGCTGCACCATGACACCAGCCTTCCACCTAAGAATTTGCAAGTTCCTATAGTACTTTTCCTGTCTTCTTTGCATCCTTCAAAGTCTACATCTCAGAAGCCTGTTAGTAAGAAATCTCTATTCTTAGGGTACCAAAGACCTAAATTTGGTTTGCCCTTAAGATATCTCAAAATTCTTTTAACAGTAGTATAATGAGATTCCTTTGGGCAAGCTTGGTACCTAGCACAGACACATGTAGCATACATGATGTCAGGTTTACTAGCAGTCAAGTAGAGTAGGGAGCCAGTTATCCCTCTATACAAATACTCATCAACAGGTTTCCCTGTCTCATCTTTGTATATAGGCATACTTGTTCCGATTGGATTTTTCATTGTAGAGGCTGAGTTCATTCCATATTTCTTAATCAACTCCTTAGTGAACTTAGACTGGGATATGGATAATCCATCATTAGTCTGTCTTATTTGAAGTCCCAAGAAGAACTTCAGCTCACCCATACTGCTCATCTCAAACTTCCCTTACATAAGTTTGGCAAACTTTCAACAAAGGTTGTTTTCAGTAGATACAAAGATAATGTCATCAACATATATCTGGACTAGAATTATCTAGCCTTTATATTCCCTAAAGAATAGAGTTTTGTTTATCTTTCCTCTAGAGAATTTATTCTCAATAAGAAAAGCAGACAAGATTTCATACCAAGCACTAGGGGCTTGTTTCAAACCATATAGAGCTTTCCTAAGCCTATATACATAATCAGAATAATGAGAATCCACAAAACTTGAGAGTTGTTCAACATAAACTTCTTCTTTTAAGTCACCATTTAGAAATGCTGACTTTACATCCATCTGATATACCTTGAACCCTTGATAGGCAGCATAGGCCAAGAACAACCTTATAGCCTCCAGCCTTACCACTGGGGCAAAGGTTTGATCAAAGTCAATCCCATCGTCTTGCGTGTAGCCTTTTGCTACCAGTCTGCCCTTGTTCTTGATTATAGTTCCATTCTCATCAAGTTCATTACTGTAGATCCACTTTGTTCCTATAATGTTGTGATCCTTTAGTTTAGGAACCAGTTCCCAGACTTTACATCTTCTGAATTAAGTCAGCTCTTCTTGTATAGCATCAATCCAATTTATGTCTAGCATGGCTTCTTCAAACTTTCTGGGTTCTATCTATGAAAGAAACTTGAACATAAAACTATGTTCATGTTCTTGCTCCAAGTTAGTACACCTTGACTTACATCACCAATTATTTGATGACCTAGATGATCCTTTAGGTGACTTCTTGCTGGAGTAAATCTGTCAACCTCTTGGCCTTATTCATTTTCCTCAACCTGATGCTCCTCATTATCTTCTTCATTCAGTGAGTCTTTTTGTCCCCCTGGACAGCATACATCCTTTTCTTCATCCAGCCTAGCAGCCGCTTCTTCATTGATAGTTTGCTTGTCCAGCCAATCCTTTAAACCTGTAGAACTACTTGAAGAGCTAGATAATTCACTATTAATCAACTTAGACTCATAAAATACTACATGGACAGATTCTTCTACAACTTGTGTAGTAAAGTTGTAGATCCTGTATGCCCTACTATTATTACTGTACCCAATAAATATCATTTCTAAGGATTTGGCAGCAGACTTAGTTTAGTAGTGCTTACCATTAACTAGGACATTACACTAGCTACCAAAGAATCTGAAGTAGAAAATGTTTGGTTTTCTACCTTTCAAAATCTGATAGGGAGTCATCTTATGTTTCTTATTGATGGAGGCTCTATTGAGTACATGACATGCAGTATTTACTGCCTCTGCCCAGAAGTATTCAGGGAGAGAAGTGTCACTAAGTAGTGTTCTACTTTCCTCAATTAGAGTCCTATTCTTTCTTTCAGCAACACCATTTTGCTGGGGTGTTCTAGGTGAGGAGAACTACTGATGGATCCCCAGTTCTAAACAAAACTTTGTCATATATTCAGACTGAAATTCAGTTCTTTGGTCACTTCTAATTTTGACCACTTAATTGTTAAATTCATTCAGAATTGGTCTAATAAAGGTCTGGAAAACAGTAGGAGTTTCAGATTTTTGCCTCAAGAAGAAAACCCATGTGAATCTAGAATAGTCATCCACAATAACTAATGTGTATACTTTCCTACCAAGACAATGAATTGGCATATGACCAAACAAATCCATATGTAAGAGATATAAACATCTCATTGAATCTTTTGTATCAAGTGCATAGAAAGAGGATTTAGTCTGTTTGCCCTTTTGGCAAGCCTAACACACACCCTCTTTAATGCACTTGACTTGAGTACCAATCCTCACTAACCCTATGCTGAACAGCTGTCCTATTGACTTATAGTTCAGATGAGCTAGCCTCTTGTGCCTTTTGACACATAGTGAAGCTTTCTCTCCTACAACTAGACAAATGGGTGAGATGTTAAACTCACAATCAAGGTTAAGACAATATACATTCCCTTTCCTAGTGTCAGTCAAAATAATCTCAGATCACTTGACCTCCTTATTTTGAACTCCACTTTGAGGAAAGAGATGTCATAACCTAGATAACTAAGTTGACTTATGCTAATCAGGTTGTGTTTAAGACCCTTCACATAAGCCACTTTAGTGATAGTAGTTGAATCACTAAAAATGTTACCAAATCATTTTATGATTCCTTTTTCTGATCTACCAAAAATTACATTGGGTCCATTCTATATGGTTATATAGTCCCTCAACATTCTTCTTGTTCCAGTCATGTGTTTGGAACATCCACTATCCAAGTACCATATAGGGTTATGGCCACTTGGATTCACTACATCAAATAAAGAATCACTTATCCTTAGAACCCAAATTATTATTGGGTCCTAGGTCCTTATTAGTTTGAAATCCTTCACATGTTCTGACAGGTAAACTATTCTTGGTTTTAACACTAGTGTTAAATAAGCAATCCATTGCAAAGTGGCCCACCTTGCCATAACACCAACACTCAAATCTATTGTACCTTCTTTTAGGTACAGTCTTCACAACTTTGTTGCCAGCAGTCCTGTTAAGTGTAGGTGCTTGAGCAGCAAACCCCAAGAATTCCTTTTGAACGTGATGGGCTTGCCTATAGAGTGACCTATTGGCATTTGCACCCTTGCCCATAAGATCTCCATACTCACAGTTACCATGAGTAATATCATGATCATACTTGTTTGTAGGTTGCATCACTTTCCTAAAGAAAATAGGGGGATTTTTAGCTAGTGGCTGAACTGGGGCCTTACCTTTTCTATGAGAATTGGTAGCCCTAGTTCTTTCCTTAAAACCTAGACCAATCATTCCTTTTTAGGAAATGAAATTGTCTATTAAGGGCAAGATAAATTTTGGATTATAGAATTTAGCCACTAACACTCTTTCTTGCCGAAGTTTTGTCTCCAGTTTCTTGATATGATTTTCCTTGAAAGAGATTGTGCCCATCTGAATAACAATAATGTTTTTCAGTTTGGCATCCTCCTTTAGTTTTAAATCTATCAACATGGTTGAATCTAATGCAGCCTGCTTAAGAGACTCAATTTCCTTGGCCTGCTCCTTAACAAGAAACTTTCTCCTCTTTAGAGCTTGGAACAACCCACCATACTCATTAACGAGTTGATGTACATCCCCCTCAGAATCAGAACCATCCACTTATCTTGAAGTTTATGCTACTGATTCTGATCCAGTAAAATAATCAGAAGCTGAGGGAGAATTGTATACCTTGCTTGGACCAGGCTGATCCTGGCACTGATCATTTTCTGACAGAGCCATCAGCCCTCTACAGCAATAGTCTTTCACTCCATTTATGGAGTCCAACATTTGTAGGAATTCTTGTTCCCTAGAATCCTCTTCTGTTAATAACATCCCAAAAAATACTTCTGCATCATCTTCTTCTCCTGATCTTGAAGATGAAGAGTCTGTCAAACTCTTCTACTTTTGAGCAACAAAGGATTTCTCCTTCTTGCCTTTCACTTGATGCTTCTTATTGTCCTTAAATTCAGTCCTCTTATCTGGACAGTCAGCTATGACATGTCAAGTCCTATTGCAACAATAACAAACAATCTTAGAATTAGTTTGTTTACTAGGTTTTGAGGCATACCTGTCCTCCTTGGGAGTCTTCTTTTTCTTATAATACTCATCCTTGTAGAAGGATGTAGATGGCATGGTTCTCCATTTCTTCTTTTTCATGAACCTTTAAAACTGCCTCGTAAAGGCAGCAAAGTCCTCATCAGAGGTGTGTCTATCTAATGTGTTGTCTGGATTTTTTTCTTCTGCTCAGCAGTACTTCTGGGTGGAGAAGGAGACTTTCTTCTACCCTTTCTTGTGCCTTAGCCTTGAAGTCTACTGACTTCTCTTTATACTCAGACCAACTATTTTTCTCCTCCTCTTTTCTAGCAGTGAGCTGCATTTCAATAGATATTAGCTTTCCAAATATTATTGGTGGAGGTGTATCACCACGCCTGGCCACCTCTCTGATGGCATATATCTTTGTGTCCCAGTCCTTTGTTATTGATCTGAGAAACTTGTCATTCAGTTCATATGTGTTGAAGACTCTTCCATAGGTCATCAGCTCATTTACTATCCTAAAGAACTTCTTGTAACATTCAGTTATGCTATCAGACTTGGCTTGTCTAAAGCTCTCATATACTTGATTTATCATAGATTTCCTGTCTTCTATGACTTCTTCAGTTCAATCCATGTAGACAATCAAGGTGTCCCACATCTCCTTTGAGGTTTTGCAATGCACCAGATTCTGAAATTTGGCATCATCTATAGCACTTACAATAATGTTTTGTGCTCTTTTGTCTAATGTTGCTAGGATGATCTCATCCTTGGTCATTTCAGAATAACTCTTTGGGGTTCTAACATTTGCATCCAAAACTGATACCTTTATTGGAATGAAGGGGCCTTCTTATACTGTGATGTAGATTCTTGGATCAGATGCTTCCATGAACAACCTGACCCTTTCCTTCCATATACCAAAGCATTCTTTCCTACGGATAGGCAGTTTCATAGATCCAAATTCCTTCTGATTCTCATTTGAACCCATTCTTTAAATTTGTTAATTTCCTGGTAGATTCACTCAGACGGTTAGGTCTACCTTTGAGTAACTTGCCTATGATACCACTTGAAAGACTTGATTTCAAGAGCCTAGACACCTAGAGGGGGGTGAATAGGTTCTAATTTTATTTAAGAATTTTAGGCAATTAGCTTGTTCTAACTTAGCACAGATAATAAAATTCTCAGCACAACAATCACAACACAGTAATCATAGCATTCCAATTACAGCACAGTACAGTACACAAGATTTATAGTGGTTCCCCAAGGTATGGGTACATCCACGTTCCCGCTTCGTCTATCTAGTAGAGAACTAGATTTAGCCCAACTTCCTTCCACTTACTCAGATCCACAGATCTTACAACTCAGAACCAGATTAGTTCCTACAGCTCAGACTTATACAAGTCTTACCTCAGATTCTTCCCAAGAATCCTACCTCAGGCCTCATCCCTACCTCAGTCTTTATCACTAGGCTTACAACTCAGACTTTCACAAGCCCTACACCTCAGGCACTCAGCCCTACCTCAGCCTTTATAATTACAGGCTTACAACTCAGATCTTACAAAAGATCCTATAAGAAAATTGAATGTTTTAAAGGGTATAAAAATTCACCAGATAGAACTCTCTATTGGTGTGATCTTCTTGATCAGTTCTTGAATATACTGAATCTTCAGATCCAACCTGACTTAGCTATTTCAAATCTTCTTGATAGAACAAAATAAGCTTGATCTTTACTTGATGTAGAAGATGATATTAAGATAGCTCCTTCCTTAGATTCAGAATTATATCTAAATCTTTCTTACAGGCTGTTCTGGATCTGCCTTCTTAAGGGTTTCCCCTTTTTTTGTTATCAGATTCTCTTTCCCATAATTGCTTGATTACTTCCTTAGTTCTTTTTCTGGTTGTCAAGGATCACTCCCTTATATAGAGTTTCCTCATGATTATCGGCAGATCCGGTTTGTAACAACCTTCTGACAGTTCTGACAAAGGTGTTTGACCTGTTGGCTATGACAGCTGTCGAGTCACCAGTCATGACAGTTGATTCCTCAAATACTTTACAACTCAGCATGAACCACTCAGCAAACTTCTTCATATGTGTCGACACAAATAGACTTAGTGTCGACACAAGTCTTGATGATGTCGACAAAATACTCCATGTGTTGGCATAGTCATTCTTCTACTACTCGACACTGCTTTTGTTTGTATGTATCGACACAAGTCCTATGTGTCGACACAACTGCTCCTAGTCTCAACATAACTGATGCTGACAGATGGCGTTGAGTGTATGTCCAGCTGTCATTGAGAGTGTGTCGAGACGTCGGTTAGTGTGTGTTGACACAAGTCATGTGTGTCGATACAAGCCTTCAGACTCAGTATAGCTGTTGCTGTTAGATTGCGTTGAGTGTTGTCCAGATGTCGTTGAGTGTATGTTGACACAAGTCCTGTGTGTCGAGACAACTACTTTTTGTCTTGACATAGTTGATGCAGAAAAATGGCGTTGAGTGTGTGTCAACACAAGTCCTATGCTTCTACACAACTTCTTCAGGTGTCAGCACAATTCCTGAGTGTCGACACATGCCTTTCTTCTGGTGTCGACATAACTCTTGGGTGTTGACACTGCTTCTGTTTTAGGTGTCGACACAATTCCTGCCTTAGGTGTCGACACAATGCCTGGGTGTCAACACAGGCCTTGCTTCTAGTGTCGACACAACTTCTGGGTTTCGACACAATTCTTCACAAGTGTCGACACTTATACTTAGAAAATTTTCTTGCAAACCTTACACCTGAATAATGAAACTCAAGCATCCATCAAATACAAATTTATGTATAACATTGAGTAAGATGAGGCTTCTCCAAATCTGGTACATATTTTTAAGTGTACACAACAGTTCAAATTTCTATATTCACAACCCGAAGTTTATACCACAATATTCTAAGGTATGTTACATTTATTTACTTCCTTAATCAATGAAAATTAGGGTTATGTAAATAGAAAAACTGGGATTTCATTTTCTACACGATTTCAAATACCTCTCTCTCGCCAAAGTGAGAAATTCGTTTCTTCTTCCGCCGCTGTCGCAGAGCACGCCACCGTCTCCACTTTCGCAGTTGATTTCTCTAAGTTCTCTGGACAAATGGCACCATCTTCCAAGGTTGGGATTGGCAGTGATCTCGTTGTCGCTGGAATTGCAGATATTTCTGATGATTTTTGGAATCTTCTCCTCCTCTTGGACACAGCCGGATTGACCTTCATTCTCCAGCAACCCGTCAAAATCCTTTTTCCTGAAGTGAAAGAGTTCTTTTGAAATATCAAAGTGAAGAGAAATGACAAGGTTCTTAAGTCTAAAGTCAAGGGAATTAAAATCAAACACAACAAGTCTACTATGTCTACCCTTCTTCGGCTACCATTAGTTGATGAAGAAGTGTAAAACTTCTGAAGATTATGACAGGGCTTGCAGCTTTTGTGGAATTTCTGTTGTTATCAACAACGTTCGTCGTCCAGACCTCATTGCTGAGGGAAAGATTCTAGTAGACATTCTGGGCAAAGTTCTTCTATGCAAAACAACTTCCATAAGTTTCATCTCTAGTGATCTATTCTACATCATGACAACCATTGTTTCCAGAAAGAAGTTTTAGTTTTGCATGATGATTTTGGATAAAATAAGGGAAAGCATCAAGGCTCCCAACTATGCCAGGATCAAATCTCTTATATAGAATGAGATAAATTCAGAAGTGTTTGATTTCTCCAAAGGGACAACTCTCAATCACATGAAGAAGGTATCTATTTCTTCTATTCAGAGATGGGAACTTAAGTTACTTAATCCAGCCAAGGCTCATGATCTTCCAGCTTTTGAGGACAGGACCCCATCTCCCTCTCTACCTCATACTGCTAGCACATCTGGTGCAGTTACTAAGGGGGAGACTGCTCCTTCTATTCAAGAAGAAAGAATACCTACCCCTCCTGCTGCTGCTTCACTCCCTCCAACCACTCATGAAGAAACTTTATCAGATGCTCAAGTACAAGAAACCATTCTCTTTACGACAGAAGACATCAATAAGATGATAGAAGAACTAAGTTCTGATCAGCCTCTTCCTCCCCTCTAGAAAGAACAAACTCCAGCATCATCAGCTTCTCATGTTCAATGAGAACCAGGATCCCCTATTTACCATTCTTCTGCTGCTAAAATAGAGCAAGAAGAGACCATTCTGATCTCTGATGAGAAAGAGCGTTCTCTAGAACCAGCTGAAGCTCCTCTTAAGAGCTTGGACTTTACTCTTCCCACCATCCTTGGTGAGGAAGGAGATATTCTGATTCACATTTCTAGAGCTCAGAGTTCAGTGATAGTTTAAGAGATTGCTCCATGGATTGCTCCTCCTCCTCCTCCAGTTGCTCATGTTGTAACTCCAACACCATCTACTAATGATATACTGGGTAAAATAGAACAGATACTCTTAGAACAGATAAAGTATTTTGATGATTCTTTGAAAGCTATCACGGAAAAAGTTACTGCTTTAGAGAATGAAATGAGTCGAGGATTTGCTAAAATCCAGCACAATACAGATGAGCTGAAACACTTGTTCAAGATAGGTGGAAAAGCACTGGACCACACCATCATTAGTGTTGGCCAGGTGATTGACCAATCAGTTACACTGGCTAACAATCAAATTCAGTTAGAAAAGAAGGCTCAAGAGCACAACCTCAAGATATATGAAGAGGTGGGAACATTAAAAGATGATGCTTTAGCTACCCTCTGTGTAGAAGTCAGAAAGGGGGAGAGTCTAGTCAAAGAGTACTTAGAAAAATCAGATGTTAAGGTGAAAACTCTTTGGACTGCTAAGATGAATGAAATTCATACTGATGTACATAATCAGATAGTTGGTGTGAAATTTCATACTTATGATACTGCAGTATGGATGCATAACCAGATTTTCCATAATTTTCAAGCAGACCAAAATATTATTCCTTATCATCTCAATCCTCTTGCTCAACATCAGCTAGCTCAAATGCCTGCTACTCAACCTATATTCTCTCCAAGGCCTGAAGGCTCAAAAGTTCCTTCTCCAGAAACTTTTGCACATGTTTGTTGAATTTTCCGGATCTTGGAATGAGAAGGAGTTATCTCAACTAAAGCTAGTTACAACCAGAAGCACATGTAACAACAAGAATCTTTATTGATAACAACAATCTTCTTTACAATGCGAGACATACATCACGATACATGATTCGCCAAAACCACCACAGGGAGAGCAGAGATAATTACAATTATAAGACAAGACAAGCCACGCGGACTGAACAAGTAGCCGCCGGATCTACTACAGCACTATGGAGTCCGCACAAACTGCCAAATCTGCCAGGTCGCCAAACCACAAACCAAGCAGCGCGGACTACCCCTTATTCCAATGCTTAGCTCTAGCCACCGAACTGCAACCCGCCTAACTGCGAGGTCGCCTGGCTGCAAGAACGCATGGGCTGCTGAAGCCGAATTGAACAACCCTCCTAAAGTAGACGAATTATTGAACCCTGAAATAAGTTGCCAAAGAAAAAACCGCCTGATCGTTATCCGCAATATGCTATTTACCGCCTATTTCTTTACCGCAGAGTCTGCACTGTCCCTGACTACAATCAGAGCCAAGTCATGGCTTTCCAATGCTATCCGCGCAACCTGCATAGCACAAACTGGTCAAGTTCATCAAACTGGGCGGATACAAAAATCCAGTTCGCAACAACTATTTGCGGGCTCACTTACTGTTCATTCGCACTCTAATTCCTGATGTTATAGGGGTTCTATATATAGGCACGATGAGGAGTGTGGTCACCTACCTAGCCGATAGAATCACCGCCTCATCCCGCAGCAAGAACAAGTGTATTCGCAAGCTGCAGATACACTCCCAGTCTGTCGTTACATCTGCGAAATAGCAAGACTGCCTATGCTTCACCAACGTCGGACATCAGGCAAGTCCTCCTTGTCGCCCAAGGCCAAGCCAGGATGCCTCACAGCTGGACTCTGCAGAAACAGTTTACTAATCCGCAGACATAACTCCAGCTCGCATGCCCTGAGCTTGCAGCCAAGCCACCAAAGCAACTGTCGAACTCAGCAGACACAGATCCAGTCCTCATGCCTTGCGGACGCAACTCCAGTCCGCATTCTCCAAGCTCGCAACCAAGGCACATTGTAATGTTGCCGAGCTCGGCGGACTGAGTAGCTGACCGCGCTTAACTGCATGATCTCTCCGGACTGAGCCAAATATGGACTTGGTTCAGAACCAACCAAGACCATACCACTAGACACAAGCGCTAGTCCACACATATTGGCGGAAACTGGATCCAGTCTGCCCGCCCTAACGAACTCTAGTAACTGTCCGCACTGACTGGCGACCTCTGCGGCTACCGCTAGCCGCTCCACCAGAGCTAGACCAGGGCTTCTTCCAAGCCGGTCTGTCGAGCTTCAGTCCAGTCCGATGCTTGCCGGACTCCGCGGATTGAGTTGCTATCCGCTCGGTTACCTTGTGGGATCTAACTGCTTGCTGAGAAAAAGCCAGCTTGGCAAGACGCCGCTTCTGTTCGCATAATCTGCGCGAAAAGATTACCCTCTCCGCCAAAGAACAAACTTTCTGTAACAGCTCTGCCAACCTGGCTATCCACCACTCCTATCCCTGAAGTGCGTGCAGATAGGTCGCCCAAGTCGTCCAATCATCCACTTTCACTTCACCATTTTCAACAAGGTTTGGGAAACTGATATACCTCAAGATTAACCTAAAGTACATATCCCCAAAAGAAGAAAATTTGGTGACGGAGCTTCTGCCAGCAGGTCCTTTCCAAACCAAAGGGAAAGAAGAGAAAGGCTCAGGAATTTGCAGAGATCTGGAGTCCTACTTCAAAGTCACTAATCCTTGATACTCTCAAGTTTGTTTTGGACTTTAATGAGAATAGACATTGCCACTATAGCTCCCATGAGTGGGACTTGTATGAGAAGTCTATGACCAAAAGAAGAATCTAAGATCGAGAGTATAGAGGGAATAATCCTACTATACCTCCAAAACCTCCAAAATACTACCCAAAGCCTTTCATCTATCAAAGGTGGCAGCAAGAGAAGAAAGACAGACAACAACAGCAACATCAGCATCAAACCAAAGAATGAACAAAGATTTAGATTGTGGATTTGAATTGTATAGAAATGAATTTTGGAAAACTCTATTTATATAAATCCTTAATTTTGATTATCTATTCTTTGTCTTAAAATTTTAGCATGTTACTCAGTTTTTCTCTTTTATATCTTGTCTTTCTACTTATTTATGTTGATATAATTCACCTTAGTGTAGAGGGTTCTGACTTCTACAAATAGGGGGAGATTGTTGGTTATTGTATCCACAATAACCTAGATTTGTATGAAGTCACCCTTGAACTAAGATGAATTAAGTTGTATTTGATGTGTTGTTTGAGTTATGTGTTTGTAGGACTTAATTGCCAAGTGTAGACCAATGTTAGTCTAAAATGGGTCACCAAACACAGGACAATACAATATAAATCCTCATTAGGTGATCCATAGTGTTGACTCATGTGTAGCCTCTCTATTGGGATACACTTCATTATCAAGCATTATACTTGTTGGAGAAAGACTTGTCGTTGATTCCTTAAAGAAAGAAAATTCTGAAAGTGCAGAATTTTTCTGAGTGTTTCACTCGAGTAATAGATTAAGTACTCGAGTAGAAGTTTAGACAGTTCTCGAGTAAGCTAAGTGTAGCACTCGAGTAACTGAAGTTGTTCTTGTTCGTTCTCGAGAAGACAAGTAGAACTCGAGTAAATCACTTCTTGTTCTCGAGTTATCAGAAAAGTCTAGTCCAGATATTTTCTATGTAAAGTACTCGAGTAGTTATATTGATTACTCGAGTAGTACAAGACTTTGTCTCAAGTAACAGAAGACAAGCACTCGAGTTATATTTCTAGTTCTCGAGTAGTGAAGTCATTGTACTCGAGAAGTCAATTCTATTACTCGAGAAGTCAATTCTATTACTCGAGTAACCAGAATTTTCTTCCCAGAATTCTCTCTAAGCCTTTTTCTCGAGAAGTTTACTTCCACTTCTCGAGTAGCACTTTAAGTACTCGAGTAATTCTCATTCCTCTCGAGTAATGATAATTACTATCCTTATTTTTCCTGAAGTCCTTATTCTCGAGTAGCTTGATGTTGTCTTCTCGAGAACCCGCAGTAATACTTGAGTAGTTATTTCTTCACTCGAGTAATCCAGTTATTTTCTCAGAAAAATTTGCTAAGTCCCGACAGTCGTAATTTTTCAAATGTCTTCATGTGATTGGTCACGTGGCCATTATTAATGATAATTATGACCGTTAGGGAGATCTTATAAAAGGTCTTGTCATTCTGACCAATCCTAAGCGAGTGAAAAGAAGCATTTTATGAATTCTGAATCGCCAATTCTCTTTCCTAATCGGAAGACGCCGCCGCTCATCGTGCATATCGCCAAGGGCTTTCAATCAAGAAGATTTAGACCAGTCGACTTGTAGATCAAGATCATTTATAATATATACATCCTCTCTTTGATCTTGTAAGTCTAGGAATTTCAGATCTAGGATTCTGAAAGTGAGTGAAAGATCTACCACAACTCTAGAGGGGGGTGAATAGAGTATTTTAAAATAATTTATAATTCAAAAACTGTAAAGCAGTGGAAGTCTTGATTTATGTATATGTGTAAGGTGCTTGTAAAAAGAAAAACTAAGTAAGCAAGAAATAGGAAATCACACAGCATACAGCAAAGTAAAAAGCACAGCAAACCAGATGACACAAGGAGCTATAGTGGTTCCCCAACAACCTTGGTACATCATCTCTTCTACCAGCCTAGGTAGGAATCCACTGCAGGAATAGTTGATCAGGTGTCCTGGGCACCAATGAGCTTTTGATAAGGTGCTCAAAAACAAAAGTAGATTTTTTGATAAGGTGTCTTGCCACCACTGAGTTTTGACAAGGTCTCAGAAACCAGCAACAAAACTTTTGAAGGGAGTTTTGAGAAACCCTTTTACAGGAGAGAAAGGAAAAAGAAAATGAGTTGAGTTGTTCTTCTCTGTCAACAATCTAAGAGAAGACAAGTGGAAGATGTTGTGAAAGCTCCCCCTGAGATCTGTAAGGGTTCAGGAAGATGAGCTTTGCTTAGGGTGATAGGCCTTCAGTTGCTTTAGATCTCAAGCAATAGATGATTTCAGCAGATGCTGAAATGTTTGTTGTCTGGAGTCCTTGATAATGAAGCTTTTGAACACTTGAAGCTTGAAGAAGTAGAACAGTAGATGATCTCCTTCACAATGATGTTCTCTTTGTTCCTCAACAATTCTGACTCAGTAATTCTGTAAGCTTGTCTACTGAATCTATTCTCAGAAGATGAATTCTTGCTGAGTGAATTGTTTGTTCTCTCTTCTATATATCTTTTTCAAATCTTGTCTGTTCTATTCTGAAAATTATTCTCTAAGGAGTATATCAAATTCTTACTTTAGATAGCCGTTACTAAATCATAATTGACTTCCATAATTGACAACTGTCTCTGGGGAAAGTCCTAAGTAACATTCTAATTATTCTTCCTTGAAACTTGCTTTAGATTGCTTGAAATGGCTACATAATCCTTTGTCATAAATGCTGAAAATAAATCTGAATGAATTCCATAACTGTCCTGAATTTGAATTCTGAAAATGTCGACCTCTCAGAAAATTGTCGATCTTAGCTCAGCTATCGCCGACCTGAGCTCAGAGATTGGATTTATACTAGAAACAGAAAACATTGACCTAAGCTCTACGATCGTCGACCTGAGCTCAGCGGCTTGGAAAACAACTAGACACAGAGCGTCGATCTGAGCTTGAAAATCGTCGAATGGAGTTCGATGCCTCATTGAACTGAGCTCATAGATCGTCGACCTGAGTTTGACATTTCGTTGACCTGAGCTCGACGAGAATTGTTTTAGTCTTCAGCACTTGAATCCTGATCTGTATGAGGTCTTAAGGGCAGCTTTCAAACCTAAGTACTAACCCTAAGACTCATTCTAATTGACCTATTAGACTATACAACAAGGTCAAAATAGAATCCTAATCACATAGTGATCCTTACAAAAATTAGTAACAGGGTGTTCCAACAATCTCCCCCTATTTGGGTTAGGATTACTATTAACTTGACAGAATGTGAAATAATAAACATACATCAGATTTAAACAAAAAAACACAAACAACAATGCATATAACATATGTTGAGCATTGTAGAAACACAGCAAGAGTCACAGAATCAGTCAGAAAAAAAATATGAGTATCAGCTTACACAAGTTACTCATTGCCCTTTTTGAAAAGAATTTCTCTGTTGGGATTTAGGGCTTCTGCACCTAAGGAGGTTTGAGATCTTGGCCTTGGAACTACAGCCTCAGGATGCAGCTTCATATAGTCTTCTAGATCAAAGAATTTTCTTGAAGCATATCTCTCTAATTCTTTCTTTCTATGTTCTGACAAGGTTGTGATGTGTGAAGTATCTCTGCCTTGCTCTTTAGCCTTCTTAATCTGATCTAATGCAGCAAGTTCTTTCATTCTAGCTGTCCATGAGAAAGGATTGTTCTAAGGGTCCTCAAATGGAATTGGGGGTTAATATCTGTTGATTGACTCTGAATCAGTAGGAGGAGCCCTGGTGACAACTGTATCTCTGAGCTTATAAGGGAAAGGACCTGATGTAGAATAAGTAGGGCCTTGTCCTTCCCTTTGGTAAGGATGTTGTCTGGAGTAAGTTCTGTAATCCCTTTGACTTGCTCTATGCTGGCCTCTTCTAGACTGATATCCTCTTTGATGTTGTCCTTTGGGTTGATATCTCTGTGAAGGTTGGGAGGAGTTATGCTTTGAAGCAAAGGACTGAAAAGCTGAGCCTCCACCAGATCCTGAATCTGGAGGAGGAGGATGATGGAATTGAGATGATCATTTTTCATACTTATCAAGCTTTCTCCTTTTCTTCATGTCCTTAAGCGTGTTCTTAGAGTATTGTATCCATGGTTCAGTGATTTGGCAGTCATGTAGAATGAAATAGGGTATATCATTATCATCTTTGGCTTTTGCACAAGGTACTCTCATCATGGCCTTACTTTTTGCTTTCCTTTTCTCTGCAATGGTGCCAGAAGAATCACTAGAGTTAGTGTTGAATTGATCACTATCTGAACTCTGGGTTCTGTCATATAGATCATCAATACTTTTGATATACTCTTCTCTTTGTTTTGACTTCTCAGGAGCAGCAGCAGGAGCAGAAACTATTAGAGTAGCAGTAGGAGCAGAGACAGGAACTTTTGGAGCAGCAGGAGCCTCAGAAACAACAGGTTCTTCTAAGTAAACAGCAAGTTCATCAGCAGCAGCAATAATAGGAATAATTACTTCCTTAGCCTTAAGAGAACTGATATAAGAAGTAATTAGGCTGGGATCACAGACAGCAACAGGCACAATGGCCTTAGTAAAGTCTTCAACTCCCTGAGCTGGTAAGCAGCTGAAGTAAAGAAAGTCAAAGTCAGATAACAATGACCTGAGGTCAACGTCTAGGACAGGTACCGGGGTTGGAACTGAAGCATCAACAACAATTTCTGGCAGCAATTCCTCTGAAACAGCAGGCACTACCACAACTTCATAGGGAATCTCCCCCTGACTTGATTCAGAGAGAACTGTATCAAGGCACCCCATAGAATGGATTGCCTGTGGAGTAGATAGAGAGGAGAGCTTGTCAAATAACTCCTTGATGGACTTCAGGAGTGGAGCCATGGTGGTCTCCAGCAGGGCTACTAGCGTAGGAGCAAGTATCCCATAGAGCTTATCTGTAAGTGCTGAGAGATCCACTTGCTCAAGTGGGACTTGAGTAGAGGTGGAGGAAGAAATTACTGTGGCTGGTGATGGATGGGATGCAGGATGTGTAGGTGGGGATGGTAGGATATTTGGTTGAGAGATTGGGATGGTGGAGATATAGGTTATGGGTGTGGAGATGGATGGAGTGAAGGATGGTTGGGTGAGAATATCATGGAGGAGTTTTTGGTATGAGGAAGTGAAGGGAAGCTCAGTAGGTGATGAGGGGGAATCATCCATGAAGTAATCTTCCATGATGTTGAAAGATGGAATGTCAAGAGGTGGATAATAATGAAGTGGATGGAATTGTTGTTCTATGGTGGCCGGAGGAGGTGAAGGAGTGGACAGAGGAGATGAAATTGTAATGGGGGAGGAGATTGATGTGGAGATGGTTGAGGTGGAGATGGAGGTAGAGATGGTTATAGTGGATGAGGCAATTGTTGAGGGAAGAACTGGAGAAGGTTGAGAAGAGGAGGAGGCATACAATTCTTCAACGAGGGCAGGGGCCTGAGGGGAAGAGACTGCAACAGTCCTTGTGCCTGAGGATGTAGTAGTCCAGGTTGCCTTGACTATCTGCCTGTCCCATTTCACAAATAGGTCATAGGTCAGCCTCTTTGATGCATTGATGTGCATCCCACTTGATACCAGCAGTTCAGGGCACCTGGAGTGGAGAAATAACCCTATTATCCTCCCAAAGTTTACCAAACTTTTGTTCACATTCTTCTAAATCAAGTCAAAGAAGAGGTCTCCCCAGTTCAAATGTTTCTTATCCACAAGGGCTCCCATCAAGCAGAACTGATACCTAGAGATGGTATCATGTGCTGAGTGCTTTCCCAACAGCACTTTTCCCATAATATCAGCAAGAAATCTATACTAAATAGATTAATTCTTTTTCAACAATTTGCTAGGGTTAGCTGCAGAATGTCCCATTCTATCGAACATATTCGCAGATTCTTCTCCAGATAACTCAATAGAATCATCTACAGTACTCAATTGAAACACTTCAGTCAGGAGAGTAGGTGTTAGGGATACCTGCGTCCCGTCTATAGTACCAATAATTGTATTCTAATCCAAATTGTGCGCTTTGTAGACCCATTCCTTGATATCATCGGCTGCAATCTTCATTCTCGTTGTCATTATTTGCAATAGCTGCTGTTCTCTGAATAGGTCAAGAATATCTTTGAAGATTTTATCGCTTCCATCAAAGGAGTCCATGTTGATATCAAAGCCTGTGTCGAATTTCATCTTGGCGAGGGCGGCAATAGACACAGAAATTATGTACCTACAAAGATGAACAAACACGACCAAGTGTAGAGAAGTTTGGAGGGAAAGAAAGAGTTTGTAGAGAGTATGAAAGCGCAAAAGAAGAACGACGGCCGAAAGAATGATTTTATATTAGGGTTCGACGCCAGAAAGGAAAGACCGTTGAACTCCGTTCGATGATCTGGGCTTCTAAAGGAATCTGAAGAGTCTTCAATAACATCGATCTCCGTTCGACGATATTGGAGAGCGTCGATCTCCGATCGATTATTGCTGACCAGAAAGAAAATAGCCTAGCGCTATCTAATGGAGCTGAACTCCGGTCGATGATTTTGAGAATCATCGATCTCCGTTCGATGATCGATGGGAAAAGCGTCGAGCGCAGTTCAAAGACTAAAAATAGCCTACAGATACTAGAAAATTCAAGTTTTTAGCCTAGTCTTGGTCTGTTTTTAGAGTTTTGAAATCTTGGGATTTATTTTAGACTTCCTCCATCTAACATTCCTAACTGATTTAGGAAGAAGGTATGTTTCTTTTCATCAAAAGGTTTGGTGAAAATATCTCCCCTTTGCAAATCAGTTGGGATATACTGAAGTTTAATTTTATTTTTCTCAACATTGTCTCTTAAGAAGTGATGCCTAATCTCTATATGTTTTGTCCTACTGTGGAGAACTGGATTTTGTGCTATAGAAATAACACTAGTGTTATCAAAAAATATTTTTGACCCTTCTAAGTTGTAGCCATAGTCTAGGAGCTGGTTTTGAATCAACAAAATCTATGAGCAACAACTGCTTGCTGCCATATATTAAGCTTCAGCAGTTGAAGTGGACACAGATGTTTGTTTCTTACAGAACTAGGAGACAAGTCTGTCACCATGGAACTGACAAGTTCCACCGTGCTTTTCCCTTCTACTCTACATCCAGCATAATCAGCATCTAAAAATCCAGTTAATTAAAATCCCGAGTCTTTTGGATACCAGAGGCCTAGATTTGGATAACTTTTTACATACCTAAGAATCCACTTAACTAATGTTAGGTGTGACTCTCTAGGGCTTACTTGGAACCTAGCACATATACATGTATCAAACATTATATCAGGTCTACTGGATGTAAGGTACAATAGAGAGCCAATCATTGATCTATATATTATCTGATCAACATGTTTTCCATGTTCATTAGCATCTAATATAGCATTGGTAGGCATAGGTGTTTTCATACAAGATGCTTCAGACATACCAAATTTCATAACTAGTTCTTTTGCATACTTGGTTTAAGAAATAAATATGCCTTCAGCATGTTGTTTGACTTGCAATCCTAGAAAGAAGGAAAGCTCACCCATGCCACTCATTTTAAATTTAGAATGCATCATATTGGAAAATCTTTTGCACAAATTTGAATCAGTAGACCCAAATATGATATTATCTATATATATTTGTACTAGTAGGGTATGGGACTTATGGGTTCTAATAAAAAGTGTTTGGTCTACTCTACCCCTTATAAAATCATTTTTCAGAAGAAATCATGTTAAGGTCTCATACCATTCTCTAGGAGCTTGCTTGAGACCATATAATGCTTTATGCAATTTGAAAACATGGTCAGGATAAGTTGAAGAGATAAAACCTGGAGGTTGTCTAACATAGACTTCCTCTTTGATGTCTCAATTGAGAAATGCACTCTTCACATCCATTTGGTAGACCTTGAATCCTTTGTGAGCTGCATAAGCTAGGAATATTCTTATGGCCTCTAACCTTGCAACTGGTGCAAAGGTCTGGTCATAGTCTATTCCTTCTTCTTGAGAATAACCTTGAGCAACTAGCCTTGCCTTGTTCCTTACAATAACTCCTTGATCATCCAACTTGTTTCTGAACACCCACTTCGTTCCAACAATTGAGTGATCCTTAGGCATTGGCACTAGTTCCCAAACTTTGTTTCTCTCAAATTGATGTAGTTCCTCTTGCATAGTAATGATCCAGTGTGGATCTTGTTCTGCATCTTGAATGGATTGAGGCTCAACTTGAGATAAAAAACAAGTGTGCATCAGGTTCTGGTTGACCTGATTTCTGGTTTGCACACTAGCTGAGATATCTCCAATCACTTGGGAGATTGGATGATCTCTTGTTGTTACTAAATATACAGGGGGTGTTGATTGTTCACCAACCTGTGTTGTTGTTTCCTCTTGTGGAACAACAACTGGCTCTTCAAGATGGTTTTCTCCAAGATGTTGAGTATCCTCTTCATCTTCACTGATTTCTTTTCTCTGTTGGGTAGGTGAATGTATTGAATCCTTTTCTACAATATGCAATCTGTCCAAATTTTCTGAAAGAGAGTTTACGTGCAAGGGTTCTATGGTAGAAGTAGACTTCTCCTTATAAAACTTGTTAGTCTCATCAAAAGATACATGAATAGATTTTTCAATTTTAAGAGAAGTTTTATTATAAATCCTATAAGCTTTACTGATCATGGAGTATCCCAGAAACACTCCTTCATCAGCTTTAGCTTGGAATTTTGCTAAGTACTTCTTTTCATTATTGTGAATATAACAAATGCAACCAAAAATTTTGAAATAGTCTACTTTAGGTTTCTTCCCTTTGAGCAATTCATAGGGAGTCTTGCCCTTCAGTTTATGTATCAAACTTCTGTTCAACACATAGTTGGAGGTGTTCACTGCCTCTGCCCAAAAAGATAGAGGGAGGTGAGCATCTGTCAACAATGTAGTAGCAGATTAAATTAGGGTTCTATTTTTCCTTTCAGCTACCCCATTTTGTTGAGGAGTTCTAGGAGCTGAGAAAGTATGCCTGATCCCTTCACTCTAACAGAACTCTTGCATAAGAAGAGAATCAAACTCTGTCCCATGATCACTTCTGATCAGGGTAATGTTAGTATTGAACTCAATCTGTATGCATTTGAGAAAATCTGTCAAACACTTAAAGTTATCAGACTTCTTCCTCAGGAAGAATACCCATGTGAATCTAGAGAAGTCATATACAATCACTAAAGTGTAAGATTTTCCTCCTATGCTTTGTACTATAATGGGTCCAAAAAGATCCATGTATAACAGATACAAGATCCTTGGTGAATCACTCTTATTAAGTGACTTAAAACTATTTTTAGTTTGCTTGCCTAATTTACAAGCCCTGCAAAGTCCTTCCTTCTTGTAGGGGTCAGAAGGTAGTTCTCTAACAAGGTTGTCCTTGAATAGCCTAACAATGGTTATAAGGTTTATATGCCCTAGTCTCTTATGCCAAAGATCATTTGGTTTGCAAACTGAATTAAAAAAATAGATATCTATATTTGTTGAAAGGAAATCTACTAGATAAATATTATCTTTCCTATTACCTGTTAACACTATTGTGTAATCCTCTGACTTGATCTTGCATAAGGATTTGTTGAATATAACTTGATAGCCTTCATCACATAGTTGACTGATGCTGATTAGGTTGTGCTTCAGTCCTTCCACATAAGCCACCTTTTTGAATGTGACTGAGCCAATCTGAACAGCACCATATCCTTTGATTGACCAAAGTTTGAATCTCCAAATATTACTTTGGGTCCAAGTTTGGTTCTGAAGGATGTTAGATTCTCCTTGCTCCCTGTCATGTGCTTTGAGCACCCACTATCCAGATACCATTGTTGGTTCATTATTGGATAGGTCTTCACCTGCACATAAACAATTTATATGTTTTTGACCCAGTTTACCTTGGGTCTAGGTTGATAACCTTTAAACTCAGAAATAAAAGACATCCCTGGATGACTCTTATATCCTTCAGGATGGTATCTCCTAGGAGGCACTCTCCATTCAGTATAAGGGTTGAAGCTTTTTGATGAGGGACTTTTAGGATTGATTTTAGATTTACCTCTGAAAGAATGTTGAAAGCTCTGAGCTCCGTTCAACGATCGTCGAGCTGAGTTTGACGATCTTGGGTATGATCTTCGAGCTCTGCTTGAAGATTGACTATGCCATAGTTCAGAGTTCAGAAGTCGTCGACCTGAGTTCGATGATTCAGCCTTGGATCGCCGAGCTCTGTTCGACGATCGTCGACCTCTGTTCGACGTTTTCTGTTGAACTTTTTTTTCTTAGGTAAATCAGGATTCTTCCTAGCTACCTCTACGACACCCTTTCCTTTGTCAGAAATAAATTTAATTGGGGTTATTAATACTATAGGTTGGCTGGATGAAGCACCCAAGCCAAGTGTACTGTTGAATCTTGAGTTCATTGTGCTTGTGATGTCCATCAGTCTGATGCTTCTCCCATTAAAGGATTCTTCAAACTTCTTTTCCTTGGATGGCTCAATTTTCAGTGAAGCTATCTCCTCCCTACAACATTCTAAATCCTCAGAGAGTTTTAGGTTGTCTGATTTTAAGGTGCTATGTTCAGACAATTGATTTCTAAGAGAGATAATCACTTTCTCAGACTTCAACAGGTCTAAACAAAGTTCCTTAAATTCAAATCTAAAGTCCTCTGAATCAAAGTCAAAGGAGTCTATTACCTGGTCTTCTTCAGTTTGAGTTTGAGATTCAGACTCTTACTCTTATTCTGCATCAGAATTTTGTTGGGAGGCATTGATAGCCATCATGCAGAATTCCTTTTCTTCAGCATCATCTTCATCATCACTTGAGCTTGATGAAGTTTCTGATTCTTCTTCAGTTTCACACCAGGTTTCTTCTATAAATCCCTTCCTTGTATGTTTATTTTTGCTGGAGGAGGATTTGTTGTGATTGTTTCACCTGGAGTCCTTGTCTTTTCTCCAATCTTTCCTTTCCTTCTTGTCCTTATTCTGATTTTATGGACAGTCAGGCACAATATAGCCTGGTTTCCTGCATCCAAAACAGATTATTTCTATATTATTTGACTTGTCATACCTTGGCTTCTCATGCCCTCTAGATGACCTCTTTCTGAAATCATTCTTGGCCATCTTATAGAATCTTTTGGCTAGCAAGCTCATCAATTCTTCATTGCCTATGACCTTGTCTTCATGCAGATCTTCTGTAGCTTTGAATGTTATTGTCTTCTCCTTCCTGATAGCTGGAGAAGCAACATTTTGTTCTTCCTCTCTATTCTTGAAGAGACACTCATAAGACTTGAGCTTCCCAACAAAGCTTCGGTAGTAATCTCAGTTATGCTTCTGGCATCCTTGATGGGCCAGATCCTTGAGTCCCAAGTGCTAGGGAAGCACATTAGGATCTTGTCATTTAGTTCAGTTAGAGAGATCTCCTTGTCCAGTGTTTTTAATTTACTGACTATTAGGCTGAGCCTGTTGTACATGTCAGCCACTGATTCAGTTTCTCCCTTTTTGAAGTTCTCATATTGGCTTATGAGATGGGATCTCTTGTCCTTCCTTTCATCAGTAGATCCTGAGACAATTTCAGATAACTTATCCCATATCTCTTTTGCTGAAATGCATTCAGCCACCTTTTAGAATATCTCATCAGACATAGTCTTAGCAAGGATATTCATAGCCTTTGCATCTGCAACTTTCCATTTCTTTATTTCTGTATCTGTTCCTAAGGGAGGTGGAACAACACTTGTACTTGTAATTGTTGGGGGTCTTTGACAAACTGTCAAAATAGAATTGTAGATGTCCTCATCAATAGAATTCATGTAAAGCCTAATCCATGCCTTCCAAAGTGCAAACTTAGAAAGGTTGCACACTGGAGGTCTAGTGCTAGCATAATCTTTATTCTGTGCCATGGTTTTGTTTTATTGGTACCCTAGGTTTTGATTTGAGTTCATTCCTCTCTTTCTGTCTCTTGACCCAAGATTTATCTATGGTCAAAGGTTAGTTGATAGGTTAGATTCTCAAGTTGTGTAGAATTGCTTTTCTAGATGAATATTTGGTTAAGTAGTTTTTCGTTCGACTATAGTCGAACGTCGCTCGACTATCGTCTATCGGCTGATCGACTATCGTCTATCAGTTGGTCGACGTTCTGTCTGCGTTGATAGCTCAACTATCTGTTGATAGATCGACTATCTGTTTGTCTTGGTAGTTCGACTATCTGTTGATAGGTCGACTATCTGTCGTCTTTGATAGTTCGACTATCTGATAGCTCGACTATCTATTGATAGGTCGACTATCTGTCCGCTTTGATAGTTCGACTATCTGTTGATAGGTCGACTATCTATGTCGCTTTGATAGTTCAACTATCTGTTGATAGGTCGACTATCTGTGTTGCTTTGATAGTTCGACTATCTGCTTGGATAGTTCAACTATCAGATAGTTCGACTATCTGTTGATAGGTCGACTATCTGTTTTGTTTGATAGGTCGACTATCTGTTGATAGGTCGACTATCTGTTTTCTGTGATAGGTCGACTATCTGCTTGATAGGTCGATTATCTGTTTTGTTTGGTGGTTCGACTATCTGTCCAGATAGATCGACTATCTGATAGCTCGACTATCTGTTCTGATAGGTCGACTATCTGCTGAGGTAGTTCGACTATCTTCTTTGATAGTTCGACTATCTGGATCGTTCGACTATCTGTCCGATAGGTCGACGATCTCCGTGCGTCGGTCGACGATCTGCGAGGGTCGTTCGACGTTTTGCTGTATGCTCTTATTTAGTTTTGTCGTCTTCTATGATGTGACTAATTTCATATTTATTTTGGCATATTTTGTAAAAGATTATCTGAATAATTTGTGACATTATTTCCATGCAATATCAGTTCTATTCTATATGCATGAGCTAATCTTTTCTAATAAAGTTGTTTGTCTTATAGCTGAGATATGATTTCTGCCAGGCTGTCCTTTATAGCCGTTAGACTCAAAAAGTCTTCCTTGGCTGTAAAGAGTCATTTCTGATGTGACTTTCTCTTATATTATTTCATCAGAAGTATTTGCAGCTTCTTAGAAAGCTTTATCCTTTTATAGGATATCTGCCTGCAGTAGTTTTGTTTTGCTTTATGCTTTTTGCAGCCTAGCTTGCAGAGTTCAGAAAAAGACAAGATTCAAACTCAATTAGAGCCGTTGCTGTTGCTGATATATAAAGACTTCTTTGAAGAAGAAATCAACTAGTCCACATAAAAAAGAGATCAACTAGTTCTCAGATTATATTCATTCAGCAAGCTTACAGCAAGAACAAGTTTAACTGCTCTCAGCAATCTTCACTCAACTGAGAAGTGTTAGCTCTTCTGCTCTTCTTCAACCTGAGTTCTCTTGTTCCAGGAAGTTCTGAATCAGAGATCTTTTGAAGAAGAAGAAGAGGAAGATAGCTGCTAGAAGATTTTCATTTCTTATTTAATATCTTCTTGTAGTTCTTCCTTCAGGATTTACTAAAGTGTTTCTACACTGAAGCAAGACTTCACCTGGACGTTCTTTGAGCTAGGGGGAGCCTTGATTCTTTTAGAGCTTTCTAGCTCAGTGCAAGTTATTGTGCTTCTCTAATCTATTGTAAAATAGAGAAGACACCTTAACCTCCTTTCCCCCTCCTGTATAGGGTTATTACTCCCTTCAAAAGTATCCATTGGTGGCAGGGCACCTGATCAAAAACCTGTGTTGGTTTTTAGACACCTGATCAAAAGTCTAAATGGTTTCTTGATCTACCTGAAGCAGATCTTGTTGGTGGCAGGGCACCTGATCAAAAACCTGAGTGGATTCCTACCTTGTTGGTAGAAAAGTGGACGTACCCAAGTTGTTTGGGGAACCACTATAAATTCCTTGTGTCGTCTGGATTGCCTTGTTTAATTACTTGCATTGTGGCTGTGATTAGATCTTAACTAGGTTTGCTAGTTGCTGTTTAGGTTTCCTAGCCTTAACTGTAATTACAGTTGGCTGCCTCTTTGTGCACAACACTTGTGTTAGGCTCTAAGGTTTAATCTCAAATATCTATAACTTTCATTCCGCATTTAACTCCAAGGGAGTTGAGTAGAAAGTCAACTTTGCTAGTGCAATTTTTGATTACTCTATTCACCCCCCCTCTAGAGTAGTATCTATCCCTTCTCTTTCAATTGGTATCAGAGGGAGGTTGACTAACTGAATTGGCTAACACCTAAGTCACAAGATCCTGATAGATACCAAAGTTTATAGATATTCACTTTCACTATCATGGCCCAGTCCAAGGATTATTCTAGCACCAGACCTCTAGCATGCAACTTGGCTAAGTTTGGCATCTGGAAGGCAAGGATCAAATTATATATGAATTCTATTGATGAAAGTATTTTTGCTTCTATTTTGTTAGTACCACCAAGAGCACCTTCTGCTGCCACTGCCTCATCATCAACTGATATGAGTGCAATGCCTCCTCCAGACTACAATGATGAGTATAAAAAGGCAAAGATAGCAGATGCCAAGGCAATGAACATTCTGGCTCAGACAATGTCTGATGAAGTATTCCAGAAGGTTGCTGACTGCTCCTCAGCAAAAGCTATGTGGGATACACTGAAACAGATTGTAGCTGGTTCAGTTGATGAAAGGAAGGACAGGAGGTCCAACCTTATCTCACAATATGAGAATTTCAAGAAAACTGATGCTGAATCAGTTGAAGCTATGTACACAAGGCTCAGCTCAATCATCAATGAGCTGAGGACCCTCGACAAGGATATTTCATTGACAGAGGTCAATGATAAGATTCTTATGTGCTTCCCTAGCACATGGGATCTGAGGATCTGGCCTATCAAGGAGGCCAGAAGCACAACAAAAATCTCAACAGAAGCCCTTCTCGACAAGCTCAAGTCTTTTGAGCAAGTGCTGAAGACCAGGGAAGCAAAAGGTGAAGCAAAGACCCCAACTCCTACAAGAAAAGAGCAAACTCTTGCTCTTAAAGCTGCTGACACTTCTGAAGGAAGCCAGTCAAATGAGGAACTAATGACATTATTTGCCAAAAGGTTTCTCAAGATGGGAAGGAAGGAATTCAGAAAGAAGTCTTCAAAATATGAAGAAAAGCCAAGGTATGATCGTACCCCTTCTAAAGAAATTATTTGCTATGGTTGCAGGAAGCCTGGACATATCCTTCCAGATTGTCCAGAGGAAAAGAATAAAGAAAAGAGGAAAGATAAGGATCAGCACAGGAAGCACTCCAAGCCATCCTCCTACAAGAATAAAAAGGAGAGATGCTTTGTCGCTGAAACCTGGAGTGATTCTGATGAGGAATCCTCCTCCTCAAGCTCCAGTGAGGATGAAGAAGAAAAGAAGGCAAAGGAAGTTTGCCTAATGGCAATTGATGCCTGCAGCAATCACTCAGCTGCAGAGATTTCAGATTCAGATGAAGAAATGCCAACAGAAGATGAGGTACTATCTTCTTATAATTTCACTTCTGCAGAATTTAGATTAGAATTTAAATCTTTATGTTTAGATTTAATTAGTTCTGAAAAAGAGATTAAAGAACTTAGACATAGGCTAGCTGAATCAGAAATCATATCGATTGAAAACATCAAGTTAAAGGAAGATCTCACTAATTCTAGTGAAGAAATTAAATTTCTTAAGAATGAGTTAGCTAAATTCAAAAGGTTAGAAGAGTCTCTAAATGGTAGAAGCCTTAAGTTGCTTGAAATAACCAGCATGTCTAACACTAGGACAGGCAATAACAAATTAGGCTTAGGAGCATCTTCTAGTGAACCCCCAATCATTCTTAAAAACCAACTTTCAACTCCAGTGAACTTTATCTCAGCTGATGGGATAAAGAACACTGAGCAAGTCAATCAAGTAAATAGAGATTTAAATAAAACTAAAAGAGAGAAAAGAAAACAGAAATTTAAAGAATTACAAAAAATGTCGAACGCTGCTCGATGATCTCAGGCTCAGTGGTCGAACGGAGATCGACGATCTGAGCAGCCATCGTCGAACGCTGGTCGACGTTTCCAATATGAATTTCAAAATTACACCCAGAACCTTAGAAACCCGAATATGAATAGAAACCCTAGGTTCATTGACCCATCATCTGCATGGAGAATCCCACCTAGGAGATCTTACCCGTTAGGTTATCACCCTCAGCCTGCTTATTCTTTTATTTCCAGTTTTTCTTATGTGAAAAACAAGGGACCCAAGGTTACCTGGGTCCACAATGTTTAAATTATTTTATTTGCAGGTGAAGACCTATCCTATCACTCAAAATACGTGGTATTTTGATAGTGGTTGCTCCAAGCATATGACAGGAAATAAAGAACATCTGTCAAAGTTCAAAGCAAAGCTTGGCCCAAAGGTTATCTTTGGAGATTCAAGCTGTGGTCAAACTAAAGGCTATGACAGGATGATAATTGGAGCTGTTACATTCAAGAGAGTTGCTTATGTGACTGGACTGAAGCATAATCTAATTTCACTAAGTCAATTATGTGATGTTGGATACCAGGTATCATTCTCTAACTCCCTTTGTAATATTACTTTAAATAATAGTGTTGTATTGGTAGGCATTAGACAAGGTAACATTTATTTAGTAGATTTTAACTCAACTGATTCTGAAATCTGCCTGTTTAATGAAGTAACTAATAATAATACTCTATGGCATAAAAGGCTTAGCCATGTTAACCTCAAGAATATATCTAGGTTATCTAAACACAACCTTGTTAGAGGTTTACCTTCTTGCCCCTACAAGAAGGAGAGCCTATACAAGGCTTGTCAACTAGGCAAGCAAACCAAGAACACTTTTAAATCAGTAAATAAAAGTGATTCTCCTAGAATCCTGTATTTATTACATTTGGACCTATTTGGCCCAATAAATGTACAGAGTTTAGGAGGGAAGTATTACTCCCTAGTCATTGTAGATGACTTCTCTAGATTCACTTGGGTGTTCTTTTTGAGAACTAAGGCTGATAACTTCAAAGCCCTTACAGACTTTCTATTATGTGTGCAGACTGAGTACTCTACTCGTGTGGCCTTGATCAGAAGTGATCATGGTACTGAGTTTGACTCTCTTCTCATGCAAGAATTCTGTGAGAGAGAAGGTATCAAACATAGCTTCTCAGCTCCTAGAACTCCCCAACAAAATGGGGTGGTTGAAAGGAAGAACAGAACACTAATTGAAGCTGCTGGCACATTGTTGGCAGATGCTAATATGCCTCTTTCCTATTGGGCAGAAGCTGTTAATACAGCCAACTATGTCTTGAATAGAAGTCTGATACACAAGCTTAAGTGTAAAACTCCTTATGAGTTACTTAAAGGAAAGAAACCTAAAATAAATTATTTTAGAGTTTTTGGCTGTGTAGTTTATATTCATAATAACAATAAAGAATACCTTAGAAAATTTGAAGCAAAGGCTTCAATGGGAATTTTTCTTGGATATTCCCAAGTAAGCAAAGCTTATAGGGTATTTAATAAATCATCTTCTAAAATTGAAGAGTTTGTTCATGTGTCCTTTGATGAATCCCAAATGTTTTACAAGGAGAAGGAATCTTCCCCTTCCTCAAGTTCATTGCAGGTATAAGATTCTTCCAAAGATGTCACTCAAGAAATCCTCCATCTTTCAACTCTTCATATCACTGAATCAGACAGTGATGAAGACATTGCTGAAGCTGTTGTTGTTCCACCAACAGTAGATCAAATTCCTCCTGAGGAATTAATCCCAACTGTTGCTGAAGATCACATCCCACCTACTGATATTGTCACACTTAGAGATCACCCCACATCTCAAGTGATAGGAGACATATGAGCTGGTGTTCAAACAAGACATCAGTTAAGACAGGATGTGATGCATGCTTGTTTCCTCTCACAGATTGAGCCCCTCACCATTAAAGATGCAGAGCTAGATCCCCATTGGATCATTGCTATGCAAGAGGAACTCAATCAGTTTGAGAGATGTAAAGTTTGGACTTTGGTTCCAAGACCTAAAGGCCAACTGATCATAGGCACCAAGTGGGTGTATAGAAACAAGTTGGATGCAAATGGCATCATTGTAAGGAATAAAGCTAGGCTTGTAGCTCAGGGCTACGGACAGGAGGAAGGTATAGATTATGACCAAACCTATGCTCCTGTTGCAAGGCTAGAAGCAATAAGGATCTTCTTGGCCTATGCAGCCTACATGAAGTTTAAGGTTTTTCAAATGGATGTCAAAAGTGCTTTTCTTAATGGTGAGCTAAAGGAAGAGGTTTTTGTTGAACAGCCACCCGGTTTTGTTTCTTCAACTCAGCCCTCACATGTTTTCAAGTTACAGAAAGCTCTTTATGGACTAAAGCAAGCTCCCAGAGCCTGGTATGAGACTTTAGCTAGTTTCCTGTTAGAGCACAACTTTACTAGGGGAGTAGTTGATAGAACCCTCTTCGTCAAGCACCACAAGGACACAATCCTGTTAGTTCAGGTGTATGTGGATGACATTATTTTTGGTTCCACTGATCCCAAACTGTGCAAAAAGTTTTCTAACTTGATGCATTCCAAGTTTGAGATGAGTAGTATGGGTGAGCTGTCTTACTTTCTTGGTCTCCAAGTAAAGCAAGATGCTGATGGCATCTTCATCTCCCAATCCAAATATGCCAAGGAATTGGTAAAGAAGTTTGGGATGGCAGATGCTTCAGTAATGCATACACCTATGGCTACTAATGTAGTTATTGATTCTGATGATCAGGGAAAGCCTGTAGATCAAAAGAATTATAGGGCCATTGTTGGATCCCTATTGTATTTAACTGCAAGTAGGCCAGACATAATGTTTGCTACATGCCTTTGTGCTAGATTCCAGGTCAACCCCAAGTAATCTCATCTGATTCTTCTCAAGAGAATCTTGAGTTACCTGAAGGGATGTCCAAATCTAGGACTTTGGTACCCAGCTGAGTCAGAATTTGAATTAATTGGATATTCTGATTCTGATTATGCTGGTTGTCGAGTTGACAGGAAAAGTACCTCAGGAACTTGTCAGTTCCTGGGAGAGAGATTGGTTTCTTGGTTCTGTAAGAAGCAGGCCTCTGTATCAACTTCAACTGCAGAAGCTGAATATATAGCAGCTGCCAGTTGTTGTTCACAGATCCTGTGGATACAAAATCAGCTTTTGGATTATGGTTACTCACACAAGAACACTAAAATCATGTGTGACAGTACAAGTTCTATCTCCATTGCACAAAATCCAGTGCACCACTCTAAAACGAAGCACATTGAGATTAGACACCATTTCCTGAGAGAGTGTGTGGAAAAGAACAAGATCAACCTTGAGTTCATATCCACAGACCTTCAGAGAGGTGATATATTCACCAAGCCCTTAGATGAACAGAAGCATCTGTTCTTTATAGTTCAACTAGGCATGATTAATGGACGAGACTAAGTGTGACGTCTGCCTTGTTGAAATCTGTTCGAAGATAGTCGAATGACGTTCGACGATAGTCGAGCGGATCAAGCCTATCGTCGACCTATGGTTGAAGATAGCTTATCTGCTTAAAGATCGTCGACCGACGTTCGAAGATAGTCGAACAGGTTGAGCTTATCGTCGATCTATGGTTGACGACAGCTTGCTGTTTGTGAAGACAGAAATAGTCGAACGATTGATCGACTACTCTGCTTCAGGATCGATCGTCGAACGACTGTTCGACCATCGTCTCCAGTATCTTTTAAATAGATCGACTATCGCTGTTTTAATATAAAGCCGATGGTCGACCTAGGTTAAAAGATAGTTGCTCTTATCGTCGACGGAGAGCGTCTTTTCGCATTCCGTCTTCCCGCTTGCTCTTTGTCTTGCTCTCTGTCTTGCGCTCCATCCTCGCCGTCTCTCCCTCGACTTCTACAGCGTTTTCGATGGCGATTGCTCCAGCGCTTCTTACAGTAGTAAATTTTGATGTCGGTTTCAGCGTTGATTTCGACGTCTTCAGCTGTTGTGAACCAGGGATAGTAGAAATCCTAAATCTGTGCAGAGATCAAGGACTAGAGAGACTCATGTCCTACAGGATAAAGATAAACACTCAAGAAATCAAAGAATGGGCCTTCACTTCATCATCGATTGATGATTCGATGACCGGAACAATTAGCGGAGAAGAGGTAATATTAACTCCCGCGATTCTGACGTAAATTTTTGGATTAATTAATGGTGAAGAAGAGTATGAGCAAGATGCTCCTGAATTCGGAAGAATGTTAACTGAGCTGGGACATGCCGAAGGCATTCCCTCCAAGCTGCTCAAGGTGAATTTCCCGTTCAAGATCAAGTTTCTTGCGGAAATTGTTGGAAAAGTGCTACTGGGAAAGCACTCAGCCCACGATAATATTACAAGGCAACAATTTGCACTAATATGTGCAATTGTTAATAAGAAGCAGATAAATTGGGCTGGCATTATGTTTGATTTAATAAGGAAAAAGAATGGAAAGAAAGAGGTTACCCTAGGAAGGGTAGTTGGTATTTTTCTGAAGGAGAAATACCCCCATCTGCTAGTATCTGCCGCCACTTCCATCAACACGAGTAAGAAGATGGATCCTTCGTTGTTCTCAAAGTGGAAAAGGACTTTCCTGAAGCCCGCTCCCGCAGGGGTTTCTCCAGTTATATTTGAGAGCCCCAGGACTATCGCAGTCACTCCCCCCTTCTAGCAGCTGGCTCAGCAAATCCATCTCCTCCATCTTCTTCATCAGCTTTGCCGTCTACTACAGTTGAAGTTCCTTCAACTTCAACTGAAGTACGACATTCTGCTTCTCCTCCTGCATCTTCTCTCCCGACTGATCTTGCTGGGATTTCTCAACCAAGCTTTGATTTGTTGGCGTCTGAAATTTCTTCTCCAGTTCATTCTCCAATTCCAACTCCTCCCCACTCTCCAATTCAATCTTCAGATCATCTTGATCACCCTGCATCCACCCATGCATCTCCATATCATTCTCCAGCTCCATCTCCAGCACATTCTCCAGCTCATCTTGCATATACCATCACTGCTGCTCTTCCACCCTCTGAAATTCCTTCATCATCATCATCTTCTTTTGTTATAACTCCAGCATTTATTGCTAGCATTGTGGAGTTAATTACCCCCTTAATCAAAACTATGATTGATAAGGCAATTACTCCCCTTGCTTCTTCTATATCTTCTTTGACTGCTGCTATTCAGGCACTCTCAAAGTCTGCTGAGCACTCTTCTTCTAGGGGCCTGGTTTCAGTTTCTACTAAAATCAGGCAGGGGGAGATGCTTGATGAAGATATCTCAGAGCAGCCTTTGGCCTCCCCTCCAGCAGTTCATCTTATAGTAACAGAGAAAGTAGCAGAAGATTCAGCTCCTCCTCCTCCATCTGAAAAGGAAATATCTGATGCAATCATGTTGACAGAGTTTGTAGTAAAAGTTTACTTAGAAGAATCCTCAACTCCCTTGGTTGCCCAGTACCTAGAAGGAATTATCCCTTCCTTTCTAGATGATTTATGGGAGTTAGGAAACCCTGAAGAATATCCTGAAGGTATGTCTCTTTCTCAATTTGTAGATTACTCAATTGATATGCTAGTTTGGGAATATCTAGAAGGGATGATTAGATGTCATTTAGCAAGATTTTATTCCTAATCCTACAGATATAATGGAAGAAGTAGTAATTGTCCAAGAACCTGAACCTGAACCTGCTCTAGAGATTCTAGATGCTGTAGAACCTGAGCCTGAACCTGTATCTGCTCCTGATGTCCAAGTGGTTGTAGAGCCAGTAAGTGAACCTGCTTCTGAAGTTCAATCTGAACCAGAAGCAGCTGTTCAAGTTTCTGAAGCTGCTGAACCTGCTCAGCAAGCAGTGCAAATTGAACTGGTCCCCACGACAGTTCCTGAGCTTCAAGAAATGGATTCTGAAAGTCAAATTGAAATATCTTCTGTATGGGATGATTCCCTAGGATTGGACTTAGATACTCTCCTGGCACAGGATGCCATGGAAGAAGAAATGGAAAAAGCTGCTTTAAAGGAAAAAGAAAGAGCTCTGAGAGAGGCTATTGACCCATATGATATGCCTATCTCTTCAAATTCTAAAGATGAGATTGATTCTGATGAATCTGCTGAATCTAAAAGAAAAAGGATTGCTAAAAAGAAATGAAAAGCTGTTGCTCCTCCTCCTGCAAATCCAGATAATGATACACCATATTATATACTGAAAGGGATTGATCCAAAGTCAAAAGACTTCCAGCATTGGATGTGGTTTTCTAAAAATCAGCAAAAGCAAAGGAAAAAGGCTATGAGGTATGACCCTCCCGCTCCTAGATGGAATCCTAGAGGTCCTCCTCCTCCACCTCCCGGTGCAGGAGCCTCAGGAAATTTATCTTCTAAATCTGCTTATTAATCTGAAAGATCAAATCCATCTCAATCTCCTCAAAGGAGAAGTTCTCAAGGTTTCCAAGGTAAAAGCCAAACGGGCTATCAAAGGACTGATTTTGTTAAAGAACAAGTTAAGGAGTTAGTATATCAAAGACCAACCTTTTCCCCTCCTCCTTCTCCAAAGAAAAAAGTTTCATCTCCAAAGCCAGTTCATACTGAGAAAGATGTTCCAAAAGGTAAGTAATTTATTTTATCTGAAAATTCTAGCAAGAACTTTGCTAAGTCTGCTCTCTCTTGTTATTTAGTTAATCAAGATAAAGAACCAGTTGATTCTTCTTCTAAGATTGTTTATGAAAGCCCAGAGCTTGATCCTAACTTTAGGATGGCTCATTTTCTTGAACTGGTTGGAGCAGTGCAGATAAGGAAAGCAAAAGCTGAAGGAAAGGACACTGCCGGATTAACCACAATGTATAAATTCAGAAAGAAGGAGCTCGAAAAATTCCAGGTCAGACCTGAGATGTTTGATCCTTCAAAATATATGGAAAAGCATCCAGAGGCAGTGGTCCCAAGAACAACTGAATTGAAAATTATTGGAGAACAAGATTTGAAGCTATCGAAAAAAGAAGCTCTAGATCCTACAAGAAAGATTACTTTTGTTTCTAGTTCTTCTAATCCTGAATCTAACTCTGAAGCTCCTTAATTGTTCATTGATTGACAGTTAATTTTATCTGATTAATTGATGATATCTGCTTAGTTATTTCCCTTTATGCATTTTATTTACTTTCTGTAATTTGTGTTGTTTGTTTTATTTGTTGAGAGACTTAACTCAAGTAGGGGGAGATTGTTGGTACCCTAGGTTTTGATTTGAGTTCAGTCCTCTCTTTCTGTCTCTTGACCCAAGATTTATCTATGGTCAAAGGTTAGTTGATAGGTTAGATTCTCTAGTTGTGTAGAATTGCTTTTCCAGATGAATATTTGGTTAAGTAGTTTTTTGTTCGACTATAGTCGAACGTCGCTCGACTATCGTCTATCGGCTTTGATGGTTAAAACGCCGGCTCTTATTTATGTGGATGAGATGATGAAAGTGGAGGTTTTTATTTATAAAAAGAAGAGCGTTTTATTTTGTTAGAAATCGAGTTTTAACGAGAGGGAGGCAAGTGCACCTATCGCGTGTAGTACAGGATATTCCGGTGTGGAATATCAGGGTCGTATTGTTCTCGGGGCCGGCTTAGCTATATCTACTCTTTCCCTGAAATACCTATTATTCTACCGATAATTTTTAGTTTGGTTTCAAAATATAAAAATGCATAATAATAATAAGCATAAAAAGAAAGCAGGAAAAAATGCAGTAAATAAGTGCGGAAGTCCGATGACCAACTTAGCGCGACGCTATCAAAAAGAGAATTGAAATAAAGTAAACTTTTAATAAAAAGAGATCCTAATTTTCAAATTAATTAAGGCGGAGACTCGGCCGTGGAGGTTCCTTAGATATGAGCTCACCTTGGTCTAGGGATATCGCTCACCTGAACGCTAAGACTATTCGACCGATCGCTAGACCGACGAAGGATTCCTCTTAACGCCCGCATTACGCTGAGAACCCCGCTATTGGGTGGGGAACCCAATCCGATAGAGTCGCGCGCCTCCTCTCTCGAGGGTTAGCGCGGAGCTCTCTTTACCCAAGGGTGATCGGTCCATACGTGCGGCCTCTCGGCGTTGCGTATGGATAACGGAAATAGATCCCGCACATCGATATGCGGTCCTAAGCGTCGTTAACTCGGGGCAAACCTTAAGAAGTTTAATTAAATAGAAAACAGGACCTTTAATTATTTAAAGCTACTTTATCTGTCCCAATGCTCTTCGATATTGAGGGCTAAGGGCGGTTAGCCACTCATCGGAATGTGAACACTTACGCTAGAAAGCAGAAAAGAAAGCTGTAAAGAAAGCAGTAAAGAAAGCTGAAAATTGCAAGTCCTACCCAAACGAGTAGGACTGAAGAAAGCAGTAAATGCGAATCCCGGCTCGAGCGAGTGGGCGGGGGTAAACTTATCTCATACACGCACGCACTCTACAGAAATTGTAAACACACACACGCACACTAAGTTTTCCTACTCAAGTGAGTAGGAGAAAAATTAAGTTAGAATAAAAAGACAAGTCCCACTCAAACGAGTAGGCGGAAAATGAAAGCAGAGCGTCATTAACGAGTAGGCGGAAATAAATGCATACGCACACACTCTACAGAAATTGAAATAAAGCAATAAAATCTAACTCATACACGCACGCACACTTGCAAAAATAAGAAAAAGCAAAGTGACTGAAAAATTAAAACAACTGCATTTCTACCGCTAAAATGCGGTAGAAATGCATAAAAAGTGAAAATAAAAATTAACTGGACAAAAAATTTTGAAAATTAAAACGAAAAGCTAAGTGCTCGGAAAATTAAAACGACTGTATTTTTACCGCTAGAATGCGGTAGAAATGCATAAAAAGTGAAAATAAAAATAAACTAAAGCTAAACGGGTGCGGAAAATGAAAATAAAATGGACATTACAACGGCTAGAAAGTGCGGAAAATCCTAAACTAAGCTATGTTAAAAGGCTTATAAATGAAGAAAACATAAAACATAAAAGAAAAGAAATAAGATTGCTAAAGGGAGAGTTGCTTAGATCCATTCCAAACACGTATAAAGAGAAGAAAAACACGTTTTATTAATTAAAAGAACAAGTTACAAGACACAAAAAATAATAAAAACTAAGGAGAGAGGGAGAAATTTCCCTTACATAGCATTTGGAATATATTTGGGCAGCATAACACATTAGCAAAATGGACCAAAATGTGGATAGAAATCTCATACAGCAGCTGCCCTTTTACAGGCAAAATTTCGGGTTGGTCACGCCCTAGGTCACGGGCGTGACAGGGGGGCGTGTCACTACTATTCATGAGCTGATCGGGTGATTTGACTGGACCTTTGACTTCGGCTGAAAACGTGGCGGTCACGCCCCAGGTCACGGGCGTGACAGGTGTCAGGCACGGGCATGACTAGGGCGTGACGAGGAGCTGGATCTGGGGATTTTACGCGAGCTTTGACTTCGGGGCAGTCCACGTGGCGGACACGGGCATGACAGAATTGTCACGGGCGTGTAGGTGGGGCGTGACGGGGACAGCTGGCATCCTGATGTCGGCAGCGTTGACTGCTTGACTAAGCATTGCGTGTCGGCCTCGACACGGGCGTGACGTGCTTTGATACGGGCGTGACATTGGGCGTGTCGGGCTTGGTTACGGGCGTGATAGGGCCGAAAATAATTTTTTCTGGAAAAATTCAGAAAATAAAAAATGCTAAGTTAGAATATATTTTTACAAAAAAGAAACATTTTATTGAATAAAACAAGCTAAAAACTATGAAAATAAATTAAAATGACAAAATAAATAAACTAAAAAATAAGTATATTTACAACTCATCAAATACCCCCATACTTAAGCTTTTGCTATTCCAGAGCAAAAGTTGGAGATGAACCTATAAGGAATTAAAAAGAATCCTAAATTTAACTACCGCTTGATTTAATTGTACGAAAGATCGAAATGAATTTCCGGAGTTTCAGAATTAAATCCTAAATTATGAAAGTGTTAAAAATAGAGGAACTGTTTCAAAAAATGCTTCTAAATGGAAAAAAAAAAGAAAGCAAAAATTATTTTTGTTAGTTTAACAAAAATGGATTGGAATTATCAAAAAAAACTTTAGCTAAAAAGAAATTGATAGGAAATAATTCAATTTAAAAATTATGCTCTCAAAAAGATTTAAATTAATTCTAGAATCGTGAAAAATGGATAAGTGGATTGACGGTTATGAAGAAGGCTTTGATTTTTGAGGCGTGGTAATTTTTTCTCGAACCTCCACATTTTTTTCTTTTTGACTTATTAGGAAAATGAAATTTTATTTTCCTAACATTTTCTTTCTTCATAAATATAAATAAACCCAATGCATATGTATAGGGGTAATGAATTTTATCCTCTTACTCCGTAGGATATAATCTTTTTAACTTATTGGGTGCCTATGTTTGCGGGACGAAATCTTATCCCCATTGACATAAGATCTTTTAAGGGTGAGTGTGGAATCATACTGATTAAGGCATGAAAAAAAGGTGGATGGTTTAGTTTCTAAAAGAAAATTAGAGTTTAATAAAAAAATTCGAGAGCAACCTTTTTAATTTGAACGTTCCTACGTTTCTAAAAGCATCAGTGGAAATAATGTAAAATCCATAAATGTTATTTTCTAACATAAAGATGTGCTTTATTTCAAAAAATAAGAAGCGAAATTAGAAACGTAAGTTCCCTATAATAAGAAAAAGCCATAAAAAATTCTTTAAAATCTTAACCCCAGAAATTTAAGTCTATCGAGCTACAATTAAAAAACGAATAGTAAATAGAGAATTAATTAAAATTTGCTTATAAATAAACTCGAAACGATTGTTTTGGAGAGCAAAGAGGTTAAAATTTAAGGGATTCGAAATATTTTAAAAAAAATAATTTTTGATTTTTATGATTTTTTCTTATTTTTTTGATATTTTGGGGTTATTATCATTATTTTGGAAATTTTTAAAGGTTATGCAAAAAAATTTTTGTGTTATTGAGTTATATAAATTTTTTGATTTTTTTTTAATTTTCGGAAATATTTACAAGAGGAGAGAAATTTTTACAAGATAGGAAAGAAAAGGGAAAAGAGACGAGAATATTTACAAAATATTTACAAAAGCGAAAAAGGATCGCCCGCGAACAGACTCTTATCTGTGGTTAGTTCGATGAGTCGAACGTCGCGGAGCGATGATTCATTTTTTTTTTGAGATTTTATTATTATTATTATTATTTAAAACATGAAAAATATATATATAATTTTTTTTTGAAATTTTTAATTTTTGCAAAATATTTGGAAATTTTTTATTAAGTGCGGGAAATAAAATGACAAAAAATAGGAAACACCCTCATACTTAAGTCCAACATTTTCCCCAATGTTGTACTAAGTATGAGGAACAGGATATATATAAAAATCTAAGTAGTATGTACAAAATTTAAAATTAAAAACAGGGGTTTAGAAATCTTCCCTAAACCGCGTTCGGGGAAGCCCGTTAAGTTTGACCCTGCAAAAATTAAAGTAAAAACAAGAAAAATATAAAACTGAAAAATGGAAAATATAAGTTCGGCGAAAAGTGTGCGGGTGATAGGGGCGCGAGGGGTAAGTGAGTGTGATAAATGTGCGACGGATACGCGATCCCCTAGCGCTCACAATTGTGAAGCGCGCCGAAACGACAAAAAAAATACATAATTAATAATTTTTTTTTTCTTTATATATTTTATTCGTAGTTTTTTTTTTTTTTGAATTTTTAGAGATTGTTTTTTTTTTGTTTTTGATTTTTTGAAAATAAAAATAAAAGGAAAAAAGAAAATAAGTTAAAGGCAAAATAAAAATGAAAGATATATATTTTTTTGAATTTTAAATTTTTGGATGAAAAGAAATAAAAAAAAATGTTCATCATTTTTTTTTTATGTTTTTAATTTTTTTATATTTTTTTTTTGTTTTAAAGTTTTAAAGTTTTTTATTTTTTAAGTTTTTGAATTTTTTTTTTAAGTTTTAAATTTTTCTGATTTTTTTTTGTTTTAAAGTTTTTAAATTTTTTTTTATTTTTTTATTATTTAATTATTTATTATTAATATTAATATTGATATTATTATTATTATTAATATAAATTTTTTTGGTTGATCAATTTTATATATATATATATATATATTAGTAGAAATAAAGGGTAAAATTAATAGGTTTCAGGAATTCAAAATAGTAAGTCGAAATTTTCCCCGGCAACGGCGCCAAAAACTTGATGGTTAAAACGCCGGCTTAGCTATATCTACTCTTTCTCTGAAATACCTATTATTCTACCGATAATTTTTAGTTTAGTTTAAAAATATAAAAATGCATAATAATAATAAGCATAAAAAGAAAGCAGGAAAAAATGCAGTAAATAAGTGCAGAAGTCCGATGACCAACTTAGCGCGACGCTATCAAAAAGAGAATTGAACTAAAGTAAACTTCTAATAAAAAGAGATCCTAATTTTCAAATTAATTAAGGCGGAGACTCGGCCGTGGAGGTTCCTTAGATATGAGCTCACCTTGGTCTAGGGATATCGCTCACCTGAACGCTAAGACTATTCGACCGATCACTAGACCGACGAAGGATTTCTCTTAACGCCCACATTACGCTGAGAACCCCGCTATTGGGTGGGGAACCCAATCCGGTAGAGTCGCGCGCCTCCTCTCTCGAGGGTTAGCGCGGAGCACTCTTTACCCAAGGGTGATCGGTCCATACGTGCGGCCTCTCGGCGTTGCGTATGGATAACGGAAATAGAGCCCGCGCATCGATATGCGGTCCTACGCGTCGTTAACCCGGGGCAAACCTTAAGAAGTTTAATTAAATAGAAAACAGGACCTTTAATTATTTAAAGCTACTTTATCTGTCCCAATGCTCTTCGATATTGAGGGCTAAGGGCGGTTAGCCGCCCATCGGAATGGGGACACTTACGCTAGAAAGCAGAAACGAAAGCTGTAAAGAAAGCAGTAAAGAAAGCTGAAAATTGCAAGTCCTAGCCAAACGAGTAGGACTGAAGAAAGCAGTAAATGCGAATCCCGGCTCGAGCGAGTGGGCGGGGGTAAACTTATCTCATACACGCACGCACTCTACAGAAATAAAAACACACACACGCACTCTACAGAAATTGTAAACACACACACGCACACTAAGTTTTCCTACTCAAGTGAGTAGGAGAAAAATTAAGTTAGAATAAAAAGACAAGTCCCACTCAAACGAGTAGGCGGAAAATGAAAGCAGAGCGCCATTTAACTCTTAACGAGTAGGCGGAAATAAATGCATACGCACACACTCTACAGAAATTGAAATAAAGCAATAAAATCTAACTCATACACGCACGCACACTTGCAAAAATAAGAAAAAGCAAAGTGACTGAAAAATTAAAACAACTGCATTTCTACCGCTAAAATGCGGTAGAAATGCATAAAAAGTGAAAATAAAAATTAACCGGACAAAAAGTTTTGAAAATTTAAACGAAAAGCTAAGTGCTCGGAAAATTAAAACGACTGCATTTCTACCGCTAGAATGCGGTAGAAATGCGTAAAAAGTGAAAATAAAAATAAACTAAAGCTAAACGGGTGCGGAAAATGAAAATAAAATGGACATTACAATGGCTAGAAAGTGCGGAAAATCATAAACTAAGCTATGTTAAAAGGCTTATAAATGAAGAAAACATAAAACATAGAAGAAAAGAAATAAGATTGCTAAAGGGAGAGTTGCTTAGATCCATTCCAAACACGTATAAAGAGAAGAAAAACACGTTTTATTAATTAAAAGAACAAGTTACAAGACACAAAAAATAATAAAAACTAAGGAGAGAGGGAGAAATTTCCCTTACATAGCATTTGGAATATATTTGGGCAGCATAACACCTTAGCAAAATGGACCAAAAAGTGGACAGAAATCTCATACAGTAGCTGCCCTTTTATAGGCAAAATTTCGGGTTGGTCACGCCCTAGGTCACGGGCGTGACAGGGGGGCGTGTCACTACTATTCATGAGCTGATCGGGTGATTTGACTGGAGCTTTGACTTCGGCTGAAAACGTGGCGGTCACGCCCCAAGTCACGGGCGTGACAGGTATCAGGCACGAGCGTGACTAGGGCATGACGGGGAGCTGGATCTGGGGATTTGACGCGAGCTTTGACTTCGGGGCAGTCAACGTGGCGGACACGGGCGTGACAGAATTGTCACGGGCGTGTAGGTGGAGCGTGTTGGGGACAGCTGACATCCTGATGTCGGCAGCGTTGACTGCTTGACTAAGCGTTGCGTGTCTGCCTCGACACGGGCATGATGTGCTTTGACACGGGCGTGACGTTGGGCGTGTCGGGCTCGATCACGGGCGTGACAGGGCTGAAAATTATTTTTTCTGGAAAAATTCAGAAAATAAAAAAAGCTAAGTTAGAATATATTTTTAGAAAAAGAAACATTTTATTGAATAAAACAAGCTAAAAACTATGAAAATAAATTAAAATGACAAAATAAATACACTAAAAAATAAGTATATTTACAACTCATCAGGCTGATCGACTATCGTCTATCAGTTGGTCGACGTTCTGTCTGCTTTGATAGCTCAACTATCTGTTGATAGATCGACTATCTGTTTGTCTTGGTAGTTCGACTATTTGTTGATAGGTCGACTATCTGTCGTCTTTGATAGTTCGACTATCTGTCCTGATAGTTCAACTATCTGATAGCTCGACTATCTGTTGATAGGTCAACTATCTGTCTGTTTTGATAGTTCGACTATCTGTTGATAGGTCGAGTATCTGTGTCGCTTTGATAGTTCAACTATCTGTTGATAGGTCGACTATCTGTGTTGCTTTGATAGTTTGACTATCTGCTTGGATAGTTCAACTATCTGATAGTTCGACTATCTGTTGATAGGTCGACTATCTGTTTTATTTGATAGGTCGACTATCTGTTGATAGGTCGATTATCTGTTTTCTGTGATAGGTCGACTATCTGCTTGATAGGTCGACTATCTATTTTGTTTGGTAGTTCGACTATCTGTCCGGATAGATCGACTATCTGATAGCTCGACTATCTGTTCTGATAGGTCGACTATCTGCTGAGGTAATTCGACTATCTTCTTTGATAGTTCGACTATCTGGATCGTTTGACTATCTGTCCGATAGGTCGACGATCTCCGTGCGTCGGTCGACGATCTCCGAGGGTCGTTCGACGTTTTGCTGTATGCTCTTATTTAGTTTTGTCATCTTCTATGATGTGACTAATTTCATATTTATTTTGGCATATTTTGTAAAAGATTATCTGAATAATTTGTGACATTATTTCCATGCAATATCAGTTCTATTCTATATGCATGAGCTAATATTTTCTGATAAAGTTGTTTGTCTTATAGCTGAGATATGATTTCTGCCACGCTGTCCTTTATAGCCGTTAGACTCAAAAAGTCTTCCTTGGCTGTAAATAGTCGTTTTTGATGTGACTTTCTCTTATATTATTTCATCAGAAGTATTTGCAGCTTCTTAGAAAGCTTTATCCTTTATAGGATATCTGCCTGCAGTAGTTTTGTTTTGCTTTATGCTTTTTGCAGCCCATCTTGCAGAGTTCAGAAAAAGACAAGATTCAAACTCAATTAGAGCCGTTGCTGCTGCTGATATATAAAGACTTCTTTGAAGAAGAAATCAACTAGTCCATATAAAAAAGAGATCAACTAGTTCTCAGATTATTTTCATTCAGCAAGCTTAAAGCAAGAACAAGTTTAACTGCTCTCAGCAATCTTCACTCAACTGAGAAGTGTTAGCTCTTTTGCTCTTCTTCAACCTGAGTTCTCCTGTTCCAGGAAGTTCTGAATCAGAGATCTTTTGAAGAAGAAGAAGAGGAAGATAGCTGCTAGAAGATTTTCATTTCTTATTTAATATCTTCTTGTAGTTCTTCCTTCAGGATTTACTAAAGTGTTTCTACACTGAAGCAAGACTTCACCTGGACGTTCTTTGAGCTAGGGGGAGCCTTGATTCTTTTAGAGCTTTCTAGCTCAGTGCAAGTTATTGTGCTTCTCTAATCTATTGTAAAATAGAGAAGACACCTTAACCTCCTTTCCCCCTCCTGTATAGGGTTATTACTCCCTTCAAAAGTATCCCTTGGTGGCAGGGCACCTGATCAAAAACCTGTGTTGGTTTTTAAACACCTGATCAAAAGTCTAAAGGGTTTCTTGATCTACCTGAAGCAGATCTTGTTGGTGGGTGGGCACCTGATCAAAAACCTGAGTGGATTCCTACCGTGTTGGTAGAAGAGTGGACGTACCCAAGTTGTTTGGGGAACCACTATAAATTCCTTGTGTCGTCTGGATTGCCTTGTTTAATTACTTGCATTGTGGCTGTGATTAGATCTTAACTAGGTTTGCTAGTTGCTGTTTAGGTTTCCTAGCCTTAACTGTAATTACAGTTGGCTGCCTCTTTGTGCACAACACTTGTGTTAGGCTCTAAGGTTTAATCTCAAATATCTATAACTTTCATTCCGCATTTAACTCCAAGGGAGTTGAGTAGAAAGTCGACTTTGCTAGTGCAATTTTTGATTACTCTATTCACCCCCCCCCCCCTCTAGAGTAGTATCTATCCCTTCTCTTTCATGTTTAAAAATAAATATATAATACACAAAAGAAATATCTATCCTTTATAGAGGGTTGATCTTTTCAGAGATCTTTTGGTTCAGGTGCTAGCCTGTTCAACCAATCTGTTGAAAATTCAGATGTTGAGTAACCAACCTGGCTCTGATACAAATTGAAAGTGAGTGAAAGATTTTCCTTAATCTTAGAGGGGGGTGAATAGAGTATTTTAAAATAATTTACAATTCATAAACTGTAAAGCAGTGGAAGTCTTGATTTATGTATATGTGTAAGGTGCTTGCAAAAAGAAAAACTAAGTAAGCAAGAAATAGGAAATCACACAGCACACAGCAAAGTAAAAAAGCACAACAAACCAGATGACACAAGGAGCTATAGTGGTTCCCCAACAACCTGGGTACATCCACTCTTCTACCACCCTAGGTAGGAATCCACTGCAGGAATAGTTGATCAGGTGTCCTGGGCACCAATGAGCTTTTGATAAGGTTCTCAAAATCCAAAACTATATTTTTTGATAAGGTGTCTTGCCACCACTGAGTTTTGACAAGGTCTCAGAAACCAGCCACAAAACTTTTGAATGGAGTTTTGAGAAACCCTTTTACAAGAGAGAAAGGAAAAAGAAAATGAGTTGAGTTTTTCTTCTCTGTCAACAATCTAAGAGAAGACAAGTTGAAGATGTTGTCAAAGCTCCCCCTGAGATTTATAAGGGTTCAGGAAGATAAGCTTTGCTTTGGGTGATAGGACTTCAGTTGCTTCAGATCTCCAGCAATAGATGATTTCAGCAGATGCTGAAATGTGTTTTGTCTGGAGTCCTTGATAATGAAGCTTTTGAACACTTGAAGCTTGAAGGAGTAGAACAACAGATGATCTCCTTCACAATGATGTTCCTTATGTTCCTCAAGAATTCTGACTCAGTAATTCTGTAAGCTTTTGTCTACTGAATCTATTCTCATAAGATGAATTCTTGATGAGTGAATTTTTTGTTCTCTCTTCTGTAAATCTTTTTCAAATCTTGTCTGTTCCGTTCTGAAAATTATTCTCTAAGGAGTATATCAGATTCTAACTTTAGATGGACGTTACTCAATTATAAATGACTTCCATAATTGACAACTGTCTCTGGGGAAAGTCCTAAGTAACATTCCAATTATTCTTCCTTGAAACATGCTCCAGATTGATTGAAACGACTACAGAATCCTTTGTCATAAATGCTTAAAATAAATCTGAATGAATTCCATAACTGTCCTGAATCTGAATTCTGAAAACGTTGACCTCTCAGAAAATCATCGATCTGAGCTCACCTATCGTCGACCTGAGCTTAGAGATTGGATTTATAATAGAGACAGAAAACATTGACCTGAGCTCTACGATCATCGACCTGAGCTCAGCGACTTGGAAAACAACTAGAGACAGAGCATCGATCTGAGCTAGAAGATCGTCGAACGGAGTTCGACGCCTCATTGAACTGAGCTCAGAGATCTTCGACCTGAGTTTGATGTTTCGTCGAACTGAGCTCAACAAGAATTGTCCTAGTCTTCAACACTTTAATCCTGATCTGTAGGAGTTCTTGAGGGAAGCATTCAAACCTAAGTACTAACCCTAAGACTCATTCTAATTGACCTATCAGACTATACAACAAGGTCAAAACAGAATCCTAATCACATAGTGATCCTTACCCAAATTAGTAATAGGGTGTTCCAACATATTCAATCGTGTCATCTTAAACATTTTCTGATAAAGCCGCAAAGTTCAAGAAGGAAGACCTAGGAAGAAATTTTCCAGATCTGAGAAAATTTACTGTTTGTATTTCTTAAATTCATTTTAATCTTATAGGAGATTATTCTCCGAGTGTAGGAGCTTTGTTCTCTGAATTGTTGTAGGAAGTTTCCATCTTCTGAGTGTATATTCGTTTTTGTGGATCGAGTTGTAAGAACGATGTTCCGAGTTGTAGGATTATTTTAAATTCGAGATTAGTGGAGTAGCCGAGTCTAGTACTTTGCTAGATCAGTGAGTGGAAAGTGGACGTACCCAAGGTTGGGGAACAACTATAATTCTTGGTGTCGTCTGTGATTGCTTGGTTTTTTCTCTGTTCATAGATCACTAAATTTTTTATTCAGCAAATAGACGCACAACTCACCTACTAGCCCCCCTCTAGGTTATTTAGGTAGACAACTGATTAGTCCGGTATTTATAGGGTTTTTCGTACTCATCTGGGCTTGCTTTCGTGCTCGTGCACTGCATTTTAACCGGATTTCGGTTATATTTGCATCGTTCAATCATTGACCATTTTGTGCACTATTTTGGCCCTTGGGTGTGCAATTGCACATTCTTTTGTTGGGGGTTTTCACATGGTGCTCCTTGTTATATTTCTTTTTGTTGTTGTCAGCATTTTATTGCTGGGAGCTGGTGCTCCAGTTGGTTACTTTGCAATGTAGGTAGTCGGAATGTCGAAAATGCTATTTCCATCTTCTGTGTAAAACGCACGGTTGTGTTAATTTCTTCTCGCATGGTTTCAGTGCAACCGTGTATTTCACACAGCTTTCCAAGGGACTTCTGTTGTTACCCGTACGTTTTGTTCTCGCACGATTTATTCCAAACCGTGTGAGAAGGAAACGCACGGCCTGCGCCTCTTTCCTAGCTTTCCATCTTTCTGTGGTTAATCGTGTGTTTTCCTTTACGCACGGGCGGAATTGCCCGTGCTCGAGTAAAATGCACGGTTCCTCTGTTTTCTTTTGTATTTCTGCGTTCTGTCGTTTCCCGTGCGATTTCCTTCACGCACTGGTGGAATTGCTCATGCGCGAGTAAAAAAGCACAGGACAATGCTTCTTCTCCCTCAATCATTATATGCACACGAATATCGCATGGTTCACGCATAGTCGTGCGCCTGACCATCTGTGACCAATTATCTGATGTTTTCCTATTTAAGCGCAAATTTCTGCCATTGAAGGGAGTTTTTCGTTTCCCAGCCATCTCCTCCGCCGATTTAGGGTGAAACCTTGCTATTTCACCTCCGCCCTTCATCTTCCACCAAGTAGAGAAGCTCTTGCCATGCTCACGAAGCCTACATCTTGCTGGCGCATTCTCTCGACTATCTCCTTCAACCCATAAGCTCTATTGAAGCTTTTGTGCCATAGCAAACCAGCGAAGGGAAGCTAGCATCCTTTTCCCAGCATCGTGATACGAAGAAGATGGGTCCATTGGAAGGTAGTGACAGCCTTCTCTACCCTGGAAGCAGTTGAGGACCGAGCTTGGACGCGAATTGACGACCCGGCGTTTCCTTCCGCGAACCCTCAGCAAGACTTCAGATTCGGTCGAACTCTTGCCTTGTACTTCCATTGTTGTTGTTTATGTGTACTTAAGACTTTATTTAGATGTTTATGTGCACTATAGTGTAAACTCTGTTAGGTTTATGTCTATATAAATCTTGCCTTGTTTTACTGCTTTAGTAGATTGAGTCTCGCCTTTATATCCATCCGCCCGTCATCCATCCGTTCTTGCTGTTCTAGCAATTCCTAGAAGCGTGGGTAGCTAAGAGGTGCTTTCGACCCTCAAATTCTGGTTCTTACGCTTTCCTACTCGCCCATCCGCCTTGCGATTCGGTGCATAGAGGCCCGACTAGTCTTCCATCCTTCCTGGCAAAGCATCGCATAGCGGCGTTGCATAGGAGTAGTTGTTAGTATTTTAATTTTCTTTTATCGCAATATCAAAACCCCCATCGTTAACTCCGACCTAAGGACTTCAATCTCAAGTCCTCCTCGAAATTAACTCAACCTTACTGTGTTCTTTGAGAGATCGATACATGGGGAAATTCGCCCATTTTATATTACTTGTGCGACCGGTACACTTGCCGCCACATTCGCATCAACAACTTAAACATTTTTCACCTATGATCCAAATTTCAAAGCATTTGGATGAGTAGTTTAGTGGGGGCACCCAAATTTGTGTCTGGTTAACCCTAGGTATAACTTGCACCATTAGATGTGGTGTGGTAGACCAGTGACCCAAATTGGTTGAAACCCATTTTAAAATAAACTTGACTCAAAATTCTATAATTTTGATGTCAACAATGTCTCCAAAATAATCTTCTATGCTTTTTAATAATTAAATCAAAACACTACCAAATATGTGACAGAAAATGAAATAATAATATCATTTACTATAGTATTAAAATCTAGCACACGAATCTTGACGCACCAGATTGACGGAATCTTGTTGTCTTCCTCCTTAAGACAACGGCTCACAGCAGCTCATCCTTGGCGATGTTGGGTGATAATTTCCCGACCACCTGAGCGTCTCCTCGGTCGGCCAAAACCACCACCACCTTTGTTGAGGAGGTGGCTTGTGATAGGTGGCGGTAGGATGGTCGGAGATGGCCGAAATCAGGTTTTAGGCATTGATGAAAAGCTCCAAAAATAGAGTTTTTAGCCACCCCGATCTATGGCAAATTGGACCCAAACCTTGCGGCCATCAGAAGTGGATCAATTCACTGATAAAGGAGAAGAGGATAGTACCTGTGTGGGGAGTTGTTGATTTTCTGATCTCCTAGTCGCCATGGCCAGATTCGAAGCTCTCAGGTGCTCTGCTACAACACTTCCAGAGCTTTTGATTTCTTCAGTGAAAGAGTGGAAACGACTCCTCAAAGCCTGGTGAAGCTTTTAAAATAATCAAATGGGGGAGATGGAGGGCCATGGATTCAATGCCATTAATGGCCATGAGTGGAGTTTTCAGCCAACTGAATTCCCTGCATTCAGCCACTAATGTGGCCTTGAAAACCTCTTCATCTCCTCTAACTGATGAGGGGAGATGAATCTCCATCAATTGGGAGAGAGATGAGGGGTCAGGGTCATTCAAACATCATGAATGACCATTTTCTCTCTCTTATCTCTCTCCTCCAATTTGAGGAAACTCCCATTTCTCTCTCCTAGTCACCTCCTTCCAAAATTGTATGGCTAATTATGTAATTATCAGCCTCCTAAGCTAGTGGGCCACTCAAATTGGTCTTAGCCCAAGTGGATTGTGCTTGAGCTAGTCTTTTCTCCACTTTTTGGGCTTGGTTAACACTAGCAATTTATGCCCAACCCTAGGTCATTTTAGGTGATGTGACTGACCTAATGAGTTGTAAATGATCCCATTGACATCAACCTAGTCCACTTGTGGCTTGGTGTAGCCCAAATAGGTCAACTTTGGGCAATTTGACCTAATAAGGGTTTGTGTTGACCCTTAGTCAACTTGACCTCTTTGGTTGACCCCAATGGGTAGTCAGTGGCCAAATAGACCTCTTAAAGGGTTAGGGATGTTATGGTGGGGTCAAGGAGTCAAGTTGAATCCCTAAAGTCAAATCCTAGGGATTGTGCTTGAATTGAGCTATTTGTAGAACAAGGTGATTTCAACCTTCTTGCTTTGGTTCATTTAGTCTCCTGAGCTTCCTAGGGTTTTGTCATGACCTAGTCATGACAAAACCACTCTTAGGGTTCTAGTTGTTTGAGGGATGTTACAAATCCCAATACATAAAAATAAAAATTTAGTCCTCGAAATTAAGGTTAGGCCAACGGGGTTTCTACTTAATTAAAAGCATGTAACATTCCTAGTAAATTAAAGGTATACCTGACTCAAAGAGATCCAAGTACCTCTGCTGAATCAGGTCCCATGTCTACCAGGTGTACTCCTCCTACCCATGATTCCTCCACAGGACCTTGACCAGCAGAACCTTCTTGCGTCGCAAGACCCGCACTACTGTGTCATCTATCCTAACCGGCTTCATGCTGACTGATCGATTAGAAGCCACCGGCCCATCTATAGTGGAAATCAGCTGCTCAAGTCGTAGTAGAGCCCTCTGAAGTGAAGTGACATGGAAGATGTTGTACAATACCGCTAACTTCGACGGTAGCCCTAGTCTGTAAGCCAAGGAACCGATCCTCTCCTGGATCCTATAAGGCCCCATGTATGTTGGACTGATCTTATTCTGCCCGCGTACCCACGAGACTCCATGCATCGACCTTATCTTCAAGAAAACCTGATCTCCCACCTTGAACTCCACCTGATGATTTCGTGCATCGTAGTACCTGGCCTGTCTACTTTGGACCTCTAGCATCCTGTCTCTGATCAATCTCACCTGAGCCTCTGTGTCCTCTACGAATTACGAGTAGAGTGCCTTTGGATCCTCATCCTGGATCCAAGATAGTGGGGTTCTGCACCTCCATCAGTACATTGCCTCGTAAGGGGCCATTCCTATACTGAACTGAAGACTATTGTTGTAGGATGTCTCGATCAGCGGCAACAGTCTCTCACAGGGCTCTCCGTGGTCCAAAACGCATTGGCGCAGAAGATCCTCCAGTGTTCGGTTATTGTGCTTTGTCTATCCATTTATCTGAGGGTGGAAGGTTGTCCTAAACATCAACTAAGAGCCCAAGTATGCCTGTACTGACTTCCACTCCTTGGACGTAAACCGTCCATCCCGATCTGACATAATCGACCTTGGCATGCCATGATATCGAACAAACTGCTCCACGAACTTCCCCACCAAATTGCCAACTGGAGCGTCCTTCCTGATCGGAATGGACCTGGCAACCTTCATCGACCTGTCGACGATGACCCAGATCAAATCATTCCCTGTATAAGACCGAGGAAGACCTTGTATGAAGTCCATGGCTATGTGCTCAAACTTCCATTCTGGCACCGGAAGTGGCTGCAATAATCCAGCTAGGCTCTTACACTCCGTCTTCACGAGTTGGCAAGCCTCGCAATGTGTCACAAAGTATGTGATATCCTTCTTCATGCTCGGCCAATACATAGTCATCTTCAGATCCTCTGCCATCTTTATGATCCCTGGGTGCACTTAATATCTGATGTAGTGAGCCTTAGTCATGATATCCTCCCGAATCCGTCCTCCTGCCGGTAAATAATCCCTTCCTCGAAAATATAGTTGCCCATCTCTCAAAGATTAATCCCCTGTCGTGCCTTCCTCCAAGGCCTTGAATATCAGCTCCATCCTCGATTCTAGACTGCTCATCCCTGATGCGATCCCGAATGTTGTCAGTTGTACTCATCGATGCCAGGTATTCTTATTAAAGCTCTGGATCATCCTTGGATACCAGAGATATCTTAAAATCCTTCAACATATGTACCAACTTCATAGTCATCTGCTGAGGCCCTGCTCCTAATGTAGTGTGGCTCACCGTCTTAGAGCATCTGCTACCATATTGACCTTCCCAAATGATAGTGCATGGTGTACTGATAGTCTGATAAAAACTCTACAAACGTCTCTATCGGATGTTCAACTCCTTTTTTGTGTCCACGTACTTCAAATTCTTGTTATCTGAGAAAATATCACAGTGAACACCGTAGAGATAGTGCCCATCTCTAAGTGATGTACAGGGTAGTTTTGCTCATGTTTCTTCAACTAGAGGGAGGCGTAAGATATCACGTGCTCGTTTTGCATCAGAACGACACCCATCCCCTGATACGATGTGTCCGTATAAACCTGAAATCCTTCCTTCCCAGATGGGAGGGCAAGGATAGGGGCCAAGGTAAGCCGACCTTCATCTACAATAAGGCAACCTCATATTGTGGGGTCCAAACAAATGGAGTCTCCTTCTTTGTTAGAGATGTAAGCAGGAGTTTAATCTGGGAGAATACCTCTACGAACTTCCAGTAGTAACCGACAAGTCCTAGGAAACTCCTTAAATCAGAGGCCGTCTTCAGGGGTGGCCAATCCTGTACTGCATAAACCTTTGTCAAATCAACTGTAAGTCCTACTCCACTGATAATATTGCCCAAGAAAGCCACCTCGTTCAGCCAAAACTTACACTTGCTAAACATGGCATACATACTGTGCTCCCGGAGCCTCTTTAGAGTCAGTGCCAAATGATGTGCATGCTCTTCCTCAGTCCTCGAATAGATGAGGATGTTGTCAATAAACACGATGACGAAGATGTCACGATAGGCCTTGAATACCCAATTTATTAATCTCTTGAACATGGATGCTTCATTCCAGAGCCCGAAGGGCATCACGATGAACTCATATAACCCGTATCTACTACTGAAAGCGGTCTTCAGGATGTACACCTCCTGAATCCGTAGTTGGTAGTATACTGACCTTAGATGCAGCTTCGAAAATTAGTGAGCTCCCTCCAACTGGTCAAACAGTTTGTCAATACTCGGCAGAGGAAACGTGTTCCAGACCGTCAGCTTGTTCTGTGCCCTGTAGTCAATGCACATTTGGGGTGTCCCATCCTTCTTCTTCACGATTAGCACCAGAGCTCCCCATGGTGAAGAGCTTGGATAAATCCGGCTTCAACTAGGTCCTGCATCTAGCTTCGAACTCCACCAAATCTTTTGGGGCCATCCGATAAGGAGCTCAGGATTCCGTCTTAGCCCCTGACACGAGCTGTATTTGGAAATCCTTCTCTCGATGCGGCGTCAATCCTAGCAACTTCTTCGGAAATACGATAACAAAGTCTCGTATCACAGGGATACTAAAAATGGGATCCTTTGCCTCAGCCATATCAAACAACACCTGGTAAACCTCATCTCCCTGTAGATGGGCCTTGACGACCTGAATAGAAGAGAGTAGAAGGAGAGAAGCTGGGATAATAACTTCAAAGGTTGGGTAACTGACGTCGTATCTCAGCACGACCCTTCTTGTGGGGCAATCAATCTGCGCATGGTTCCAGGTGAGCCATGTCATGCCAAAGACGAGGTCAAAATCTGGAATCCTAAAGATCGTTTTTGGGGCCTCGAAGGTTACACCATCAATTATCACTCCCAGAACGCACTTGGCCGTAGACTGGATCTTCATCCCATTGGAGAGACACACCCTCCTGACGACTCCCTCAAAGCTCCCTATCTGGTCTAGGTCTCTGATAAACTCCTCCAATACAAAGTTATGTGATGCTTCCGTGTCAAATAGTGTATGTGCAGGCATGCCACAAACCATCACTATCCCTGAGTTAGTTAAGTTTTTCCTCTTAGAAATCTAGTTTCATATTCTTCCCTAATTCTACAGTTCTATATCCATGTAATCCAGCTTCTAGAAAAAAAAAGAACTTTAAATCACCGGCGTACCTGCTATCACCTGCTACGTGTTCCGCGGCTAAGCCAGATTCAAGGCATATACATTCCCTCTATCCTGTTTGCGATCAACACCCTGAAATCCACGTCCACGGCCGTGTCCTCGACCACCAAACTATCTTGCAGGTGGGTCATCCTGAAGTGTTAGTGGGGGTGATTCACTTATGGGGCAGTTCCTCCGAATGTGCTCCAGCTGGTTGCACTAGAAGCATGTCGGTGCCTCCTCCACTGACCTCAGCATATCCCGCATCTGTAAAGGATGAGGAGCCAACTCCACTGAGTTCCTCTACTCTTGTCTGTCCTCTTAGCGGGGTTGATTCACGTTGCTTCTTTCCCCTATGACATGACCTCTAGGTTGGTCTCTCCCACCACCAATCACTGAGTCATTAGTCAATCTCTTCCATCCCCGAACTGTAAGCTAGTCTGCCTCCAGCTTCTTGGCCATCTCCAAGATCCTGTCAAAGCTCCTATCAGAAACGAAGAGGACGGCCAGCCTCATGTCATCATGAAGGCCCATGTAGAACCTCTTCGTGTAGCCTGCGTCGTACAACTAATATGAGTCTGTAAAGTGGGCAAGATGCGTGAACTCCCGGTAATATTTCAACACCGTCCTGCTACAAAAGAACAGCTCTGAACTCCTCTCAAGAAATGTCCGCACAATCCACTTCAGCGAAGGTGGGTCTAATAGTGACTTCCACCATCTCTTCACATGTGACTCCTAGCAAGAAACTGCCAAGGCTACTGCCTCCTCCGTCGGGCATCGAAACCCAGCTAGCATCCGAAAATAATTTCCAGCCATTCCTCTGTACGGAATGCTGACTCTATCCCAAGGTAGGATGGAGGAGAAATCCCCCGAAAGTTGCTCAGCCAATTAGCCCCAAGATTTGGCTGTGGAGTTGGAGCCTACTGAGCCCTGAAGGCCTCCAAAATAGTCGGCAGTGTCTGTTCCATCTCCATCTGCTGGAATGGAGTTAAATCTGGCAGGGGTTGAACCATGTTTTGTGCCTAGGGTGTACCCTTTTTAGGGATAGGGTTCGTCACAGGTTACAAAGGAAAATTCCAAATGTGAGGTTATTTACCAATGGAAGTAATAAAAAATTGGACTTTTGTAAGTGATTCCCCTTATGGGCACACTATTGCTTCCACTGCTAGTTTGTCCTGAAACAAAGCTCGCGCGGGGTGGCCTAGGGTTTTGAGGAGTTCTTTTCTTTGGATTGAGGTTAGTTCTGATACCAGTTTGTAAGATCCCATTTTTTTTCTATGCTACCTAGTCTTATGCCCAGAATTATCATTTTGCGATGACACAAACACTTGATGAGGTCATCACTACAAAACACAGATCCTGTCGGCATTAGTAATCACCAAAGTACATTAATGGAGACAATTAAGTCAAGTCCACAAATCACAATATATACATAAATGAGCATGAAAATCACAGCAAAGTTCATAGAGATAAAGGTACTGAAACGGAACAGTAAAGTAGAAATATAAACAGGCTCATGCCCGTTATATCATGACCTCACTAAAACACTATCGCGGAAGCTAAGATAAACTGACACTCACGGATCCAAAAGCTGGTGCTCCAATACTAGATTATTCCACCTTACTGTGCACCACACTCTATTGGTGTTACATCTCCTGCTGCTGCTCCCAATGTCCCATCCGGAGCCCCTGAAATGTTTGGTCCATCGACCATTAGTCAAAAAGACTAAGTCTGATTTCCCACACCCATCCCCTAGTGGCTCCTAGGCACTTTGTGAGAGTAATGATAGGAAAGCTATGATGGTCGAGAGTAGACAAGAGTAGGTGACAGTGGTTCTAATATAGCAGTTTATATAATATACCATATATAAGAGTCTAAACTAGCGGTTCTATAACAAGTAGAGCAGTAATAAAGGAAGAGAAGGAGAACAAGCTACTTTTAAAGGTAACCATAATTTATAAAAGTGACCATACATACTTATAAATTAAGGGGTCATTTAATAGTGCCTATCGAATAAAAAGTCTCATACCAATTTATACGATAGGAGTAGTGGTTTAAATGCAATAATGGAATATATGCTATGTTATGCAGATTTAGTGTTATGTTCATACAAGTGCAACACACATACAGAAACTTTATACGCACAGACCTTTAGTTCCCCGGGTTTGGAAGCTAGCTTCACTCCTAGGAGCCTCCGTAGTGGCCAATGAAGATAGTGGGTTGGGCCATTCCACTCCTAGGCAGGTATCCAAACTATCATGCCTAGACCTTACGTATGTTCTGAAGGACACACTAGAGTCACCATGTACTAATGCTGGCAAACCCGCAAGTCTTTTCTTTGGCTAAGTGTAAACCACACCGTCCAAGTAATCGTATTAACGTCGATGTGAACAACTATCAAATACTGAAGACCCACTACCTTATGCACATGCAGCCATGAATTCCCAAACCATCGGCTCTCAAGACTAACCTGTCTGTTACCACAACCACCGAGCCTACCGCTCGGATAACCTAACCTTGATAACCTCCCGAGTCATAGGGGTGAGTGAAAGTGAAGTACAAGTATTTACTAATTGCTTTTTAATATTTTATTCTTACGATTTAAGCTTAACCTTGGACTACCAAGGGCATTCCATGTAAAGGGCTCTCAGGGCTAAAGCCAAAAGCTCCCTTTTACAAGGTACTTATTATTATTTGAATTTACCCATGTCCCAATTTGTTATCACTACTCTTGAACTAGCTATAATCTATTTAGACATTCCCGCTCCAAGAAAGGACAACCGTCGATCCTGAGCACCTCTCTACCCTTGCACAACCGGGCTCACACAACCTACCTTCTTTTGGTGATTCTATATATTCCAACCCGACAAGGTGCACCAACTACCCTTTCCCACACAATTTCCAAATGCTTCCTACTTTTACAATTTCTTTTATTTGAAGACCAACTAACCTACATAATGTGTATGAATGGTGACCCCTTCAAATATTCATCCAAATGACCTAAGATTATTACTGGGGGTCTATCATGATATTTTAGTATCAAATCCAGAAGATTATAATTTTCCTACTTCATTTGGTGTATATTTTAATTTCTACAAAATCAGGCCTCATGAGGCTTTTAACACCAAGTGCATTTTTTGACTAAGTATGGTCTTAACAAAATTATGATAAACTACTAACATCAAAATAACAGTAAATACAAAATATCTCAATTTTCCAAGGTGGATTTGACCTTCAACAATTTATGGAACAATCAAGCACAATGTTGTGATAAATAGGGAAAAATTAGAACCAACCATCCAAAAATTATAAGAAAAATTACTAGATGATAAATATGACCAGATGATATATTTCTAGGGTAAAACATCATCTAAATAAGATTACTGCCTAAGTTTCATGTGTATCCAAATTCATTTGAGCATGTAGTTAAATATTGGATAAAAGTACCCTAACCTATCCTTGTCTATTTCAAAGAGGGTATAGATTCCTAAAAATCCTAGAACCATTTGCCAGAACTTATTTTCACTCTAAGGATTCATCAACCAAGTTCCAAGACAATCCATAGACATTTGATCTTATGTCCTTCAATAGTCTCCAAACCTCAACCCTAAGGCCTATACTAGGGTCATTGGCCATCTCCACCCCAAACCACTCAAAATCTCTTGAGGGGGTGCTATAGAGGACTTTGAGGTAGTGGCAAAAGTTTCAACCCTTTTTGATGAGGATTGATCACTCAACCCACCAATTTTACTCTTGACCTAATTTTACCCCTAAGGGTGAAAGTTTTTGTTAGTCTAATACCTATTGAAACCAACCCCAAATGGGATGAGATTCTTACCAGAGTCATGTCATTACCCTAATGGTCACCCACCAAAATATTGGGTTGTTTTGAGGTCATTAGACTCCTTTATTAAATCATACATGAGTTATTAAATGTAATCTAAAACTATAGAAAAATGTATTACTTATATATAGATAAGAGTAACCTATGTTCCAAATTTCAAAGCATTTGGATCAGTTATTTAATGGGGGCACACAAATATATGTCTGGTTTACCATAGGTATAGCTTGCACCATTTGGTGTGCATTGAAACTAAATTTAAAATAAACTGGACTCAAAATTCTACCATTTTTATGTTAACCATTTTTCCAGAAAAAGCATGTAAGTATTTTTAATAATTAAATCAAAACACTTCCAAATATGTGATAGAAAATGAAATAATAATATCATTTACCATAGTATTTAAATCTGTCGCACGAATTTGATGCACCAGATCGACGGCATCTGGTCGTCTTCCTCCTTAGCCAACGGCTCACAGCAATTCATCCTGGGCGATGTTGGGTGATTATTTCCAGGCCACCTGAGCGTCTCCCCGGCCAGCCAATGCAACCACCACATTCGTTGAGCTGGTGGCCGACGATAGCGGTGGTAGGCCGAGCAGAGGTCATTGGAATCGGGATTTAGGCATGGATGAAAAGCTCCAAAAATGGAGTTTTCAGCCACCCCAATCTAAGGCCAATTGGCTCCAAACCTTGCGGCCATCAGAAGTGGATCTATCCACTTAGAAAGGAGAAGAGGATAACACATGTGCGGAGAGTTGTTGACTTAATGATCTCCTAGTCGCCATGGACGGATTCGGAGCATTCTGGTGCTCTACAACAACACTACTAGAGCCTTCGATTTATTCAGGGAAAGATTGGAAACGACTGCTCACAGCCTGGTGAAGCATTTAAAATAATCAAATGGTGGGAGAGGGAGGGCCATGGCTTCAATGCCATTAATGTCCATGAGTGGTGTTTTTGGCCAACTGAATTCTCTACATTAAGCCACTGATGTGGATGGGAAAACCTCTTGATCTCCTCTAACTAATGAGGGGATATGAATCTCCAGCAATTGGGAGAGAGTTGAGGGGTCAAGGGCATTCAAACACCATGAATGACCATTTTATCTCTCTTCTCTCTCTCCTCCAATTTGAGGAAATTCTCATTTCACTCTCCCAGTCTTCTCCTTAAGAAATTTTATGGCTAATTATGTAATTATCAGCCTCTTAAGCTAGTGGGCCACTCAAATTGGGAATAGCCCAAGTTGATTGGGCTTGAGCTAGTCTTTTCTCCATTTTTGGGATTGGCTAACCCTAGCCATTTAAATCTTGCCCTAGAAAATTTTGGGTGATGTGAGTGACCCAATGAGGTGTAAATGATCCCATTGACATCACCTTAGTCAACTTGTGTCTTGGTGTAGCCCAATTAGGTCAACTTTGGCCAATTTGACCTTATTAGGGTTTGGGTTGACCCTTGGTCAACTTGAACATTTTGGTTGACCACAATGGGTGTTTAGTGACCCAATGGACCTCTTAAAAGGTTAGGGATGTTATGGTGGGATCATGGAGTCAAGTTGAAGCCCTAAAGTCAAATACTAGGGATGGTGCTTGAATTGAGCTATTTGCATAGCAAGGTGATTTCTACCATCATGCCTTGGTTCGCTTGATCTCTTGAGCTTCCTAGTGTTTTGTCATGACCTAGTCATAACAAAACCACTCTTAGGGGTCTAGTTGTTTGAGGGATGTTACACGCATACTCCTCTTCTATCTTCGAATAGACTAAAATGTCATCGATGAAGATGAAGACGAAGACATCTAAGTACGGCTCGAACATCCGGTTCATCAAACTCATGAAAGCAGAAGGGGCATTCGTGAGCCCAAATGGCATCACGGTGAACTCATATAGTCCGTACCTCGAGCTAAATGCACTTTTCTGTATATCCTCCTCTTGTATCCTCAACTGATAGTACCCCCAGCGCAGATCAAGTTTGGAAAACAAGTGCGCTCCTACAGACTGATCGAATAACTCATCGATCTGGGGTAGAGGATAGGTGTTATGCACCATTAAATGATTGAGTTCCCGATAATCTATACACAACCGTAGAGTTCCATCCTTTTTCTTGACAAACAGTACAGGGGCTCCCCAAGGTGATGAACTGGGACAAACAAACCCTGATTCCACTAACTCTTCCAGCTAAACTCAAAACTTCGTGAGTTCCTTTGGGGATGATGCGTGTAAATACGGCAAGCGCACTGGTCGTACAAGTAATAAAGTTTTGGGAATGAATCCCCGAGTGTCGGTCTCTTGAGGAATGCAATTAGCGTAGAACAACGAACGATCCGAAATTATTGTTATGAGAGTTAATAAAATAAAGGAAAAATAAATGGCTTTGAAGGTGGTTTTGCAAACAAATAAACTAAAGCGAAATATGCGGGTCACAATCACCGCTTCACATGGTGAGACGGATGTAACGGCCACGATGTCGTACTTCGGTAAGGCGAATGGACGGTGAGCTAGTGAGTTAGGTGTTTAGTGCGGAGTGCAATCAAATGGAACGAAGGAACGGAGTGAAGTGAGAAGGGGCAAGGCGCATTAAATCACAAATCTCACGAGCAAGATTAAACAACAATAATCTAATTAAACAACTAGAAATTGAAGTTCATTAAAAGCTTAAGTCATTTCATACAACAAGAGAGATGGAGAAAGACTAAACCAAGAAAGTGAAGATCCACTGCGGTTGTTGGCCGGAGGTGCGGGTTGTCAATCCACTTCCACGCGTAGTCCAAGGAGGCTTCCGGTACCGACGAGCTGTCACCTCGAGGGCCTTTAAGTCCGTCCTCTAGGTTGTCTTCATCATCTTTTTCGGTGGAAAGCTCGGAGAAGAGGTCTTTAATGGCCGGGAGGATCACCGGAGAATGCAGAACGCTTTAGAATTGCCGAAAAATGACCTCCCGATGGTAGGGATGAAGGTGGAGATGGATGGAGCTCCTGAGATGCGGAACGGCGAACTGCGGAAAAGATCGATCAAGGGTCAGTACCCTAATTCGTGGAACAGGCCGATTTATAGAAGAAGAGTTAAATAGCGCGCACGACCACTAGCGCACGACTAGTGGTCGTGCGCGAACAAAGTCAGCGCCCGTGCGGCAAGAACCTGTAGAACCTGCACCAGGAAATCAAAGCTCGTGCACGATCAGCAGCGCACGATCAGTGATCGTGTGAAATGGCGAGACAGAACTTTTAAAAAGAGGGCATGACTGCGCACGACCGGCAACACACGATCAGTGATCGTGCGCGGTATAGCTGGTGACCGTGCGATATGGCGGGGCAGAACTTTTACAAGAGAAGCCAGACTGCGCATGACCGATGATCGTGCACCATAGAGGTCGAGCGTCGTGCGTGGGTAAAAAAGCACGACCATTGAATCCTTTGCCAAAAAATGGTGAAAGCCCTATCCCGGACGCCAAGACGATCCCCGAACCTGCAGGAAAACTGGACGGGTTGTAGATCATGGCAGTCACAGATATTAATAAAATGCATAGCAAGAGGGAAATACACACACGCACAGAAATAGGCTAATAAAGTGCACAAGACGTGGAATGTCTTAGCGAACCAAAAGGGGTGCTAATGGCGCTAAATGGCAGTGCAAAGTCATGAAATGAAGCCTAGATGAGTCCAGAATTCGGTATGAAATGGGGAATCATCACACCCCGAGACTTAACCATTTGCACGTCCCGGGAAAATAATCATCTCGTGAACTCTAAAATAGCTAGCTGACGAAGTAACTTCAATTTAAAGTAGAACGAGAAATCGAAAACTCAAGTGTATTGAAAATATAATAGAAGAAATTTTTAATTATACTATGAAATTTATAACTTTCGACAAATGTAAATAGATATTATCACTACTCAAAAATTGAATGTCGGAGAATCGCTCGGTCATGTGTAGGAAGAAATTAGGCAAGTCGCTTGGCAAAGCATTGCCAAAGATCGGGGCTGGTGATCACCTCCAAAGGAATCCACCAATGTCGGGGACCATATGCTTGCCCGTTCGCACTCTCTCCACGACACTAGTTTGACTCTAGCGTGAGTCCGTAGGAATTCGGGTAATAATGGGGCTTGGGTTACAGTGAGGAAAACAAGGATAAACAAGATGGGTAATGCATCTAACCCAAATGAGCTAACGTACCAAAAATAGTAACAGCTAACCGCCAAATAAACGCAGGTACACCACACCCCTAGACTTACTTTTACAAATGGGTGTGTGCACCGCCTACTCCAAACTACAATCCCATCTCAAAAAGATTTTTCATTTAAACTTTTTCTTATTTCTTTTCTTTTCCTCTCTTTTTTTTTCCTTTTCTTTTTATAGATTTTTCTTCTTAGCTTTCACATTTTTATTTTACAAAATCAGCACATTTTTCTTTTGGGCACATCCACATATAACAAAAATGAATCACCACATCACAACCCAACGTAAAATGTAAACTACTAATGCTCGAATTAGGCGTGAGACTAGGATCGGCTATGAGGCTTTGGCGAATATAGTGGAGCTGAATAAAAAGTTAGGGTAGGCACAAAGGGGTTAGCGAGGGCGACGTTAGGAAAGGGTACAAAGCTCAACTGGGCCAAAATGATGGCCTACATCACTCTCACGCTAGACTAACCATGCACCAATGCTTCGAAAGTATCTTGGGGCAAGTTCTTAGCCACCGAGAGAAATGATCCGTCCTCCCGACTCGAGCAATACAAAGCTAGAGACGCTTACACACATTCCTATACTACCAATAGATTGCTCCGGATTCACAATTTTGAGTAGGACAAACATGATTAACGAGTGCAGAAAAATATAAATTTACAAGAATAAAGAAAAATTAAACCAATACAATTTCTACACCACATGAGTACTCGATTAGGATTACTGCACGAGTTTCGAACTACTCTAAATTAAAATCCAAAGTCAGCACTGCCATGTTAAAATTGACACAAAATGATAACATTGACTTGAGCCGCGCGCGTGGTTAAGTGCTCGCTCATGTGGGTGGCAAGGTGTGTGCAGCAGGATTCTACAATAATGATGCATAAAATAAAACTACTGGCATGCTATCAATGTGCTCGTGGAGTGCATAAGCGGCTCTTCCCCCCAGACTTGAATGAAAACATATGCAGAAATGAAAATATACATCTAAAATAAAAAGAGGGCTGAGGAGAAAGGGTACAAAAGCTCCAAAGAATGAGCATACAAGAAGGCGGAGGTTGCTGTATAGCACAAAAGTATGTTGGACCTGCGAATTAGGTTGAACAAAAAAAAGGCAAATAACAGAAAATATAATAGAAGAGCAAAGTAGGAAGCACAAAAAAGAGGGACAAAAAAGGTCCAAGCTTGGGTTGTCTCCCGAATAGCCCTTCTGTTTACCGTCCTTAAGGTGGACCAAATACCTGTATTAGCAGTTTATATATTATTCTTGCAGGAATTAAAGAATTGCAGAAAAATAAAGCACCGCAACGAAAAGTTCCCAACAAAATAAGCAAGCACAAAGCATAGGGAATTACGGAAAAGGGGAGAGCTATCAGCTAAATGCGGACTTGTGATAAATCTCTCCAGTGGGGCACGAGGGAACATCAGAGTGTCGTTTTACATTGGGAGAAAGGGCTTTCCCGTTACTCCGAATGTGCAATTCCTCGCACCGGAGGGCAGCATAACGCTCATCGCGTACACGCTTGGCCTTCCTCAGCTTCTCCACCGTGGGAGATTTCCAAAGATTGCAGTCCGTGGTGGGTCCTATTTTTGCGGTTGGTGGCTTCATTTCCGGTACCAAAATGGCAACCGGATGAGCCCAACCTACTGATCGCTGGACAAAATTTGAAACAATATTACACAATTCATTGTCTAGGGATTTCTCCCGAATAGAACTAGTTTTGTCATGCTCAAAAATTTATGCGACGGGAAACGGGAAGGTAGACATTGCATCAGTGCACTCGGTCTCTTCTTTTAAATCTTTCTCATTATTCTCGATCATCTCCTTAGAAAGTCCTTCCGTAATCATCTCTTCCGTATGAGCATCCCTCACCAAGGAGAGTTCTAAACCAATCTTGATACCTGTAGCACTTTGGAAATAATTATTATGGAGAAGAGGGTCATGTACAGAAGTGACATCAAAGGTTGAAGCAACAACCGGCCAAGTTACGCATCCTTTGGCGAAATCAAGAGATGCGCCGCTAGCCGTCAGGAATGGAACCCCCAATATTGGAATAGAATTGTTTTCCTTGGGTCCCAAAACCTGGAAATCAGTGGTTAAACACTTCCCAATAACCTCGATTTCAACTTCTCGTACACCTCCCTCAGTGTCAACCAAAATACCATTTGCCAAAATTAGCGACTTTCGGTTTGCTGGATCAACATACAGCTTCATCTTCGCAACATCCTGCATAGTGAGGATGTTGCTAGACGCTCCGGAATCGCACAATGCAGTAGTTTCAATATTATTAATTTTACAAGCTATAACGAGCTCGTGAGTTTTTTTTAAAATTTTCTTCCCCAAGACTTTTTCCTTGCTCATAGGGGTTTTTCTCAGTGTTGCTCGGTAAAGTGCCTTAGGTCCGCTCAGAGATAATTTGGGCCAGTTGGCCCAATTGTGCCTTTAGCTTACGCACTGAGGCCGCTTGGTTCGTCATGTTTGTCTTGGAGACCTCAACAAACTTTTCAAACATTTCAGCTAAAGAATTTCTTTTTATAGCAGGGGGCCCTTGGGGGTAATTCGGTTGAGGCGGCCGCGGTTGGCTTCCGGAGGCATACGCTTCATTTTGATGCTGCCCCAGCTACCATCATTGGCCTGGTGCATTTTGATTCCAAGAAAAATTTGGATGATTTCTCACCCCCGGATTGTACGTGTTCCTATAAGGTGCTCCACTATTTTGATTTGCAATAAAATTAATTGATTCATTAAGGAAAGTAGTTTCATCACGTACCTCTCCTGCTTGGCATTCGAAGCTGTGGTGGTCGGAACCTCCAAAACCCTTGCATGAGATTGCCATAACTGGAGCAGCAACGGCGGCGGGCTTGGATGCTTCTAGAGCAAAAACTCCACTAGTACCTCGTGGAATATTCCTTCCTGCGGTCCAATATGCGCTGTGGATGGCGGTATCCTGCAAAATTCTCAATGCATCATCAGACGCAAGATTCATTATCGTTCCAACAGAGGCGGCATCAATCATAGCTCGATGTTGTGGTTCAATAGAGAAATAGAAGCTTTCAACGAGATTCCAAGTTTGGAATCCGTGGTTTGGACACTTCCTCAGCAACTCGTTGAAGCGTTCCCACACCTAAACTAGGCTTTCTTGATCATTTTGCCGAAAGTTGGCAATCGCACGCCGCATACTCACAATCCGATCCACCGGATGGAACTTGGCTAAGAATTTCGTTGTCAATACCTCCCAAGTGGGGGCTATTCCAGGCGGAAGAGAGTGGAGCCATGTCTTGGCTTTGTCCCTGAGGGAGAAGGGGAAAAGACAGAGCTTGACTGTATCACCGGGGATCCCAACATAGCGAAACGTGGCGCAGATCTCGGAGAATTCAGCCAAGTGAAGATGGGCGTCTTCAGTGGCCATTCCGGAGAACTGTGCGTTGTTCCGGATTATGTTCAGAATGGCTGGTTTGATCTCAAATTGCTGGTTGGTGATCGCTGGTCCGAAGCTGGGGTAAATACTCCCAACGGTCGGTGTGGTATAGTCCCTCATGGTGCGGACTTAGGGCAGGTTTACTTCATTCTCATCGCCATTTCGGTCACCATGAAGGATCCCTCCAACACGGTTTCTGAAAGTGAGGCTAAGATCTATCTCAACTCTAGAGGGGGGGTGAATAGAGTATTTTAAAACAATTTTTCACAGTTGAATAGAACAGCACATATAAAATTTACTTTATGATATAGTGTAGAGTGCTAGTAAAAATGTTAAAAGCTAAGAAGTAAAAAGCACAGCACACAGCAAACAAATCACACAAACAAACCAGAAGACACAAGGAATTATAGTGGTTCCCCAAAAACTTGGGTACATCCACTCTTCTACCACCCTTGGTAGGAATCCACTCAGGATGAGTTGATCAGGTGTCCTAAAACCAATGAGCTTTTGATAAGGTGCCCAAAAACCAAAACTAGATTTTTTGATAAGGTGTCTTGCCACCACTGAGTTTTGACAAGGCTCTCAGAACCAGACAGAACTTTTGAAGGGAGTTCAAGAACCCTTTTACAGCAGGAAAAGAAAAATAAGAATGAAGGATGTCTTCTCTGTTCTCAATCAAATGAGAGAAGCACAAGTGGATTGATGAAGTCAAAGCTCCCCCTGAGATGTAGAAAGGTTCAGGAAAAGAAGCTTTGCTCTAGGGTGATAGGTCTTCAAAACTTTGATCTCCAGCACAAGATGGTTTCAGCAAGAAGGCTGAAGGTGGGGTGTCTGGAGTAATGAGATTGTGAACACTTTTCAGTCAGCAAGAAGATTTTTGAGTCCCAGTTCTTCTGTTGTTCTTCTGCTATCAGTATATTCTATTCTATGTGTTCACTTCTGTGTGTATTCCCTTTGAAAACTTAATAACACAGAAGAAAGGAATAATAAACTTTCTGACGATTCCTTGTCCAAAATTAGCCGTTGGGAGTCATAAATGACTTCCAAAAATAGTCTTGTCTTCTAGAGGAAAGTCCAGTAAACATTCTCTGAATAATTCTTTGAAACTTGCTCCAGAATTAAAGACAAACGGCTGGGAGATCTTCTGACATAAATGCTGATAATATTCAAAAACATTCCAAAGAACAGCAGCATTTGAATTCCTGAAAGTGTCGATCTCTCCAAAGAAAATGTCGATCTGAGCTCTACGATCGTCGAACTGAGCTCAGAGATCAATTTGACAAGCAGACAGAAAACGTCGATCTAAGCTCTACGATCGTCGAACTGAGCTCAGAGATCAATTGGACAAGCAGACAGAAAACGTCGATCTGAGCTCTACGATCGTCGAACTGAGCTCAGAGATCAATTGGACAAGCAGATAGTCGATCTGAGCTCGACGATCGTCGACCGGAGTACGACGATTTATTGAAGATGAGCTCAGAGAGCGTCGAATGGAGTTCGACGATTCGTCGAACAGAGCTCGACGAAAATTGCCTTAGACTAAGCTCTTCAACCTTGATCTTGGAATGATCCTGGGGGCAGCTTCAAACCTAAGTTCTAAGACCTAGACTCATTCTAATGTTGACCTTTTCAACTATACAACTAGGTCAACTGGGATTCCTAAGACAAGCATAGTGATCCTTACCCAATTTAGTAATAGGGTGTTCCAACAATCTCCCCCTATTTGGGTTAGGATTACTATTTACAGATAATCATAGGAAATGAAAAGCATACAACAATACATAAGCTAATACAAGATGCAGAGAAGATATATAGCAGTAAAGCAGATCACAGATAAATATCAGCAGATGTCCAAAGGTGGATGAAATGTTTAGCTTACACAGTTCACTTCCTTTCAGATCCCTTTTTAAATAAAATTTCTCTATTTGGATTCTGACTTTCCTTCTTTGACCTTCTGTCATCCTCTGCACCTAGAGAAGTTTGAGATTTTGGCCTTGGAACAACAGCCTCTGGGTGCAGCTTCATATAATCTTCTGGATTGAAGAATTTCCTTGATGCATATCTTTCCAGTTCTTTCTTTCTCTGCTCTGATAAGGTAGTTATGTTTGAAGTATCCTTTCCTTGTTCTCTGGCCTTTTTTATTTGATCAAGGGCAGCCAATTCTTTCATTCTGGCTGTCCAGGATACAGGGTTATTCTCAGGGTCTTCAAAAGGAATGGGAGGTTCATATCTGTTGATGATTTCAGAAACAGTAGAAGGAGTCCTGGAAACAATAGTGTCTTTTAGCTTGTAAGGAAAAGGACCTGAAGAAGGGTCAGGGGACCTTGTCCTTCCCTTTGATAGAATCTTTGTTCTCTTTGATTTCCTCTGTAATTGCCCCTTCTGGGTTGATATCCTTTTTGATGCTGTCCCCTTTGATATGATCTTTGATAATGCTGGGAAGAGCTGTGTCTGGAGACTGGAGCTTGAGGGGCTGAACCTGAGCCTGAATCTGGAGGAGGAGGAGGAGGAGGCTGATATTGAGAAGAACCCTTTTCATATTTGTCAAGCTTCCTCTTCTTCTTCATAGCTTTCAGTTAATTTTTGGAATATTGCATCCAAGGCTCAGAGATTGGGCAGTCATGCAGAATGTAGTATGGAATATCATTTGAGTCTTTGGCTTTGGCAGGAGGGACTGACATCATTGCTTTACTTCTGGCTTTTCTCTTCTTGGCAATAGTTCTAGCAGAATCATCAGAATCAGTCCTGTATTGGTCACTCTCAGAACTTTGATGTTGATCATACAGATCATCAATTCTTCTGATAAACTCTTCTTGAGCTTTAAGTTTTGCAGAAGCATCAGGAGCAGGAGGAGAGGGAGCAACAGCAGAGCAGGCAGAAGCAGAAGCAGACTTTGGAGCAGGATTAGCAATTTCATCAGCATCAGTTGCTGGAATCATTTCTATGTCAGCAGCAGCATCAGCAGCAATTTCAACAAAAGGAGGCACAGTGGCCTTAGTAACAATTGAAAGAGGCACAGTGGCCTTATTATCAGCATCAGAGATATCCACAGCCTTCCAGGATTTGATGTAGGAATCAATATGGCTTGGATCACAGGTAGCTATAGGCACAATGGCCTTAGACAAATCTTCAGCAGGAATTGCAGGCAGACAACTGAAATGGACTGTATCAAATATAGATAGCAGCCTCTGCAGATTGAGTGCAAAAGCACATCCAGGAGCTGGAACTGGAGCAGCTGGAGCAGACATAATATCAGTAGCTGGCACAACCACTTCTTCATAAGGCATCTCCCCCTGCCTTGGTTCAGAGAAAGATGAATCAAGGCACACAGAAGATGGGATAGCCAGGGAGGAGGTAAGGAAGGCAATCTTGGTAGATAGCTCCTGTACTTGCTTTAGGAGTGGAGCCAGGGAAGACTCCAGTAGAGATGTCAGCTTGGGGGCTAGCAACTCATACAGCCTGTCTGCCAAAATAGGAATATCTACATGCTCAAGTGGGGCTTGAGCAGAGGTAGAGGCAAAAGAAGATGGAAGGATGGTGGCTGAAACTGAAATTGTGGAGAAAGGTGGAGAGGGAATGGTTGGTTCAGAAGATGGAATAATGGAGATAGAGGAGGTTGAGGTGGAGATAGGGGAAGTAAGAGATGGTGTGAAGGAGGGTTGAGAGAGAATGTCATGGAGCAGTTGTTGAAAGGAGGAAGTGGAGGGTGGCTCAGGAGGAGTAGAGGGTGAATCATCCATGAAGGAGTCATCTGTAAGTGAGAAGGATGGAATGGTGAAGGTTGAATAGGAAAAGAGAGGATGAAATTCCTCTGAGGTGGATAGAGGAGGGGATGGCATAGGTGAGGAAATGGTAATTGGGGATGAGATGATTATGGTGGATACTGGTGGGGAGGAGGTGACAATTTGGGTGGTTAGGGTGGTTATGGCTGGAAGAGGGGAGGAAGCAGGCAGCTCTTCTGCTGAGGAAGTGACTAAAATAGTCCTTGTGCCTGAATGAAGTGTTGCAGCAGCCCTAGAGGGGTTTATAATCTGCCTGTCCCATTTACTGAAGAGGGCACAGGAAAGCCTCTTGGATGCATTGATAAACATGCCAGAGGAGGTTAATAGGTCAGGGCACCTATTGTGCAGAAAGACCCCTAAGATTCTTCCATAACTAACTGCATTCTTGTTGATCTTCTTCTTAATCAGAGTGAAGAAGATGGAGCCCCAGTCCAGGTGTTTCTTGTCTAATAAGGCTCCCATCAGGCAGAACTGATATCTGGAAATGGTGTCATGGGCTGAATGCTTGGCCAACAGCACCTTCGCAACTACATCAGCCAGGAATTGAAATTCGATTGCCAGATTTTTCTTCAGCAGCTTATTAGGGTTTACTGCATTGTGACCCATCCTATCCAGCATGGTGTCAAACTCCTCTCCAGATAGTTCAATGGAGTCTTCTCCAGTGCTGAGATGAAAGACTTCTGTTAGGAGAGCCGGGGATAGAAATACTTGAGTCCCCTTAATGGTACCGACAACAGAATTCTCAGACTCGTCTGTTGCGGTAAAACACCACTCTTTTATCTCTTCTGAGGCGATCTTCATCCTTATAGTCATTATTGGAGTCAGCTGTTGTTCTCGGAATAAGTTTAGGATGTCCTTGAAGCGCTGGTCGCTTCCGTCGAAGGAGTTTATGTCGATGTCAAAACCTGTGTCGAACTTCATCTTAGCAAAAGCAGCACTCTATTCAGCCATATTCACCTGCAACAGAAAACCAAAAATGACCAAGCGTAGAGAATTTGGAGGGAAAAGAAAGAGAGTTGCAGAGTATGAAAGCGCAAGGGAGAACGACGGCTGAAAGAAAGATTTTATATTAGGGTTCGACGCGAAAAAGGAAAATCGTTAAGCTCAGTTCGACGAAATGTCGAGCTTAGCTCGACGATTTGGGATACAGAGGGAATCTGAAGAGTCTTCAAAATCGTCGATCTTCGTTCGATGATGTTGAAAAACGTCGAGCTCAGCTCGACGACCTCTGATCAGAAGGAGAGAAAGCCTAGCTCTAGCGAGGGCTCTGAACTCAGATCGACGACTGCAAGAGTGTCGATCTCTGGTCGATGATTTTTGGAAAATCGTCGATCTCTGTTCGACGATTTTGGGGAAAACGTCGAGCGCAGTTCAGAGTCTAAACTCATTCTACAGACACAAAAAGAGGGAAATTTTTGACCTAGTCTTGGTCTGTTTTAGCTTTTCAAAAACTTGTAATTTAATTAAGGCTTCCTCCATCTAACATACCTAACTGATTTAGGAAGAAACTGTGTTTCTTTTCATCCAAAGGTTTGGTGAAAATATCTCCCCTTTGCAAATCAGTAGGAATATATTGAATTTCAATTTTATTCTTCTCTACATTATCTCTTAGAAAATGATGCCTAATTTCTATGTGTTTTGTCCTACTATGGAGGACTGGATTTTGTGCTATAGAGATAGCACTAGTATTGTCACAGAAAATTTTAGACTTCTCTATGTTGTAGCCATAGTCTAAGAGTTGATTCTGTATCCACAATATTTGTGAACAGCAACTGCCTGCAGCCATATACTCAGCTTCAGCAGTTGAAGTTGACACAGATGTTTGTTTCTTACAGAACCAGGAGACAAGTCTATCACCAAGGAACTGACAGGTTCCACTGGTGCTTTTCCTTTCTATTCTGCATCCAGCATAATCAGCATTTGAGAATCCAGTTAAATCAAATGCTGAATCTTTTGGATACCAGAGACCTAGATTTGGACAACTTTTAACATACCTAAGAATTCTCTTGACTAAGATTAAGTGTGACTCTCTAGGGCTAACTTGGAATCTAGCACAAATACATGTGGCAAACATTATATCAGGCCTACTAGCTGTAAGGTACAATAAAGAGCCAATTATTGCTCTATATGTTGTCTGATCAACAGGTTTCCCATGTTCATCAGCATCTATTACAGCATTTGAGGGCATGGGTGTTTTCATACATGATGCATCAGACATACCAAATTTCTTAACCAGTTCTTTTGCATACTTGGTTTGAGAAATAAATATGCCTTCAGCATGTTGCTTGACTTGCAGTCCTAAGAAGAAGGATAGCTCACCCATGCTACTCATTTCAAATTTAGAGTGCATAAGCTTGGAAAACTTTTTGCACAATTTTGAATCAGTAGAACCAAAGATAATGTCATCTACATAAATTTGCACTAGCAGGGTGTGGGACTTATGGGTTCTAATAAAAAGAGTTTGGTCTACTCTCCCCCTAACAAAATCATTTTCCAGAAGAAAGCATGCTAGGGTCTCATACCATGCTCTAGGGCTTGCTTGAGACCATATAATGCTTTATGCAATTTGTAAATATAATCAGGGTGAGTTAGAGAGATAAAACCTGGAGGTTGTCTAACATAGACTTCCTCTTTGATGTCCCCATTGAGAAATGCACTTTTTACATCCATTTGATACACTTTGAAACCTTTGTGGGCAGCATAGGCTAGGAATATCCTGATGGCTTCCAGCCTTGCAACTGGTGCAAATGTCTGATCATAGTCTATTCCTTCTTGTTGAGAGTACCCTTGAGCAACTAGCCTTGCCTTGTTTCTGACTATAACTCCTTGATCATCCAGCTTGTTCCTGAATACCCACTTTGTTCCAACAATGGGATGATCCTTTGGCTTAGGCACTAGTTCCCAAACCTTGTTCCTTTCAAATTGATGCAACTCCTCTTGCATTGCAATGATCCAGTGTGGATCTTGCTCTGCATCTTGAATGGATTGAGGCTCAATTTGAGATAGAAAGCAAGTGTGCATCAGGTTTTGGTTGACCTGACTTCTAGTTTGCACACCGGCTGAGATCTCTCCAATTACTTAGGTGATTGGATGATCTCTTGTTGTTACTAAGTCAACAGGGAGTGTTGATTGTTCACCAGCCTATGTTGTTGTCTCCTCTAGTGGAGCAGCAACTGGCTCTTCAGGATGATTTTCTTCAAGATGTTGAACTTCTTCTTCATCATCACTGCTCTCATTCTTTTCAGCAACTTGCAGTTTGTTCAAGTCTTCAGCTAGAGAATGTACCTGCAGAGGTTCTATGGTAGAAGCATTCTTCTCCTTGAAAGACATGTTAGCTTCATCAAAAATAATATGAACAGATTCTTCAATTTTAAAGGAAGATTTATTATAAACCCTATAGGCCTTGCTGATCATGGAGTATCCCAGAAACACTCCTTCATCAGCTTTAGCTTGGAATTTTGCTAGATATTTCTTATCATTATTATGAATAAAACAAGTGCAACCAAAAACTATGAAATAGCCTATTTTAGGTTTCTTCCCTTTGAGCAATTCATAAGGAGTCTTGCCCTTCAGCTTGTGTATCAGGCTTCTGTTCAACACATAGTTGGAGGTGTTCACTGCCTCAGCCCAAAAGGACAGAGGTAAGTGAGCATCTGCCAATAATGTAGTTGCAGATTCAATGAGTGTTCTATTTTTCCTTTCAGCTACCCCATTTTGTTGAGGAGTTCTAGGAGCTGAGAAAGTGTGCCTGATCCCTTCACTCTGACAGAACTCTTGCATGAGAAGAGAATCAAACTCTGTCCCATGATCACTTCTGATCAGGGCAATGTGAGTGTTGAACTCAATCTGAATGCATTTGAGAAAATCTGTCAAACACTTGAAGTTATCAGACTTCTTCCTCAGAAAGAATACCCAAGTGAATCTTGAGAAGTCATCTACAACCACTAAAGTATAGGACTTCCCTCCTAGGCTTTGCACAGATATGGGTCCAAAGAGATCCATGTGCAACAGGTACAAAATCCTAGGTGAATCACTCTTATTAATTGATTTAAAACTACTTTTAGTTTGCTTGCCTAATTGACAGGCCTTGCAGAGTCCTTCCTTCTTGTAGGGACCAGAAGGTAGTCCTTTAACAAGGTTGTCTTTAGATAGCTTAGCAATGGTTCTAAGGTTAATATGTCCTAGTCTCTTATGCCATAACACATTAGATTTTGAAATGGAATTAAACAGACAAATATCTACCACTGGTGAATGAAAATCCACTAAGTAAATGTTACCTCTTCTGTTACCTGTCAACACAGTTGTGTTGTCCACAGACTTGACTTTGCATATGGCTTTGCTGAAGGTTACTTGATATCCTTCATCACACAATTGACTGATACTTATAAAGTTGTGCTTGAGTCCTTCAACATATGCCACCTTCTTGAATGTGACTGGGCCAATTTTGACTGCACCATATCCTTTTGTAGTTCCAAAGCTTGAGTCTCCAAAAATTACTTTGGGTCCAAGCTTGGCTTTGAAGGAAGTGAAGTTGTCCTTGTCCCCTGTCATGTGCTTTGAGCAACCACTATCCAGATACCATTGATGGTTTGATGCTGGATAGGTCTTCACCTACACAAAACAACTTATTTGTTTTTGACCCAGTTGACCTTGGGCCTAGGTTGATATCCCTTGAATTCTGAAATAAAGGACATCCCTGGTTGATCCTTATAGCCTTCAGGATGGTATCTCCTAGGAGGTACTATCCATTCAGTATAGGGATTAAATCCTTGGGATGTGGAGCTTCTAGGATTGAATCTGAATGTGCCATTGAAGGTGTGTTCACAAGCCTGAACTCTGTTCGACGATCGTCGAACTGAGGTCGACGATCTTGGGTCAGATCGTCGATCGCCGTTCGAAGATCGATTATGCTGAAATTCAGAGTTTGGATATCGTCGAGCTGAGGTCGACGATCTGTAGTTAGATCGTCGAGCTCTGTTCGACGATCGTCGAGCTCTGCTCGACGCCATCTATTGAACTGAGTTCTTCTCTGACATATCTGCATTCTTCCTAGGTACCTCTATTACTCCCTTTCCTTTGTCAGAGACAAACTTGATTGGAGTTGTCAGAATTATAGGTTGGCTGGATGAAGCACCGAAGCCCAGTGTGCTATTAAATCTAGAGTTCACTGTGCTTGTGATGTCCATCAGTCTGATACTTCTCCCATTTAGGGATTCTTCAAACTTTTTGGCCTTTGATAGTTCATTCTTCAATGAAGCTATCTCCTCCCTACAGCATTCTAACTCCTCAGAGAGTTTGAGGTTCTTTGAGTTTAGGACACTATGCTCAAATAATTGATTCCTGAGAGAGATTATCTCCTTCTCAGATTTTAATAGATCTAGACACAGTGTCTTAAATTCATCTTTGAAGTCTTCAGAATCAAAATCAAAAGAGTTGATTACCTGATCCTCATCTGGTTGACTTTCTGAATCTGAATCTGATTCTTCATCAGAGTTTTGCTGTGATGCATTGATAGCCATCATGCAAAATTCTTTTTCATCTACATCATCCTCATCATCACTGGAGCTGGATGAGGCTTCAGATTCCTCTTCAGTCTCACTCCATGTTTCAGCAACAAAGCCCTTCCTTGTATGTTTGTTCTTGCTGGAGGAGGCTTTGTCTGAGCTATTCTTCTTGTAATCCTTTTCTTTTCTTCTTTCTCTTCTTTCCCTTTTGTCCTTATTCTTGTTTTCTGGACAGTCAGGCATAATATGGCCTGGTTTCCTGCACCCAAAGCATATGATTTCTTTAGTGTTATTTGATTTATCATACCTTGGTTTATCATGACCCTTGTATGGTTTATTTCTGAAGTCTTTTCTGGCCATCTTGTAGAATCTTTTGGCCAGAAGACTTATGAGCTCATCATTTCCTGTAGCTTTATCTTCAGGCTCCTCTTCTACAGCTTTGAAAGCTATGGTCTTTTCTTTCCTTGTAGCTGGAGAGATAGCCTTTTGTTCTTCTTCTCTATTTTTAATGAGCAGCTCATAGGATTTGAGCTTGCCTAGGAGAGCTTTAGTAGTAATCTCATTCAAACTTCTGGCATCCTTAATTGGCCAGATTCTTGAATCCCAAGTGCTGGGGAAGCACATCAGGATTTTGTCATTTAGCTCAGTCAGTGAGATTTCTTTGTCTAGGGTTTTTAGCTCATTGACAATTAGACTTAGTCTATTGTACATGTCAGCCACTGATTCAGCTTCTCCCTTTTTGAAGTTCTCATATTGGCTTATCAGATGAGATCTTCTATCTTTCCTTTCATCAGCAGATCCTGAGACAATTTCAGAGAGTTTGTCCCAGATTTCTTTGGCTGAGTGGCATTCAGCTACCTTCTGAAAGATTTCATCAGACATTGTTTGGGCTAAGATGTTCATAGCCTTAGCATCTGCAGTCTTCCACTTCTTTATGTCTGCATCTGTTCCAGAAGGAGGTGGGACAGCATTTGAACTTGAGCTTGCTGGTGGAGTTGGACAAACTGTCAAGACAGAATTGAAAATGTCTTCATCAATAGAATTCATGTATAATCTAATCCTTGCCTTCCAGAGTGCAAACTTAGAAAGGTTGCACACTGGTGGTCTGGTGCTTGCATAATCTTTGTTATGTGCCATGTCTTTAAATAAAAGGAAGATGTAGAGAAAATAATCCCCTTAAGAGATTGATCTTATCAAGGATCTTTTGGTTCAGGTGTTAGCCTGTATGAGCAACCAACCTGCCTCTGATACCAATTGAAAGTGAGGCTAAGATCTATCTCAACTCTAGAGGGGGGGTGAATAGAGTATTTTAAAACAATTTTTCACAGTTGAATAGAACAGCACATATAAAATTTACTTTATGATATAGTGTAGAGTGCTAGTAAAAATGTTAAAAGCTAAGAAGTAAAAAGCACAGCACACAGCAAACAAATCACACAAACAAACCAGAAGACACAAGGAATTATAGTGGTTCCCCAAAAACCTGGGTACATCCACTCTTCTACCACCCTTGGTAGGAATCCACTCAGGATGAGTTGATCAGGTGTCCTGAAACCAATGAGCTTTTGATAAGGTGCCCAAAAACCAAAACTAGATTTTTTGATAAGGTGTCTTGCCACCACTGAGTTTTGACAAGGCTCTCAGAACCAGACAGAACTTTTGAAGGGAGTTCAAGAACCCTTTTACAGCAGGAAAAGAAAAATAAGAATGAAGGATGTCTTCTCTGTTCTCAATCAAATGAGAGAAGCACAAGTGGATTGATGAAGTCAAAGCTCCCCCTGAGATGTAGAAAGGTTCAGGAAAAGAAGCTTTGCTCTAGGGTGATAGGTCTTCAAAACTTTGATCTCCAGCACAAGATGGTTTCAGCAAGAAGGCTGAAGGTGGGGTGTCTGGAGTAATGAGATTGTGAACACTTTTCAGTCAGCAAGAAGATTTTTGAGTCCCAGTTCTTCTGTTGTTCTTCTGCTATCAGTATATTCTATTCTATGTGTTCACTTCTGTGTGTATTCCCTTTGAAAACTTAATAACACAGAAGAAAGGTATAATAAACTTTCTGACGATTCCTTGTCCAAAATTAGCCGTTGGGAGTCATAAATGTCTTCCAAAAATAGTCTTGTCTTCTAGAGGAAAGTCCAGTAAACATTCTCTGAATAATTCTTTGAAACTTGCTCCAGAATTAAAGACAAACGGCTGGGAGATCTTCTGACATAAATGCTGATAATATTCAAAAACATTCCAAAGAACAGCAGCATTTGAATTCCTGAAAGTGTCGATCTCTCCAAAGAAAACGTCGATCTGAGCTCTACGATCGTCGAACTGAGCTCAGAGATCAATTTGACAAGCAGACAGAAAACGTCGATCTAAGCTCTACGATCGTCGAACTGAGCTCAGAGATCAATTGGACAAGCAGACAGAAAACGTCGATCTGAGCTCTACGATCGTCGAACTGAGCTCAGAGATCAATTGGACAAGCAGATAGTCGATCTGAGCTCGACGATCGTCGACCGGAGTACGACGATTTATTGAAGATGAGCTCAGAGAGCGTCGAACGGAGTTCGACGATTCGTCGAACAAAGCTCGACGAAAATTGCCTTAGACTAAGCTCTTCAACCTTGATCTTGGAATGATCCTGGGGGCAGCTTCAAACCTAAGTTCTAAGACCTAGACTCATTCTAATGTTGACCTTTTCAACTATACAACTAGGTCAACTGGGATTCCTAAGACAAGCATAGTGATCCTTACCCAAATTAGTAATAGGGTGTTCCAACAGTTTCCGACATCATTGTTCAGCTGGCCCCCCATTGGGACTACATTGATGGCAGCAGCACGTCTTTGTGCACGAAGAGTTCCTTCGATCTCGGGGTCATAAGCTACAAGATCTTTTGCAGCACGTCCCTGCATTCACTGTGGCAACTAAACAAAGAAACAGCGGTCAAAAAACACTAACTCTTACAACAATACTTTCAAACGTCATGGTCGTTCTACAGTTGCATTCCCCGGCAACGGCGCCAAAAACTTGATGCGTGTAAATACGGCAAGCGCACCGATCGCACAACTAAAAAAGTTTTGGGAATTAATCCCCGAGTGTCGGTCTCTTGTGGAATGCAATTAGCATAGAATAACGAACGATCCGAAATAATCGTTATGAGAGTTAATTAAATAAAGGAAAAATGAAGGGCTTTGAAGGTGGTTTTGCAAACAAATAAACTAAAGTGAAATATGCGGGTCGCAATCACCGCTTCACAAGGTGAGATGGATGTAACGGTCGCGATGTTGTACTTCGGTAAGGCAAATGGACAGCGAGCTAGTGAGTGAGGTGTTTAGTGCGGAGTGCAATCGAATGAAACGAAGGAACGGAGTGAAGTGAGATGGGGCGAGGCGCATCAAATCACAAATCTAACGATCAAGATTAAACAACAATAATCTAATTAAATCAACTAGAAATCGAAGTTCATTACAAGCTTAAGTCATTTCATACAACAAGAGAGATGGAGAAAGACTAAACCAAAAAAGTGAAGATCCACCGCGGTTGTTGGCCGGAGGTGCGGGTTGTCAATCCGCTGCCACGCGCAATCCAATGAGGCTTCCGGTACTGACGAGCTGTCACCTCGAGGGCCTTTAAGTTCGTTCTCTAGGTTGTCTTCATCATCTTCTTCGGTGGAAAGCTCGGAGAATAGGTCTTTAATGGCCGGGAGGATCACCGGAGGATGCGGAACGCTTTAGAATCACCGGAAAATTACCTCCCGATGGTAGGGATGAAGGTGGAGATGGATGGAGCTCCTGGGATGTGGAACGACGATGTGCGGAAAAGATCAATCAAGGGTCCGTACCCTAATTCGCGGAACAGGCCGATTTATAGAAACAGAGTTAAATACCGTGCACGACCACTGGAGCACAACTAGTGGTCGTGCACGAATAAAGTCAGTGCCCGTGCGGCAACAACCTGTTGAACCTGCACCAGGAAATCAAAGCTCGTGCACGATCAGCAGCGCACGATCAGTGATCGTGCAAAATGGCGAGACAAAACTTTTCAAAAGAGGGCATGACTGCGCACGACCGGCAACGCACGATCAGTGATCGTGAGCGGTATAGCTGGTGACCGTACGATATGGCGGGGCAGAACTTTCATAAGAGAAGCTAGACTGCGCACGACTGATAATCGTGCACCAAAGAGGTTGATGGTCGTGCGTGGGTAAAAACGCAGGACCATTGACTCCTTTGCCAAAAAATAGTGAATGTCCTATCCCAGACGCCCACACGATCCCCAAACTTGCAGGAAAACTGGACGGGTTGTCAATCATGGCAGTCACAGATATTAATAAAATGCATAGCAAGAGGGAAATACACACACACAGAGAAATAAGCTAATAAAGTTCACAAGACGTGGATTGTCGTATCGAACCAAAAGGACTCATCAGGGTCCATTCTGTAAGGGGTCCAAGAGATGGGCTTGGCACTCGGTACTAACTTAATTTGAATGTCCACCTCTCTTTGCGGGGGTAATCCTTGCTATTTCTCAGGGAAAACCTCAGGGAAATCTCGCACTATTCGCAAATCTTTCAAATCAACTTCCATATCTTTTAGTTCAAAATTTATCATATATACTTCTTCCCCCTCATATGGGCTTTTAAGGTCCGAAGAAAAGATAAAAACATATGAGGTTCTAGTCTGATACCTTGAAAGATGACCTTAGAGTCCCCATGCCTCAACCTGATTTGCTTTGTTGCACAATCAATCCTAGCGCGGTTCCAATCTAACCATGTCATGCCTAGAATGAGGTCAAATTCTGGAATTCTCACCACTATTGCAGAGGTTTCAAAGAACTTTCCTCCAAGAAGTACCTCCAATTGACACTTTGCGGATGCAGTCATCTCAAAGCCATTCGGGAGGCGTACTCTCTGAGTAATACAGGTGAAGTATTACACTCCTTCTAGGACTTTAATGAAATCTGCCAACACAAACGAGTGTGTGGCACCGGTATCGAATAGGGTGTAAGCTGGTTTCCCACCAACCATTACAGTGCTTAAGTATCAACTATAAAGACTCAAGATAGAATATTGGTATATCTTAGAGTATTTAAAGGGGAATGAGTATAACATAGTCATTAAATCACAAAATACCAAAAATCACGTCCTGAGGATTCCGCTCCTTCACCATGTCCGGCGCAAACATCTTATCCAGAGCAGGTCCTAGGCTCCTTCCTCGTGGTCCGTGTCCTCTACCATGCATATGTCTCCATCCTCATGGAGCTGCCTAAGGAAGAGTAGGGGAAGCATTTCCATTGGGCAAAAGCACCGGAGGTTACCCGATTGGTTGCATTGGAAGCAGACTTGCTCAAATTTCTCCCTGGGTTGCGGATATATCAGAGGTGGTGGAGTAGTGCTGGTTATGGGGCCGGACTCTCCATCCTAAAATTCTAATGGAAGAGACCCCCATCTCTATTACTTCATCTTCCTCTATTGTCCTACCTCCTTCTATAACTGGGGTCTGCTTCCATTACCCCTTCAGCGGGTTTCTTACCACTCCCCAAATGATCTGCATCTAGCCTTTTTGCCATGTCGATGATCTCAGCCAAACTCGAGTCCGTTATAAACAAAAGGGCTTGCCTCAAGGGATCCCCCAAGCCTTTGTAGAATCGCTTAGCATACCCCCTATCATTCATCTTATATGTGTCAGCAAACCTAGCGTGATGCTGAAACTCTCGCTAATATTCTGTAACCGTCTTAGATCCCTGTTTCAGCTATTGGAATCTTTCTTCAAGTTTATCCCGAGCAGTAGAAGAAACGAAGTGTTCCAAGAAGGCTTCCAAAAACTCACTCAAACTAATCTCTATGTACACCCGGGCTTGAAAGGTGGAGCCCGTGAGGGACGTACACAACCTCTTTGCATGGGATTGCAATACTGACACGACTAATGTCACAACCATGTTGGCTGTACATCGGATTCCCGCAATTAATTCTTGCACTGAGTCGAGCCATTCCTCCATACGCACTGCCGACTCTGACCTTTATACACAAGTGGAGAGATAGCCCGAAACATGCTTAACCAATTAGAGCTCGGATCTTGTTGTTTCACCGAAGCCTGTTGGGCCCTAAACGTGTCCAAAATAGCCGTGAGCGTATTTCCTAGCTCCGACTGTTTAAATTGAGTGCGTACGGAAGGGGCGGTGGTGCCCTCTACTGGCTCTACATTATCCGGGATCTACACAAAAGGTTCAAACTAAGGTCAGATTGCCCAATCATAGGTTCATGACTGGACATACTTAGTGTGAATTTCATATGAGCACACAACTGCTTCTGCTAAATCAGTTTTCCGCAAACTTACCAATCGAGCGGGGGTGGCGCCATTGTTCCTTGACTTCTTTAGTTAAGGATCGTTCCAAGATTATACCATTTGTAAGACACCCCTCTCGGAACACAAGTCACGGGCGAGGGGAGTCTTATGCCCAGAACAGCTGCCTTGCGGTAGAATCAACGCACGGGTCGACCTGTACCACAAGACGCCTATCCTGTCGGCTAGAACTAATATCATCATTGCCAACCCAACAGAAGAATATAAGCAGAAGTCAAAATCCACATAAGTATATAATCCAAAACAAATATGTTGGTTATATTGGACACAATGTACTTGATTTAAAGAAGTCCCTTTCGACTCAAACATATACACATGTTTGTATTTGATATATGTTTCAGTTTATGTATGCAGGTTGCCTAATTTATATTTATTCGACAAGTGGACACAAGAAGTAGACAAGATATTGAAGAAAAATTGTCTAAGTGCAAAAGCGTCGAGTAGAGTCCGCAAAGTGCCGAGAGAAGTCAACACAATCTTCACTCAGCATTCTACAGTACAGAAAAATGGCTATGTACGAAATTTTTGACACACTTCAAATGTGTCGACACTTTTGGAGTAGCTATGTCGAGACATGTAAGACAAGTCAACACCTTGAAGTCTAAGTAAGCTATGTCAAGACAAAACAAGCAACTTGACACATTAAAGTTTCAAGACAGCTGTGTCAAGACAAGACAGTTGTCTTGACACCTTGAAGATTATGTTAGCTGTGTCGGGATGAGTCAGCTTACTTGACTCTATAAAACTTAAAGCAGATGTGTCGAGACAACATAGTTGTCTTGACATAAAGAAGACAGGGAATTACTCTAAGTAAAATTATGTCAAGACAACTCAACTGTCTCGACAAGATGAATGATTAAAGAATAGAATTGTCTGCACACCAGACAGAGTGTGTCGAGACAATCTAACTGTCTCGACACTAGGCAGAATTAAAAGAGGTCGACACAGACACTTTCAACTTCAAATGGAAAATTCTTCCAAGTAGGAGTGTGTCGAGACTACTAAGATATCTCCAAATAAGTGTCGAGACACTTTGACCATATCAACACTTATGTTTCTGGAGAAGTGTAGAGTCAATACAGAATTGTCAAGACATGTCAGAACTGTCACGTCAGCTACAGTAATGAGATATTTTGATAGAAACATATTAGAGGAGAACATTGATGTATGATGTCAGTTGCTGATGTCATCAACCAATAGGTAGCTATCCACGAAGACTATATATAAAAGGGTTGTCTATACAGATAAACAGAGACAAAATTAAAAAAGCAAACAGAAATTCTTATTCTATTTTCAACTTGAGAAGGAGGAAGAAGAGGGAGGTCTTCAAGAAAATCTCCAGATTCTTTTTCAAAGTCGATCTGAAGATTAAGGTGGATTTGATCAACAATTTCTTCAAGGTAATCAAGCTAATCAACATCAAGAAGATTGCAAATCAAGTGAAGAAACTTGACTTCTAGAAAATTTATCAAGAAGACATTTATTGCTGCTGAATTAAAGAACCTGTGCATACAAATAAGTCAGATTACAGAAGTTCTATTTTCTTAGAATTACAATTTTTTTTACCTCTATATTTTGTAAGATCTCCTTGAGATCTGAGTGGGTAGGAGATCTTTCCTCTGAGTTGTAAGCCTATTTTATAAAGGCTGAGGTAGGGTTCTTGAGGGACCTGAGGTAGGTGGTTTGATAGAATCACTGAGTTTTTGGCCTATTATATAAAGTCTGAGGTATGATTCTTGAGGGACTTGAGGTAGGAGACTGGGAGAATCTCTGAGGTATGACCTGTTGGTTTGAGTGTAGGTTTCTTCACAAAAACTGAGCATGTAGGATCTTTGCATCTGAGTTAAAGAGGAGGATTTATAACCTCATCTACCACATTGTTAGTGAGGAAGAAGAGGGAAAGTTGATGTACCTTAGATAGGGGAACCACTATAAATTCATTGTGTATTATGTGTTGTGATCTGTTGTTACTTGTGCTGTGATCTAAGTTTTTGTAACTACAAGATTACTTAAGTGAGGAAGATCTGAAAGAGTAATTTAAAAAGACACCTATTCACCCCCCCCCCCCTCTAGGTGATTATCTACCCATTGGATTATCTTTCAAGTGGTATCAGAGGGAGGTTATTCAAGAAAGACCTAACAGTCTGAAAAAGATCCAAAGTGTATTTAAAATTTCAGATCTATGGTTATACTTGCCACCATGGACAAAAGAGCACAAAATATAATAGTCAGTGCAATAGACAATTCAACTTTTAGGAATCTAGTGCATTGTAATACATAAAAGGAGATGTTCCACTCTCTTCTCATTCTTCTTTTTCTCATTTTCTCCTTCTATTTTTTTCCTCATTCTTCTTACCCTTCTTCCCTCTTCATTTCTTAAAAATCCTTTAACTTGTCCGCAGATCATGTCAACGGGACGTTCACAAGGAGGACGGCGTCGTCGCCAAAATCTCCAAGCATTATTTATGGAAAGACGCGACAATCCTGCGCCACAGGATTTTACAGATCCAGCGCACATTAACCCTTTTAATCGCCTCCAGTCAAAGAAATTTCAAGACATTCGAACTATCGACTGGAGCGTTTTGGAGGAGATTAATTTAGCTGCGGAAGTTCGAAAGTTAATTTCTGTAATGGGGTGGGAACAATTTTTTGTATTGAGGAGTTGGGGTTTAAGGAGCTCACGTTAAAGTTCATGTCCTCCTTCTACATAAATTATTGGCCGACTTTTACAGTGCAGACCAACACGTAAGAGGGGATTATTTCATTTCGAGTAGCGGGCACTTCTTTTAACCTTTTCTCTTCTACAGTTCACCTAATATTTAGGGCTGTATGAGGACTCGTTCCTCTATAAAACCTCATACTCCGACCTTCACTTTGATCTCAACTTACGGGACCACACAGCTAATATCTGGGATCAGCTTACTTTTGATCGATCTCCATATGTGGCCGATAGGTCTAAGGCCTCAAAATTGCGTTCTCCCGCTCTCCATTACATAAATAATCTTTTGAGTCATACCTTGAGTGGCCGGGGCGAAAAATCTGGTGTCGTGAGTAGGCAGGATAAGCTTTACCTCTATAGCATGTCATCGCGATACTACGTCCATTTGGGTTATATGTTAGTACTGTTCATTCTTCACCAGGCCGATAACTCACGTATAGGGTCTATAGTTCTAGCACCCTACATCACGCGCTTGGCGAAGAATATGAACATCTTTTCTTCCCTTCCCTCGATTATAGTGGTAGAAAAGACTGTTCCTATCATGATGGCTAGTATTTCATCTCTCTGCCCTGTCACTGCCCATCAGGGTCAGGGGGGACTTATTTAATCCATTACGAGGCGCGGACCTATGTTTTCTCCTGATGACGATGATGATGGCGATTTTGATCATGACCTCGATGAGCCTCTGATTCCTCTAGCCCAGTCTACTTATACTCAGGGAGAGTCGTCTGCCCCGCCCCTCCTCGATCGCGCTCCCAGTATTTGCGTGATTTCCATCACTTTTATTAGACTGAGCTCTCACCACGCTTAAAGCTTATATAGGATTCACAGAAGCGGACAGAGGACATCATAGTTCAGATCAGGGACCACTTGATGATCTCTCCTCCATCTATGGCAGCTCCTTTCCCACCTTATTTCCACAATGATCCTGCCGACCCACCAGCTTATATTATTTATTTGTAGTAACATCTATTTGGACATGTATCATTAGTTATTATATATGCTATCATTATGGCTCCTTTTTAGTTCTTATGATATTTTATTTTATTGATAGTCAGTTCATTACATATTGGTATATTTACTTTCTCATTTCTTTACGTTGCATTGAGGACATTGCAAATTCTATTTCTATGGGTGGATATTCTTCAATTCTAATATTTCAGTGCTGGACATGATTACAATTGGTTATATTTTTGCTAGCATAGTACTCAATGTAATTAAACTCCCCTAATAAAACTATTTTTACCTCTTTAAGCTTTCATTAATTCACTTACTTGGGCTTATAACTAGCTAATTTATTTTCGCACGCTGATTAAAATGAATTTACGTAGAGTAATTGAGTGTAAAAATTTGTTGATAGTAATGATGTATAAAAATTCATTAGCTTAATTTTCTCTAGATAATTTATTTTAAAGATTAGTCCTCTATATTATTAACTAAGAATCACTCTATTTTAGAAAATAAAATTATCTATAATAAACCTAGTTGTAGAGTGTAACATTTTGATAAATTTTGTATTAGGGAATCAAAATAAAGAATACTCTCTATTGGTGTCTAGAACATACCCTCTAGCGATCCTCAAAACTTTTGCATAAGTTAATTAGTAAGGGCGGATATGACTTTGGACTCCCTTTGGATATCTTGAGCCCTATAAGCCCAAAACCCATAACATTATACCCTTGTACACCCAATTTGGACCTAATCCCTATGCCTTTCTATTGGAGCAAAAATTGACCTCAACGAATGTTCAAAATAGGGGTTCAACAAACACCTACTTATCTCAAGCCCCGCCCCTTGACTGGTTGCTAACGACCTAAGACTGACCCAAAGCCTCAGCAGGGAGGTCCCACCTCACACCCGGAAGATCTCTTAGAGCTTCCCCTCCAAAGCCAAAAGATTGGCTAGGATCTCCTCAGAAAGAACGAGAGATTTAGAGAGAAATGAGAGTCTGCTTTCTAAGGAGCCCATATGGGTCTATTTATAGCCCTCTGCTGACCTGAAATTACTGAAATACCCATGGTCGGTCGGCCAATAGCCAAATCCCGCTGTCCGGAAAGATTTAAACGCAGCCCTTGGGGGTATAAGGGTAATTTTACCCAAGGGTAATTAAGTCATTTTACCCCAGACCCTGGGCCCCACTCGGCGAGAACTCTATGACGAGAACGATCTCTCCTTCATTTAGCGGGAGCTAAAAAGGAGTGTCGAAAGTCTTAAACTGAGCTGGCTCCCGCCTTCTACGAGGAGCAATCCTTCTCACCGACTCTGCCGGAAGTGGGTTCCGGCTGATCGACGGTGAACGCTATCGCCTATTTCCAGGCAGGAGCTCCTCTAATCTTGATGTTGTCACTACTGGACGCGGCATTGAGTGAGTGGAGCTCACCCAATGCCCTTGCTCCTTACCACAGCATTGAGTGAGTGGAGCTCACCCAACGCTTTTGCTGTTGGCTACGGCATTGAGTGAGTGGATCTCACTCCGCACGGCGTTGAGACCACTCAACGCCTTCTCGCCTACTTCTGGTCATGTGCGAGATCTCTCCTTCTTTTAGGCGGGAGCTCCTCCGGCGTGAGAGCTCTTCTGGTCTTCAGGCCCAAGCTATCCCGAGGCTGGTCGAACCCCGACCTTTGATGCCTCCGGGTCCTACCCACGAATATGGGTTGTACAACATCCCCGCTCTTTTTGAGCTAGCTCTGCGCTCGAAAAGACATGTCCAATCCATGAATATTCGCTGGGCACGTGTCACTTCCTACAAAGAGAATCTATTGGTGGGCCCTGCCGCAGTTATATATATGCGTTTATAGACAGCCGCAAATCTGCCCCTGATCATTGTTCCTCTCTTGGGATTTCGCACGACCTAGCGATGCGCCCCAAACAAGCTGGCAAGCCACTCTCGCAGAACCTTCAGGTCCGCATAAAGGCGGCGTAGGCGCGAGCCCTCGCCAATAGCGCCCTAATTTTTTGGTCACTCTAACCCTTGGGTGGGACTCTCGCAGCGCATGCTTCTGCCCGCCCGGGTCTTACCTTATAGGGAACTAACGTAGGGGTTGCTCCCCGTGACGACACAGAAGCCAATCCCCACACATTCGCAGAGGAGGCGCCTGTCGACCCATCCTTGACGCCGGAGGCCGACCCTTCCGTAAGGGAGCACGACCCTCCTCAGACTTCGGGCCCGGCGGAGGTTACGGCGCGCGAGATCTTCCGTCCGGGCAGTGGAAAGCCACTCCATCTCCTGTTCGGGAGGGACGCTGGTGGTTAAAACTCCTTGGTTTCTTATTAATGAAATGAAAGTGGTTTTATTTATTTTATAAAAAAGGCGGGGTTTTATTTTTTTATAAACCGAGTTTTAACGAGAGGTAGGCAAGTGAACCTATCGCGTGTAGTACAAGATATTCAAAGGTGGAATATCAGGGTCGTATTGTTCTCGGGGTCGGCTTAGCTATTTCTAATCTTTTCCTGAAAGCCTATTATTTAACCGATAATATTTTAGGTTGGTTTATAAAAATGGAAATTGCAAAGAAAACATATAAAGTGCATAATAATAATAAAGCATAATAATAAAAGCATGAAAAAATGCAGGAAATAAATAAAGAAGGAAATAAAGTGCAAAAAGTCGATAAAGAAATCAGCGCGACGATATCAAAAAGAGAATATAACTAAAATAACTTTTAATAAAAAGAGATCCTAAATTTCAAATTAATTAAGGCGGAAACTTGGTCGTGGTGGTTCCATAAGAATGAGCTCAATTATCTTTCGGACTATCGCTCACCTGAACGCTAATACTATTCGACCGATCGTTAGACCGACGAAGGATTCCTCGTAACGCCCGCATTACGCTAAGAAACCCGCTATTGGGTGGGGAACCCAATCCGGTAGAGTCACACGCTGCCTCTCTCGAGGGGTAGCGCGGATCTCTCTATACCCAATGGTGATCAGTCCATATGCACGGTCTCTCGGCGTTGCGTATGGATAACGGAAATAGAGCCCGCACATCGATTATGCGGTCCTACGCATCGTTAACCCGGGGCAAACCTTAAGAAGTTTAATTAAACTGAAAAACAGGACCTTTAATTATTTAGAGCTATTTAATTTGTCCCAATTCTCTTCGATATTGAGGGCTAAGGGCGGTTAGCCACTCATCGGAATGGGGACACTTAAGCTAGAAAGCTGAAAAGAAAGCAGTAAAGAAAGCAGTAAATAAAGCAGTAAAGGAAAGTAGTAAAGAAAGCAGTAAATTGCAAATCCCAGCTCAAATGAGTGTGCGGGGGTAAATTTATCTCATACACGCACGCTTGAAAGTAAAACACACCTACGCACACAAAGTTTTCATACTCAAGTGATTAAGAAGAAAATGAAAGCAATAAAAAGACAAGTCCCACAAAAATAAGTGGGCGGGAAATGAAAGCAGCGCGCCATTTAACTCTTAACGAGTAGGCGGAAATAGATGCGCACACGCACACACTCTACTGAAATAAGAGAAAACTATTAAACTAACTCATACACGCACACACACTTACAAAAAAAAATAAGAAAAACAATGTGACTAGAAAATGAAAACAACGACATTTCTACTGCTAGAATGCGGTAGAAATGCGTAAAAAGAGAAAATAAAAATTAAACGGAGCGAAAAGTTTTGCAAATAAACGCAAAAGTAAACTTGGCAAAAAATTAAAATAACTATATTTTAATTCTTATATTTACATAAAACTCAAAAAAAGTGAAAATAAAAATAAAAAAGAACGAAAAGTTTTACATTCCTAAAAATTCTATGTTAAAGAAAATGAAAAAGAACACTTTTAAAGATGTTTTTATAAAGCTATAAGAATGAAATTAGTAAAAAGAAATCAAGCTAAACCGAAACAAGTTGCATGAAAATAAAATCGCCGGCATAACGGCTAAAAATTCGGAGAAATCCTAAGCTAAACTAAGTTATAAAAGCTATAAAATGAAGATATAAAAAGAAATGCACAAAAAAGGGAACGAAAAATTTCTTAAGTAGGCGCATTCAAATGGATTTTTTATACTACGCAAGAGGAGAAAATGACAAATTTTATTAAAATGATAAGCGATTACAACAAAGTTAAAGCAGAAAATCTAATACAAACTAAGAGGGGGGGGGAGAAATTTCTCTTACATAACATTTGGAATCCATTTGGGCAGCACCTCACCTAAGCAAAGTGGTCAAAAAAATGGACCAAAAATGCTTTCTGAAAGCTTTTATTAATAGACAAATTTTCGGATGTGACACGCCCTAGTAAAGGGCATGACAGGGGGCGTGTTAGTACTATGCATGAGTTTGACTTGGCTTCTTCTGTCGAGCTGGCAAAACTCTTGAAGGTCGGGGAGTGACACGTCTCGGTCACGGGCGTGATAGGATTCAGACACGGGCGTGATGGTGGGGGGGGGGGGGGGGGGCGTGACATGGACAACTGGCATTTCTGTTGTCGGCAGCATTGAGTGTTGAAAAAGCGTTGAGTGTCGACATTGACACGGGCGTGACGGGTCTTGGACACGGGCGTGACTGGGGTGTGTCTGGATGGCGTTGAGTGTTGAACAGTAAAATCATTGAGTGTCGACAGGCAGAAGGCGTTGACTGCTTGATACGGGCGCATCGGGTCAATGACACGGGCGTGTCAGGTCAAATTTTGACCTTTTTCTGAAATTTTTCAGAAAAACAAAAAAGTAAGTTAGAAATAAATTTTTACAAAAAGAAGCAATTTTATTAAAGAAAACAAACTAAAAAAGAATAAAAAAATGACTTAAATAAAATACAAAAATATAGGTATATTTACAACTCATCAAATACCCCCATACATAAGCTTTTCCTATTCCAGAGCAAAAGTTGGAGATGAACCTATAAGGAATAACAAAGAATCCTAAATTTAAATAACGCTTAACTTAATTGTAAAAAAGATTGAAATAAATTTTCTGGGTTTCAGAATTAAATCTTAACTTATGAAAATATTATAAATAGAGGAACTATTTCAAAAAATACTTCTAAACGAGAAAAATAAAAAGCGAAAATTATTTTTGTTTGTTTAACAAAAATGGATTGAAATTATAGAAAAAACTTTAGCTAAAAAAAATTGATAGGAAATAATTAAATTTAAAAATTATGCTCTCAAAAAGATTTAGGTTAATTCTAGAATCATGAAAATTAGGCTAAGTGGATTGGCGGTTATGAAGAGGGCTTTGATTTTTGAGGCGAGGTAATTTTTTTCTCAAACCTCCATAAATTTTTTTTTTTTTAATAATTAGGAAAATGAAATCTTATTTTCCTAACACATTTTTTTCTTTTCTTCATAAAAATAAACCCAATGTATATGTATAAGAGTAATGAATTTTTTCCTCTTACTCCATAACATATAATCTTTTTAATTATTAGGTTCCTATGTTTACGGGACGAAATCTTATTCCCATTGACATAAGATCTTTTAAGGTTGAGTGGGGAATCATACCGATTAGGGCATGAAAAAAAGGTGGATGGTTTAATTTCTAAAAGAAAACTATAGTTAAATAAAAAAAATTTGAGAGTAACTTTTTTAATTTGAACGTTCCTACGTTTCTAAAATCATAAGTAAAAATAATATAAAATCCATAAATCTTATTTTCTAACATAAAAACATGCTTTATTTCAAAAAACAAGAAGTGAAATGAGAAACATAAGTTCCCTATAATAAGAAAAAGACATAAAAATTCTTTAAAATCTTAATCCAAGAAATCTAAGTATATCGAGCTACAATTAATAAACGAATAGTAAATAAAGAATTAATTAAAATTCGCTTATAAATAAACTCGAAACGATTATTTTTGAGAGCAAAGATGTTAAGAAATGAGGTATTCTAATTATTTAATTCAAGATAAATTTTTTTTTATTTTTATGAGTTTTTCTAATAAGTTTTTTTTATATATTTTGGGGTTATTTTCATTTTTTTGGAATTTTTAAATGTTATACAAAATTTTATTTTAAGTTTTTTGAGTTATACAATTTTTTTGGAATTTTTGATTTACAGAAATATTTACAATAAGAGAGGGAGAATTTTTACAAGATAGGAAAGAGACGAGAATATTTACAAAATATTTACAAAGTAAAAAAAAGATTGCCCGCGAATAGACTCTTATTTGTGGTTGGTTCGATGAGTCGAACGTCGCAGAGAGATGATTTATTTTTTTTAATTTTTTTTTATTATTATTAAAGCATGAAAATATTTTATTGAAGTTTTTAATTTTTGCAAAATTTTTGGAATTTTTTTATTAAGTGCAGGAAATAAAAAGGATGAAAAAAGGAAACACCCCGATACTTAAGTCCAACATTGTCCCCAATGTTGCACTAAGTATGAGGATCGATATATGTTTGCAAAAATTTAAGCATGTATGTACAAAATAAAACAAAACAGGAGTTAAAGAAGCTTCCCTGAAAACGTGTTCGTGGAGGCCCGTTAAGTATAGCCCTGCAAAAGTTAAAATAAAAGCAGAAAAAGAATAAAACAGAAAAAATGAAAAATAAAAATTCGGCGAAAATGCGCTGGTGATAGGGGGCAAGTGAGTGTGACTCGTAAGCTAACGTCTTAGCTAATAGCGTGACCGATATGCGATCCCCTAGTACTCACAATAGTAAAGCGCGCCGAAACGATAAAATAAATACATAATTAATTTTTTTGTTTTATATATATATATATATATATATTTAGTTTTTTAATTTTTTTTTCTTTTATATATTTTTAATTTTATGTTTTTTTTAGTTTTGATTATTTTGAAAATAGAAAATAAGAAAATAAAATTAAAATAAGTTAAAGGCAAAATAAAATAAAAAGAAAAATGAAAGATATATATATTTTTGAATTTTTAATTTTTTTGATTAAAATAAATTTTTTCTTCAATTTTTTATTTTTAGTTTTAAAATTTTTTTAAGTTTTTAAGTTTTTTTTAAGTTTTTAAGTTTTTTTAATTTTTTTGATTTGTAAAGTTTTAAAGTTTTTAGGTTTTTTTTTTAAAAAGTTATTTTTTATGAATTTTTTTAGAGTATTTTTTATTAATATATATATTATTATTATGATTTTTTTATTGTTGGTCAAAATTCTTTTATAGAAATAAAAGGAAAAATTAATGGTTTTCAGGAATTCAAAATAGTAAGTCGAAATTCTCCCCGGCAACGGCGCCAAAAACTTGGTGGTCAAAACTCCTGGGTTTCTTATTAATGAAATGAAAGTGGATGTGTTTATTTTATAAAAAAGGCGGGGTTTTATTTTGTTTTAAACCCAGTTTTAATGAAAGGGAGGCAAGTGCACCTATCACGTATAGTACAGGATATTCCGGTGTGGAATATCGGGGTCATATTATTCTCGGGGTCAGCTTAGCTATTTCTACTCTTTCCCTGAAAGCCTATTATTTTACCGATAATATTTTATGTTAGATTATAAAAAAAATGAAAATGACAAAGGAAACATAAAAAGTGCATAATAATAATAAAGCGTAATAATAAAAGCATGAAAAATGCAGGAAATAAATAAAGCAGGAAATAAAGTGCAGAAAGTCGATGAAGAAATCAGCGCGATGATATCAAAAAGAGAATTGACCTAAAATAACTTTTAATAAAAAGAGATCCTAAATTTCAAATTAAATAAGGCGGAGACTTGGCCATGGAGGTTCCATAAGAATGAGCTCACTTATCTCTAGGACTATCGCTCACCTGAACGCTAAGACTATTCGTCTGATCGTTAAACCGACGAAGGATTCCTCTTAACGCCCGCATTACGCAAAGAACCCCGCTATTGGGTGGGGAACCCAATCCGGTAGAGTCACACGCCTCCTCTCTCGAGGGGTAGCGCGGAGCTCTCTTTACCCAAGTGTGATCGGTCAATACGCACGGCCTCTCGGCATTGCGTATGGATAACGGAAATAGAGCTCGCACATCGATTATGTGGTACTACGCGTCATTAACTCGGGGCAAACCGTAAGAAATTTAATTAAACTGAAAAACAGGACCTTTAATTATTTAGAGTTATTCTATCTGTCCCAATGCTCTTCGATATTTAGGGCTAAGGGCGGTTAGCCACTCATCGGAATGGGGACACTTAAGCTAGAAAGCTGAAAAGAAAGTAGTAAAGAAAGCATTAAATAAAGCAGTAAAGGAAAGCTGTAATGAAAGCAGTAAATTGCGAATCCCGGCTCAAATGAGTGGGCGGGGGTAAATTTATCTCATACACGCACGCACTCTACTTGAAAGTAAAACACACCCACGCACACAAAGTTTTCCTACTCAAGTGAGTAGGAAGAAAATGAAAGCAATAAAAAGACAAGTCCCACTCAAACGAGTGGGCGGGAAATGAAAGCAGAGCGCCATTTAACTCTTAACGAGTAGGCGGAAATAGATGCGCACACGCACACACTCTACTGAAAAAAAAGAAGGCTATAAAACTATCTCATACACGCACGCACACTTGCAAAAAAATAAGAAAAACAATGTGACTAGAAAACTAAAACAACAACATTTCTACTGCTAGAATGCGGTAGAAATGCGTAAAAAGAGAATAAAAATTAAATGGAGCAAAAAGTTTTGTAAATAAACACAAAAGTGAAGTTGGTGAAAAATTAAAATAACTATATTTTCATTCTTATATTTTCCTAAAAACTCAAAAAAAGTGAAAATAAAACTAAAAAAGAACGAAAAGTTTTACATTCCTAAAAATTCTAAGTTAAAGAAAATGAAAAAGAACACTTTTAAAGATGTTTTTATAAAGCTATAAGAATGAAAATAGTAAAAAGAAAACAAGCTAAACCGAAACAAGTTGCATGAAAATAAAATTGCCGGCATAACGGCTAGAAATACGGAGAAATCCTAAGCTAAACTAAGTCATAAAAGCTAAAAAATGAAGACATAAAAAGAAAAGCACAAAAAAGGAACAAAAAATTGCTTAAGTAGGCGCATTCAAATGGATTTTCATACTACGCAAGAGGAGAAAATGACAAATTTTATTAAAATGATAAGTGATTACAACAAAGTTAAAGAAGAAAATCTAATAAAACAAGAGGGGGGGGGGGGGAGAAATTTCTCTAACATAACATTTTGAATCCATTTGGGCAGCACCTCCCCTAAGCAAAGTGGTCAAAAAATGGACCAGAAAAGCTTTCTTAAAGCTTTTTTTTTTATAGACAAATTTCCGGGTGTGACACGCCCTAGTCACGGGCGTGACAGGGGGCGTGTCAGTACTGTTCATGAGTTTGACTTGGCTTCTTCTGTCGAGCTGGCGAAATTCTAGAAGGTCGGGGAGTGACACGTGTCGGTCACGGGCGTGACAGACTTCAGACACAGGCGTGACAGGGGGGCATGACATGGACAGGTGGTAGTTATGATGTCGGTAGTGTTGAGTGTTGAAAAAGAGTTGAGTGTCGACATTGACACGGGCGTGAGGAGTCTTTGACACGGGCGTGACTGGGGCGTGTCTGGACGGCATTGAGTGTTGAACAGTAAAATCATTTAGTGTCAACTACCGGAAGGCGTTGAGTGCTTGACACGGGCGTGTCGGGTCAATGACACGGGCGTGTCAGGTTAAATTTTGACCTTTTTCTGAAATTTTTCAGAAAAACAAAAAAGTAAGTTAAAAATAAATTTTTACAAAAAGAAGCAATTTTATTAAAGAAAACAAATTAAAAAAGACAAAAATAAACAAAAATAACTTAAATAAAATAAAAAATATATGTATATTTACAACTCATCAGATGCCAAGGGAGAGCTCGGGCCTTCCAGCCTTCCACCGGCCGACGGCTCTCGCCGTGCTACAAGTATGCCACACACCGCTACTGCTTTTACCCTGTTCTCGCACTGACCGCCAGATTTTCATCTCAGGAGATCCAGACCTGTGATCGGGAGCTGACGAGGATGAGGATGATGACGGAGATCAGGAGGAGGAGGACGGCGACAGCTCCCCCTTCCCTTCTTATGATGAAATAGAAGGAATCCTGATCGGCGCGGAAGGCGCGAGAAGGCGGGGTAAGAGGGTCGCGACCATCCTCTCCAAACTTGCGTGGCGGGAGCGGGCCCAAGCCTACGCAGTGAGAAAGTTTTGCAGGTCGGTGGAGCAAAGGTTGGAGGCCCTGGAGCGAGATTACTTCCTAAGCGAGATGAAGCGGCCGGGAGGCCCTACTGCAGGATCCTCTCCCGGGAGGTGCCTTGAGCGGATACGAGACCAAGCTCGCCGGATCTATCTAGGGTGCACCGTACTCTCCTCTTACATCAACCTGCTGGCGCCTCCGAGGACCCGAGAGCGAGAGCGAGGAAGCTGGCATTGGGAGCCTTATTGATTCCTGATATCCCGCCCCATCCCGCCTCTAGCCTTCCCTTCTCATCATATACCCTATCTTTTAATTTTATCTTGAACCTTGGACTGCTTGCAACCTTGTGAACTGCTTTCATAAGTTAACTGTTATAGTTACTGATATTATCTTAGGTCTCACATAACGAGAACGTTCTTTGCTTCCACGTCTGTCATGTCATGCGATTCTAACAGCTAGCTTGCGCGAACTAGGGTTGTCGATCAGTCGCCTTCAATTCAGGCGGGGAATCGAGGAACCGCTAACTTAGGGCGTGACAGATATACCTCCGCCGCCCTTTCTGGGAAAATCATCATTTATCACGGCTTCCTAAAAATAGGTGGATCCACCGACCACATTTATTTCCCTGGTCCGGAACCTTCACTTTTCTTCTTTTTGCTCTCGCATTCTGCCGAGAACATCTTGCTTTCGCCTTCCTTCCCTTTCTTCTCGGCTGGTTTTTCCCTCTCGCCTCCTCTCTTGCGACTTCGCCTTTGAATACTTTAGACACAAGGCCGGGCGAGAACGAGGGACGTTCTAATTGCGTCGAAGCTTTCCGGAATCACCAATTTCCGCCGTGCTGTTTGACCCTGGAGGAGTATCGGCTGATTACCTCCCGATACATTCCTTCCAGCTTCGCCGCGAGAAACCCAGGCAATAATGACAGGGTGAACACCACGCGAGAGGGGGAGCTCGCGATCCCACTCGAACACTTCGAGGTGGGCTTTCGCCTTCCTCTTTGGCTGGAGATGCACCTGGCCCTCCGCTACTACAGAGTCGTTCCCGCGCAGCTGAATCCAAACTTGGTCGCCATCCTTGTAGCGTTCATCTGCTACATGCAATCCGAGATGATAGAGTTCAACCTTTCGATCTTCCGAAAGATGTTTACCTTCCGTGCGAAGGGAGAAGTCATCTTCTACTCCGGGCAGCTGCTCAAGACAACCGACCTAGCCAACAAGCATCATCACTGGGGCGAGAAGCTTGTCTTCGTCTCTAGTGACTTTGGGAAAGTTCCGCTTGCGCCGATCTAGTATGAGGATGCCGCCTACAAGCCGCCAGCCCTCGGGTCCCGCGAGAGCGCGCTCCTAGAATTCTTTAGGACCAAGGAGTTTGATGTTCTTTTCCTTAGGCGGGACACCGACTCTCTTCCCCTTGTTCTTCCTGGAAAAGGTTAGATCTCGTCTTTTCTTTCTTTTGTCCGGTAAACACGTCTCATCGCAATGCTGAGTGTTACCGTATTGTCCTTGCAGGAGAGCGGGATATCCCCTTGCGCCAGCCCTTCCCCGAGAGGCAAGCTACCGAGGGCAAGACTACGAGAGATCTGTTGGCTCTCGCGAAGTCTGCGGGCCATGCTTGTCGGGACGAGCCAGCTCTGCCTCTACCGTCTGGTGCCGGGAAGCGGAAACCCAAGACTTTTCGTCTCAGTGGATGAAGAGGCTGAAACCGTCCACTGTCGAGAAGGGGAAGTATAAGGTGACTTCGCCCGCCCGACCTCTCCCGCCGGGCCGGTCCTTCGCCGTGATTTTAGCGACTGTGAGCGAGATAAGGGACATTACCAGGAGCAGTGCTGGGGCCCCTGCCGAGAACCCTCCGGCCGCTATCGAGCAAGGTGGCAAAGTGGGCTCCGAGCCAGTTGCTGCTGAGAGCTCTGCCAATCTCCCGCCCAAGCCTGTGCCAAAGGGGCACAAGAACATTAGTTTAGGCGTGAAGAGCCTTGATGCGGAAGGGAGCCCCTTGCTATAATGGGACCCGGAGGCCAACCGAATATTCCTCTCGACGCTGCTCCCATGCAAGGCAGAGCTTGGCGAGTTCACCGGCGAGGCCTTTGTGCTGGGCTATGGCCTCTATAGCTGGGAGTTCGCGGGCTTGTACGAACAACTACAAACTTGCCTCCTGATACAAAGATTCGCAACGGCGGAGAGAGGGTTAGAAAAGAGAAAGTGGATGTGGTGGTTGAGAATATTCTCCAATTCTATATCCGATAAAGGCAAGCGTACCTTATCGGTTATAGTATAGGATACTAAAGATTAGTATCAAGGTCATATTTCCCTGGGGCGTAATGATTACTTCTACTCAGAGGAGCTCGCTATTATTTTATCAAATGATATTTCTATTAAATGTTAAACTAAAAACAGGAATTTAAGTACTAAAGTAAAAAAGAAAACTAAACTACTTGCGGGATAAAAAGAGTTAGAGCTAATAATAAAGAGGCGGACTCGATTCTAGAATTACCTCAGCAAGAGACGATTAAAAAGACGATAAATAAACCTAAGATTAATAGGGTAAAGGTCCTTGACCGTGGACGTTCCTTAAGCTTGAACACGCTTCTCTCGAAGTCGTGCCCAATTGAGTTTCGGAAGGTCCGACCGACTCTCGTCTAAATCGGAGGCCTAAAGCTCGCTTTACGCGTTGAACCCCTCTATTGGATTTTTCTACAATCCGGGAGATTTGGACGTCTACCTCTCTCGAGGGTGCATACAACTCCCTTTACTCTTGAATGCTCACTTCATTCTATCGGCCTCTCGGCTAGCCGAGAATGAAAGAAAAGGTGGGGAGTATATATCGATAATATACCTCCAACCAATGAAAAATCAACAGTAATTCAAGGCCTAAAACCTACAAAGAAAATGGTAAATTAAAGCGTCATAACTTAATCGCTCGAACCTCGGATCATCAAGATCGAGTACAAGGAGGATTAGTTAATCATAGTAAAAGGGAAAGAGAGGGGTAGATAATAAAGGTGTACGAAAACTAAAGAGAGCGAATTAGAAAAAGGAAATGACAACTACAATTTTATTGAAAATAAAACGATTACAACTAGGAACGGAGATTACATGTGCATGAAAATAAACTAACTACTGCTACGATACTAATAAGAAAGGATTATAGGAAATGAAAGTGCATTGCATGAAATTAAAAGCTAGAAATGGAGGGAGAGAGAGAGAGTAAAACATGAAAATAAAAATACAAAAACCCTAAGAAATGAACTAGCAGCACCTCCCCTCTCCCCAAAAGTTGCTGAAATGTAAGGGGATGGCCTGGTATTTATAGACTTTTCCCACGGGTTGGTCACGCCCGGGTAGGGCGTGTCAGGGGGCGTGACAGGTACGGAGTTGACCTCGGGAGCTAAATTCTGGCGGGAATGATGATTATTTCGGTACGATGGTGGTCACGCCCTAGGTCATGCCCGTGATAGGGGGGCGCGACAGGAGTGTCAAGTAAAAGTCAGCAGTTGCAGGTCCATCAGACGTCGAAATGGGGGCAGTCACGCCCCAAGTCACGCCCGTGACATTGGGCGTGATAGTACTGTTGCATGCAGCGGTGGAGAATGCATTGAATGTGGCAGCAGACTTCGGGCAGAGGGCGACACGCCCCATTTCACGCCTGGTGACACGCCCGGGGAGGGCGTGTCGGTGGGGCGTGACAGGGGATTTTTTCGCGGGAACTTCATCTGGCAGCTTTCAACATCGGGAGCAGGTGACACGCGCTTGGTCACGCCCGGGGAGGGCGTGACAGGGGGGCGTGTCAGGGGATTTTTTCTGGAAATTTGTTGAAACCTGCAAAAACAGAAAATAAATATTATTTATAATATTTACATAAAAAGCAGCATAAAATAACATAAAGAAAGAGATTTAAAACAAAAATAACATATTTTTACCCTAATAAATTAAGCTAAAATATGCATCATCAAATTCCCCCATACTTATTATTTTGCTTGTCCTCAAGCAAAGACTACGAGTTAGAGAAAATAAAGAGGATTAATTGAAAAGTTTTAAAAATGCTATAAACGAGTAAGACGGGAATTTAGAGGTAGAGAATTTTTTGAAAAAGAACCGTAAAGTCCTACTTTAACTTAGCACAGAATTTTATAAATTTTACTAAATATAAAACAAATCATCCTAAGTTTTACAGAATTAAAACTTAATAAAGTAACGAGTAAAAAGCGCATTGAGTCACTACTAAAGTCTAAGAGACAAATTAAAATCATAGTCAATCAAGGCAAAATTCAATATTTCTATCAAAAATACTTACTCAATCTAGTTTCTCGCTACTATACTAAAAAGTAAACGTAGAAAGCATGAATCATTAGGGCTTTAATTAGGCGTATAGTTAGGCTTAGGTTTTTAAGGGTGCGATATTCAAAAAGATAAACACGAGGGATATTTGCACACTTAAAACAAAAAGAAAATGAGCTTTGCCAAAATAAAAAGCCAAAATAAATACTTTTCTTTTCTTTTCTTTTACTTTTTTTTTCAATTATTTTCATCAATTTTTTTTCCTTTTTTTTTATACTTAAAAATTTTCACTTTTGTAGCAAAAGATAACACAAAGATTTTCCACTAATTTTTTCAAAAAGATGCACATTAGCAATTAAAGCTCAAAAATAATTTTAAAGTGTGCATGTAGGTAGGCTATTTGGCCGTGGTGAAATAAAAAGTGGGGGTACAAAAAGGAAAGGAAAAGGCACAAAAATGGCTAGCAATGGTTATTGTTAGGCAAGGTGCAAAGGCTCAAACGTTACAAAAGAAATGCCTAAATCATTTTCATGCTTCCTAAATCTACCAAAGTAAAGCTTTGAAAATTTCAAAAGAGGATAAGCACAAAAAAATAAAAAATAGAGAATTTGCTTTCATGAAAATAATGATAATTAGCGTCTAGACGGTTTGTTGTCTACTACACTTAATACTAATTAACGTTTTAAAAATATTTTAATAAGGAAAAATAAGGGATGATGAGTTTTATAAAAGTAAAAGAAATAAAAGAAAGGCTAAGGAAAAGTAAAGAAAAATTTAAAAAAATTTCAAAAATAGCATACTACCCTAAATAGGAACACTACATGAGTCAACATACTACTCGCTAAACATATTTAAAAAGAAAATTAATCAAATTAATTCTAACAGTAGACATGAGCTTGAAAAAAAACAATAAAAAGCAAAGTAGCGGGGTACTAATTGATTTTGCAAAAATTAACTAAATTTAATTTGGGATTTTTTTTCAAAAATTTTTATATATTTTTTTGGATTTTTCAAAAATATTATATATACAAATTTTTTTTTTTCTAAAATTTTTATAATTAATTTTTTTATTTTTCTAAAGTAAAATATTAAGGAAACACTCCCCCATACTTAAAGTTAAACATTGTCCCCAATGTTTAAGTTAAGTATAAAGAGAGAGAAAATAGAGAGAAAAGAGAAAAAAGAAATGCAAAGAGAGGAGAGAAGATGCTTCCCTAGTGTTTGATGCCCAGACGTTGGAAAATGCGTCCCCCAAACTTGAGCTAAAGATCGGCTTCAGTCCAAGTTGCGAGGCGATAAGCTGCACAAACACGCGGGAGCTTATTCCTGCACAAAACAAAAAATAAAAAAAACGGAAAAACAAAAAAGAAAAAGATAAGCAAGTGGTGCCTCCCAAGAGCGCTTTTTATTTAAAACGTCGTTGAGCTCGACATTTTTTGTTAGCTAAAAGGAAAAATAAAAAGAGAAATGTAATGGCAGCTCGCGCAATATGCGTTTCGGCGCGAGTGCCAAAACATTTTTTAAGTAAATAAAAATATTTTTTTGTAATTTTTTATTTTTAAAATAAAACAAAAAACAAGATGATTTAGAAAAAGAAAAAAAACTAGAAAAAGAAACTATACTATTAGAAGGGGGCGAAGAGGAAGTAAAAACTAAACTAGAAGGAAAAATAAAACAAGAAAAGAAAATAGAATTTTCACAAGGAGGGGGAAGAGAAGAAAAAGAAGAAGGCGACGGCGGTTGATCACAAGAAAATGGTTGGATAGAAAAATTTGGTTGCTCCACCTGAATATCAATCATTTCGATTGATTGGGAGCAAACCGGGATATCCGAAAAATCAATCTCTTTAGAAATCGAACACAAGAAGTTTCGTCTTCCTCGGAAACTTGAAAAAAAAATCGGAATACCGGGGGGAAATTTCCTCCTCGAGAGGTTGAAGGCACAATGGAATTTCTGAATAATTGTCTTCCGCAAGTGATTGAAGGCACTGCGGATATCCGAAGATTCATTATTCGAAAGATAAATAGGAGGAGGAGGGGGAAGAAAAGATGCGGCCTCAGCAGCCCAAGCGTCAAAATCACTTTGAAGTGAGTATTGATGCGTGCATAACTGCTACACCATCAAAAACGACTTCATTTTCGCTAGAATCAAAAATGGGAGGCGCGCAACTTACGGAGAAAAAGTGGGAAAATCTTAAGATGGAATGGATGATGATCACCTTGGCCCCAAGAATCATCAGGGTGTTGCCACCCTTAGTTGTTCAAAGTAGGGCTAGGATCAAAATGTCCATTCAAGAAATTTCCGTAAGAATTAAAATCAGAAAAATTCGGAGGAGAAGGGTAGGAAGGCGTTTGAAAACCATCGTAACCCCATGAAAAAAAATTCACGGACGGATCAATTTGGCCAAATTCATTCGATCCGGAAGGGATAAAATCATGGGAGGATGAAGGATACCTTACCCAACACTCCTCACGAGAGTGACCGAACTCTCCACAATTAAAACAAAGATTAACCATTAAAAAAAGTAAATCAACCGCGAAGGAGGGACGAGAGAAAAAAACAAAACAAAACAAAACGATAAAATTAATAGCTATCCTTTTTTCAAAATATCAAAACAGTCCCCGGCAACGGCGCCAAAAACTTGATACAGAAAATCACAACGACGGAGAGAGGGTTAGAAAAGAGAAGGTGGATGTGGTGGTTGAGAATATTCTCCGATTCTATATCCGATAAAGGCAAGCGTACCTTATCGATTATAGTATAGGATACTAAAGATTAGTATCAAGGTCGTATTTCCCTGGGGCGTAATGATTACTTCTACTCAGAGGAGCTCGCTATTATTTTATCAAATGATATTTCTATTAAATGTTAAACTAAAAACAGGAATTTAAGTACTAAAATAAAAAGAAAACTAAACTACTTGCAGGATAAAAAGAGTTAGAGATAATAATAAAGAGGCGCACTCGATTCTAGAATTACCTCAGCTAGAGACGATTAAAAAGACGATAAATAAACCTAATCTTAATAGGGTAAAGTTCCTTGACCGTGGAGGTTCCTAAAGCTTGAACACGCTTCTCTTGAAGTCGTGTCCAACTTATTTTAGGAAGGTCCGACCGACTCTCGTCTCAATCGGAGGCCTAAAGCTCGCTTTACGCGGTGAACCCCTCTATTGGATTTTACTCCAATCCGGGAGATTTGGACGTCAGCCTCTCTCGAGGGGTGCGTACAACTCCCTTTACTCTTGAATTATCACTTCATTCTATCGGCCTCTCGGCTAGCCCAGAATGAAAGCAAAGGTGGGGAGTATATATCAATAATATACCTTCAACCAATGAAAAATCAAGAGTAATTCAAGGCCTAAAACCTAAAAAGAAAAGGGTAAATTAAAGCGCCATAACTTAATCGCTCGAACCTCGGATCATCAAGATCGAGTACAAGGAGGATTAGTTAATCATAGTAAAACGAAAAGAGAGGGGTAGATAATAAAGGTGCACAAAAACTAAAGAGAGCGAATTAGAAAAAGGAAATGACAACTATAATTTTATTGAAAATAAAACGATTACAACTAGGAACGGAGATTACAAGTGTATGAAAATAAACTATCTACTCCTACGATACTAATAAGAAAGGATTACAGGAAATGAAAGTGCATTGCATGAAATTAAAAGCTAGAAATAGAGGGAGAGAGAGAGTAAAACATGAAAATAAAAATACAAATACCCTAAGAAATGAACTAGCAGCACCTCCCCTCTCCCCAAAAGTTGCTGAAATGGAAGGGGATGGCCTGGTATTTATAGACTTTTCCCACGGGTTGGTCATGCCCGGCGACACGCCCAGGGAGGGCGTGTTAGGGGGCGTGACAGGTACGGAGTTGACCTCGGGAGCTGAATTCTTGCGGGAATGATGATTATTTCGGTACGATGGTGGTCACGCCCTAGGTCATGCCTGTGACAGGGGGGTGTGACAGGCGTTTCATGTCAAAGTCAGCAGTCGCAGGTCCGTCAGACGTCGAAATGGGGGCAGTCACGCTCCAAGTCACGCCCGTGATATAGGGCGTGACAGTACTGTTGCGTGTAGCGGTGGAGAATGCATTGAATGTGGCGGCAGACTTCGGGCAGAGGGCGACACGCCCCGTATCACGCCTGGTGACACGCCCGGGGAGGGCGTGTCGGTGGGGCGTGACTGGGGATTTTTTGGCGGGAACTTTATCTGGCGGCTTTCAACATCGGGAGCAGGTGACACGCCCTTGGTCACACCCGGGGAGGGCGTGTCAGGGGGGCGTGTCAGGGGATTTTTTCTGGAAATTTGTTGAAACCTGCAAAAACAGAAAATAAATATTATTTATAATATTTACATAAAAAGCAACATAAAATAACATAAAGAAAGAGATTTAAAATGAAAATAACATATTTTTACCCTAATAAATTAAGCTAAAATATGCATCATCAAATTCCCCCATACTTATTATTTTTCTTGTCCTCAAGCAAAGACTACGAGTTAGAGAAAATAAAGAGGATTAATTGAAAAGTTTTAAAAATGCTATAAACGAGTAAGACGGGAATTTAGAGGTAGAGAAATTTTTGAAAAAGAATCGAAAAGTCCTACTTTAACTTAGAACAAAATTTTATAAATTTTACTAAATATAAAAACCAATCATCCCAAATTTTTACAGAATTAAAACTTAATAAAGTAACGAGTAAAAAGCGCATTGAGTCACTACTAAAGTCTAAGAGACAAATTAAAACCATAGTTAATCAAGACAAAATTCAATATTTCTATCAAAAATACTTACTCAATCTAGTTTCTCGCTACTATACTAAAAAGTAAACGTAGAAAGCATGAATCATTTAATTAGGCGTATAGTTAGGCTTAGGTTTTTAAGGGTGCGATATTGAAAAAGATAAACACGAGGGATATTTGCACACTTAAAACAAAAAGAAAATGAGTTTTGCCAAAATAAAACTAGCCAAAATAAATACTTTTCTTTTCTTTTCTTTTACTTTTTTTTTCATTTTTTTTATACTTAAAACTTTTCACTTTTGTAGCAAAAGATAACACAAAGATTTTCCAATAAATTTTTCAAAACGATGCACATTAGCAATTAAAGCTCAAAAATAATTTTAAAGTGTGCATGTAGGTAGGCTATTTGGCCGTGGTGAAATAAAAAGTGGGGCTACAAAAAGGAAAGGAAAAGGCACAAAAATGGCTAGCAATGGTTATTGTTAGGCGAGGTGCAAAGGCTCAAACGTTACAAAAGAAATGCCTAAATCATTTTCATGCTTCCTAAATCTACTCAAAGTAAAGCTTTGAAATTTCAAAAGAGGATAAGCACAAAAAAATAAAAAATAGAGAATTTGCTTTCATGAAAATAATGATAATAAGCGTCTTGACCGGTTTGTGTCTACTACACTTAATACTAATTAACTTTTAAAAATATTTTAATAATGAAAAATAAGGGATGATGGGTTTTATAAAAGTAAAAGAAATAAAAGAAAGGCTAAGGAAAAGTAAAGAAAAATTCAAAAAAAATTCAAAAATAGCCTACTACCCTAAATAGGAACACTGCATGAGTCAACATACTACTCGCTAAACATATTTAAAAAGAAAATTAATCAAATTTATTCTAACTAAGCAAGTAGACATGAGCTTGAAAAAAAACAATAAAAAGCAAAGTAGCGGGGTACTAATTGATTTGGAAAAAATTAACTCAATTTAATTTGGGATTTTTTTTCAAAAAATTTTTATATATTTTTTTGAATTTTTCAAAAATATTATAAATACAATTTTTTTTTTGATTTTTCTAAAATTTTTATAATTAATTTTTTGATTTTTCTAAAGTAAAATATTAAGGGAACACTCCCCCATACTTAAAGTTAAACATTGTCCCCAATGTTTAAAGTGAAGTATAAAGAGAGAGAAAATAGAGAGAAAAGTGAAAAAAGAAATGCAAAGTGAGGGAGAAGATGATTCCCTGGTATTTGATGCCCAGACGTTGGAAAATGTGTCCCCCAAACTTGAGTTAAAGATCTTCTTGAGTCCAAGTTGCGAGGCGATAAGCTGCACAAACACGCGGGAGCTTATTCCTGCACAAAACAAAAAATAAAAAAAAACGGAAAAACAAAAAAGAAAAAGATAAGCAAGGGGTGCCTCCCAAGAGCGCTCTTTGTTTAAAACCTCGTTGAGCTCGACGTTTTTTTGTTAGCTAAAAGGAAAATAAAAAGAGTAATGTAATGGCAGCTCGCACAATATGCATTTCGGCACGAGTGCCAAAACATTATTTAAGTAAATAAAAAAAATTTGTAATTTTTTATTTTTTAAATAAAACAAAAAACAAGAAGATTTAGAAAAAGAAAAAAACTAGAAAAAGAAACTATACTATTAGAAGGGGGCGAAGAGGAAGTAGAAACTAAACTAGAAGGAAAAAATAAAACAAGAAAAGAAAACAGAATTTTCGCAAGGAGGGGGAAGAGAAGAAAAAGAAGAAGGCGACGGCGGTTGATCACAAGAAAATGGTTGGATAGAAAAATCCGGTTGCTCCCCCTGAATATCAATCATTTTGGTAGATTGGGAGCAAACCGGGATTTCCGAAAAATCCATCTCTTCAGAAGATCGAACACAAGAAAGTTCGTCTTCCTCGGAAACTTGAAAAAAAAATCGGAATATCGGGGGAAATTTCCTCCTCGAGAGGTTGAAAGCACAATGGAATTTCTGAATAATCGTCTTCCGCAAGTGATTGAAGGCACTGCGGAATATCCGAAGATTCATCATTCGAAAGATAAATAGGAGGAGGAGGGGAAGAAAAAGATGCGGCCTCAGCAGCCAAAGCGTCAAAAATCACTTTGAAGTGAGCATTGATGCGTGCATAAAATGCAACACCATCAAAAACGACTTCATTTTCGCTAGAATCAAAAATGGGAGGCGCGCAAACTTGCGGAAAAAAAGTGGAAAAATCTTGAGATGGAATGGATTGATGATCACCTAGGCCCCAAGAATGATCAGGGTGTTGCCACACTGAGTAGTTCAAAGTAGGGCTAGGATCAAAATGTCCATTCAAGAAATTTCCGTAAGAATTAAAATCAGAAAAATTCGGAGGAGAAGGGTAGGAAGGCGTTTGAAAACCATCGTAACCCCATGAAAAAAATTCGCGGACAGATCAATTTGGGCAAATTGATTCAATCCGGAAGGGATAAAATCATGGGAGGATGAAGGATACCTTACCCAACACTCCTCACGAGAGTGACCGAACTCTCCACAATTAAAACAAAGATTAACCATTTAAAAAAAGTAAATAACCTGCGAAGGAGGGGCAAGAGAAAAAACACAAAACAAAACAAAACGATAAAATAAATAGCTATCCTTTTTTCAAAATATCAAAACAGTCCCCGACAACGGCGCCAAAAACATGATACAGAAATTCACAACGGCGGAGAGAGGGTTAGAAAAGAGAAAGTGGATGTGGTGGTTGAGAATATTCTCCGATTCTACATCTGATAAAGGCAAGCATACCTTATCGGTTATAGTATAGGATACTAAAGATTAGTATCAATGTCGTATTTCCCTGGGGCATAATGATTACTTCTACTCAGAGGAGCTCGCTATTATTTTATCAAATGATATTTCTATTAAATGTTAAACTAAAAACAGGAATTTAAGTACTAAAATAAAAAGAAAACTAAACTACTTGTAGGATAAAAAGAGTTAGAGCTAATAATAAAGAGGCGCACTTGATTCTAGAATTACCCCAGCAAGAGATGATTAAAAAGACGATAAATAAACCTAAGCTTAATAGGGTAAAGGTCCTTGACCGTGGAGGTTCCTAAAGCATGAACACGCTTCTCTCGAAGTCGTGCCCAACTGAGTTTATGAAGGTCCGACCGACTCTCGTCTAAATCGGAGGTCTAAAGCTCGCTTTACACGGTGAACGCCTCTATTGGATTTTACTCCAATCCGAGAGATTTTGACGTCTGCCTCTCTCGAGGGGTGCGTACAACTCCCTTTACTCTTGAATGCTCACTTCATTCTATCGGCCTCTCTGCTAGCCCAGAATGAAAGCAAAGGTGGGAGTATATATCGATAATATACCTCCAACCAATGAAAAATCAAGAGTAATTCAAGGCCTAAAACCTAAAAAGAAAAGGGTAAATTAAAGCGTCATAACTTAATCGCTCGAACCTCGGATCATCAAGATCGAGTACAAGGAGGATTTGTTAATCATAGTAAAAGGGAAAGAGAGGGGTAGATTATAAAGGTGTACGAAAACTAAAGAGAGCGAATTAGAAAAAGGAAATGACAACTACAATTTTATTGAAAATAAAATGATTACAACTAGGAACGAAGATTACAAGTGCATGAAAATAAACTAACTACTGCTACGATACTAATAAGAAAGGATTACAGGAAATGAAAGTGCATTGCATGAAATTAAAAGCTAGAAATGGAGGGAGAGAGAGTGTAAAACATGAAAATAAAAATACAAAAACCCTAAGAAATGAACTAGCAGCACCTCCCCTCTCCCCAAAAGTTCCTGAAATGGAAGGGGATGGCCTGGTATTTATAGAATTTTCCCACGGGTTGGTCACGCCCGGCGACACGCCCGGCGAGGGCGTGTCAGGGGGCGTGATAGGTATGGAGTTGACCTCGGAAGCTGAATTCTAGCGGGAATGATGATAATTTCGGTATGATGGTGGTCACGCCCTAGGCCACGCCCGTGACAGGGGGGCGTGACAGGCGTGTCAAGTCAAAGTTAGCAGTCGCAGGCCCATCAGACGTCGAAATGGGGGCAGTCATGCCCCAAGTCACACCTGTGACATAGGGCATGATAGTACTGTTACGTGCAGCGGTGGAGAATGCATTGAATATGGCGGCAGACTTCGGGCAGAGGGCGAAACGCCCCGTGTCATGCCAGGTGACACGCCCGGGGAGGGCGTGTCGGTGGGGCGTGACAGGGGATTTTTTCGCGGGAACTTCATCTGGAGGCTTTCAACATCGGGAGCAGGTGACACGCCCTTGGTCACGCCCGGGGAGGGCGTGACAGGGGGGCTTGTTAGGGGATTTTTTCTGGAAATTTGTTGAAACCTGCAAAAACAGAAAATAAATATTATTTATAATATTTACATAAAAAGAAGCATAAAATAACATAAAGAAAGAGATTTAAAATGAAAACAACATATTTTTACCCTAATAAATTAAGCTAAAATATGCATCATCACCTCCTCGCTTTTGACTCCATCCGGGCTCTGATGCGTGGGTTCGATCTTGCGCACATGTGTGCTGGCCGAAGCATCTCCATCGATCGGAACGTCCTTGATATATACAAGGCCTGAGAGGAAGCGGTGGCTCGGGCGGCGGCCCTGAAGACTGAGTTAGAGAACGCCCATCGCCTTCTGTCCCTGCACCCGGCGGAGGAGGTAAGCGAGACCCTTTCTTACATTCGTTCTCACCTATGAGATCCATACCTTCATTCTCGCTGCCGATATAATGCTTTTATGCAGGAATCTCCACAGGTCATGGTGCTCCGTGTGCAGCTGGCCGGGGTGGAGTGCGAGAATGCTCTGCTAAAGCACCAAGTCAAGCGACTGGAGACGGTGGTAGCTGCGGTCCCACCCGCTCCCACGCTGGATGAAAGACTGAAGAGCTAGAGTTATTTTGAGTATGATATCAAAAAGCTCTTATAGGTCAACGCACAGGCGACGGCCAGACTGATGATAGAGATGCTACGGGATGTGGGATGCCTGGACTAGGGTGGCGAGACCTTGACCGCTCCCAAGCTCATTCCCTAGCTCTTCGAGCCTATACCAAAGCCCCCTGGCATGCCCGACTCTCCGCCCCCGGACATTCCGAGATCCCCCACGACTGTTGGCAAGACATCCGGGGGGAGCTCGGGCGAGAGCACCCGCAAAAGCTCAAGCGGGACCTCGAGCGGGACCTCGAGCGGATATAGCGCTTCTCCCTGAGGGGTTTCTTCTTCTCTTCTCTTCTCACTCTTTTTTTTGTAATGTGCAAGACGCTCTGATTTTTATAACCATATTTGTTTATATAAATTGTTAGTGTTTGCATCCCTGTCTTTCTTTTTTGTTAATAACGAACGCTGCTCAAGAGAGCTTCCGCTGAAGCCCCTGGCCCACCTCTAGGATAGTCTCTCTTAGCGGTCAATAGGTGAGAACCTGTCGAGAGCTCAAGGCATAAACACGTCATTCCCGTGTGAAAGTGAGGGTAAGATCTATCTTAACTCTAGCGGGGGGGGGGGGGTGAATATAGTATTTTAAAGTAAATTTACAATTTAAAATGCACAACAGTAAAGGCTTAATATATATATAGGTGTAAGGTGCTTTGATGTAGAAAAATAAAACTAAAGCAGTAAAAAAAAAATAGCACACAACAAAGAATATCCACAAGAAACCAGAAGACACAAGGAACTATAGTGGTTCCCCAAAAACCTGGGTACACCCACTCTTCTACCACCCTTGGTAGGAATCCACTGCAGGATTTGATCAGGTGTCCTGGGCACCAATGAGCTTTTGATAAGGTGATCAAAAACCAAACTGGATTTTTTGATCAAGTGTCTTGCCACCACTGAGTTTTGACAAGGCTCTCAGAACCAGAATCATGACTTTTGAAGGGAGTTTTGGTAACCCTTTTACAGCAGGAAAAGAAAAAGGAAGAGATAAAGATGTCTTCTCTGTCTCAATCACTGAGAGAAGACTTAGTGGATTGATTGTGTTGTCAAAGCTCCCCTTGAGAAAGATGAGAGCTTTGCTAGGGTGATAGGTCTTTAGAAGCTTCAGATCTCCAGCAGAAGATAGTTTCAGCAGAGGCTGAAATATGAATTGTCTGGAGTCCTTGATGTTGAAGCTATGATCACTTTTCAGTATGCCAATATTCAACTAATTCTCCAGGATTGATCACTTGATTTTTTGAATTGATCTCACTATCCTGTGAATCTGTACTGAGAATTTCTTGTTGTAGATCGTCTATTCTTGTGTAGTCTCTTGTTCTATATCTATTAGACTAGAAAAGATGATTTATTCTCTGAAGATCCTCTATCCAAGATAGCCGTTAGCAATCAATAAATGTCTTCCATTAATGTTTTGTCTTCTAGTGGAAAGTCCAATAAATATTCTCTGATAAATCCCTTGAAACTTGCTCCAGAATAAATGAAAGCGGCTAGCAGATCTCTTGAAATAAATTCTAAGAGAATTTAAAAAACATTCCAAAAGATGACTGAATTTGAATCCTCAAAGTCGTCGATCTCTTAGGAAAAACGTCGATCTGAGCTCTACGATCGTCGACCTGAGCTCAGAGATTGGATTGAACATCAGACAGAAAACGTCGACCTGAGCTCGAAGATCGTCGACCGGAGCTCAGCGACCTGAAGAATAAGCTGAAGGCGGATCATCGATCTGAGCTCGAAGATCGTCGACCGGAGCTCGACGATTTAGCAGAGTTGAGCTCAGAGAGCGTCAAACGGAGTTCGATGTTTCGTCGACCTAAGCTCGACAATAATTGTCTTTGCCTCAGCTCTAAGTCTGAATCCTTGAATGGTCCTGGGGGCAGCTTCAAACCTAAGTTCTAAGCCCTAGACTCATTCTAACTTGACCTTTTCAACTATACATCTAGGTCAAACTGATTTCCTAATAACATAGTGATCCTTGCCCAAATTAGTAATAGAGTGTTCCAACAATCTCCCCCTATTTGCGTTAGGATTACTATTTACAGAACTCAGTAATAAATACAAAATCAACATACAGAAAAAAATTCTAACACAAAAGAGCAGATCATGTAACATAGCAGCAAACAGATGGAATATCAGCAAATGTTCAAAATGAGTATACTGTCTGCTTACAAATGTCATTTCTTTTCACTTCCCTTCTTAAATAAGATTTCCCTACTGGGATTTAGAGCTTCTTTCTTTGACCTTCTATCATCCTCTGCACCTAAGGAGGTTTGAGATCTAGCCATGGGAACCACAGCCTCAGGATGCAGTTTCACGTAGTCCACTGGGTAAAAGAATTTCCTTGATGTATACCTTTCCAGTTCTACCTTTCTTTGATCTGACAAAGCAGTAATGTTGGAAGTGTCTTTCCCTTGTTCTCTTGCATTCTTCAGCTGATCTAAAGCAGCAAGTTCTTTCATCCTAGCAGTCCATGATAATGGATTGTTCTCTAGATCTTCAAAAGGAACTGCAGGCTCATATCTGTTGACAGTTTCTGAAGCAGTAGGAGTTCTTGTATCAACCATTTTCTGAGTTTATAGGGGAAAGGACCTTGAGTTGAGTCCATGTGTCTTTATCCTTCCCTTGCTTGAAATCTGTGTCCTCTTTGATTTCCTCTATATTGTCCCCTTCTGGACTGATAACCCCTTTGATATTGCCCCCTGGGATGATATCTTTGAGAGGATTGGGAGGAACTTTGCTTTGGAGCTAAGGTTAGAGAAGCTGAGCCTCCACCTGATCCTGAATCTAGAGGAGGAGGCTCAAATTGGGATGAACCTTTCTCATACTTATCAAACTTTCTTTTCTTCCTCATGGCCTTTAGTTGATTTTTAGAATATTGCATCCATGGTTCAGTAATTTGGCAATCATGTAGAATATAGTAGGGTATATCATTAGCATCCTTGGCCTTAGCAGGAGGGACTTTCATCAAGGCCTTGCTTCTGGCCTTCCTTTTCTTTGCAATGGTACCAGAAGAGTAATCAGAGTTAGTGTGAAACTGATCACTTTCTGAGCTCTGGGGTCTACCATACAGATCATCAATGCTTTTGATGTACTTCTCTTGTTGTTTCAGTTGTTCAGAAGTCAGAGCAGGAGCAGTAGCAGCAGCAGCAGAAATAGAACTTATGGAAGCAGCAATAGGAGAAGAGGTAATTAGAGCAGCAGGTTCAGGTTCTTCTAGATAAGCAGCAGCATCAGCAACAACAGACAACATTTCAATGTGAGAAAATCCAATAGATGTAACAGTAGTAGCAACAGTAGTAGTAAAAATAGAAGAAACAACATCCTCAGCCTTGAAAGAGTTTACATAAGATGCAATCAAGCTGGTATCACATTCTAAAACAGGAAAAATTTCCTTAATAAGGTCTTCAACTTGTAGAACTGGCAGAGAATTTAAGTACACAGTATCAAAAATTGACAGCAGGCTCTGAAGATCTACTGCAAATACTGGAGCAGGTTCTGAAACTTCAGCAGCCTCAGGCAAAACCAGAGCTTCATTAGGCATCTCCCCCTGCCTGGATTCAGTGAAAACTGGATCAAGGCACCCAGAAGAAGGGATTGCCTGAGAGGAGAGGAAGGGAGATAGCCTGGTAGACATCTCCTGAACATTTTTCAGAATTGGAGCCAAGGTGGTCTCCAGCAGTGAGGTTAGCCTAGTGGCTAGCAGCTCATACAACCTGTCTGCCAAAGCTGAAAGATCTACATGCTCAAGAGGGGCTTGAGTAGAGGTAGGAGTTGATGTCGTTGGAATGATGTTGGCTGGGACTGATGGAATGGATGGTGTGGAGGTAGGAGGTATAGGGATGGATGGCTCAGTAGAAGGAATTGTTGAGATTGATGTTACTGAAGTGGAGATGGATGATATGGGAGAGGTAAAGGATGGGGTGAAGGATGATTGAGAAAGTATGTCCTGAAGAATTTGTTGGTAGGGATATGTAGATGGAATCTCAGGAGGAGAGGGAGGAGAATCATCCATGAAGGAGTCATCCAGAATATTAAATGATAGAGTGGTGATAGGAGGATAGTAGTACAAGGGATGGAATGATTCTGAGGTAGTGGCTGGTGGTGGTGAAATGGGTGATGAGATTGTAATGGGGGAAGATATGGCTATGTTTGAGATGAGTGGTGAGGTTGATATGACTGGTGAAGAGACAGCTGGAGGTGGAGAAGCAGGCAAATCTTCTGCTGGGGCAGAGACCTAAGGAGGAGTGACTGAGGCAGTCCTTGTGCCTAAAGCAGATGTTGCTGCAGCAGCACTGTTGGGGTATATAATCTGCCTGTCCCACCTGCTGAAGAGTGCACAGGTGAGCCTTTTGGATGCATTGATGTGCATCCCACTTTAAATCAGCAGATCAGGGCACCTGTGATGTAGGTAAACCCCTATAATCCTCCCCAAACTGACACAGGTTTTGCTAATTTTCTTCTTGATCAAATTAAAGAAGATTGATCCCCAATCCAGATGTTTCTTATCAACTAAAGCTCCCATTATGCATAACTGATACCTTGAGATTGTATCATGGGCGGAGTGCTTTGCTAGAAGCACTTTTCCAACAACATCAGCCAAGAATTGAAATTCAATAGATAAATTCTTTTTCAACAGTTATTAGGGTTCACAGTAGAGTGACCCATTTGATCTAACAATGAATCATATTCCTCTCCAGACAAATCGATGGAGTCATTCCCAGTACTTAATGCAAATACTTCTGTCAAAAGGGCGGGGGACATTGGTACCTGAGTTCCATTGATGGTGCCGACTATAGAGTTTTCATTCTCATTGGTGGCAGTAAAAACCCATTCTTTTACTTCATCTGCTGCAATCTTTATCCTTGTGGTCATCAACTGAACTAACTGGTGTTCGCGAAAAAGGTTCATAATATCTTTGAATCGCTGATCGCTGTCATCAAAGGAGTTTATATCAATGTCAAAGCCTATATCAAATTTCATTTTGGAGAGAGCGGCGACCGACATTGCCATCTGTACCTACAAAGATTCAACAAACATGACCAAGTGTAGAGAGTTTGGAGGGAAAGAGAAAAATTTGCAGAGAGTATGAAAGCGTAAACGACGAGCGGCGGCCGAAAAATGATTTTATATTAGGGTTCGACGTGAAAAAGGAAGGATCGTCGATCTCCGTTCGATGATCAGGACTCCTAATGGAAGCTGAAAGGTCTTCAACATCATAGATCTCAGTTCGACAATCTAGAGAGAATATCGAGCTCAGTTCGATGATTGAAGGCCTGAAAGAGATAGTATACAACTATCTGACATGCTCTGAACTCATGTCGACGTTTTGGGAAAACGTCGATCTCCGTTCGACGTTTCCCGGGAAAACGTCGATCTCCGTTCGACCCTTTCTACGGAAAACGTCGAGCGCAGTTCAGAGAAAGAAACTATCCTACAGACACAAAAAGAGATGAGTTTTTAGCCTAATCTTGGTCTATTTTTAGCTTTTCAAAACCTTGTAATTTATTTTAGGCTTCCTCCATCTAACATGCCTAACTGATTGAGGAAGAAGTTGTGTTTCTTTTCATCCAAAGGATTGGTGAAAATATCTCCCCTTTGCAAATCAGTTGGGATATATTGTAGTTCAATTTTATTTTTCTCAACATTATCCCTTAGAAAATGATGCCTAATTTCTATGTGTTTTGTCCTACTATGGAGGACTGGATTTTGTGCAATGGAAATAACACTGGTGTTGTCACAAAATATTTTAGACTTCTCTAAGTTGTAACCATAGTCTAGGAGTTGATTTTGAATCCACAATATTTGTGAACAACAACTACCTGCAACCATATATTCAGCTTTAGCAGTTGAAGTTGACACAGATGTTTGTTTCTTACAAAACCATGAGACAAGTCTATCACCAAGAAACTGATAAGTTCCACTGGTGCTTTTCCTGTATATTCCGCGTCTAGTATAATTAGCATCTGAAAATCCAGTTAAGTCAAATGCTGAATCTTTTGGATACCAGAGACCTAGATTTGGACAGCTTTTAACATACCTAAGAATCCTTTCACTAAAGTTAAGTGTGACTCTCTAGGGCTTACTTGGAATCTAGCACATATACATGTAGCAAACATTATATCAGGCCTACTAGCTGTAAGGTACAATAGAGAGCCAATCATTGCTCTATATGTTGTCTGATCAACTGGTTTCCCATATTCATCAGCATCCAATACAGCATTGGTAGGCATGGGTGTTTTCATACATGATGCATCAGACATACCAAATTTCTTAACCAGTTCTTTTGCATACTTATTTTGAGAAATAAATATGCCTTTAGCATGTTGTTTGACTTGCAATCCTAAGAAGAAGGATAGCTCACCCATGCTACTCATTTCAAATTTAGAGTGCATAAGCTTGGAAAACTTTTTGCACAAGTTTGAATCAGTAGAACCAAATATAATATCATCTACATAGATTTGTACTAGTAGGGTATGGGACTTATGGGTTCTAATAAAAAGAGTTTGGTCTACTCTCCCCCTAATAAAATCATTTTCCAGAACAAAGCATGTTAGGGTCTCATACCATGCTCTTGGAGCTTGCTTTAGACCATATAATGCTTTATGCAGTTTGAAAACATAATCAGGATGAGTTGGTGAGACAAAACCTGGGGGTTGTCTGACATAGACTTCTTCTTTGATCTCCCCATTGAGAAAAGCACTCTTCACATCCATTTGGTAGGCTTTGAATCCCTTGTGAGCAGCATAAGCCAGGAAGATTCTTATGGCCTTTAACCTTGCAACTGGTGCAAAGGTCTGGTCATAGTCTATCCTCTCTTCTTGAGAGTATCCTTGAGCATCTAGCCTTTCCTTGTTCCTTACAATAATTCCTTGATCATCCAATTTATTTCTAAACACCCATTTTGTTCCAACAATGGAATGATCCTTTGGCTTTGGCACTAGTTCCCAGACTTTGTTTCTTTCAAATTGATGCAACTCCTCTTGCATAGCAATGATCCAGTATGGATCTTGCTCTGTATCTTGAATGGATTGAGGTTCAATTTGAGAGAGAAAGCAAGTGTGCATCAGGTTTTGGTTGACCTGATTTCTGGTTTGCACACCAGCTGAGATGTTTCCAATCACTTGGGAGATTAGATGATCTCTTGATGTTACTAAATCAACAGGTGGTGTTGATTGTTCACCAATCTGTGTTGTTGTTTCCTCTTGTGGAATAGCAACTGGCTCTTCAAGAAGATTTTCTTCCAGATGTGGAGCAGCTTCTTCATCTTCACTACTTTCATCCTTTTGAGTAACTTGTAATCTGTCCAAGTCTTCAGCTAGAGAATGTACCTGCAATTGTTCTATGGTATAAGCATTCTTCTCCTTGAAAGATATATTAGTTTCATCAAAAAAATATGAACAGATTCTTCTGTTTTTAGAGTAGTTTTATTAAAAACCCTATAAGCTTTACTGATCATGGAGTATCCCAGAAACACTCCTTCATCAGCTTTTGCTTGAAATTTTGCTATATATCTCTTATCATTGTTGTGAATATAACAAATGTAACCAAAGATTTTAAAATAGTCTACTTTAGGTTTCTTCCCTTTGAGCAATTCATAGGGAGTCTTGCCCTTCAGTTTATGTATTAACTTCTATTCAACACATAATTGGAGGTGTTCACTGCCTCAGCCCAAAAGGATAGAGGAAGGTGAGCATCTGTCAATAATGTAGTTGCAGATTGAATTAGGGTTCTATTTTTCCTTTCTGCTACCCCATTTTGTTGAGGAGTTCAAGGTGTTTAGAATGTATGCTTGATCCCTTCACTCTGACAGAACTCTTGCATAAGAAGAGAATCAAACTCTGTCCCATGATCACTTCTGATCAGGGCAATGTGAGTGTTGAACTCAATCTGTATGCATTTGAGAAACTCTGTCAAACACTTGAAGTTATCAGACTTCTTCCTCATGAAAAACACCCATGTGAATCTTGAGAAGTCATCTACAACCACTAAAGTGTAGGATTTCCCTCCTAGGCTTTATACTGTAATGGGTCCAAAAAGATCCATGTGTAACAGATACCAAATCCTAGGTGAGTCACTCTTGTTAAGTGATTTAAAACTATTTTTAGTTTGCTTGCCTAATTGACAAGCCTTGCAAAGTCCTTCCTTCTTGTAGGGGCCAGAAGGTAGTCCTCTAACAAGGTTGTACTTGGATAGCCTAGCAATGGTTCTAGTAAGTAAATATTAGGTCTAGATATGGAATTGAACAGGCAAATATCTACTTTAGATGAATGAAAATCTACTAAGTAAATATTACCTTTTCTGTTACCTGTCAACACAGTTGTGTTGTCCTCTAACTTGACCTTGCATATAGCTTTGTTGAAAGTCACCTGATATCCTTCATCACAAAGTTGACTGATACTTATCAAGTTGTCCTTGAGTCCTTCCACATAAGCTACTTTCTTGAAGGTGACTGTTCCAATTTGGACTGCACCATATCCTTTTGTTGTTCCAATGTTTGAATCACCAAAGATTACTTTGGGTCCAAGCTTGTCTTTAAAGGATGTGAAGTGTTCCTTGTTCCCTGTCATGTGCTTTGAGCACCCACTATCTAGATACCATGGTTGGTTTGATGTTGGATAGGTCTTCACCTGCACATAAACAACTTATATGTTTTTTACCCAGTTTACCTTGGGCCTAGGTTGATATCCCTTAAATTCAGAAATGAAAGACATCCCAGGTTGACTCTTATAACCTTCAGGATGGTATCTCCTAGGAGGTACTATCCATTCAGTATAGGGGTTGAAAACATGGGATGTAGGACTTCTAAGATTGAATCTAGATGTACCTTTGAAGGATTGTTCAAAGTCCTGATTTCTGTTCGACGATTGTCGAGTTGAGGTCGACGATCTTGGGTCAGATCGTCGATCTCTGTTCGAAGATTGACTATCCTGGAGTTTAGAGTTCAAGTGTCGTCGAGCTGAGGTCGACGATCGTTTCTTGGATCGTCGAGCGCCGTTCGACGATCGTCGAGCTCTGTTCGACGCATTCTGTGGAACTATATTTTTCTTTGGCAAATCTATATTCTTCCTAGCCACCTCTACAACTTCCTTCCCTTTATCAGAGATAAATTTGATTGGAGTTGTCAGAACTATAGGCTGGCTGGATGAAGCTCCCAAGCCCAGTGTACTATTAAGTCTAGAGTTCACTGTGCTTGTGATATCCATCAGTTTGATGCTTCTCCCATTAAGGGATTCTTCAAACTGCTTGGCCTTGGATAGTTCACTCTTCAGTGAAGCGATCTCCTCCCTATAGCATTCTAACTCCTAAGAGAGTTTGAGGTTCCCAGATTTTAAAGTGCTATACTCAGACAGTTGTTTTCTGAGGGAAGTGATTTCCTTCTCAGACTCCAATAGATCTAGGCATAGTACTTTAAACTCATGTTTAAAGTCCTTAGAACTGAAATCAAATGAATTGATTACCTGATCTTCTTCAAGTTGAACTTCTGAATCTGATTCTGACTCTTCTGCTTCTGAATCTGTTTGAGAGGCATTGATAACCATCATGGAAAATTCCTTTTCATCAGCATCATCCTCATCATCACTGGAGCTGGATGAGGCTTCTGAGTCCTCTTTAGTTTCACTCCATGTATCAACAACAAATCCCTTCCTTGTATGTGTGTTCTTGTTGTAGGAGGGTTTGTCTGAGGTGTTCTTTATTTTTTGGACAGTCAGGAACAATATGGCCTGATTTCCTGCAACCAAAACATATAATTTCTTTGTTGTTATTTGATTTATCATACATTGGCTTATCATGTCCCTTGTATGATTTCTTTCTGAAGACTTTTCTGGCCATTTTGTAGAATCTTTTGGCCAGTAGACTTAGGAGCTCATCATTTCCTGTAGCTTTATCTTCATGCTCCTCTTCTGTAGCTTTGAAGGCTATGTTCTTCTCTTTTCTGATGACTGGAGAAGTAGCCTTTTGTTCTTCTTCTCAATTTTTAATGAGCAGCTCATAAGATTTGAGCTTGCCCAGGAGAGCTTCAGTGGTAATCTCATTTAGACTTCTGGCATCTTTGATTTGCAAGATTCTTGAATCCCAAGTGCTGGGGAAGCACATTTGGATTTTGTCATTCAGCTCAGTCAATGAGATTTCTTTATCCAGAGTCTTTAACTCATTGACAATCAGACTTAGTCTATTGTACATGTCAGCCACTGATTCAGCTTCTCCCTTTTTGAAATTCTCATATTGACTTATAAGATGGGATCTCCTATCTTTCCTTTCATCAGCAGATCCTGAGACAATTTCAGAGAGTTTGTCCCAAATTCCTTTGGCTAGTTGTATTCAGCTACCTTCTGAAATATCTCATCAGACATTGTTTGAGCTAAGATATTCATGGCCTTGGCATTTGCAGTCTTCCACTTCTTTATTTCAGCATCTGTTCCTGAAGAAGGTGGAACAACATTTGTACTTGAGCTTGCTGGTGGACTTGGGCACACTGTCAAAATAGAATTAAATATGTCTTCATCAATAGAGTTCATATAAAGTCTAATCCTTGCTTTCAAAGTGCAAACTTGGATAGATTGCACACTGGAGGCCTGGTGCTTGTATAATATTTATTCTATGCCATGTATTTTTATAAAATTAAATATAATGAAAATAACCCTCTTAAAAGATTGATCTTATCAAGGATCTTTTGGTTCAGGTGTTAGCCTGTATGAACAATCAACTTGGCTCTGATACCAATTGAAAGTTAGGGTAAGATCTATCTTAACTCTAGAGGGGGGGGGGGGGGGTGATTAGAGTATTTTAAAGTAAATTTACAATTTAAAATGCACAGCAGTAAATGCTTAATTTATATATAGGTGTAAGGTGCTTTGATGTAGAAAAATAAAACTAAAGCAGTAAAACAAAAATCACAACACACAGCAAAGAATATCCA